>CM070500.1:1977117-2577117 GCA_036346375.1 Guadua angustifolia | reverse complement strand
AGTGAAATAAAAGGGATATTTAAGAAGCACAATGTAATTTAGTTGGTGCATTGCCTCTTTCGGACAGAGCAGCAGCTGGAGTTCGTTGGTGTGTTTCTTTCATGTCGCTGGTTTCTCCCTAGTCGTTTGATGACTACCTGTACTGTGACCGTATTCCTATATCGGTGTTGCCTCCTTATCACGTAAAAAAATTGAACTCGTGCACCTAATACGCATGCTGCCGAAGATAAATAAAAATTTTATGTTTATTTGTTCTTGATCTTGGATGGTACGCATGAGGAATTTTCCTTGAATGTTAGAAATCACTCTATGGTGCTTAATGCCGTAATTAATTCGTGCTTTAATAAATGATAGCTATAGTACTAGGCTACTAGCCAGAGTTACAAATACAAATTCACCGCAACTCCTGCGAGTCAGGAGACCCGCCCAAGGGCATATATAATAAGGCCACTTTTTATTCTTAGCATGTTCATATTAACTTTATCGTATGTAGGAAAAGATGAGAGAGAAGAGAGCTACCTCTTATTTAATAGTAAGCATTGCATGGGAGTATAAATAGATTAATTATGTACAAGAGAGAAGAGATAGTTAATACATAATATCTAGAGTAGGGATGGCAATGGGGACCCGTTTCGATCCCGTGAGAATTCTCTATTAGGGACGGGTATGGGAAGAAATCGTCTCATGAGATGGAAACGGAATATTATTCCCGCTTGGGATAATGGACGGAACGAGGAATTTTTTTCTCAAGGATCCGGTTGGGGATCCAAATTTAGTTTAGTCCAATTTAGTTATTAGATTGCAAACATATTCTCTAACCCATCATATTCACATTTTTATAAACAGGACAACATAATCTTCAATGAATGCATGCATTCTTTTTTCTTGTCTATTGATATGATTTTAGAGTTAAAATGGCTATAAGAGCTCTTCTCTTGTATGAAATTTTCACGGGGATGGGTCTCTGACGGGGCCCCGATACCCGAACGGGGATGGGGACGGGGGGATTTTCTCCCCCGAGACGGGTAATGGGGATGGGGACGGGAAAAATTTTGGATCGCGGGGACGGGGATGGGGAGGCACTCCCCGGCGGGGAATGACCCCGTTGCTACCCCTAATCTAGAGATAACTTTTAGAGATAGCTATTATATAAACTGGCTTTATTATTGTACTTGCTCTAAAAGGATGAATTGAGCCTAACTGTGACCCATTCAGGGTATAAATGCAAGCGTTTGAATTTAGTCCCACACTAATTGAGTACAAGTTTCACTTTCAACTTCAGCCTAACTTTTTAGGCGAAGTGGAGACGAAAGTGTAAAGCCTTGGAACGACTTCAGCTTTGGTTTCTCTCCTCTAAAAGTCAAAGCTTACCAAACGGGTGGGTTTTTCATAGTCAGAAGCCAAAAGCGAACAACTTACATGTGTTAGAAGAAGCTGAAAGTCGAAAGCTAGTCTAGCGCAACTTCCAATGGTTTTGATAGGTTAGAGTTCTCACTTTGCCACTAAAGTTAAAAAAAAATTATCCTCTCACCACCTCCATTCCCGACTCGTATCCTTCACTCCTAAAAGCTGTAATACAAGTCAAACTACCAAATACCAAGTCTTTTCAGTACAGCCATTCAATCATGCAACTTAGGTGCATTTGGTAGAATTCCAGATCCTAACTTCACCTGAGATCTGAAACTTGTAGACTAAAATAAAGTGAATTAAGTTTATATTTTTGGACTAAAATGTAAACAAGATGATCCATCTAAACATTCTTAGGATGTGTTTGGTGGAGCTCCAGCTTCACCAGATCCGTAGATTTAGTGGAGCTGGGTATTTCTAGCTCCACTAGATCCGTAGAGTCAAATTTGGCTGTGAGTACATTAAGAGTGTTTAGATAGATCATTTTGTTTACATTTTAAACCAAAAATATAAACTTAATTCACTTTATTTTAGTCTACAAGTTTCAGATATCAGGTGAAGCTAGAATCTGGAGTTCTACCAAACAGGAATACTTAGCTCTACCAAATCCACGGATCTGGTAGAGCTGCAGCTCTACCAAACACACCCTTAATCGAAAACTATTTTTTAGAAAAGCTACAATTATACTTTTTGACTACTTTTTAAAAAAGTTACGGCTATACCAAACAGTGCCTCACTAACGTTGGTGCTAGTGCACGCCTACCGAAGACATAAGGTGCTACAATGGCTTGCGATTGATCTTCGTTCAATCTTTGTTCCTTTCTTCTGTGTTGTTCCTAGTTACAACAATTCGATCTCCTTTGTTATTTTTTTATGGTTCACACCTGTCTTGTGCCTGCACGTGTTGCTTTGTTCTTTTGCCTTTTGCTTTCCACATTACTGCAGTGGCTGATGCAACACGAATGCTGTCGGGAGGTA
This sequence comes from Guadua angustifolia, assembly GCA_036346375.1. Classification (NCBI taxonomy): domain Eukaryota; kingdom Viridiplantae; phylum Streptophyta; class Magnoliopsida; order Poales; family Poaceae; genus Guadua; species Guadua angustifolia. The sequence goes on along the minus strand of CM070500.1, from coordinate 2,574,732 downwards.
GTGCGTGTCACGAGGAGATGCCAGTTTAGCGTGGCACTCTTCATGGAGGCACGGCGAGCTGCATTACGGAGGCGATAGCCGAACAGTGCCCGTACGTATTTTCAGAGCAAGGTAGGGACTATTCGTTTTCAATATTCAGAGTTACATCCAGCGTTGTAGGGGAAGATGTAATGTAAGCCGAACATGCCGGCCTTCTACGTCGTGACGGGGGAGATGAACAGGCTGCGGCAAGCCAATGGGTTGAGGATTAGAGGGCCTACGCGTTGGCCTTTTTTGCTTGGATTTGGCCCAACCAGACGGTATAGACTAAACTCCTTAACAGGCTAAGGAACTAGAACAGTGTCTTGGGCCTTAGGCCTACCAGTTGTATTTTTGCTAGGCTGAGATATTGAAGATAAGTGCCTTTTTGTTGTCCTTGTTAGGTACCAAAAAATACATTAAGAGTATATATCATGAGGTATAAAAAATTAAAGGGAAGAGGAACCAACAGGTACATTAGTTAAAGAGTAATTTGGTGATATATCGCGATACTCATAAGGATGGTAAAAACTCTATGAAGGTAAGCATATAATCAATCCATGGCTCATCGTTCCAACAAGTGACAATAAAATGAGTTAAAAAAACACGTAACAGTAAAACAACATTTTTTCCTTCAATCCATCATCGTAGGATAGCACGAATCGATCAAGGGCACCAATGCGCACACGCAACTCCAATTTTCCTTGTACAAATCTCTAACCCTAGCTGCCAAAAGTTGCTGTCATTATACCAGATTTGGAGATTTTCCACAAGCACTATCGCTAAGCTTTTCGCTGAATTCCACCGTTTCTGGTGAGCCATTGCCATCTTGGTCTTTACCCTTAAGTTCGTCATCTTTTGCTCTAGTTAGTGTGCACCTTCGTGTCACCGGAGCAAGGTTGTTGTTATCATGGAGGTTGTTGCTGTTGTCGTTTCTGTCGCGCCGCCGTTCGTCATCAACCACCAACCAATGCAACACTCATGTCATCTTGACCGTTTCGTTGAGCTTGTGCTGACGTTATGACCTGATGGTCTAGCGGAGGTGTTGGCGAAGCTTCTGCCATTAACCGAAGTTATCTGCCACATTATATCACCATAGCATAGCCGACGGTGATCATTGATCTCCATGTCAGTGTGCATCAGGTTTATGATGTTGTTTGCATCATATTGCGCTGTTTTACTTCCCTGGAAACCCCGCCATTGGTTTGTTGCCATTCGTCGGAGAGCGCGGCCACTCTTTGTCGTTGTCCCCAGCGTAATTTGCCAATGTGGCAAGCCATGTGGGCGCCATGTCAATGCCACATTAGTGTCTACGCAAGTATAAGTCCGAATCAGATCTAAATAGGCTGTCTACCGTGAGCCATGTCTATGACATGCGGGGCCCACATGTCAGTGAGTCAAGCTATGCATTGAGTTTTCTATGGACCATACACTGTGTCCATGGACTTGGTCCATAGAGGACTAAGGGCCCACATGTCAGTTTTAGTGTAATTTCTGAATTTTGAAAATTAAATAAAAAATTTAGAATATTTTCCAAACCCACTTGTTAATCTCTTAGAGAGGCGTATTCTCATTTCTCTTATAATTTCTAGAATTTATTTATCTGATAAATCTTTTGAGAGTCGGTTCTCCTTCATATAAATTACGATTTGAGTTCGTTGAAGTTCATAAATTCATTTAAAATCGAGCCCTACATTCCAGTTTGTTTTATTTGATTTTTAGAGTTGATCTTGTCTCTATTTTGTATTTATTTTGCTTTTTATTGTTTGTTTTGAGTAGACGTTCTAGTGCAAGGAGCGTACGATGATGAAGAGTTGATTCAAAATCAAGACTTAGAATTATTCCAAGGTAAGTTGTGCTTTGATCATGTTGAATCCAGTTTTACAAAGTTATTTTGTTTCAAACTATTACATGATAGTTTAAATTATCAACTATTTAAATTGTTTGAAAATTAGTTATGTAGCCATTTGAATTATACCTACTTTGTCATTTGCTATGCCATGATCATTTGTCACTTTTGGATGGATAATTAATAGTTAGTTACTAATATATCATCAATGTGGGTTTGTTAGAATGTGTATAGTGTGCTTAGCTATGCAACGGGTTATTAATATTAATTTGAAGTGCAAATTCAAATATGACTAATTATCTATAGAACATATTTATGAAAATGTTATATTATGTATTGTCACACGATGATGGTAGTGATGGCATTTGTTTGCGATAATCAATTGGGGGTGGTAAATGATTTAGATTGAGATAAGTGACAAGAAATTGTGAGTCTAGCTAGGTGGGTCTGTGTGACATTGGGGTGGTGATTCGTGTAAATCAAGTGATATGGTTGATGTAAACAAGAACATTGAAAGTCTTGTTTTGGTTAATTAAGGATTTAACCTTGTAAGTTATCAAACTGGACTAATCATACAATCACATATCTGTAATAGGACAGATCTAACTAGTAAGTTATTAAATCTTGACATATGATACCTCAGGATATAGATTAAGATGTGTGCAAAGTCAGAGAAGATGTATGTTACAGTGACTCCACATCTTAAACAGTTATTGTTCCTTGTAAAACGGTAATTTTCTTCTATTCTTCTGCTCTATGTGAGGGTGGAGATCAAACTTATCAGGATGATCAATGTTTGGATAGAGTTTTCAAAAGGTTTTATTTTGATCTTCTTAGGGTGTGTTTTGTAGGGCTCCAACTCCACCAAATTTGTGAATCTAGTGAAGCTGGGTATTCCTAACTCTATCAGATCCGTGGAGCGGGAGCTGTGAATACATTAAGAGTGTTTAGGTGGATCATCTTGTTTACATTTTAGACTAAAAATATAAACTTAATTTACTTTATTTTAGCCTATAAGTTTCAGATCTCAGGTGAAACTAGGATCTAGAGCTCTACCAAACAGGCCCTTAGTCGTATGTCGATAAGTACATATTATGGCTAATATTAAGAGATTGATCATATCCTATATGTACAGTATATAACCTCTGCAAAATATAAAACAAATTTCAAGAGCTATATCCCCATTTACGAATAATGCTCATTAATTTCACATATGAGTTAGATTTTACAAAATAAAACTTGAGAAGGAGGCTCTGTGCCAGGAAAAGTAAATGGAGCAGGCTATGTGCCAATTTGGTTCAATTTAATTTGGAAAATATATAAGAATCTTATTATTAATGTTATTTGTTTTACTGTTGTTTTAATATATTATTGTATTCAATTGCAAATATCGCTTTATGCAAAAGAAGCCAAGTCAGCATTTTTATAATATGCCTTGCACATATAATTATACTAGACTTGCATTCTGTACATAACTTGTTGAATACTTAATGTGCACGCTCTTATAATAATAATCAATTAGTTGGTGAAGAGAAGTCAACATCAGCTTTAGAGAAGGGGTATCACGAGGAGGTTGATTATTAGGATTCAAGCTTTGTCAATTGCCTATGATAGATCGATAGGTTGTCTGCTGAAGTTTTCGTTCTATTGCAGTTATCTTATTTAGTTAATAAATCCATGTGAGGATAATAAATATAATATTGACCATAAGATCATCACACTATATATTTATTTATTTGTTTATTTATAAAATCTTATTATTATTATTCCGATGTGTATAGAGTTGATATTTCATCTATGTGACCATTATATGAGCTACTTGATCTTAGACTAGTGTAGTATATATATATAGTACAAATTTGTATATTCGGGTCCCAAAAACCGCCACATAGCAACTCGGCTCCTTCTTGGCACTTAGGATGGAGGCGTTGGCATGGAGCGATGGATCGAGCAGCTTGGAGGTAATGGAGAGGGGCAGTGGTGTGTCGGGAAGATGGGTGACTGGGTGTGAGTGGCAAGCAACAGCGGCGGATTAGGAGATGGATGTGACGGTCCGATGGAGTGAAGGTGAGATAAGATGGAGGCAACCAACTAGACCTAGGGATGCTGATCTCTACTGGCCTTGAATTTTTTTTTTTTGGTGCGACCCTCCGGCCCATTCAAGTCTTCTTAGTGGGATCAGGTCGACGGTTCCATGGGCCGGATCGTACCAGTCGCATCCCTAGGTTTTTATGTTTATTGCAGAAGAGAACATTTATAAATAAAATTTCTATGTTTATTTATTCTTGATCATGGATGGTACGCACGAGCAATTCTTTGAAAATGTTAGAAATCACGGTGCTTAATGCCGTAATTAATTCGTGCTCTAATAAATGGTTGCTATAGTAATAGCCGTAGTTACCAAACTGACAAATTCACCACAGCCCCTACGCACCAGTGTGAGACCCGCCGCCTCAAAGGGTGAATTGAGCCTAACTGTGGCCCATATTAGGGTATTAGTGCAAGTGTTTGAATTTAGCCTCACCTTACTAGCTGAGTACGAGTTTCAGTTTCAACTCCGGGTTAACCAGCAAGCGTGCGCCTACCCAAGACAAGCTACGATGGCTTGCGAATTGCGATTGATTTTCATTCAATCTTTATTCCTTTCTTCTGTGCTGTTCCTAGTTATAACAGTTCGATTTCCTTTGTTATTTTCTTATGGGTTACACTGTCTTGTGCCTGTATTGCTGTACGTATTGCTTTGTTCTTTTGCTTTTTGCTTTCCACATTAGGTAGTGCGTGTCAAAAGGAGATGCTATCTTAGGGTGAGTTTGGTGCTCTGGATGAGGTTGAATAAATATGGCCATCTAGTCTAGATAGGATGGAGCTATTTAGGCGGCTGTTTAGTCGGATGGATAGGGATGAGCTAATTTTTTTGTTTAATTGGATGGATAAGAATGAATACGATGATTCCGTTTTTTGTTTGGTTGGATAGATGAGGATGGATGGGCTAGTTGTAATCAAGGTTCCAATTTTGGTTCGAAATTTTTTAGACAAGATTTAAATTTTTGGACAAATTTTGAATTTTTGAACAAAATTTGACCACAATTTGATAGAAATTTGAATTTGACCGAGTATACTTCGGTGAAATTTGAATTTGAATGAGTATACCTCTTCATGCAACAAACTATTGCTCTATCTAGCATCTTGAGGGAATATTCTAAAAAACGGAATGACCATATCCCATTTATCTACTCATTCAAAAAATTAGATGACTCCAAATCCACGGATGGTACTCTTCAACGGAGCCATTGCAAGCTGCATTAGAGCATCTTCAATAGTCAAGCCTTAAAATAGAGTCTTATACCTCAAAATAGGGCCTAAACTAAAAAAATTAGGACCCAAGATAGCTATTGACTCCAGCAATTAGACCCTAAATCTCCAATCCTTCATTCATCCCTTCATTAGGGTCGGAGAGGAGAGTTGCTAAATATAGCAACAGGCTCAAGTCCTAAACCTATTTTGATAATTTTTCTCAAAATACAACCTTTGTTGGAGTGCTTTTTTTTTCATCAAAGCCATATAATTACAATTAGCAACCTATTTAGGGCTCCTCTTGGAGATGCTCTTACGGAGGCGATAGCCAAACACTGTCCGTACGAATTTTTTTAAGGAAGGTAGGGACTTCATTCATTCTCAATATCCATAATTAGGTAAAAGTACAAGAGTTTAAATGTAATTTGGTAATACCTTACGGCACTCTGGGTATAATCGATCCATGGCTCCATGCTCTAAACAACGTTTTTCCTTCCACCGTCATATATAGGAAAAAGCACGATCGATGGAGAGCGCCAATGCGCGCACGCAGCTCCAATTTTCCGCTACTTATTGTAGACGACTAGCTAATTCTCGTGAAGTGGTCATTGTCGTGCGTGATCGATCGCCAGATTTTCACGAAGAATTTGTCGCGGGCAAGCAAGGTGGCTTCAACGCACACACTGCTGCTTCTTGCAATAATCCCTCTATTATGTGTGGAAGTTTTGGAGCCCTCCGAGCGCGCCCCGTACAGGTGCCGTCCTTTTTTTGCCAGGCCCTTGCATATTTGCGAAAAACCCCCTCCATTTGTTCAAAATTACGGATAGGTCCTTCGCAATTTTTTGTGAGACAAAAATAATTTTTTTTCTTCGCATTTGGGTCCCTGACGCGGTATTTTACGAAAAAGCCTCCCGTTAAGTTCAAATCACAAGCAAGCCCTTTTCTAATTTTTCAGGATAGCGAATAGGTCCAAAAAATAATAAAGCAGTCCCCTTCTTACGTTCAGTCCTTTCTCCGTTATTCCGGAAAAAATGTTTTAAATCACCGAAAAAACCGGAAAAACTGTTTTCGCTACCCAAAAAAGGAAAAAATGTTTTCGTCACAAAAAATCTGATTCGTCGAAGGTTTATAGCGACTTATGGATTTGCCAATGGGTCATAAGCAGGTTTTTTTTAAATGTAGATTAGTCAGAAGATTTATAGCGACCCATAAATTCACCGGCGGGTCCTAACGACCGTTTATGGATTCTTAGATGGGTCATAACCGAAGTTTTTTTTTAAATGTAGATTAGTCCGAAGATTTATAGCGACCCATAAATTCACCGGCGGGTCCTAACGACCCGTTTTTTTAGCAAACACAAAAAACCAAAAAACGAAAAAACAGATTCGGCGAAGGTTTATAGTGGTTCATGGATTCGCCCGCGGGTCCGAACGGCCTTTTAAAAAGAAAATACATAAAAAAAAGTCCGCACTTTTCTTTTAAAAAAACAAAAAAAACGCAGATTCAACCGTGATTTTCTAAATAAAACACGCATCGACAAAAAAAACACGAATTTGTCGAAGGTTTTAGCAACTTGTGTATTTGGCAGCGGGTCATAACCGTGGGTTTTTTAAAAAATTGATTAGATCCAAAGATTTATATCGACCAGTAGATTCACCGGCGGATCTGACGACCCATTTTTTTAGCAAACACAAAAAAACAGATTCAACCGCAATTTTCTAAATAAAACACGCATAGACAGATTCAACGCGGTGCCGGTTCTTTCGACACAAAAGATTGGAATTACGTTCATAAATTCACCGATAGCTTCTAGCCACCAATTTAAAAAAACACCACCGAGAAAAACTAAATTTCATTTTTTGTAGAAAAATTTGGGTCAGATTTTTTCGCCGGGCGCGGCATCGCGCGCCATTTTACCTAGTTATATATATATCCAAGCTTGATTGCTAGCCTCCCGGCCATCAGTATCTATCACGTACTGCTACTTTGACCTGACAAGGCCGGTCGATCACGAGTCATTTAAGATCCACCTCATCTTATCTACTCATCAATCATATCTCACCCAACAAACTTGACAATGTACAAGAACGTACTTAGGTGGCCAACCTGAGGCCACAACAAGGTTGAAGTACCTATAATCCTATATCCAAGGGGCCATGCTTTCTTAATGGCATTGGCCAAGTATTCTATGATCGATCCTGCTAGTCGACGGAAAGTCCAAAAAGCTAAATCAAATTTTGGACAATAGCAGCCCTGTAATTGGTACAAATCCATGGAAAATCGAGGCTAACCGGCCAAAGTATGACTTGGTTATTTAATAGGAAAACCAAGCGCACGCCCCGTTGACTACAGGCAGACTAAGCGTCAGATGTAGAACAAGTCACACGTACATTTCTTTTTTATCATCTTTCGGAGGTTACATGAGATAACGTCAAACTATTCTTGAACTCTTGTATTTTTTAGTACCTATACTTTTTTAGCTTTTAGTACTAGTTCAATGTATATTTCGGCACCTCTTGAATTGTAAAAAAAAAATCCCTTGTCACTATATAAGGCTCTGTGCCCCCTTGCACGACAGGTATGAATGAGGGTATTTCGGTCCTTGAACATTGTTCACAGCGCCCCTCAAGCCTCCTTGGTGCAACTTGGAAACGACTCCTGGTGGACATATGTCCGCCTTCTGGTACCGTACCACAGACGAAGGGATTTCGATGGGGTAGTCGTATATGCCATGTGGAACCTTTGGAAGGAGAGAAACAACAGGATCTTCCAAAACGTCTATTGTACGATGCAGCAGGTAGCCAGTTTAGTCGCTCAAGAAGTGCGCAACCGTGTGACTGCTTTTGCGGCGGCCTGACATCCATAGGCGGACTGCTTTTCTTCCCGTGCTATGTAGGCGCTGCCGTTCACGCTCTCTTCGGTGTTTTTCCGTCCAGACCGTTGCTTCTCGCGTTTTTAGTTACCCGGGTGGGGCATGTCGCCCAGGTGTTGCTCAAATTTGCTTAGCTGTGCGGGGCATGCTGTCCGGATGTTTCTCAATTATGTTTAGCTAGGTGGGGCATGCCACCCAGATGTTGCTCAAAGTTTTTGTAAACGATTTTATTCTACTCTTTTTTTAATACAATCGGCAAAGCTCCTGCCTTCACTTTCAAAAAAAACTATATAAGGCTGCGCTATGGCTTTTTTTCCCCAGGGATCACAGGCAGGGAGCAAAGCATACATAACCATCTCTGGATATTTTAGCAAGCGGAGGCCGAGTGAAACCTTAATTTGATCAAATGGGAGGTACAGATTTAATTTATAGCTATCACATATGTATACTTCTTTGATTCGTTCATGATGTCTAGCTTGTTTGCCATTTTGATTTTATTCTCGCTTGATCTGACTTACGTTACCGCGCGCGCGCAGCCGTGCACGGTGTCTGCTACGGCATGAACGGCGACAACCTCCCCCCGCCGAGCGACGTCGTGCAGCTGTACAAGTCCCGCAACATCCACGCCATGCGCATCTACTCCCCGGACCAGCAGGCCCTCACCGCCCTCCGCGGCAGCGGCATCGGCCTTATCCTGGACGTCGGCGGCGTTGACGAAGTCGGCCGCCTCGCCAACGACGCCTCCTACGCTTCCGGCTGGGTCCGGAGCAACGTCCAGGCCTACTACCCGGACGTCTCCATCCGGTACATCGCCGTCGGCAACGAGGTTCCCGCGGGCGACATGGGGGTCATACTCCCGGCCATGCAGAACGTGTACAACGCCCTCGTGTCCGCCGGTCTCTCGAGCAGCATCAAGGTGTCTACTGCGGTGAAGTTCGACGTGATCGCAGAATCGTACCCTCCGTCCCACGGCGTGTTCCGCCCCGACGTGCAGCGCTACATGGCGCCCATCGCTCAGTTCCTGGCCAACACCATGTCGCCGTTCCTGGCCAACGTGTACCCCTACTTCGCCTACAAGGGCGACCCGCAAAACATCACGCTCAACTACGCCACCTTCCAGCCGGGCACCACCGTGCCGGATGACAACGGGCTGATCTACACGTGCCTCTTCGACGCGATGGTGGATGCCATCTACGCCGCGCTGGAGAAGGTGGGCACGCCGAACGTCAGGGTCGTCGTGTCGGAGAGCGGGTGGCCGTCGGCCGGTGGCTTTGCGGCAACCGTGGATAACGCCAGGACGCATAACCAGGGCCTGATTGATCACCTCAGGAACGGGACGCCGAAGCGGTCAGGGCCGATCGAGGCGTACATATTTGCCATGTTCAACGAGAACAAGAAGCCAGGGGAAGACATCGAGAGGAACTTCGGGCTCTTCTATCCTAACAAGGAGCCTGTCTACCCGATTACCTTCCCCTAATTGACGACTGCCAAGACACGGAGCTGCAGCTCATCCATGCTTCAATGCTGCTGTGGATTGTGTGTGTGATCTATCTATCTATCTTCCTTAATTTTTTGTTTCATCATCTATGTAATGTTTGCTCCCCATAAAATCAGCTGGATAGCTGAAAATTATGTAATAAAATCGAGCTGTGTGCTTATGCAGAGGCAGGAGATAATCCCATTGTCTAAAAAAAAATCTATCTATCTATCTATACATCTATCTATCTATCTATGCTTGCAACAAATGTAGTGTATGAATGTTGATGGTTACCGTTGTATTATTATATTTGTTGAGGGGAGCGTGGATTAATTACTCCCGAAACTAGAGGATGGTAGATCTCCCTCCATCACTATACATAAGTCGCATATCAGAGTGAACTTTTACACTTCTAGATATATCTATACACTAGCACTAAATATTGTAACGTGTGGAAAGCTATAATTAGGTTTTCATAAATAAATATCATTGACCAACACTTTCGGTGTAACATCACAAGCTTTGTTGGACATCATCAAACTAGTAAGCCAAATTTCCTGGGTGTGGGTATTTTCCCACCTAGAATGTCGGGTTAATGGTGAAGGTACGTGACATCTCGGCCCAAGAAACAGTGATGAATTTAGCTCAGTTACGGCCCATGTGAATAGGGGTGAAAACAGGTTGGGTACGGATGGCTATCGCTCTTCCGTATCCTAATCCATATTTTTTTTCCTAGATTCGAAACGGATACGGATCCAGGTTATTCGGGATACGGATGCGGGACAGATATGTGACGGATTCGGATCGAAAACGGATAAAAATATACGGATAATATATCCATATATAGAGTAATATATGTTGAATTAAAACCATACGAGTATATAGTAATAAGTTATATATATCAATCAAACTCAATAGACGTTATAGAAAGAATGTGCTACTTGAGGATCAATAGAACCAACTAATTGTTAATATAATAGGTTGCCATGAAAAAATATGATGACAATAGGCTGGGCTTTACTGATATCCGAATATCCGAATAGGAAAAATCTGAATATCCGGATCCCATCTAGTATTTATCGGATATTGGATGCTCGAATCCGATCCCGAATCCAAATTCAAGTATCCGGATTCGACCGGATAGTTAAATTCGGTCCCGACCGGATCCTTAAATTCGGTCCCGACCGGATCCGATTTCGAATCAGATGAGAGATATCCGACCTGTTTTCACCCCTACATGTGAAGGTCATGATCCATGAGTGCTAGTGTTGGAATTTTGCCCCCATATCTATACGTCTCTACAGAGTGATGCGCAGAGGGAGCCGCCGCCAGCCTCAACTCGGTCAATTCGCTGTTGGCCCCTCTCCTCTCTTCTCTGGCATTTTCAGCGGAGTTGAATGGGCGGAGGGCCATTAAATTCCAGAAGTAGTTTTAGATTCATTTTAGCTTCTTCTGTTTTGTTTCCTAGATTTATTTTTTCTAATTTTGTTCTTCTCCGGTGAGTTCTCAACCAGATTTTCTTTACCCATGATGGGTTTTATCGGACTGTCTCACCTGGATGACAATGACTACAGAGATCGGTACTGGTCTGTTGAAATAATCAGATAGTTAGATAAACCTGCATTGAGTAAATTTGTATTGAGTTTGTTGTAAAGTCCTAGTCTTTAGGATCATCCTGATCTTTAGGATCTAGCGCAGAGTCTGCTGAAGCAGAGAGTAACTCTCGCTGCTTCTCACCTGCACGATTTGCTAGTTTTTCGGTATTTACTGTTCACTATCCAACACACTATAAATACAAGTGATTAGCAGTTCTGTGGGGCGCTGATTCGCCTCCAAGTATTTCTGTCTTTGATCTACTTTTTTACATGGTATCAGAGCCTTTCACCACAGAATAGAAAATCATGTCCACTTTCTCTTCTCCTTCCAACTCCACTACTGCTGCCGCATCTTCTTCCATGGGGATCCTGCCGACCCCATCATTCGGGCATCTGATCAATGTAAAACTCACATGCAACAATTATCTGTTGTGGAAGGCACAATTTCTGTTGTATCTCCGCAGCCAACAGCTGCTGGGATATGTTGATGGTAGCATTGTCGCTCCCGAGAAGACAATCACACAAGCGACAGCCGAAGGAGCGATGCAGACACCAAACCCGGTGTATCAACAGTGGCTTCAACAAGATCAACTGGTGCTGAGCACTCTTCTGTCCTCTCTCTCTGAAGAGATTCTTGGGCAAGTTCTTTTCCTCTCCACATCTGCAGAAGTATGGGGAGCCCTGGAGCGCATGTTTTCCTTAGGATCCAAGGCACGGGTCATGCAGATCCGAATGCAATTGGCGAACGTCAAGAAAGGTGATCTCTCAGTTACTGATTACTTCAATAAAGTCAAGAACCTTGTTGATACCTTATCATCTGTTGATCTCCCATTGAGAGACGATGAGATTGGTTCGTACATGCTTGCCGGCCTTGGTGAGGAGTACGATTCTCTTGTGACGTCAGTGACAACAAGAACAGAGCCTTTCTCTCTGACTGAGCTATATGCGCACATGCTCAGTTTTGAGATGCGCAAGGAGCAACAGCAGGGAACATATCAAATCGCCACCGCCAACAATGCGATGCGCTCCAATAATCGTGGTGGCAAGGACAATAGCAGGTACAAAGGAAGAGGTGCTGGAAGCCTTGGTGGTCGCGGCAAGCAAATGTTCACCAACAGCAACTCCAATTTCTTGCGCAGTAACAGACCTCAGTGTCAAGTCTGCGGCAAGATGGGTCATGTAGCATTAAAATGCTATCATCGTTTTGATCATTCTTATCAGCCAGAAGAAAATCATGTGGCGGCTCTTGCCTCAGCACCTTCATACAATGTTGACACCAATTGGTACTTGGACTCAGGAGCTACAGATCATATCACTTCAGAACTTGACAAGATATCTGTCCGTGACAAGTATCAAGGGAAAGATCAAGTGCAGACTGCCAATGGATCAGGTATGCCAATATCTCATATTGGTCAAACTCACATTCCTGCTTTAAATCGTTCTTTAAAACTTCAAAATGTTCTACATGTTCCTAGTGCTCACAGAAGTCTGATTTCAGTTCACCGTCTTGCATCCAATAACAATATTTACTTTGAATTTCATCCAAATTACTTTCTTGTCAAGGACCGAATCATGAAGAAGCTGCTTCTTCAAGGCAAATGTGAGAAGGGGCTCTACCCATTGACAACCTCCTCCTCTGTCTTGAGCAAAACAGCTTTCACCAGTGTTAAGACTCCACAAGATATATGGCACTGCAGGCTTGGTCATCCTTCTTCAACAATTGTAGATCGAGTTCTTCACTCAAACAATCTTCCTGTAGCCACAAATAAGAATATTCCTCATGTCTGTAGTGCCTGTCAAGAGGCTAAGAGTCATCAACTTCCTTTTTCCACTTCAAATAATGTATCTTCCTCACCTTTGGACCTCATTTTTACTGATGTATGGTGTAAAACGAAGAGGAAGTCAGGGGAATAGGAATAATGCCGTGACCTCCTCAGGGTGCAGGCGTTCTGTATTTATATGTGTCGGACGGTGAGCGAGTTCAACCGAGTCCATCAGAATTACAAATATGTAGGATTCATTCAGACACGGTTACAACAGAATCATAACCGAATTACATCGGGATAGATATCTTCTAATACACCCTCAATCTCAACTAACTAGATTGAGATTGCGACTTATAGCTTCAAGATGCCGAATGTCGGCGGTTTTGTAAACACATCGCCTACTTGGTCTTTTGATGACACAAACCTGATTTGCGATCATCTTGAGCAACTCGTTCTCTAACAAAATGAAAATCAACCTCGATATGCTTTGTACGAGCATGGAACACTGGGTTGGCTGAGAGGTAAGTTGCTCCTAGATTGTCACACCACAAGATGGGTGAACTTGGCTGAAATACCTCCAGTTCTTTCAGTAGGGACTGAACCCAAACAATTTCGGCAGTGGCATTAGCCAAGGCTTTATATTCTGATTCCGTGCTTGATCTTGATACCGTGGCTTGTTTTCGAGCACTCCAGGAGATCAGATTTGAACCAAGGTATATAGCAAATCCTCCGGTAGACCGACGGTCATCGAAAGATCCTACCAATCGGCGTCGAGAATGCACTGATTGTCAGAGAAGAGGACCGGTGTATTTGAAGCCCTGTAGTACAGGAATGTTTTAGAAACCGCAATATGCGTTTTACTGCCTTCCAGTGCTGATCTGTTGGATGACTGAGGAATTGACAGACTTTATTCACTGAGAATGCTATATCCGGACGGGTTAATGTTAGATACTGCAGTGCTCCCACTATACTTCGATATAGAGTGGCTTGTTGATCTGATAGTGGTACACCTTGAGTTCTGGACAGTTTGTCAAGAACTGACATTGGTGTATTCATTGGCTTGCAGTCCTTTACCCGTGCTCGATCCAGGATGTCAGCAATGTATTTCTTTTGTGACAAGACCAGTCCATCAGCAACTCGTTGCACTTCTACTCCCAGGAAGTAATGTAATTCCCCTAGGTCCTTGATGGCAAATTCTCGCTGCAGCTGATCAATAACCCATTCAGTGACTGACTTGGAGGAGCTGGTTAAGATGATATCATCCACATATACCAATATATATGCCTTTTCACTATTGTATGAGTACACAAATAGTGAAGCATCCGCTCTAGATGGCATAAAACCCATTTCCTGAAGTTTGGAGCTGAGTCGAGCAAACCATGCCCGAGGGGCCTGTTTCAAACCATAGAGCGACTTCTTGAGTTTGCATAAGTGATTTGGATACTCCTGATTAATATAACCAGGAGGTTGTCTCATGAATACTTCTTCCTCCAGAACTCCATGCAAGAAGGCATTACTTACATCCAATTGGCGTATGCCCCAATCCCAAGTCACTGCCAAGGAGAGAACTATCCGGACAGTAGCAGGCTTTACTACGGGGCTGAAAGTGTCCCCATAGTCAATTCCTTGACGTTGCTTGAAGCCCTTTGCCACTAGGCGTGCCTTGTATCTCTCAATTGATCCATCAGCTCGTCGTTTGATCTTGAAAATCCACTTACAATCGATTACATTCTGTTGTCCCTCAGCTGGAACTAGCTGCCAAGTGTCATTGTGAACTAAGGCTTGATACTCATCCTTCATAGCTTGTCTCCATTCAGCAGATTTTAATGCTTCATGATGAGACTCTGGTTCATTAACCACTTGCCTGGAGATCGCATAGGTCACAGTTCCATCAGTACGCTGCTTGGGCACTCGAGTATGATCTTGATGTCGAGTTATCATTGGATGCGTTCTTTGCTGTGACTGTGATTGCACAGGTCGACTTTGTTGTTCATGCTGCTCATGCTCATCACTGTTGTTGTCCTGCAAGGTAGCCTCAGGAGACATATTAGCAGAGGGAGGCTCAACAGTTTCAACAGAGGGAACATCACATGTGGTATTCATATCACCCCCTACATCCGGACACTGGGCAGAGGGCAAGGTGGCAGGATGAAACAAGGGAACTACCGTGCCATTAGGCAAGCACGGAGATGATGAATGAGGAAGCTGATTTGCAAAAGGAAAGACGCACTCATCAAAAACTACATCGCGAGAGATGTACACCCTGCCTGTTGAAGTGTCTAGACACTTGTAACCTTTATGAAGTGGACTATACCCAAGGAACACACACTGTCTAGAACGAAATTCAAGTTTATGTTTGTTGAAGGGGCGAAGGTTTGGCCAGCAAGCACAGCCGAATACTTTGAGAAACTTGTAATCTGTGGTGCGGTGGAGAAGTTTGAACAAAGGAGTGTGGAAATTAATCACTTTGCTAGGTGTACGATTGATAAGATAGCAAGCGGTGACAAAGGCCTCATCCCAAAATTTGAGAGGCATAGAAGCATGAGCAAGGATGGATAAGCCAACTTCAACAATGTGACGGTGTTTGCGCTTAAGAGACTGATTCGTTGGTGAGCATAGGGACAGGAAACCTGATGAGCGACACCAATGGTAGTAAAAAATTTATTGAGTTTGCGGTATTCGCCACCCCAATCAGTTTGAACAGTAATGATCTTCCTATTGAGAAGTCGCTCAACATGAGACTGGAATTGAAGAAAAACTTGGAACACATCAGATTTGTTTTTCAGCATGTATATCCATGTGAATTTGCTAAAGTCATCAATGAAACTCACATAGTATTGGAAGCCTCCTATGGACATGGGAGCTTTGCCCCAAACATCAGAGTGTATTATTTCTAATTGCGCAGTGGCAACATTATTCGAAAGTACATATGGCAACTGATGGCTCTTGCCTTGTTGACATGAGTCACAGACAGAGTTTTTATTTGGAGTGGCTGACGCAAACAAATTATTTTGCTGTAAGACACGTTGAACTATTGGAATGGCAGGGTGCCCTAATCGGCAATGCCAAACTTCTTGAGATGGCGCCATGCTGGAGAGGGCAGAAGTGTAGCATGCAGACTGAAGAGGATGTTGTGGCATTGGGTAGAGACCTCCTTCACATTGCCCCTGAAGAAGCACCTTCTTCGTAGAGCGATCCTTAATGAAGAAACACGTGGGATGGAATTCAAAAAAGACATCATTATCTTTAGTGAATTTATGAACAGACAGTAGGTGTTTGGCAGCTAGAGGGACATGGAGAATATTGTTTAAGTCTAGTGAACGATGTGGGGTATGAATAACTGAATTACCAACATGTGAAATGCCCATACCTGCGCCATTTGCAACCTGAACCTGGTCTTTTCCTGTGTACTTCTCCTTCATGGTTAGACGTTCCAAGTCGCTGGTGATGTGATCTGTAGCTCCCGTGTCTGTGTACCAGTTGGAATCAACAGAATAGGATTGTGTCGCTGCTACTGCTGCAACATGATTGTCTTCTGGTGCTTGGTATGAGTGGTTGAATCTGTTGTAGCATCGTAGAGCGACGTGCCCAACTTTCCCACAAATCTGGCAAGTAGGACGAGGACCTCCACGACTTTGACTGTTGTGGTTTTGGCCTGACTGGCCTCGGCCTTGACCGCCAGGATGGAAGTGTTGTCCACCGCCAGACTGATATTGTCCACCACCAGACTGGTATTGTTGTCCTCCTGAACCACGGTATCCACGGCCTCCATCTGTACGACCGCCGCGGCCTCTGCCTCTTTGGCCTCCACCTCGCGTTGCTGAGTTGACTGATGGATGTATCACCACATTGTTGTGATTATGCCTCAGTTCGAAGCTCATGAGATGTGCATACACCTCATTAAGGGAAGGTGGATCTGATCTAGTGGTGAGAGATGTCACCAACGGATCATAATCGGTGTCCAGCCCAGTGAACAGATATGTGGTAATTTCATCCTCGTTCAAGGGCTGTCCAAGAGCAGCAAGAGTATCAGTCAAGTGTTTCACCTTATTGAAGTATTCTGCAGCAGATTGATCTTTCTTCTGCAGGGTTGCGAGTTGCCTTCGGATTTGCATAATCCTGGCGCGAGATCCTCCGGATGAGTACATACGATCCAGGGCCTCCCAAGCCTGCTAGGCCGTGGTCATCATCATGACTTGCGCCAAAACATCTGGCGACAGAGAGGACAGGATGATACTCAGCACAGTTTGATCCTTTTGCAGCCATTGAAGATAAGCAGGATTCGCCACAAGAGTTTCCCCTTGAGCGATTGTCATGGCTGGTGCAGGTATCGATCCATCGACGTATCCCAACAATTGCTGGCTGCGTGATATCTGGAAACCGGGCTTTCGGAGGAGATAATTCACGAATCCGGTTTCACATTGATCAGAATACCGGGTGATGGAGTTGGAACTCCTCCGGCGACGGCGGCGGCAATGGAAACCTGACTAAGTGCGTTGGTGTTGTTCTCCATGGTGAACACAGGCTCTGATACCATGTAAAACGAAGAGGAAGTCAGGGGAATAGGAATAATGCCGTGACCTCCTCAGGGTGCAGGCGTTCTGTATTTATATGTGTCGGACGGTGAACAGAGTTCAACCGAGTCCATCAGGAATTACAAATATGTAGGATTCTGTTCAGGACACGGTTACAACAGAATCATAACCGAATTACATCAGGATAGATATCTTCTAATATATGGGGTCCAGCTCGCACTTCTGTAGGAGGATATCGCTATTATGTTAGCTTCATTGATGACTTTAGCAAATTCGTTTGGTTTTATCCAATAAAATTTAAATCAGATGTTATTCTTGTGTTCACTCAATTTCAGCAGCATGTGGAACGTTTATTGAATAAGAAAATCGTCTCTGTCCAATTTGATGGAGGGGGAGAGTATCAGGCTCTTCACAAACTATTCCAGCAAAATGGAATCAGACATTTGTTTTCTTGTCCCCATTCTCATCAACAAAATGGGTCAGCAGAGCGCAAACACCGGCACATTGTTGAGGTTGGTTTGTCTTTGCTTGCTCAAGCATCTATGCCCTTGAGATTTTGGGATGAAGCTTTCAGCTCCGCTTGTTATCTGATAAACCGACTTCCTAGTCGTGTTATTCAATTTTGCACTCCCACTGAAAAGCTTTTTGGAACCAAACCTGATTATTCCTTGTTAAAAACTTATGGCTGTGCTTGTTGGCCGAATTTACGGCCTTATAACACCCACAAGTTGCAATTCAGGTCAAAGCAATGTGTTTTTATTGGTTATAGTTCCTCCCACAAAGGATATAAATGTTTGGACAAGGCCACTGGACGTGTTTACATATCTAGAGACGTTGTCTTTGATGAATATGTCTTTCCTTTCGCTGCTAATCACATCTCTCATACTCATTCTTTCAGCCAAAATGATGTTCTTCTACCTCTGAATATTACTATTTCTCCACAAACACAATCATCTGCTACTCCTGTGAGTGACCATATGCATGATATTGGTGTTTCCTTGCCTATTGCTACTGCCACTAACCCTGCAGATTCCGATATCAGCTCTTCAAGTCCATCGAGTACACCAGCCACAGCCCCTGTGCAGCCTCCTCGATTTAGCATGCGTACCCGGTTGCAGGATAACATTCGCAAGCCTCGGCAGTACACTGATGGCACTGTCAGGTACTCGACCAAGGGGAGAGCAGCATTCACCGCTTTGGCTTCTTCTATGGTGGAGCCGGCTGATCACATTGAAGCAATGCAACATTCTCACTGGCAACAGGCCATGGACACAAAATATCAAGCATTAATGAAGAACAAAACTTGGCAGCTTGTTCCACGACAGCAAGGTCAGAATCTTATCGACTGCAAGTGGGTATTCAAATTGAAACACAAAGCTGATGTGAGTATTGATCGATACAAAGCAAGGCTAGTCGCGAAAGGGTTCAAACAGAGGTATGGCTTGGATTACTCTGAGACCTTTAGCCCAGTAATTAACCCTACAACAGTAAGACTTATTCTTGCATTAGCTGTCTCTTGTGGGTGGTCTCTAAGGCAGATTGACATTCAAAATGCCTTTCTACATGGCGATTTGAAAGAAACTGTCTTCATGAAGCAACCGCCGGGCTATGAAGATCCCAGGTATCCTCAGCATGTGTGCAAGCTAGATAAATCCTTGTATGGCTTGAAGCAGGCGCCCAGAGCATGGTTTTCGAAGCTCAGTACAAAACTTGAGGAACTTGGGTTTATATCATCTCAAGCTGACACTTCATTATTCATCTATAATCAGTTTGACATCACTATCTATGTATTGATATATGTGGATGATATTGTCATTGCAAGTTCTTCAGATCAAGCTGTTGAAGAATTACTCAAGCAACTGCACAGACATTTTGCAGTCAAGGATTTGGAGGTACTGCACTACTTTCTCGGAATTGAAGTAGTACAGAAGGAAGATGGTATAGCACTAACTCAGAAGAAATACATTGGTGATATACTGAATAGGGCTAATATGTCAAATTGCAAGCCTATCTCTACGCCTATGGCGTCAGTCGAGAAGTTGTCAAAAACTGAAGGTGTGACCTTGACTGAAGAAGAAGCAACGAAGTACCGAAGCATTGTCGGAGCCTTGCAGTACCTCACAATTACAAGGCCTGACATAGCATTTTCGGTAAACAGAGTATGCCAGTTCTTGCAAACTCCAACTTCATCTCACTGGTCTGCTGTAAAAAGGATACTAAGGTATCTGAAATATACTCAAGATATGGAACTTCATTTCAGGCGATCAAGCTCCAATCTTGTTAGTGCATTCACAGATTCCAATTGGGCTGGCTGCTCCGATGACAGGAGGTCAACCAGTGGATTCGCTGTGTATTTTGGCACCAATCTCGTCTCATGGAGCTCGCGCAAGGAGCATACCGTTTCAAGATCGAGCACTGAATCAGAGTATAAAGGATTAGCAAATGTGACTGCAGAAGTAGTTTGGCTTCAGTCTCTTTTGAAGGAGTTGGGAGTGTTTCTGAAGAGACC
Source organism: Guadua angustifolia (assembly GCA_036346375.1). Classification (NCBI taxonomy): domain Eukaryota; kingdom Viridiplantae; phylum Streptophyta; class Magnoliopsida; order Poales; family Poaceae; genus Guadua; species Guadua angustifolia. The sequence continues at coordinate 2,554,817 of CM070500.1, read as the reverse complement.
TCCGTCTCTGTGGTGCGACAACCTAGGTGCCACGTATCTGACTACGAATCCTATATTCCATGCTCGCACAAAACACATTGAAGTCGATTTCCATTTTGTGCGAGAGAGAGTTGCTAAGAAACTGCTGGATGTCAGGTTTATTTCGTCTCAGGATCAAACAACTGATATCTTTACTAAACCGCTTCCAGTGCAAAGTTTTGTAAAATTTAGGCGCAATCTCAACCTGAGTTATAAAGGTTCAGATTGAGGGGGAGTGTTGAAATAATCAGATAGTTAGATAAACCTGCGTTGAGTAAATTTGTATTGAGTTTGTTGTAAAGTCCTAGTCTTTAGGATCATCCTGATCTTTAGGATCTAGCGCAGAGTCTGCTGAAGCAGAGAGTAACTCTCGCTGCTTCTCACCTGCACGATTTGCTAGTTTTTCGGTATTTACTATTCACTGTCCAACACACTATAAATACAAGTGATTAGCAGTTCTGTGGGGCGCTGATTCGCCTCCAAGTATTTCTGTCTTTGATCTACTTTTTTACATGGTCGAGTTGGGTATAACTAAATCCCCTCTTATTTTCTTTTGATGAACAATATTGCTACCGAGGCTTAAGTCCTATACATTAACGGAGATCATAAATGTTCTACTTCCCATTATTGTGATTGTCGTTAATCATGACACCGTTGCAAGATATGAAGTCTATAACAAGGAAGATAAATAAGTTTAATACGTTCGTCAACTGAAGGACTTGATGGTAACAAGTTGTCATCTAGAATTTTCTACTAAAAAAAAAATCTCTACATCTACATCTACTCCATTTAAAAGAGAGAGGGTGGTGGTGATTCATCGGCCTTCCCACTCCTCTTACTCTCATGCCGACAAGTGGACACAAATTGTAAGCTACACCCGCATCCGAATGCCCTCTCCTCCTCTTCACCTGCCTTCACACAGTGGTGTTTTTCACGGGTTTGAGTTATCTTCACCAAGAGACAACAATTCTCCAACCTCCTTCCCTCTCCTTATGTCAATAAAAATTCTGCGAGACAAAACTTACTGTTAACATCAAACTATTTTACATGGCTACGTGCCTTTAGAGAAGGCATATGTGTTGGCTACGCTGGGCCAAGGATTGTGTTCTCACTTTGATCGGGCCAATATGCAAAGTATTGACAAGTTGGAGTTGTGGTTGGTTTGGCTCAAGTTGGACTAAAGGCTTTGGTTTTTTGATCATTAAGCTGGTGAAAAAGTTCAAATAAACGGGGCCTAAGCTCACACTATTCATTGCTAAACTTTTGTTTTTCCGACCATATTCATTGCTTAACTTTCCATCTTGAAGTTAGCAAATATCTAAATTTTTGCGGAATGTTCAGTTCATGACCACAGTTATATTGTGTGCCAGTTTTACTCCTCACCCGTCGTACTCATTTCTTAGATAAATTTTGTCACGCTAGATGTTTTCTTTTTGTGGAGTTTTTCTAGCTCTTTTCGCTTTTGTAGGATTCGGGGTGCAAGTGGGCCGGACTGTGGACAGCCTACCCACACTACCCGCTTTCCAAAATGTGGTGCCCATGACCCACAAAGTTATCCGCTAATCCGCAAGTTAACGTTGCTGGAAAAATGCCAATTGCATAACAATACTAATACATAATGGTTGCCTAAATGCTCAGGGAAAACTTCCAAAAGAATATCAAAAAATTCCCAAAAAAATCAGTAGAACCTTATTCATATTCAGAAATTTAATTTACCAACAAGATGAGCATCCTCATTGTACTTCAATCTAAATTAAAATAAATGATTAACTAGTATTGTTTTTTACTACTAAGATATGACTACACATCAAGATCAATATATTGTTTTCTTTTCTAAAGAACATGAACTAGCTGATATTTTCTTTTCAACTAATGCGGCAACCAAACAGAAGAGGAATGCTACCATTAACAAAATAGAGCACATACTGTTTTCTTTTCTAAAGAACTCTTACATTAGCACAGTTTGTGATGCAATCGTAAAATTAAAACTGTTTTGCTAATTACCGGTCCATTTTCACTACAAGTAAAGCATGTACGACTTCATTCAACAGGAAGAAACTGAGTGCCTGGTTAGTCTTCTATGAGCAGGCCCGTATCTGGGGCATGTGCGACGTGAGCAACCGCTCAGGCCCCCAACAATTAAGGCCCTAAATTCTACTAAACCTCCTTCAATTAGTGAAGCTTAATGTTGGTATTAGAAGTAAAATAGTAAGTGAGTATTCCTTTTTATTCACTTCTCCATGAAAACTTCCACCAATTCACTTCTACTTTCCCCCGCTTCTCTCTCTCTCTTCATTTTTTTGCGCTTAACTTTTACTTAAAAATATTCCAAAAAAAGAGGCCCAATTGATATTTTAAAGATTGTGAAACAACTATATTATTTTCGTAATTCAATTGTTGCACATAGAATTTTGTTGAGTATTCACATGGTTTTTGAATTTGCAAAAGGAAATTTTTATAAGATGGATTTTTTGAAGCCCTACTTGGATTCTACAATAACTAGACATATATGATGATTACAAAGTCATATACTAGTTTGGAGAATGAAACATGATTATTTGTTCTGGTAATTAAACCTTTCGAAAGGGTCTATTTTTAAATTTAGCTCAGACCCTCAAAATGCTAGGTACAGCTAGCCCTGTCTATGTGAATATGACTTCATTCAAGCTGAAGGAGAAAGAGCATACATGATACATGACTTCATAGACAAAACCTACAGCGGCATATTGCCCCGATCACGCCAAGAAATCAGAGCCTCCATTTGTTCTGAAGACATAAACTGGATATTTATGATGGTCGGTTGTACACACTTTTAACTGCTCCATGCCTTTTATTTTCAGCTGCTTCACCACTGAGATTCTTAAAGGATTTGATCTTCAGAGAACCACAGGGTATGCTGATAATGAAAGGACATACGGCTACCTAACACATTCGATAATTGAATACTACAGCACAAACTTCTGTATTAGTGCTAACACTTCTCGAGTCTGCCTGACCTACGACGAGTTTGAGAAGAAGTGTTGTGACCTTGAGAAGATAACTGTAATTAAGCGATGTATTTGGCCTTCAACTTATGCAGGTAACTGAGCAATAAAAGGCACCTTCACCGAAGTTAGATGGCTAGTTCATTTCATGCCATACTTAGATGCAAAAATTATCCTTACTGATTACCACAAATGACAGATCAAAGAAGCTGCATTCGCTGTTATAGAGCTCTACACAACTCTTTTCTCACTTGCTCGGGCATACTCCATGTCCATGGTTGTCATTCCTCCTTTTCCTTTCAACTATCACGATGTTCATTAGCTATATCTTTTAATGTTCTCTTCGTTTACGAATCACGACACTTTATCGTACTCAGAAGTCAGAACAAATGTGAGTGGTGCATGGCAGATACCTTGCTGTTCTAGTACGTACTATTATGTCTCTCACAGAATGCCTTAACATTTCTGTGAACTAAAACTTGTGTTCTTATAATGTTAAGGATGGATGGCAATAACCAGGAGGAGATGTTGAAGAACAAGAGCAAGATGGTAAACTCAGGGGCTAGCAGAAACCTCTTCAAGCTTGTGCGGGATAAATTAACACTTTCAGGTATAAATCGAACAGAAGATAGTTCATGAATACAAACTGATTATGAAGCCTACATATTAAACACAAGTATATTGCAGACATGCATGTAATCAATCTACACATATGTCTCTCTAATATACTAGAAAGCAGTATCAATAAGATTGAAAATAGTGCAGACATTGAAACGTACTAGTCTTCTTGAACAGTACTGGAGGCGAGAAAGGAAGTAGAGGACCCCGTCGCGACGATGTAGCAGATGAGACAGATCACGAACGGAGAGGAAACAGATCGCGAGCAGTCGCGCCGAGCGCTTCGCAAAAACCTTATTTGTCCTCTCCGAAGCAGAATCTCAAGGGCGACGGATTTCGGAGACCTGCTCTCTCGATGACCAGTGCACCCGGCCAGTGGCGTTTCCAGAAACTTAGAAAGGAGTGGGCTAAAATTAAGACCTTTAAACTAATATATATAATATATTAATATATATAGTATTTTTTCAGAATATAGAACATGACAAAATGATATATATAATATAAAAATACCAACACTTATCTAACAGTCGCATATAATATAAATACGTAACATTACAAATAAAAAAAACGTACCGATCATTGCTTCTTAAGAGTCGATAGTTGATATTTACGGGTTTTTATGTTTTGAAAACGTTACAAAATATCTTCCATGTCTATCTTGGAAAATATGTCTCGTTTGATGTAGTAGACCATGAGATCATTTAACCAGTCATCACTTATCTTATTACGCAAATCTGTCTTGATAATCTTCATTGCCGAGAAAGCTCTTTCAACTGTAGTTGTACCTACAGGTAAAACTAATACTAATTCAATAAGCCTATAGACTAATGAATAAATAACATACTTTTTTGCTTCAACCATCATCATCGCGAGACTAGCAAGATCATCACAATTTGAAAATTCTTCTCTTCTCAAGTCATCAATGAATAAGTCAAGTTGTGCTTCCAAAACCACACGATCATATGATAAGAAATCATATGAATAAATCTCTGAAAACCGAAAAAGCTTACCATGTTCAAAATTTGCAAATAAATCTCTTGGGTCTAGACAAGTAATGTATCTCAAAAGCTCTATCGAAAATTCACTAAACCGATTGTTTAACTTGATAGCTTCTCTAAATTTATAAACGAATTTTCCTTAAATTTATCTAACTTAAGGGGAGGGGAGGAGGGGCACGGGTGGGGCTCTAGCCCACCTATGCCCCCCTGGTGCATACGCCACTGACCTCCAGCACAGCGAGACGGAGCAACCTATCGGAGGCGGCGCAGCAGAGAAGAAGAGGCAAAACCCTAGCGTTTTTATCTGTCTCTCTCAAGCGGAAGCCCGTGTGGTATTTATAGGAAAAGATCGCAAAAGATGACGCGGTTTCCATATCTCGTAACCAACTACGGATTTTCTAGAGAGCAAAAGAATAAACTGCAAAAGAAGACCGCGTCTGCGCAAGCTACTGAACTGGATTTTGGCGGACCATTCACTCAGATACCGCGCGCCCTAGCCCCGGCCCGTGCCCGGCGAGGCGAGCGCGCGCGTGGGTTCTTCTCTTTCTCTCCCACATAAGCATGGAGCACACTCTACTATTTAAGTTAGTGTAGTTTACATCACCTCCATATGATAGGCCATTGAGATTTATTTGGATTTATTCTCAAATATTTGTGGGCTTAGCCCATATATTCCAACAGCTTGTTTGGGTTGAAGGACGAAATCTTTTTTTTTTTTGAAATTTGGCCAAGAGCTCTGACATTCAGTATAGAAGGAGAAACAACAGCCGGCTACAGTCGCACACCTACACACGCACACGCACACGCACCTACACACGCACGCACGCACGCACCCGGGCGAATCCTAGGATTCGAACCCGGGTGGGCAACTCGATAACCATCGAAGCTGGCCAGTCGAGCCGAGGCTCGCTCGCGAAGGACGAAATCTTCAATACAAGGTTTTTGACTAACTGGGTTTAACCGGCTTTTTTTTGTCACCATCTAGATGATATTTTGTGCCACTGTTTTGAAGCTCCCTTATTCTCAGAGGTTTCAGCGCAAGACTTTCATGCCGTGAAGGCAAAGAAAAGGATCATTTTTTGTATGACATGGTGCCTTCGAACACCGAAAGTTTCAGGATATGTAATCACTTATGATAGGTCTATCACTCTGTTGTAGACTTCCAGGTTGTACAAGATGGAATTATCGTGGAATGAGGTGGTTTAGCGTTTCATGTGTATCTCTTTACTCAGTTGCTTGGATTATTCGTTGTCTTATCTTATCTTGGCCTTGTTTGCATGGAAGTCGACAAGACAATATAAGATTAGCACCTACGGACCATACGTACCTGCCTACAGGCTGATGGTTTCATCCATGTGCTGAGAGCAATCCACGGTCGGCGTCATGTCTGGTCGGTGTTTGAAGCTTGTTTGGTCATCTTCGGTTAGAGTTTCTCCCTCCTGTCTTGTTCAGTTTACTTTGGTTCTTTTTTATTCAAGTAAGAGTGAATCTGTTTGCACCAGAATTTGGCAAGATATGGCTAAATTGTCAGGCTAAGGATCAGGAGATGTTTTGGCCGTCATCGAATAAGAAAAGGATAATTTAAGAGCCCTTTTACAGTGGATTAAAATCAATATAAGCCGTCCATTCCATTAAATCTAATGGTTGAAATCAATTTAGATCTAGTTATACTGCCACCTGTAGTATTGGTAGGAAAATTCAGAGAGGGGTAAAAGGGTAAAAACTTCCGTCATACTATTTGTCCTCTACGATAAAATACGCCCTATGATCCTGATGAATAGCTAATAAATGGATTAGAAGTCTCTAAAGATCACCATATATTCGATGAATCCAAAACTGTGAACGAATTAGGAAAAGTCTAAAATATTCTTGATGAATGGATAGGAAAATTCTAAAATACCCTTGAGGAATAGATGGTTAGATTTGATCTCTACTATCACTATTTACTATCTGTGTTATCCATTGTAAAGTTTCTCTAATTTAAATATGAATTGTGACTAATAATGATCTAAATATGGGATATGTCCAAGTAGAAGTCGATACGGATCATGGTGGACAACATGTCGGAGGTGGATACGATCAGCCAATACGCTATAAAAGACGGTCAAAGGCAAGTGAGAAGAATAACACAATCCAATCAATCAACTCGCATTACTTTTGTTTACTTGTTCTATCAACTAGAAGTAGCCTCTGTAATTTAGACTCTCTCTTGTAATCTGATTTGATCAATAAAGTTGCATATCGACGATTGTTGATCATCTTCGATTACACCAATTAAGTTTGATTTTCTTCGATCTTGTTGCGCGTTACCTTTTTTTTGAAAAAGCTAGATATACTTTTACCATCTGGTTAGCCCTAATCGGCTAATTAGACTTATTGTTACCCTTGATTTAATCGGCTTCTTAGCTGTTTAGATCTAAGCCGATTGTTCTGCTAGATTCGTCGTTTCCGGTTAAGGCTAAGGCTAGGCACCAAAGTCCAAGCCAAGCCAAGGCCTCTCTGGTTTCCGGTTGGGCGCTTGCCGTTGTTCCTATCCCTTTGTTGCGTCGTTTCGTCGCGCATTTGCGCCGGTCGCGTTAGCGGCCAAGGCGGGTGGGGACAAGACAACCGGGAGGGGGCCGGGGTCACTATCTGCTCGCGTCGCGTTGGGTTGTCGGGTTCGAAAACCTGCTCGCGTAGAGCACCGTCCCACCCAGGTGGAGCGTGCGGTGTGGCGGACTGACGGTGGCTCGTGAAGGATGCGGGGGGGTGCGAATTAAAGGCGCGGTTAGCCGCTTGTGATGCGTCCAAAGAATCGATCGGCTTGGGGACACGGGGAAGACGACGCCCGGTGGCGCCTAAAAGCGAGCTCCGCGACACGGCGCAAGTGCTCTCTCCCGTCCTTTGGTTTGGACAACCAACACCTCCTCGCGACGCATGCACGCCCACCACTATCCCGCTGTTCCTGTTCGGCTACTGACGACTGGCTCGATCAAACGGTCCGCTCGCGCTAGCTTTCTTCTCTCTCGCCTTGTTTGGCCTAGTAATCTAATAATCTTGTTTGCGTAGCTCATGCTCTCTCCTCTCTCTGTCTCGCTCGCTCTCTCCCTTCTTTCGTACGCGGCTCGTCCTCTTCTTCACCTGTGGAAGGAGATGGGGAGCCGGCGATAAGTTCAATTCATTACTTTGGGACTTTTTGGGGCTATTCCACTGTTCCTTATTAGAGTATGCTCAAATAGATAAACAGTATAAATGTTTCGTTTGATCGCGTATATATGTAAGGTAGGAGTACGTACTCCTATGAGTAAAACCATTTTCATAAATATATATAGAGAGAAAGAGGAAGTTGAAATGGGGCACCATGGTGTTGTGGCACCATGATTTTAAATTCGTGAATTCAAGCCATATTTGAGTATATTTTTCAAATATTTTAGTTTGAGGGTATATATCCATCTATAACAATTCAAATGAAATGAATACCTTTGAAAAAATATACTTGAATTCAAAGATTTTGAATGAGTTTGGATTATATGCTTTGTTGATTTGTATATAAAATCAACACATACCTACAACCAAACTATCATAAAAAGGAAACTCTAGTTTGAATTTCAGTTGAAACTTATTTGAATTAGTTAGTAAACTGGTTAAACTCAACATCTTAAAAATTTCAAAACAAATATTGCATGAAAATATATAGAAAAAATACCCGTTTTAGATAAAGAGCCCGGACACCATGGTACCTCAGGTAATTCTACTGTATATACACACACATAGGAATATAAATGCCTACATGTTCAGTATCTTTTGCTGCATGTTTTTTCCCTCCCGACACGGATTGCTTTATTGCGTGGAAATGAAAAAAAAGGAACCAAATAGTAGTAGTAGTAGACTACTAGTAGGATAGGTGCTTCATCGAAAGTAACACTACATAACATTACAGGTCTGATCGGTCGTTGCTGTCGCCGTGTCGTTTGGTTCAAAATGACCATTCCACATCCTGTTTACTTTGTTGATCTTTATGACTAATGCTGCTACTAGTACTACTAAAACTGTAGTATAAAACGCATTATATTATCATTAGTACTGAGAAGTATATATTTAACTAGTTAGCAAATTGAAATGCCATGGGGATCTGTTGGAGTTAGATGAACCTCAATCTTACATTCATGTTTTAGCAGAAAATCAGAAGAAACTGTTGCAGAAATGAAACTATGGTATATACCAAGACATTTGTAATAACATACACTACATTTTGCATTTTAATACTAGCCTCCGACCACTAAACTGATGTTCTTTTATTATTCTAAGATTGGTCAATCTTTAATTGGTTTTTTGTCACTAAATTCTTTATTTTTTAAGTTTACTTAACATATTTTTCAACCAACTTACGCTCTCTGTTTCCTTATATTTTTGTGAACAATAGTACACAACGAAATAAAAAGATCTATGTCACTCATGAGCCACATCACTTACTAGGCGGACTCTTAATGCAGTTCGTACAATATATATTTGTTGGTTTCTTGATCCTAAAAAAAATATTTGTTGGTTTCCTGTCATGAGTTTTCAATATCGCTGCTGCATTGATAAAACGCCAAATTAGCATGATATTGCCATTACAGATTTTAGTGTGACCCTTTCGAAATCTTAACCACAAGTTCAAAGATGCATTATATATACATCTGGTGTTTTCTTAAAAATTGTAAATGAAAATTATCTGGGAGCGCCGTATAAATTGGAACGGTAGCTATTTATGACCTTGTCTTTCCTGCAAGAAGAATCCAAGAACTTTGGTTTCAACGAAACGATTAGTAGACCCTGCATGCCACCCGCACAAAGGACAAGTGCTGCTTCCAAAATGCAAGTCGTTATTCATCAAGCCCATGTCGTCAAAATCAGACACCTCACTTGAACACGACTTTCCAGAGGAATTCCCTTTCGAAAAAAACTTTCCAGAGGAATTAACACAGCTCAAAAATCACGTGCGTATCAACGGAAGACCAAGGCAAAGATTCAATGCACAGTTTGGCGCATGTAGTAGAAATATAATTCCACTCAGGAGACAAGGTTCCAAGGAGAACCATAGCAAGCAATGTATTCGTGTCTTCTCTCTAGAAAACGAAAATCTTCTTTCTAAATGCAACATCCGACCTTTTGTGTTGTCTGTAAAAGATTTGTTGTAGCACTCGATGTGAAATACCTAACTAACAGTCTTGTCTTTCAGGCTACTGGATTCTTTGATTGTGGAAAGCCAGCCCGCCCCGTAGCGATGGGCGTTTGATTCGCTAATCAATTCAGGACACGCATTTTCTACAGTAAACATCTTTCCGACATCTCCCAACACCTGCATATATATACTGCCACACGTGGTTTAAATTGTTTATGTTAATTTACTGACTGTAAATCTAAATCAATGAACCAATCATCTTAGCTTTTCGTGCAGTCTCTGAGCCAGTACTCTGTTTATTTTTCATTAGAGCATCTCCAATGATGCCACTTCAGCTAGCTCTAAGGGTGTCATCTCTATATATTAGTACTACTGCTTGCTAAGGCCTTATTTAGCAGAGTTTCAGATCCTAACTCCACCTCAGATCTAGACCTTGTAGACTAAAATAAAGTAAATTAAGTTTATTTTTTTTTTTGTCTAAAATGTATACAAGATGGCTCGCCTAAACACTCTTTAATGTATCCACAACTCCAACTCCATAAATTTCTAGAGCTAGGAATACCCTACTCCATCAACTCCACAGATTTTAATGGAGGTGGAGCTATGCTAAATACCCCCTAAGACCTAAATGCATGCTAAACCATGTACTAAATAATGTTGCATGAAAGAAAAGAGGGAGGGAAAGACAGACAAAATTTGCTTGAATCTGTGTGTAAAACAACCTCCTCCCGTGTTTTGTTTCCGTGGAACCAGACATGACAATTGATAATCAATCGAATACGTACGTATGCAACCAATTGGGGGAAGGTGTTGAAAATGTATCGACAGAGACGAAATTGAATTCTTCGGTCCAAGACTGTGAGACCTGCCGGACATGTGGAATGCTGTTATTTTATTGTTGGTCTGAAACGTTGCATATTCATTCTTTTTGCGAGGATTGACGAGTTATAAAAAAGCATCGATCCTTACAATGTTTCAGTCAAAAGAAAAATAGTAAACCAACCCAAACAAAGCTAAAGGAGTTGACGGGATAATATATACCCCCGAAAGACCTCACCAGAGATGCCACACAGCCGCGTTGTTTGGGTACAAAATATATTTGCTGGAGAAAACAACACGATCGACACGTCACATGGACTAGCCTGCAATGCAGTACTGATCTAAACTGTACCACCACCCACCCACGGCTTGATTAATGAATGCAAGTACTAGCACAGCGTAGATAGATACGATGAGAGTATAATAATTATATATGTATATTAGATACACAGAGTAGTCAAAACCATAGGAAAATCAACCGCCGGGCCGGGGGCAAGCCGACTGCACCGATCGATCCTCCCAGATCTGAAACAAACAAGCAAAAACTCTTCTCAGAACCCTACAGCTGTCTGTCTGTTGCCGCCGGAGCCATGCATGCGTGCGCGGCCACTGTACGTGGCTGGTGTGAAAATGCGACTTGTCGGTCGCATGCGATGCACGGCGAGCCGGCGAGGTATGGATGGCGCCGTATGCCAGGTCAGAGAACCGGATGCCGGCCACCTGCATGTAGGTGTTCTCCTTGTCACCGCGCCAGGACAATCAGAGAAAACCGGCAAGCATACATCCAGAGATCCGGAGTAGTCGTGCCTTTACGCATTGTTCAGTCAGTAGAGGGTTAACAAAATCGAAAATTCGATTTTCAAAAATCGGTTAAAATAAAGCGAAAATCGCTAGAAATTAAAGAAATTTGAGTTCAAAATTTTGAGCTCAGTGGTCAAACAATGGCGGGCAATTTTTTATCGGTTTTTTCGATTTTTGAGCAATTTTTTTATTTTCAAGTGAATTTTCCAATTTTTCACACACCAAAGGAAAATTTTAAAATAAAAAATCCCAATTAATCTATAAAACATCTTAGAGAAATTTAAACAATTTTTGAAATCATTTAGTGCTTCTAAAAAATCCAAAACAACAATTAATGAAAATGAATAAATACACTTTCAGATTTTTTTAATAAAAATTTACAAGGTTTATCATATTATAAAATTTCAATGTAACCATAACTAGTGCCAAAAGATCGTGTACTAAAATTTTTAGAAATATTATACTTCATTTAGTACCTATATAAAATCACAAATAGAAGAGCATATACAATGATAGTAGCACTTTCAGAATTTTTTTAAAAAATATACATGCCTGCTCATCATTTGAAAGCATTAGAATTACGTTAAAACATCACAAAAAGGTTTAACAAATATTAAACTTCATTTTATGCCACTAGAAAATAAAAAATTGAAGTACATATATTCTAACAGTATCACTGTCTAAATTTTTAAAAATACATAGGTCTGCTAATCATCTAAAAATTTTACCGCATCATTAGCATTACCTTAGAACCTTACACAAAAATTTTAAAAAAATTTTAACACCCTTTGCTAAATTTCTTCAAATTTTTTAAATTTATATTTGAACTCTACGGTTTACCGAGCAGTTTTTATTGCCAAGTCAGTTCGATATAGCCGAAAATCGTCGATTCTGCGAACCTTGGTCAGCTATGGTAGATCGAGCTGCCTTGTCAATTTGCCTTGCGTTGTATGCGTGCATGTACATAGGATATTTCGGTTATGGTCGGTCTCTGTGTCCCAACCGGATTTACACTAGAACAGAACGAAAATGAAATGACCCAATAGCTCGTCAGCTTGGTAAATCTAATTTTATTTTTGTTTTAAATAGTACTAATTCGTACAAAGCAACTTTTTCTAAAAGAGTGGAAGATAATATTATTAGCTTTCTTAAAACCTGCCAACCAGAATTAGACTGCACACATGCCATCACATACTGCGTGCATGTAAGCTGGTTTCGTAGTGTCGGTGTATTTTGTATTGGGGTACCCTCTCCGCTGCAGAAGTTGCAGGCCCAAAAAGCACTGGCCAAAGATGATGACTGGCAGGCGGTGGGCGATCGAGCCCTACCACGGACGAGAAGTCCGTGTGGCCTCCGGCGGCGGTGGCGATACGCTGCCGCCGGGCGGCGCCCACGTGGTGTCTGGCGGGCGGTGGGCGATCACGCCTACCCGCCAGCGAGAGTTCACGTGGCCTCGGCGGCGGTGGGCGACACGCTGCGCGCCGGGCGGCGGCCGTGTGGTGCCCCTGGCGGCGGTGGGCGTTTGGCCCCCTTGTCAGGCCACGGAGGCAACCAAAGGAATAAGAAGAAGGCTTCACATCGAAGTCTCCTTCCCCTGACATGCTGAGTCAGGGCCTTTAATTGTGGAGGATTCTGCTATCGACACGACGATGGCCCATCCCTCTGACGTTTCTCACCAAATCCGTCGCAGGAGTGTCATATCCTGGACGGACCGGGTGAAGCCACGCAGCGGCATTAAAAGGGGCTTGAAGGACAAGGCTACAGCGACGGGTGCAATAAATGAGTTATGGGTCAGTGAGATAAGACTCGAATGATGGGTGTAATTAATGAGTCGTAGATCAGTGTCAGCGATCTAATTAGTTTTGGACCATCCAAAAAGGCTGATTATAGAAAATGCAAAACAAATAGTAAACAAATTCAAAAAAATACAAAATTTGGTCTGTAGCTACATTTCAACAAGATGAAGAAGATGAACGGTTCGGATCGAATATTTTTGTCACGATTTCGCAAAATCAGCACGAGCACGGGATGATCGTGCTTTGAAGTCGACATTTAGAAAACTCTCTCTCTCTCTCTCTCTCTCTATATATATATATATATATATATATTGGTTATTTGTAGCGACGTCATAGCAGGTTGTTTTTCATGCCATGGTGGCTTTGCCTCGCTGCAGTCACGTTTTCACGCAGAGCCCCCCTCTTTGAAACTTTCTGGCTCCGCCACTGCTTGAAGACCAGAGCATTCAATCGGCTCCATAAGCGGGGGGCGCGGTGGACGGAAGAACTCCCGGCTGTGCTGTGGTCGTTCCAAACCACACCTAGTTAGGCGATTGGCGAAACGCCCTTCTTCCTGGTCTACGACGCCGGAGCTGTCCTCCTGTCCGAACTGTCGCTCCGAATCATTCCTTCTATCTTAAAAGTAGTCAACCCTATTCATTAACAGAGTCCTATCAGACGGAATACGCCGACACGTAGAAACGGCTCCATAAAGCATGGTTGAACAACGTACCATCGTCGTCGAGACTAGCTAGCTAGTACCCAAAAAATCAAACGAGCAACTTCGTCACATGGCAATGCAGGGTACCGGGTACGTAGAGATATGACGACATTGATTTGATCTGAAGAAATCAAATTCAGTTAGTAGCGGATGGAGTAGAAGCAGTGATCCTACGTACGATGCTGGCACGATCGAACAAGCTAGGCAGCAGGGCAGTGTGGATGAGCAGGCCAGCTCCAATGCCGAAAGGGACAAACAACAACAAGCTCGATCCGTTCCGCAGATGCAGCGTCGTCCGGGCGCACAGAATCTGAGGCGGCCAAAAAGGATTTCTACTCACGCGGTCACGGCCGGCGTGGACCCACCATGGGTCCGTTCATTCGCACCGCGCAGCGCGCAGCGAAGAGCTGAGCCGCACGAGAACGCTCGTGGCTCGCGTACCATCCAGCGTGCCGAGAATTCAAGACTTCAGACTTCAGAGAGAGAGCGCAAAGACGGGGGTGGCGCCACGCGCCTTACCTCGGTAAGGCACTATTTAGTTTAATGATAAATTTGCTTTACTAAATCTTATCAAAATTTAGTTACCAACATATTGATCAAATATATGAAGTATGAAAGAAGAGAATCTTATCAAAACTCAACAACAAACTAAACATTTACTAAATTTAATCAACGCTACTAAAATTTATTAAAATAATCGTCGATGACCATATAAGCAAACCAATCTTGTCCTAAGTACACACCACACACGAGTGTCCACATCTGAAGACCTCCCTTGTCGTCTCGTCTTTTTAGTAGGCGCGCGCGGGAGATAACCAGGGATGAACTTTTCGTTTGAGAAAAAAATTCGGGACAGGCCGAAATCCGAAATTTCGGCCGAAATTCGGTAATTTCGACCGGACAAGATTCAAAATTCAAATTTCAAAATTCAAATCCGGTTTGATTTCCACCGAAATTTTCCGAAATTCGCCGAAAATACCCCGAAATTCGCCGAAATTCGCCCAAATTGGACTGACTGAAAATTGGTTCAAACGACGCCGAAAAATTTTGAATTTTTTTTTGTAGGTTCCTGCCACATTAGAGATATTCTCATAAAAATTTCAGGTGATTATCAGATCTGTGCAATTTTAAAAAATTCAAATACTGATACTATGTAGATGAAACGTTGATTGGCAAGTTTGAACCGGATGAAAAATAGTACAAACGATGTTAGAAAGTTTTGAAATTTTTTGTGGAGATTCCTGACATACTTATGATATATCTGGAAAAATTTCAGATGATGATCAAATGTGAGCAATTTTTAAAAATTCAAACACAGAGAGAGTTGAAAACTAGTACTTTGAATGTCAGAATTTTTATAAATTCCTGGAGAAATATTTTGAGTTAAAAATTTTACATAAGAATCCTTAGCTCAAATAAATTTTAAAAACAAAATTTCAAAAATTTATAAAAATATTTGAGTTGCCTGATAAATCCAAAACAGAAAACAGAAATATGTACACAGTACATTGTCAGAATTTTTATAAATTCCTGGAACAATATATGGAGCTGAAAATTTTAAATAAGGATCATTACCTGAAATAAACTTGAAAAACAAATTTTCAAAAGTTTAAAAATATTTGAATTGTCTGATAAATCAAAATCCGAAATCTGAAAACTGTGCAGAGCAGATTGCAATCATATAAGTTCAGTGCTTACTGCATTGATAGATTTTATTGAGCAAACAAAGAAAATTTAAATTTTTTAAAATTTTATAGAATGGTACTGAGAAAATTATTAATATGTCATAAAATTTTCAGATCATGATCACACCGGAGAAAATTTGTAAAAATATAATAAGTTTACTGTCCCAATTATGTCCATTCGGTTTTTATTTTTAAAGATAACAAATGATGTTAAATTATTTTGAAAATTTTTTGTATGATCCCAAACTACTAAGAATGGTACCATAATTTTTTCAAATCATTATCAAGCTTTTAAAATTCTTAAAAATCTGACAAGTTTTCTGCCCAAATTTTAAAAATCTCAAAAATTAGTTTTTCATCAAATTTTCATGGAACAAGACTTTCTTAAGGGTTATTGGACCCATTCCGTTCAAATCCGGCCAAAAATTTTGAAAATCCGGACTCCAAACCCGAAATTTCGGCGAATTTTGACCGAATTTCGCCGAAATTCCGAAATTACTGTAGCAGCACTGTAGCAAAATCAAATTTTTTTTAATTTTTTGAATTTGGCCGGCATATATAAATTCGGGGGGGGGGGCCGAAAACCGAAATTTCGCCGAAATTCGCCGGTTTTTGGATCCCTGGAGATAACACAGTACCACCACCGGACACCGCACGCCACGCCAACGCGCTACGCGACGAGCCTGCTTGTTTGCCTGGCCTTGACGGGGCGCACTGCCTCGCATGTTGCATCTCTTTGGATTTGGATTTTGGATGCGGCCGCGGATGGGATGGCGCCTAGCTTTGGACTCTGTCGCAACATCATGCTCCTACTTTGCGCTCCGTTGCCTGCTCTGGTTCATATTTCAAATGCATCGCCAATTTGTTCATTATCATTACGATTGGGCGGGCCCAAATTCAGTTGTAGTGTGTGCGATCCGTGTAATTAACTTAGGATAACGATAATAATTTTATCATTAATTTTGAGTTAATTACACTGATTTGAGTATAATAGCTAACAAAACATCGAGCAAACCCAACACTTTATCAGTTAATATACCGTATTTACAGTGTTGCAACAGAACATTAATTAGAGACTCGTAGAAAATTTTATTGCATCTCCTACCACGCAGGGTATCATCTTACAGTTCACATATCTTGCCATAATATTTACAACAAAAGATTAAATATAATATTTACACTATATTATACCCTAGAGATCAGCGGCTCCATTGTAAAAGCCGCTACTCCACCCACTCCTTTGGATAGTCCCCTGTCGCCTCATCATTCTAGTCCTACGGGTGACTAGCCAACCACTCCTCTTAGTGTATCCATAGCACTCAGAGTCTAAAAGAAGAAGGAATTATACTAGAGCACAAGAACGTACTCAACAAACGTTAATAACAAAATGCAATTTATGAGGTTTAGTTTTCAAAACCATCTCGAAAACCTTTCCACAAATCCATTCCTCAAACCCTTTTTTATCAAAAATATGTTTTATTAAGAAAATCTGTGTTTTCAGTTTTTAATTATTAAAATGCTACTAGCACTTGTATATAAAGCAAACTTAACTTTCGTAGTCTCCAATCTAGGAAATATGCATGAATTCATGATTTTTAACCCTGCGTAGGTTTTATACCACTTTACCCTAGTGAACCCAACCTCATTCGGAAGCCTAAAATGTTTATCACTATTTTGGTATTTAGATCTCCAACCCTGACCACTTACCACTTATACACCTTCCCAGATTCGATGGTACTATTATATGAGATGGTCAGTTGTACCCCTTCTCAAAATTAGTGGCATTCATCTACCTTGACCACCTACCAATTGTACTCCATCTTAAAATCAATGGTACTAATACGTGGGGTGGCTAGTTGAATTCCTTCTCGAAATTGGAATTACTTATCTCATAGCTTTAAATATAGCGCCTCGAAAATAACCAACACTGGTTATCATCCATGTCCTTCACTGGGCTTTCGGTATATCCTAGTTTCACACCACTCTTAGATATCTACTCTTACCCAATGTGAAAATCAAACACCGTCATACGACAATCTTTTCTGGTCGACACACTAGGCTGATACGATTTAATACAACTCATTGCCCGAGTGTAGTGGTGTCATTCTTATATCATAACCTATATAGAGGACCCTTTCGACAATGCTCAAACATGGCACCCTCTACCCATCTCATATTTCACACCGACTTCACCTGTTGGGTGAACTAATTCAACATTTCCAAAATCCACATACTGCATCGGTATTTTACCAACACTCAAACATCCCGATTTAGATTTTCTTTTAAACACCATTTTTCATGCATTAATGATATCACATATATTTTAAATAATTTCTTGATATTTAATTAAATATGGTCACGGAATGCTAGCCTGGATTTTGGTCAAAATACACATCTTTACTCGATTGTAGATCAATGGTATAATTAATTCTTGAAATTATGTAAATACCATATTTTAGTGGCCAATAAGTTTTTACATATTTTAAGGTGTCCAACCTTCATTTCTTAATATTTTAAGATTTACAAAATTTTCATTGTGTTTTGAAGAATTTATTTAATTTTAGTTTCGTCGCGCTTTAGTTAATGGTTTGACCGACTAAAATTTATGGATTTAATAGATTTTAACCGATTCAACTTATTTTAAATCTTGTATAGATACAAATAATCATTATTTTAGCTAGTTTACTAAGAATACATATTTCTTTTTCTCTTATTTTAGTTTTTTGATAATTTATTAATTACAACGATTTTACCTAAATACTAGGGTACTACTATTTCTTGTTTTTATCTTTTATTTTCTCTTATTTTATTTTTCTAATGATGTATTAATTGTGATTTTACGCAGTTACTAGGGTACAAATTAGGTTGTGTTTATTTTCTGTGCTTAGTTACTCATTTTTACATATTTTAAATATTTTCTCCTTTTTCCTATTTTTCTTTTTCTTTCTCTTCTCTTCCTTTCTTTTTTTTACCTTTTTATTTTTATTTATTTCTTTTCTCCCTCTCCCTTATCCATTCGATTGGCTTCCCTTTCTTCTTGCTCCTTCCTCTTTTCCCATTTCCCTTGCTTCCTTCTCTTCCTCCCGCGCGCCTTCCAATTCCGGCTGACTGGCCCGTCTGTGGCTCTGGCACCCCCTCTACGCTTGGGCTCACTCGAGCTGCTTGCTTTGGCCCAACCCCGCCTCGCCTGCCTTGGCCTGGCCACGTCCCTTGCATGCGCATGGGTTGTGCTGGTCCTTTGCCCTAGCTACCGCCAGTCCTCTCGCGGCCAGCCTCGCCTAGGCTTCTTCCTTCATGCGTGCTCAGGCCCTCTGGGCCGCTCTGTCATTCCCCCTCTTCCTACTCGCTGGCACCCGAGTGCCTGGCTCCCGTGCCATGCGTGTGCGTGCCCTGGGCTAGTCATCCTACGCTCTGGTCAAGCTCGCCTTGCGCGCGCCATGGCTATCCGTCGCCTCCTCTACCTCTCAGTCTCTCTATGCCTAGGGTTTGGTACCCTTTGGGTATACTGCGATTTCCACAAATTTTTGATTTTATTGTGTTCTGTGCTGCAATGGTAAATGATAAAAAAATTGGTCTGTGATGATTATTTTGGGTTGATGCTCGGGTTGGACGGCGCCGTGACAACACCCTTTGATCCACCGTGCTCCAGGGAGCATGGGTGGTTTACGGGGGGCTTGGCACAACCCCCATGGCATCGACTAACTAAGACCACTATTTATCTACCGCTATTTTGATTTTTTTAGCTAATTTTCGCTTATTGTTATACCTATGTTGCTCTACAGTCATGGCCGGAAATGGATGGTTACCTGGATGTGGGGAATGAAAATGTAGTGCAGGTTGTGAGCATTGGGATGTGCTGGTGAAGAGGATGCAGAGGTAGCTGTTGTCTCCTCCTTTTTGCTCCTTTGGTTGGCTTGGCTCTGGCTCCTAGTGGTTTCTTGCCTTCTGGCTCCTGAGGTCCTGGTTGTGCTTGAGCTTCTTGCTCTCGGTGCTTCTGGTGGCATCCTTGCTTGCTTTGGCTTCCTTAAGTGAGAAGTCTCTGGACTTCGGCCAGGGGTTTCGAACTTGGTGTGCTGTCCTTAAAATACAATGAATTCATTCCTATCCTTTTGACTATGCAATTTTTACTATTTCATTGAGGGTAATATATTTTTCTACTGCACGATATTTTTAATATACGTGTGTTTATGGATAATACAAGTTTATATAATTGCCGAATGATGCAACCTAAATTTGTGAGAGGTGCTAATTTGGCCTCGAACAAATCTGGCACCTCAGTGAGCGATATAATCTCATACGGCATTGACGACAATTCTAAATATATATATTTATTTTTTCTTGCTATATTAATTCACTGCTTTTATTTATGGATGACATTTTTACTGACATGCAAGATTATCGGAAAAATCGGCGCAAGAGAAGATTTTAGAAGTCTTGTTCATTTTTATTTTGCAATATAATTATTTATTCATGTAATTTGTATTTAAAGTTGTAATATAATGTAATTCATCTCATTGTACAAAATTGTAATAATTAATATATGTAGTTAACCTTTGTTTATTAATTTCATTTTTGGTGGCTGTCAATTTATGTTAATGACCTTATTTGAGTTAATGAAATCGCTGTTGTTTCATGTAGATAGATAGGAGTATGTACTACTAGTATGAAGTGTATCCACCTTGAGCCAGCGTTGATTTTTCAGTCGAACAAACGATATTTGATTTGTAGTGAGCTTTGATATATACGGGTTTTTTCAGTAGAGACAGACAAGAAGATGGATCACTGTTTGCTCGATAGCACCCTCAGTTTAAAGGTAAAAATACCAAAATGTATAAAGTGTGGTGATAATTTGGTGGTATCACATGAAGGATAAAAACTTTAAAAGATTAATTATACATGGGAAGTTTGATTCCGTGCAAGATGTATATACTTGGGGTCTTTTCTCTTTGTTTTTGATTTTAGCAGCTGACGAGTGGGTTTTAGATTTGTTTTGCATTTTAGCAGCACCAAGAGGGAGGTAGGGGAGAGAGCAAGTGGGGGCAAGAAAGAACGAGGGTATCGAGCGAGAGGAAGAAGTGGGCGTTTTTGTTGGGTTACGGCGTCGGCGTCGCGTTGCGGAGTTGGAGGGATGACGGGGTCGAACACGCCATGCTCCTTATTCCTCCTCTCGCCGCGTCACGACAAGAGTCGTGGGCTTTACTAGTTTTTTTGTGTGCCAAAAGCTATGTATGGTACAAATGGAGTACCCTTTTGCACGCCCAGCCCTCTCCCTTTTCGAAAATTAGCAGCAGGACACTAGTGCACTTGATTGGCATTTGCCAGAACACGGTGTGATTGTGTGAAGAGAATTGTGTAATCCGAATGATTTGTGCTCGGATGTCAGAATTTTTTCGGACGTGTTGCAATTTTTTTTATACGTGTGTAATATTTTTTTTCTACGCGCGCAATATTTTCATTCGATAATAGTAGAAATAAGCGCGTCATAAAAAAATATTGCAAGAGGTGTCTGATGAAATGAACAGTATCAGACGTGATTGCTAGTTTCGCCCTTGTGTAATTGCCCAGGCATGCTACAAGGTTGAGTTGACTTGCTAGTAGGCACCGCAGTGTCCACCGACAAATGAACACAGCTTTTATAGCGTGCCCAGGCAACAAAAAGCTTGCTTCAACGGATGAGCCTGATTGTACAGTGCGTTCCAGTAATAAGATGATCCCGTGGTGCCGCGTGTTTGAGCAAACGACAACGAAGTGCAACGTCTTGTAGTAATAAATTTTGTATTTTTATCTTTGGCATAGCCTTAACATCATAGTAGATGTAAACCGGAGTTGTGAAATTAACCCATACAGATAAGTAATTTAACCAGAGCTATAAAATTACGGTTTTGCTAGGCATCGGACGTCCTAACACTCCGTAACATTTTTTTTTACGCGTGCAACATTTTCTACCAACGCGTGCAAAATTTTTCTTCGACAAATGCTACAGTAAACGGATGTTGCAAGCGTTCAAAAAAAATGTTACACGCGTTGGTAACAAATGTTGCAGGAGTAGACAAAAAATGTTTCAAGAGGCGTCCGAAGAGAACAAAAAAATCGGACGTCCGGCCGGTAGTATTCGCCATAAAATTAACCCATACTAATAAGTAATATTTGGAAGAAAAGTGAGGGTTCAGTGCAAAGGAGGAACAGCCAACGAGCTCCTAGAGGGTAACGAACCGTACGCTTAGCTAGAGTCCGTCCACCAAGATCAAGGGAGAACAGAAGGGCACCCCTTCCCCTTCACACAGATTCCCTTCAGTTGGATCGTCTTTGCTCGTCCAGGCCGCTGCGGTGTGGGCTTGCGCGAATGCAGACAAGCGCGGTGGAGTGCAGACAAAACCCTCGGCTTTTTTTGTCGCCAACGCACACGCCCAAACCCCAAAACACACCGCCCCCCGCTGCTTTGCCTTTCTCGATCGGCCAACTGCTCCGCTACGCAGCCCGCGTCCCCCGCCTGCCTTCCTCCTCCAGTTCCTACTTCCGTCTCCGACTCCTCTCCTCTCTTTACATCTTCTGCATCGCCTCCTGTCCTCTCTCTCTCTCTATAGTATCCTGTCTATCTCTGCCTCTCCTTCTATCTGCTGCTGTACTCGCATCTCTTGCACGAGGAAATAGGCGAAGGTGACCCAACGCCGCTGCTCCTGGCTCCTTGAGGTGAGCATTTCTTCTTTATCCCTTCTTTCTTCTGTTTTGTTCTTTTCTGGTTTCGAGCGAGGGTGCTCATTTGGGCTCTCTCTCTCTCTCTCTCTCTCTCTCTCTCTGTGATACTCTGATGACCCTTTGTAAATACTACTGCATACAATAAAGTTCACTGATGCATACATGCCTGATGAGTGCAGAAATAAATGGGGGTGATTTCCTTTTGTCCTTTCTCCCCCCACCCCACCTAGCTCCCTGCTCTGCGAAACCTGACCGGGGAATTGTATTTTTGTTTCTTGAGCTGTTGTTGCTTGTTGCAATCTCCTTGGCCTTTTGGCCTTTGTTCTTCTCTGCTTGTTCTTTACCGTGTCAATATGTGTGATCACGCACCATCGTTTCGTTTCATTGCCTCAACTATCTAAAGCTGATCAGTTCTATATTAATGGATTTCTTGCTCAGTCTCTGCTTACTCTCTTTGCACGCAGGCGAAGCCCTTTTGCAGGTCTCCTCCTCCTACTCCCAGTTTACCGCTCGGCGCTGCGGCGGTGTCAGCTGTGAAAATCTCAAGAACCTCAAATGCTCCTGTGCCTGTGCCATACCATTTTGGCCGTATAAATCATCATCATCAGAGAGAGAGAGAGAGAGAGAGAGAGACAGAGAGAGAAGAATCTTGTTTTAGTATCAAGAAGCGCGCGCGCGGCAGCGCTGGCGAGGCTCATGGTCCAGGACGAAGGCTCCTCGTCGTCGGTGACATCATCTCCGCTGCAGAACTTCTCCAACATGCCGTTCCACCCGGCATCCCAGACGCCGCCTTGGATGTTGCGGGAGCTGCGCTCCGACGAGCGCGGCCTCTGCCTCATCCACCTCCTCCTCAACTGCGCCACGGCGGCCGCGGCAGGCCGCCTAGACGCCGCCAACGCCGCGCTCGAGCACATCGCCTCGCTCGCGGCGCCCGATGGCGACGCCATGCAGCGCGTGGCGGCGGCGTTCGCGGAGGCCCTCGCACGGCGAGCGCTCCGGGCGTGGCCGGGGCTGTGCCGGGCGCTGCTCCTGCCTCGCTCGGCGCCCACGCCTGCAGAGGTCGCCGCCGCGCGCCGGCACTTCCTCGACCTCTGCCCCTTCCTCCGCCTCGCCGGCGCCGCGGCCAACCAGTCCATCCTGGAGACCATGGAATCCGAGAAGATCGTCCACGTCATCGACCTCGGCGGCGCGGACGCCACCCAATGGCTCGAGCTCCTCCGCCTCCTCGCGGCGCGCCCGGAGGGCCCGCCCCACCTCCGCCTCACCGCCGTGCACGAACACAAGGACGTCCTCTCCCAGACGGCCATGGTCCTCACGAAGGAAGCCGAGCGCCTGGATGTGCCCTTCCAGTTCAACCCCGTGGTGTCCCGCCTCGACGCCCTCGACGTGGAGTCCCTCCGCGTGAAGACTGGCGAGGCGCTGGCCATCAGCTCCAGCCTTCAGCTGCACTGCCTCCTGGCCTCCGACGACGACTCTGCCGCGGCTGCCGCCGGCGGTGAAAAGGACAGGCGGAGCCCGGAGTCCGGGCTCTCCCCGTCGACGTCCCGCGCAGACGCGTTCCTGGGCGCGCTGTGGGGGCTGTCGCCGAAGGTGATGGTGGTGACGGAGCAGGAGGCGAGCCACAACTCGGCCGGGCTGACGGAGCGGTTCGTGGAGTCGCTCAACTACTACGCGGCGCTGTTCGACTGCCTGGAGGTGGGCGCAGCGCGCGGGTCGGTGGAGCGCGCGCGCGTGGAGCAGTGGCTGCTCGGGGAGGAGATCAAGAACATCGTGGCGTGCGACGGCACCGAGCGGCGGGAGCGGCACGAGCGGCTGGAGCGGTGGGCGCGGCGGATGGAGGGCGCCGGGTTCGGTCGCGTGCCCCTAAGCTACTACGCGCTGCTGCAGGCGCGGCGGGTGGCTCAGGGGCTCGGCTGCGACGGCTTCAAGGTCCGCGAGGAGAAGGGTACCTTCTTCCTCTGCTGGCAAGACCGCGCCCTCTTCTCCGTCTCCACCTGGCGCGGCCGCAGGTTCGACTGACCGGCGGCCGGTCGGCGGCGTCCTTCAGCTTTCCCGTATTTGTGCGAAGGAGACGTAGATTTACTACTACCTGCTCATTGATCGATGGCGGTCAAGCTAGATGTTTCACTTTCACCTCGCGTCGGCGTTGCGTTGTGTTTTTACTGGTTCAGTTTCGTGTTTGTTTCAGGTGAACTTGGTATGTTGTGTTTGTTCATAGTGTGTCTCTCCATTTGGTTTAGAAATGCATAAATTTTCCTAGGAATGAAGTGAAGGAACCACTCCTCTCCTTCCCCCCTATATTTGATCTACTGATTGGATTGTTTGGTTGGTGTCTTTCTTTCCATTCAATTATCAGGATGGCAGGTTGCATCTGGTAAAACAGTGCTAAACCTGAACATGGCTTGCTTATGAGTTACGTAAAGGTTAATGGGAGCCTGATAAGTGGAGAAGCATCTCGTTTCTGACTTTGGGCGTTGGAGTTTCATCATGTCACGGAAAACCATGGGCCGCCACCCTTTCCCCATCCCGTGTCACAACGCCTTGAAAATCTCCATCGAATTCAACCATTTCGACTTTCCTGTAAAATTCAACCTGTCGGAAAGATCTGGCCAAAGCGCAGCTTGTCGGAACTTTCACGGAATTGCAACGAATTTCCTTCCGCTCTGTTTCCAACCCCGAAAGCATTTCTATTCTACATCGAGAAAGAGTGGCTCACGCACCATGGCATCATCCGTGATGTTTCAGAGAAAGGAACCAGTAGGACGGACTGTAACATGCTGTCAGTCTAGTCTTAACGGTCGCAGGCACGCAGTCGTCAGATAAAATTTCTGACCAAACCTCACGTGTTATACATCCATCAAATTCTTTCGAGCTAATCTGCATTCACCATTGAACCTCCAAATTATACAATTATTATCACTTTCATTTCAAAGCTCCAGTAGGATGGATCCTTTGCTATACTGTTTAATTTCATTCAAAAAGAGGGAGAGAAAAGAACATTTTCCAAGCAGTGGTCGGCATGTGTACACTATCCCATTCCTGCTTGTCATCACCTCATCAACTTTTGAGTTGGACACTGGCGCACAATTACCAACTCGAATATCTATCAACACAACACAACACAGTAGCATCTATTCTTGGCTCCAGGCATTGCCATGTAGCTCTTCAGGAAGCCCGACAGCTGGCGATCGAATCATTCATCCGTAGACAAAGCTATTGCCATTTTTGCGAAATGAGACTCAGGTTGCGGTGATGATTTCCTGTTTTGACATACGGCGATGATTCCCTATGCAAAATTCTCCTTTGGACTATGCTTTTCCTGGAGTTGTTCTTCTTCCGGTAACTGCTTCACTGCAGCTGCCTCTGTATGTACTAGACTCCTACTACTTCTTACTAGTCTATTACTGGTTCATACTGTTATAAATATATGTATAGAGCGCTATTATACTCCTAAACGTAAAATAGCTATTCTATGCTTTGGTAGAAGAAGTGCATACAAAGCACACCGTACTGATTGCTATCAATTCGGTAGTAAATCACGAATACATTTTACAATAGAATAACATAAGCAATTACTACCGAATCAGTTATGTGACCAACCCAACTAGGTAATGTGTTTTGTAGATTGTACATGAATCTGTTTTTTCTTTATTTTAGTCATATCTTTTTTATTGGTAGCTCGGATTTATAAATGGTTTTCACCAGTAGCTTACTGACGACGAGAGGAATAAAATTATATGTCTCTCAATTAAACAATAATTTTGCTACCTGGCAACATAAATTACTATTTTTACAACATGAAATTACTGTATAATTGGAAAATCTTACACATATCAGTCATTTGTTTGTCAGCTTCTACAGCCCTGTAAAATTTGAGTACCAAACTCAGTCACATTTGTTTGTCAATTTCATATCATTCAAATAAGATTGATTTTGGTTTTCAAATTGTACATGGATGTAAAATCTTACCTTCCTTACTTATAGTAATTTTTTGAAATTTTTGAAAACTTATACATATGATTTTCATGAATTTTATACGATAATAGCGGTTTACATAAGATATGTTGTCTTCTACTATCCAAAAAATAATATTTTAATAGCTATTACATAAGATATTACTAAACCAAAATGAAGTGAGCTATCAGAACAAGAGTCTAGCACTGTTTGTTGGCCCTATAGGAAAATATTATGTGGACGACCGTAAATGTTGCTGTAATAGATGATAAAATCAATTGAGAACCATTCGTAAAAATGTCAAGCACTTGTTCAGTAGTAAAATACTACACAGATCAATCATTTGGCTGTACACCAACTTTATCATGTAAAGTTCATAAAAACCATATGTACAAGTTTTGAAAAATTCTCAAAAAATTATTATATGTAGGGGATGTGAGCTCCCACAACCCTGTAAAATTTAAAGACCAAACTTACTCGTATCTGAAGGATACTAATCATGTACCCGTGCGTTGCAACAAAAACTCAATTTGCGATAAAAAAATTATTTACAAAGAGCACTAACTTTAGTTATGTTTCAATAGTAGGAAAGGCTTTCTCCTCCAAAAAGATTTGATTATCGGGTTAAATCCCCTCCCATCTTAGCTGTTCATGTCAGATCCAATAGATCAGATACTCTGAAGGAGAATGGATGACTACCACCAACTCCTAATTAGAATTAGTAGAGATGAAAAGGACAGACTTACTATTCATTATTGATTAGCGCTTATCAATTTCATTTCTTTCAAATGAGATTGATTTTGGTCTTCAAATTTTACAAGGATGTAGAATCTCACCTCCTCTACTTATGGTAATTTTTTTAAGAATTTTTGAAAACTTGTACATATGATTTTAGAAGTTAGAAATTGTTTACATAGCATATGTTGATTTTTAGTATTGAGAAAATGTAACATCCCGAAAAAAATTCTATCTATTTAATTTAATTTATTTAGATTTTTCTTGGAATTATCCTGATTTTATGGATTTTATAAAGCCTTTTTGCCATTTTCATTTTTACAAAATAAATTTATGCAGAAAATTTAAAAGCATAAAAATTAAAAAAATAATTTTTTGGTTCCAAATATTCCAAAGTATTTTGGAGAATTTTTCCAAGATTTTTAGAGCCTTTTTACTATTTTTTACCAAACACGCTTTTTCTCTTAGCTTAAATAAATCCGAAAATAAGGGCCCCACCTATCATATGTTTCTTCAACCTCCATCCATGTCCAGCACAAGCCTCTCTCTTTTCCCTCCATTAGGGCTTACAATAGAGCTCTATTTCTTCACGATTTTTTTACTGTTTCTTCTCAATTAAGTGTGCAATTAAATTCTCTAATCATTCTCCACGTTCCCATAGCCGTTTCTCCAATTAAAACCCCACGACTTTCCCTTAATCTCCACTAATCCCTATTTGCGTTAACCCCTATTCCCACTTCATTTGCGCCTCTTCCGATCCTCCTCTCGGGCTATAAAAGAGAGAATTGGGTGCGCAACTCAATCCTCTATCCATTTTGCTACTTCTCCCGAGCAATTTCATCCTTGTTTCGTCGGATTTTGTAAGGTAATAAACTCCTGCCGAGCCCCATTTTTCTGGCCATCTATCGCATCCGCCCACCCTCTCTGGCCACTGACATCAGTGTTAGCGCCGTCGTCGGCGAGGCCCGGCTTGCCGCTTGGCCATTTTCCTGTGCGCCATGGATAATCACAGAGAGCAAGGCTCTCTATTGAGTCGCGCATGAACAAGATGTAAAATTCTATATTCTATATTCATGCTGTTTTTGTAATTTATTGGATTTAATTTGAATTTATTTGATCTTTTGTGCTTTTTGCAACGTATAGATCACGGAGGTTCGGACGAGTTCGCGATTACCGATTCAGAGCACCTTCCCTGTAAACCAGGCAAGTTGCACACATTGACCATATTTGAGCCGAATTTTTAAATCATATTTTGTTTTAAATGTAATTGCATTCTTAAGTTTTATTAAAAATAGTTTAGTCCCAATTTAAAATTGATTAGTTACATCCTATTCTGATTATGATCCGCATTTGAAATTTGATTTCATTAATCCATCGTAACCCTAAGAATATAATCTGGATTTATGATGATGATTACACAGTTAGGGATGCTTAGACCTGCATAGAATCAAAACTAGAATTTTGAAAATTTATACCAAATAAAGATATGATTAAATAAAATTTTGCTGTGGTGATCTAAGAAATTGTTTGAAAATAAAAATGTGTATATATATAAATGAATTTAGACTAGGCGAGAATGGTTAATTGGTGGTCTTTGGGTTTGTTGAAAAGTTCGTCTAGTCAATTAAGAACAGGTTTGTGAGTTACTGAATGTAAAGCGCAACCATGCTTCCATAAGTTTGGTATGAGACAGACCTGGCTGTCCGTCTAGTACCATCTTATGCTAGTTTTGCCATTGGAGGAATGTGGGGATGGCTAGTCTACCACATGGCGCAAGAGGGGGCTTCTGGACTGGGTGGTTTTAACCCTACCAGCGGTGAAACCTTAGCGGGTATAATTACATGAGATGGAGTTTTATAGAGGCCATGCCATGATTTTTCTTTGCCAACACACCAAGAAAAGTGTGTATTTGAGCAAAAAAAGATAATCATATGTTGTGGATAAAGCTGTACAACCTCTGCAGAGTTAAAACTAATCGATTAGCCGCGCCCGCGGTCATGGGTATGATGAGCAAGTTTTTTACATACTAGATTTTGATGTTTCAAAAAAATAGTTTCAGAAAAATGGTTTATAAGTGGAAAGAGTCCACATATGGGGAAATTTGGGATGAAACTCCGGGTTGAAACCGGTGTTGAAAATTGGATTATAACTCAGTTTTTACTATATCAATTACACATTGAAAATTACTTATTGTATTTAAAATATTGCTTTATGCTCAAATTAACCATATTATGCCTTCCTTTGTATCCTCTACATTAATACTGCATTTTCCTATGTGACTTGTGGAGTACTTTTGTACTCACCCTTGCTTACTCTATCTTTTTAGAGGAGTATCTCTACGATAGTGAGGACCAAGATAACTAGGCTGCTACCCCAGTTGATTGCCTATGGTAAATATATTAGGTTCTACTACTAGTTTTATTCTGCTTTCGCTATAATATTTTATTAGGCCTGTGTGCCATATTTATTGTAAACTTTGATTATTAATAAAGTGCGTTGGATATGATATGTTATCATCTTTGTTGCATATATTAGCTTTTTCTAGACTAGTACAGGTTACACAGATGATTTTGGAAGCATTTTTCTAGGATCTTACAGAAAATAATATATTACTATCTATTACACACAAGTTGTTATTATACCCTGTGCAAACCATCTTCGTCGTGTAAAACACATGAAAATCACATGTAGCATTTGTTAAAAATTCTCAAAAAAATTACCATATGTAGGAGAAGTGAGCTTCTATAACTCTATAAAATATAAAGACCAAACTCAATTCGTGTTTGAAAGATATGAAATTGACAAAACGCTAAACAATAAAAAATCACTATTTTAGCCAAAATTATCTTTTTGATATCTTTCATCTAAAATGGATTTTAGTTTTTAAAATTTAAAATATTATAGGTTCTCAACTCCCCTACTTATGTAAATTTTTTAAGAATTTTTGAAAACTTATACATGTAGTTTTCACGAATAAGAATTTAATTTTGTTTGTCAGCCCTTTAGTAAAATGATTGCAAAATTAAAAAAACATTACCGTACATAGTGGACTTGAGATTATACAATATAGTAAAATTTGAAGACCAAAATAAATCTTTACTGAAAGATATGCAAAAAACAAATTCAGCTCAATAGTGATTTTACACTGTTTAGCGCTTTGTCAATTTTATATCTTTTAAATGTGATTGAGTTTGGTTTTCAAATTTTAGAGGGTTGTAGAAGCTCATCTCCCATGCACATGATAATTTTTTGAGAATTTTTGAAAACTTGTACATATGATTTTTATGTATTTTACATGATAAGATTGATTTACACAAGACATAGTAACATCTCGTGTAATAGTGAATAATATGTTATTTTCTGAATATTAAAAGGCAACATATTCTATGTGAACTATAAAATCTATGAAAATTATATATATATATATATATATATTCAAAAATTCTCAAAAAATACCATACGTAGGGGAGGTGATATTCTTCAATCGTGCAAAATTTGAAGACAAAAATAATTCTCATTTGAAAGTTATGACTAAATCGAAGAAAGAAAGATTCATATACAAACTAGAAGTAGAATTTATTAGTCATTTACTAGTTGGGTTGCTACGGACTGTTCATTACACGGAGTGGCTCGGTTGGTATGTGTTAAACAGCTAGGGAGTAGTATAACCTATTCTACATGCAGTTATAGCATAGCATCTCTATGTGTGTGTGTGTATGTATATATGACAATAATTACTCGTGGCACCATGGAGCCTAAGTACCATGATCTAAAACGGGTATATTTTTCTATGTATTGTATGCGAATTTTTTTGAAACTTTTATGATGTTGAGTTTAACTAGTTTACTAACAAGTAAAAACAAGTTTGGACTGAAATTCAAACTATAGTTTCCTTTTTTGACGATAGTTTGATTTTAGGTGTGTGATGATTTTATATATACAATAGCGGAAAAATTAATGATTTGCCCCTTTTTTTCCAATGAACTAGTAAGACATCATGGGGACAAATCATCAATTCCCACCTATTAATGATCAAATCTCCCATAAATTAGCAACTCATATGATCTAAATTCGTTAAAAATCTTTGAATTTGAATTTGACTATATTTTTTTAAAGGTATGTGCTTCATTTGAATTGTTATATATGATCATATATCATAAAACTAAAATTTTCAAAATTTATACCAGAATATGGCTTGAATTCACATGTTTGAAATCATGGTGTCTAGGCTAAAAGTGCTCCTCAACAGTATAGCAAAGTTTCAGCAAGTTTCATGTTTGTCAAAGTTTTGACAACTTTCATGTGTCATCAAAAGTTTCTAAGTTGATGTTTTAACCAAGTTTCAGAAGGTATCACCAATGTTTTGAAGGGTTTTTATCAAGTTTCATGAAATGCTAAAAAAGGTTTCAATCAAGAGGTTTGAACAAAGTTTCAAACAGTTTCAGCAAAGTTTCATCCAATTTCAAACAAGTTTCAGACAAAATTTCATAAATTTCAAAGTTTCAATATGTTTCAAGGAATTTTTCTCATAACCTAAAGATTCGAAGCAAGTCTCAGGAATTTTCATCAAGTTTCAATATGTTTCAAATAAAATTCAAGTTTCAAAGTTTCAGTATGTTTCAAGGATCTTTTTCATAACATGAAGATTTGAATCAAGTTTTAGAAAGTTTCAAACAAGTTTCAGACAAAATTTCGTAAGTTTCAAAGTTTTCAGAACGTTTCAAGGAATTTTTCTTAGCATGAAGATTTAGAACAACTGTTAGAAAAATTTCATCGAGTTTCAAATAAGTTTCAGACAAAATTTCTTAAGTTTCAAAGTTTAAGTACGTTTCAAGGAATTTTTTTCATAACCTGAAGATTCGAAGCAAGTTTCAGACAAAAGCTTCAAAACTCAACGCGAGTTTCAACCAAATTTCATGCATGTGGACTATATTGAATAGGTTAAGGAGCACAAACAATAGGTTTCATCC
The DNA here is from genome assembly GCA_036346375.1 of Guadua angustifolia. Classification (NCBI taxonomy): domain Eukaryota; kingdom Viridiplantae; phylum Streptophyta; class Magnoliopsida; order Poales; family Poaceae; genus Guadua; species Guadua angustifolia. The sequence continues at coordinate 2,522,900 of CM070500.1, read as the reverse complement.
CGTTCATAGGGCTATAAACGAGCCGAGCTCAAGCGAGCCTGGCCCTCCAGGCTCGAGCTCGGTAAGGCTCGAACTGAGTTCGAGTTTGGGTTCGAGTCTCGACTCAGGCTCGAGCTCGGCTCGATAAGCTCGGGAAATTCGGTAAGCTCGAGTAAGCTCGGTTATTTTGTAAGCTCGGTGGGTTCGGTTACAAGCTCGAGTAAGCTCGGCTCGAGAAAACTCGGTAACAAGTTCGAGAAAGCTCAATTTAAACAAACTCGATCTAGGCTCGAGTAGACTCGCGAACTCGGGTTCGAGCTCAAATTCGGCTTGTTCGGAGCTTAAGCCGAACTCGAATCGAACCTCTCACGAACCGAGCTCGAATTAAGCCTCTCACGAGCCGAATTCAAATAGCTCACGAGTCTCGAGCTTTTTTTACAGCCCTACCTCCGTGTCCTTGGCTATCATCGAACGACGGAATCCTATACCCACCAAATGGTATACGTTTCGTAAATTCTCTCTTCTTTTAAGGCAAAAGTTTTACGGTATTTTAGAATCTATGTATAAAAGGGTAACGAGTAGCGGGAGCCCAAGTCAACAGAGCGGCCCAGAGGAACTCATGTCTTAGATAGGCCGGCGAAAGTCCGGCCCGGACAGAACCGTAGGCCGGCGAAAGTCGGGCTCTCGAGAAGTCGGAAGTGGGCGGCACGAGTGTGAGGTGCGGCGGCCATGGCGCTCGCATCGGGCTCCGTCGACGGCGGGGGCGGGGGCGACTTCTCGGTGGTGGTGCTGGGGTCCGACCTCGCGGTGGACGCTGGTGCGGCGCTCCTCTCCCCCGCCGACCGCGAGGAGTGGCACGACTGCGTCGCCGACCCCTCCGCGCCCGCCGCCGAGGGCAACGACTTCTCCGACCTCGACGAGCTCCAGGTTGTCCGCGTCCAGGGAATCGACAGGGCCGGCCGCTGCGTCGTTCGCGTCGTCGGCAAGTTCTTCCCTGGTGAGCAGAACGCCTCTTGTTACTTCCCGTTTCTCCTCTATGGGGGCTTTAGTACCAATCGGTAATTGGGGATTCTTGATGCGCGTCTATGGTTTGGTGTAAATCATTGGATAAGGATCTTCTCTTTGCGGGTTAGTTTGTAGTTTGGTGCTATACTTGGGATTTGAGTATATATCTACAAACATTTGGTAGAGAATTCTGTTGCAGTTTCGTACGCACGAGCTCCTGTTCCCCGTCCCCCGAGTAATTAGCCTTTTCTCGCGTGATAAATTTTCGAAAATGAAAAGATTCGATCGGAGATAGACAGTTTATGATCCTCCATTTGGATGGTAATTTACGATTCTAATTTGTACGTAGTAGTAGCTCTTGTCAATGGTTCGTGATTAAGCACTTGGCAGCTTTTGATTTGTATTACTGCGCAGAAATTTGCGTAAGGCTGGACCTTGGAGTAGCATATTCAAGCTCCTTTGCTAGTAGGCGATGGTTTCTTACTATATTGCTCTAACTTCAGGCTGGATAATCGATTCGGCACAACAATGCACTATATTTCTCAACATCAGTGCCAGGTAGTAAGTATATTGGCAGGCTCTATCATCATTCTGAAACCTGTACTATAACTAACAGGCTGGTATTTTATCATTTCTTGAATATAGTGGGAGTCTCATAAGTCATAACTACTACTAGTAGACTTAATGTTGTGATGCTACAAGCTTTATGCGACATTACTTTCTAGCTCTTCCCCTTTCCGTGTCAACATTAACACGGCTTTCGCTCTTGGAATTCCAGCTCCAGTTATAGGTGGTGAACGTCTGAAGAGGTATGTGCTTCACAAGCTCCACACCGAGTTGCCAGAGGGTCCATTCTGCATTTTGTACATGCACAGCACTGTACAGTCAGATGATAACAACCCTGGGATGTCAATCTTGAGGGGGATTTATGAAGAGCTTCCACCTGAATACAAGGAAAGGCTGCAAATATTGTACTTCTTGCATCCTGGGCTTCGCTCTAGGTTGGCCATCGCCACACTCGGCAGACTCTTCTTAAGCGGAGGGTCAGTGTTCTCTTGTTATAGTTCATGACTTCTTGAACATTACAAATGTAGAAACATGTTGTGTTGTTTCATAATGATATTGGACAGAACAAAGATAGCTAGAAAACAGCATATTGTGATTCATAAGGCTATGTGGTTTAGAGTACTTTCCATAATATAGAGGAAACTAGTAAATACTAAATAGTCGTGCACAGACAATGTAAATTTTTGCTATTGGGATTCAAACTGGCCAGCCAGGGTATTGGTGTACCATTTATGAGTGATGATTGTACTGGTAACCTATTTTATGTTACTCTTGTTTAAAATGGACAGGCAGATTGCAGAAAAACCATCAACACTCATTCACTGTTTTATTCTTTATTTTCTGTCTTTAGTATAGACTGAAGTTGGTGGGAAGCTACGACACTGCAACTTTACAATTTGGCCAACAAGCATTATCTTGAACCCATATTATCATTTATCTCAGTCTGTTAGTTTATTTGGAATTAGACCAGCCTTTTTTCAGTAAATAATCTCGACTTTTGTTAATTGTTCCTTGCAGGTTGTATTGGAAAATCAAGTATGTTAGTCGACTCGAGTATCTCTGGGAGCACATAAAAAAGGGAGAGGTTGAAATTCCAGATTTTGTCATTGATCATGATAAGGTTCTTGAGCACCGACCATTGACAGACTATGGTATAGAACCTGATCCTCTACATCTCGCTGACGTACCTGCTGTGGGATACTCGCTTGGAAAGTATGAAGACAACTGGTCTCCTGAAGATCGATGGTATTCTCGCAATTACATGTGATATTTTCTGTAGTCGAAAGCTTGAGAGTCCAATGTATATACAACGAACTATGGTAATGTATGTCAGGTTACTGTGGTTTGTGAAAACCTTGTCCATAAGATCCTGCCCTAACATTGTGGGCGTGTATTACATATATTTGTAACTGAAACTTCATACCCATTTCAAGACTACTGAGCAGATGCTAATTTCTGTGATTTAAAATCTGTCCTGTCATACTCGATGACATCGTGCTGTTTTGGGTCGCAACATAGATAGATGTGCTGTTTGAATTGTGGAAGTGAGCGGCACGTGTTTGGCTACAATTTTTGCCAATTTCGAGCTGACGAGGTTATTCCAATGTTCCAGACAGTTTGCAACTTGCCATCATACTCTAACACACGTCCCAACAAAATACAACTGCTACTGAATCCAAAACCGGACAGAACAAATATCACTCTTAACATCATATGGATCTCGTTCTACTAGTTCCAATAAGTTATACAGAGATCACAAATAATCAAAACTTGCTGAGAGCCTGATATTCAAATCTCATAACCGTGTGTTCAACTTTTTCTTTGGGGAATTGTGGGTACACCTAACTGCTAACAGAGTAACAAGAGGTTTTAACTTTGTGAGAGTTCACGGCATCTCTTGGTGGCGGCAACAACAGCATTTATCAATGTCCCACGAAATGCACCCTTTTCGAGCTCCTGTATCCCAGTTATGGTTGTTCCTGCCGGGGAAGTAACCTGATCCTTCAGTTGACCTGGATGTTTTCCCATCTCGCTTACCATGGTTGCAGCACCTAGAACCTAAGTAGCAGACAACAAGACAAGACAAAAGGGCTATAAGAAAGTGTAGACGATAAACAAATTGCATCATTAAAAAAAAAACTATGAGGGCAAAAACTAATTGTTGACAGATTGGATTGACTCATAATGCACATAGGAACTATTCATGATATTCCAGCTTAATAAAGCAAAAACATATGAGCTTAATTTCCCACGATTTCTACACATCTGCCCAGAGACAATGACCTAAAGAATATATCAACAGCATATGTAAACAGAATGTATCACAAACACTCACTGTCTGCGATGCAAGACCAAGAGCAAGATCCCGAGGAAGCCCAGCAGCAACTCCACCATCAGCCATAGCCTCTATTGCTAAGAAAATGTAGGCTGGACCACTACCACTGTATACAAATTGATGGAAATACATGTTAATTCTCGAAATGATCACATCATATTTTCAGTATAGCTTCCTTAAAATTCCATATAAAATCGATTACATACCTCAAGCCAGTTACAGCATCAAAATATTTCTCTTCAGCTGTCCAAACTTTTCCAATGGCGCTAAATAAACTTCTTACATGGTTTTCATCAATATCAGTAGCCATCTCTCCCAAACACATCACTGACCAGATGCAACAACATCAGCAATTAATACTCCCTCTTCTTGGAGCAGAGAAACACACAGTTCCAATTATGGAAAAATGGCATCAAAGTCTCTAGCTATACTACCTCCATTTAGCTAATTTTAGAAGGAACCAAAGTAGAGAAGAGTCCATTACAATAGGTAGATTCAAGAGTCAACAAAGCAGAGCAACCTTACAAGAACTTTAAAATTATAAAAGAAAATGAGCTTAGGACAATATCTTGTTAGGTGACCGTTGGTATTTAATACAAACACTACATATTGAGAAGAGAAAGTCAACATTTTTCCTAAGTGAGGTGTTAATTAGCCAAATTTGTTATAAGCATAGACATTAAGCATAGCAGTGGAGCTACTTCATGACATATACTGCCTATTATTTATTTAGACTCGTTAAACAAGCAAACATCATTTCAAATTTGTTAAAAAGGTTATCATTAAAGAGAGGTCACCACATAATTCTTGTCAACTACTAACTTGATAAGAAAGACTAGTTGATTATATCAACAATTTTTATGTATTATGGTTCATGGATTAAAAGTTATAAAGCAAAGTATACAGGAAAAGAGTTAGCATATGTTACCTGATGCTGCTTCTCCAACGGCTGAAGGGGTGTTTGGCATTACTCTAATAATTCGTCGCTGACCAGACCAATCCTGGAATTAAAAGAGCAAAAAGAAAATAAAATAACATGCAATATGTTGACATAGAGAAAACAACAGTGTTGTAAGTGGAAGTCTTATGGAGACAAAATGGTGCATAGCTCGACTTTAATATTTCGATGGTAATTCTACTGTTTTCCATAGTTTTAGTAACTGTGGTTTTTTTTCATACAAAATGATCTGATGAAGAGAAAAGGCGAATTGTTATAAATTTATTCGGAGTTAATGGACAAGCATGTGCTGCACAGATCTAAAGACAAAAAGGAGCTGGCATGAAGCACTATGCTTTCTCTCGTGAGTTATCCATACAACAAAAAATGGCATCAGTTGGCTTCTTCTACATTGGAACATAGCTAAGGCAATATATCACACAGTACATACCTACTAGGCTCTTAAGTCATGAGTTAAGAAAGTTGAGTAAATATCTAAATGCGCACTGACCTGTAAATCTTTCATTTTGATGCCAGCAGCAATGGACACTAGAAGTTTTTCTTCTGACAACAAGGGCTTCAGCTCAACTAGAACCTGCTTTACTGCAATTTGATGTGTGCGTAATCTCAGAAGCATGCAAAACAGAAGCCCCAAATGTCACCTCTACATCACTCTATCGCCTAGCAAATATCTCGAGAACAGAAGTCTGAGAGATACACCGCTGACTATTTTCTGGAGCCTTTAACTCCCCAATAAAAAGTCATCTTTTTTACAAGGGGGTAAAAGCAGGACAGGGATGCTACTTACCAATCTGAGGCTTCACAGAGATGACGATCACATCACTCTCATCGACTACCTTCACAGAAGAAAAGCATCGTATAAGATTTACAGTGTGATGGATTGAAAGACTTGAGCCAAGGGAGAAGAAGATGGGAGACCTGAGCGTTGGAGTCGAAGATGTGAGCGCCGAGAGAGGCGAAGGCCGCGCCGCGCTCAGGACGGCGGTGGGGCGCGGTGCGGATGGCTGAGGCGGGGAGGACGCCCGATGCCGCCACGCCGCGGGCGATGCTCTCAGCCAGGTTTCCCGCGCCGATAAACCCCAGCCGGAAAACGTCCCCCTTCGCCGCCGCAGGGGTTGGCACGGTTTGAGGCGGCGCTGCCATTGCTAGGTGACAAAGGCGGGAGCGGCGAATCGACGGCGGAAGGCGTCGCGCGGGAGGGGCTACGGGCGGCGGCTGGTGGATTGGGGTCGGGAGCTTGGCGATCGGGGTAGTTTTATACACGACCGATCTTGAGTTATTTGGACCTTGGGCCTCCATCCAATGGTAAAAAAACTCGACTGATTTTGTGCTAAAAGTAAAAGACATTCGATTGATGTATAGAATTTTGTTGTGATACCATAGCTGTAATTTTATAGGGTAAATTTCATCATAACAAACTTCATCTGAAAAAAAAAGAGATATATCATAACAAATCTCACCCTTCGTACCAGATTTCTCCTCCACGATCGGTTTTCTTAAGCATCAAATCATCTGTCAGGACCATCTCCGAATTAAACAATTTGCACATTACTATGTCGAACAAGTGTGGTGTACAAAACAATCGTTGTATATATCTATCTACCTATCAATCTATCATCACTTCATAGTTTATAAGTGTATATACAAAGAAGGAATGACAAATAACTAACTATACAACTTGTATATATCCCTTTCAAACGACACTCGTTGAACTAACAAAAATAGACAGCACGACACTGGATCGCTGTTCATAGTGCACAAGTGAATGACACATAACTATACAACTTGTATATATCCCTTTTAAACAACACTCCTTGAACTAACAAAATAGACAGCACGACACTGCATAGCTGTTCATAGTGCACAAGTTCCCTTTGCTCTGCTATAGGATTTGTTTGCAACAGCCGTAGCCCGGGGAAAAAAATTCTCGCCTAAATAGGAAGTAGTCACTTTTTTTTTGCTCCAAATTAGCTCAATGTATCATTTGGTGGCATTGCTCTGCTTAGCTGCAAACCGCTGTTTACCCGTGTCATTCTACTAGTATCACTGTATTAACATATGGAATGCTTAAAAGTAGCTCGATTGTGTCTGCAATAGCTCAAGGTGAGCAAGTATCTTGCCAATCATTGGTTTCAGGACAGGATCCCCTTTCTGAGCAAGATCAATGAGCAAAGCCTGTGCAATTCCGCCATACCGCTCTCTGTGGGCTTCAAGCCGAAAGATCCTCTCCAGCATCCATATAGCCTTATCCTGGGAAGTCAAGTCGCCCGCTTCGGCAACTCTCAGCAGAGCGTGAACACCTGATGCCTTTTCTATCACCTTGCTTCCGTTTTCCCATATCTCATCCTGCATAAGGGTAGCCAGTGCTTCCAGGACTGCTCCATCCGCTTCACGCTCTTCGCCTTCTAATATTTGGACCAGAGGATTGACAGCACCGGCTTTTACTAAGCAGAAAGTGCTTTTGACAGTGCACCGGAAATTATGCACTATACAGTAAGATTCAGCTGATGACGGAACACAAAACCACCTTGGCAGTTTTGTCTTGCAAAATGCTACTGAATTCTGTGACAGTTGAGCCAAGGATGTTGCTGCTTTAGACTTCGCCTCTACTGATCCTTCCGAAAGCAACTTAACAAGGCAAGGAACTACCCCATGTCCAACTGCTAAACCTTGTAGTTGCTTATCCCAAGGAACTGTGAACCGAATTAATACACCAGCAATGCCCTCAAGTAACCACATTCTTTGCGGCGTTAAAGATGTGATGTTTTCCTCCAGTAAGGAGATCAGAAGAGGAAGAAAGTTTGCTTGTGTGAGAAACTCAGTTATCTTCTTGTCTGTCACCGGGAGGTTGCTTAGGACACCAACCGCTGCAGCCTTCTCATTTCCAGATGTAGGTGAAGAAATAATCTTTACCAAATTGTCAAGATGGTTCTCCCTAACCTGTTCGGTCAATTCTTGCGAAACATCTTTTGATAGATGGAACATTAAATTCAAAGCAGCAATTTTGATATCAACATTCTTTTCTGTCAGGAATGGCAGGAGGAGTTGCACTCCACCATTCTGTCTAATTTTAGCCCTAGCCCTTTTAGCGTTTGTGTGCCCACAAATACTATTGAGGGCCCTTAGAAGATGAAGTTGAATTGCTGGACTCGATAAGTTAAGAAGTGAGAGCATCTGAGGAGCAACATCCTTATGAAGTAGGATACGATCAGATTGTGCTATCGTTGCGAGTATAGCTGAGGCTGGCTCTCTAAGGGTCATGAGCACAGATGTGACAGAGAAAAGGAGTTGGAGCAGTGGTCCTGTTATGCCAGAATTTATCAAAAGTTCTGCATTTTGTAGAGAGCTAGAGAGATTACGCAAGGCACCTAGGGCTGAGTGCTTGGCTTCAAGATTTCCAGATTTAAACATTTCCACAAGGGGCTCAACTGCTCCATCTTCTCCGAGGGAAGATTTCATCTGTTCGGAGAGGAACATTTTTGAAATAGCAGTTGCCATTAGGATCTTGTTCATATCAGAACCTGCAAGTAAAAAGGAGAGTAAAGCTTACATTCAGAATCCAAATTATTAGGCCATGGTTATTTTCGAAGTTTGCATCAGTGCTTGTTTTCTTTTTCTAACAGTTCTGGGATGCCCTTTATTATTACTTCCTTCTTGCATTATCTCTTATAATTTTTTCCCGACTGTCTTAAATTTTATGGTTCAGGTCTCCAATGTGCTTTTTTTTTTAAGCTTTTTAAATGCTTAGTTGTATAAAAAAAAAATGTAGAACTTTGTAACCCTTAATTTTCAAGAGTACACTTAACTCATGTTCACATATGCCGAAAAAATGTCAGCATGAAGCAAACTATGGCAGATTAAAATACCTTCTTTCAGGTAATGTATCAATGGTCGGAAATAACCAGCCTCTGCCATCAGCAGCACATTTTGTGGGTTGGAGGACAAAATGTGCAGCAACTTCTCAGCGTCATGATGAGTGCCTGATTCATGTGCATTCCTCAATGTGACTAACATCACTATACTTCCTTTGATCCTTCCAATCCTCTGCCGAACTTGTGGGATGTCTGACAAATCCAATAGCACCGCAATTGCTTCCCTTCTCTCATCCACATCTCTAGACAAGGAACGAACAATGCTTGAAAGAGCCTCAATGCTTGCCATCCTCTCCTGCAAAGCCATGGACAGATGCAATTACAGTTAGGCAAGTGTCAGGGGGCGAATAATCAAGCTAATTAAACTCTGATTATGAACTATTAATTTTTATAGTCATAATTTTGTGTGAAAAAGAAAAGACTTTGATTAATCAGATATTCCATATCATTGTAGTCTGCAAAAAATATGACCCTAACAGGGTGAAGGCAATTGACAGGAAAAAAATAGTGTACGGTTGAGGACCATCCCGATGACCAAAATTAATCATTTACCAAATTATCTCTGAAGACAACCTTTTATTGCAACTAGAAGCTTTGTTCTGCAACAAAAGAACTATCAACTGCAAGCCTTACCATTCCACCGCACTGTGCACCAAATGGTTGAGCACAAGTCGAACATCCTACAACTATCCACTATGCATACACACTCCGTGCCATTGCAAGATCGAAAACAACACTAAATGCAGCTTGGTAATCCCCCCAAATGCAGCTAGAGCTACGGTCTATCCAAAACGCGAGCATACCATCGAACATAAAGCGTGCGCAACCAGAGCAGTCAACCAGCTCAATCCCTTGTAACCCTCACCTTGCTGTCGACGCCAGCGCAGCCCACGAGCCGCCGCAGCGCGGCCATGACCCGGACCCTGACCTCGGCGTTCCCTGCGCCGGCGAGCCGCGCGAGCAGTGCCGGCACGAGGAGCCCATCCTCGTCGTCGTCCTCCCCGAGCCTCCCCTCCTCGGCCAGCGCCTCCACCTCCCGCGCAACCTCGCCGAGCTCGGGCTCGGTGCCGTTCTTGACGCGGACTAGGAGGTCCTCCACATCCATCGCCGTGGCGCCCCCACGAGCCGTTCTTGGCATCGTGGTGACAACACACCAAGAAGCGAACTAGGGCGGCTGTAAGCGCAAAGGTCGTAGCTTTGCGAATGGCTGCGCGCGGCGTCGCAGCAGGGGAGTGGGAGTTGTGAAGTGAGAGGAGGTGGGGAAGAAGAGGTCAAGTCGTCCATGGGGAAGAGACGACCGGCCCTTGGCGGAGGAAGCGCCGGGGTCGCTGTCGCAGCTTCCGATTTTTGCGACAGGCCAGGCAGCGCGGCGAGTGACATTTAGCGACCGAGTCGGACGCCGGGTTTACGAAACCGATTTGCAGCGAATAATTGAAAAAAAAAACACCCGCAGAACATAAAGCTACGCATTTCCCGGTGCACAGTTTTATTGTACTATTAACATTATTATATCATTTTTGTGTAGATAAACGTGTATCTCAGATTTCATCCAGATAAAACCCCTCTCATCTAAATGAAACTCTCCTCATCTCTCTCATCATTAATTTCTTGCCATGTCATTATCTTTGTTTATGTGGCATAGCATTCAATGATATTGAAACTCAAATGAAGCTAGTACTGGGAATAGCATAAGGGCAATCACAATGGGATGACTAGGATAGTTTGCATAGCATTAATTAGGTTGCCATGTAAGCAAAATGGTGATGTGGAGGTAGAGTTAATGATGAAAAAGAAGGAAACCATTTCTCATGCAGGAAACCATTTCTACACAAGTACCAAGAAAGGGAAAAAGGGATTGGGTGAGAAAATAAGAGAAAAGAGGAGATTGAATGAGAGTTTATTTTGAAGAAACTATCCATTGGAAGCATAGTTTCTACATGTAGTGTCTAGATGACATGGAAGTTATAGAAACTATATGCATTGGGACTGCGCTAACGAGCACCTCAACCCACCGTGTTGGAGTAGTACTCGCTCCGGTCATCATAAATAGTTATCTTTTTTTTTGTTGATATTAATGTTATAAGCAAACTTTCAAAACTTTAATCATTAATATTTTTTAAATATTTAAATTGTATACGTGAAAATCATATGTATAGGTTTGTATTGAAAAGTATTTTCATAATATTATAATTTTATTAGGTTTTATAAATATATTATTATAGAAATTTATGATCAATGTTGTGTTTTGAAGGTCATACCGATATTCAGAATAATAACTATTTGTGACTGAGGTCAGAAGGCAGTATACCTCATGTTAATTTGGCGGTGAAATAAAATGTGCATATTATATTACATCGATACCTGTGGTTAACACGTCACTTTAATTACTAAGATACGGCGGATTTGGCGATGCGTTGATTGATGAGAGCAAAGTTGCGTTCGTTTTCCTTGCACGGCAGACGCGTTTGTCAGTTTGACCAATTCATTAAGAAAAAAGAATGGCATGTGACCAAGTCAGCTCGTCCCTGCTGACCAACATGAAACTGAAAGATCCATTTGTCAAGGAGAGAGTTACCGTCTGGTCTGCATCCAAGGCGGATAAGCAGCTACCCTGTTTTAACCCTTTTTTTTAGCCCAGGGACGGGGACGTGCACGTCGCAAACGCTGTTCCGACTGGGACGTCAAATTGGTTTTCACCGCATCCACCTGTTGGGCAGTGCTCTCCACTCCTCGCAACGCACGTGCAGTGCGTATTAGAAGAAAGAAGAAGTCCACGTAACATACTAAATTTTGATTGAAAGTTCATTTAGCATCTTAAACCATAAAACTATTTATTTGATCTCTGGTATCTTGAAGTCCAGTTCAAATAACGCTCTAATCAGTTTTTATATGGTGGTATTGTTCGCATGACGCAATGAATAGATGGTTTTGCCATATAGAATGACACACTCGCTAAGAGTCCTACCTATCATTCACCAAAACTTATCCCGTATGTTATCCCACTTGACAAAAGATCACCCACTTATTACATAACTTGAGCAATATCATCATGTAAAACCGAATTAGGATGTTATTTGAATTACATTGTAAAGTTCATAGGATCAAATGTTTAGTTTTATAGTTCGATATGCTGGATAAACAAAGTTTGGTGCTAGATGGACTTTTTGTCACAAGAATCTCATGTGGTCTGGAACCAGCCAGCGCACAGGAATTTTTTAATAGCATTATTTAAAAATGAAAAAAAATAATACACCGTAAAATAATTTTACAAAAATACTTTATTGACGCTATTTGAAATGACGTCAGAGGGATGATAAAAGCTGGTCAAGTAATTGCTCGGCCAAAATGGCCGTGTTTTCTCACATTTACTCGTGAAAGAAAGAAAGGGAGTGGGGGAGAAGGAAGGGGGGGGGGGGGAGGAGGAGGAGGAAGAGAGGGCAGAGGAGAAGGGAAGGAAGAGGAGGAAGAAAGGTAAGAACAAGTCATTGGCAACGTTGTAAACCAAATTGACAATACACTACCACCGTTCTTACTGTAGTTCTTTGCCAAGCCCGGTCCCCATAAGCCCTCGACCTATATATAACTGTCGGCGTATTCACGACAAGCCGGAGGATCTGAGGCAGGGTTTAGTTTGGAAGGAGGCGTCTTGGCGGTGGCTAAACCTAGAGGCGAAAACCCTAGGGACTCCTCGTGAAGGATTCCGGCGTCCTGACTGCGGATGACACGAAGATTTTACCCGAGTTCGAGCCCCTTTGGCTCGGGTAATAGCCTTACTTCTGCTAGATTGTTTTTGAGAAGGTGTCAAGCTAATACAAAACTCTTGAGTTATAAGTTCTTTCCTCTCGAATGCACGTCCCTTTTCCCATGCACCGGAGGCCCTTATATAGGCGGGCTAGCGGGGGTAGGTAAAAGGAGGTCATCATCTTGATCCTCATACATTTACTACTCCTTCTGTCTTTGTCCGTTCCTCGGCCTCATTAAATGCTTACGCGTGCCTTTGCGGTCATGGGATGGGACCCTTTGCGACAGGTAGGTGAGAGGCGTCAGAGGAATGGGCTTGTTGCAGAAACCCTTGCAGCTGATAAGCCTGCTATGGCAGGCCTGCCGTTCTGACATGGTACGGTAGTGGAAGGAGCCTGCGAGGCGAAGCCACCGCGCTCCACCTTTTGCCTGCGGCGGGCGTCTTCACCAAGCGCCACGTGGGTCGGGCGGCGGCGGCAGGCGTGCTTCGCCACTTTCGCCGGGCGCCCGTGGACCGACGCGCCGGCCGGGCCGTGATCGCCGCCGATTGCCGAGCCGCCACGTAGCTGGCGCCGAGCGGCGAAGCGTGCTCGCCGGCGCCCGTGGACCGACGCTGGCCGTGGCGTGATCGCCGCCCGGTGCGAGCCGCCACGCGGATTATGCGTTATCGCGGTGGAGAAGGTACCCTAGCGTATAATCTGACAAGTAGCCGGGCTGTCCTGAAGCGCGAGCCTATGACTCCTTTTAGAACCTTCATTTAATGCACTTAATGCTCGGTAGCGCTCTTGGGTGAGCCACTACTCATGAGGGTACGACCGCTTTGGTTCCGTAGCGTATCCTGCGAGTTTCCCTTGGGGCAAAGCAGCGCATAATTACGCCTTTTCGCGAACCGCCGGCGTGGGGTACATATATAGATGCATCTGTATCGGCGGTTTCACGCATATACATTTTCTTGCGCACTTTTGCTTTCTTGTTCTTTCGCCTCTTTTTCCCAAAGCTCTTCGTCTTCTTGATCCACCATGGTGAACCCCATTCCGGCCTCTCATGTTGGCGCCACCGCCGTGAATCGAATTGGGGATCATCAGCCGGAAGGCACCTTCCAAATGCCGTCCGAGACACGCCACGCCCGTGTGCCTCTTGACGAGATAAATCCGCACACAGGCCATGATGGCGGGCCTTCTTCCACCCTTTTTAGAAGTTTTTCTCACCGTCCTCCACTTCTCTGAAATCCATCATCTTCATCTCACCCCAACTCTATCATCTTCCTCGCCATCTTCGCACACCTCGTGAAATGTTCATGGGGGTGATCTTGAACCTTCCTCTCTTCGCCATTTCTTCATTCTGCGCCACCAATGGCAGCCAGTAGTGGGGAGTTGCTATTTCCGCCTTGAGGCGGGATGGCCTCGCTATATCCCTTTCAGACAGTCCAAGCGGAGGACATGGCGCGGCGATTGGTTGTACATCGGGATGACAGCGGAATCGACACTACTGGGGTGCCGCCGGGCAAGCCAGACGCCGAAGCTGAGCTCGCCGGTCGAAGAGCAGCGAGCTCGCGCAATGGCAGCCGCGTCGGCGGTGCGGACGCCGGATGAACGGAGGGTGGTAGCAGGGACTACACGCCCGGAGGATCAGCCCTCTTCGCCGCGCGTCCGGCCTTCATGGCGATACAGGCGACAACGACACAGCAGCGCCGCGTGGCGGCGTAAGTCCTTGTCTTCTTCTAGTTTCCTTTAAGCACATGTTTTCCCTGCGGCTTCCTACCAACCGACCGCCATCTTTTTCCCTTTCTTCGCGGCGGCGAGGGCAACTTTGAGGAGCCAAACTGGGCGGTGGCTTGCCGCTACCGATCTTTGCCGGTCCCAAGCGGCGCCCTTTCCGTCGGACGCCCGGCTTCGCCGACTGGAGCACGCGGCGCCTGCGGTCGTCGTTGCTCCGCCGATGGACTCCACAGGGGCGGCCGTGATCCCGCCCGTGTTCGGTGGTGATCGAGGGCGTGCTGCCGCCGGCGATCGGGCCGCGGGCAGCGGCCATTCGCTGCCGACACCACGGGCTCGGACCCTAAGAGGGCCCGGGCCACGGACCAAAGCACCGCCCACAAACGGCCGGCCGTGGCGGTACCCTCAAGGGCGGGGCACAGGCGCCCATGGCGACTTCACCTCCGGCGCCGCCGCCTTCCGCAGCACCGGCTCCGGAGCCTCTACCAACCGTACCTTCTCCTCCGCCGGCAAGGGCGGCCGACAAACAACCTCGCGAGAGCCAGGCCACCGCTCGAGGTGGCCTCATGCTCCCGACGGCAATGGCTTGAGGGCGCCACCAAGGCGGCCTCGAAGCGCGCCAAGGTGCCAACACCGGCGCCACCGAGACAGCGGAGCCTCGCGCGGCGCCTCCCGCCGCCGCCGCCCGAGGCGGAGACACTCCGGTACCAGCGCCGCCGGAGGTCTTGCCCCTCGCCGCCTTCGCCGCCTGGCCGCCGTCGAACTCTTCACTCGAGTAAGCGACATGCGCGCGGCACTAGGCACCGTTCTTCCGCCGCCTCAAGCATGGTGCAGACGGCCCAACAGCTTGCCTCGGTGGCGGCGTTTGGAAGCGAAGAAGCGGAGAGAGGCGGCGGCAGGAGTGGCGCAGAGAGAACCAACACGACCGCAATCTGGCAAGCCAGGCGGAGCAGGCGAGACACTGGCGGAGAGGGCGAGGCGGCGAAGACCTCGGAACTTGAATCGCCGGTGGCGCAACCTCGCGATCATCTTTGAAAAGCGTTCAGCGCACCAAGAGGTGCACGAACCCTTAGGTGTGACGTTGAGCGTGCCTGGAGGACTCGGCGCTTCAATTTGCTCCGCGACCAACCAGCCGCAGCAGGCGCTACGAGACTCCCCGCCGCCCTAGCCGCTCGCTCGCCACGAAGGGCGCCTTGGTCGCGATCATGGCGCGACCTACAGCGCTTTCTTCGCGGCCGCCCGCGCCGCTTTGATCCCATGGCGGTGGTGACGGCGGCGTCGAAGAGACGCGAGCGGAAGCGGCTCAAAGTGCGGGCGCGGGCCTTGTGCCGAACACGTGGCTGGGATCTTTGCGGTGGAGCGGCCGGCCATGGATGTCTCCACCCTCTCGCCGCGAAGGTGGGGCCGACGATGAACTTGACTTTGGCGAGGCGAGGGTGAAAGCGGCGACTTTCTTCTTTTTTGTTGCTTACGTCGATGAACTGCGTCCCGAAAGACCTTGGACAACTTTTGGATGAATGTTAGATGTTTAATTGTTATTCATGTGTTTGCTTATTTTCGCATGATTGAATCCGTTACATTTGCTTGTTAGATGGCCGTCATTAGAAGCAAAACGCTTTTAAAGAGCGCCTAAATTAGGGTAGCGTTTCTAAGTCTGCCAAATGATTTTATGTGCCCGATGCGATCGCAAGCATAGATTACGCGGACCACATAAAGCGAGGCGGAAAATGGCCTTAGGTCGAATAAGGAACGCAGGACACAAAGCAAGGCCCTATCGTCAAGTTTCGCGAGATTATCGCAAGTTTGACCTTCGGAACTTAGACCACGATGATCGCCGAGAATGCACCACGGCGTAGCGTGGCGAGGCAACAAGTTTTGGAAGTGCCCTTAGGCGGCAACACTCAGCGGAGCGACCGGTGATTCGCAGAGCCAACCCGGCGTCACGAGCCGTGCGAGGCGTGGTGCCCAAGCGACACTCCGATAACTTCGGCCTCGCCGAGCGTTAACACTTTAGCACATCTTCTATCATACGGAGCGGCTGGTCTCCAACGCTTGCGACAATCACGCGTAGCTCGACCCATCTTAGGATATGATCGTGAAATGGCCAAAAATCTGGCACAAAGCGCTTATCTTGTTTTATATGTCGCAGGCAAGGAACCGGAATGGGCGGCGACAGAACGCAGGCGGCGACCCAGTATGAGGCGACCAGCCTGGCAAGGCGACCGACCAGCCAAGCAGGGCAAGGCGAGCACCTTGGGCGGCCGGGCGGCAAGAAGCGCGGCGGCGACCCCAAGCCAGCTGGGCGACCAGCGAAGATCGAGGGCTTTTCGTGGAAGTAAGCCAACACTTTTATGCTTACCTGCGGCGCCTGAGATGACTCTGGGAAGGTGAGCAAACATCTGGAAGGGCATCGTAAGGTAAGCCCAAAACATTCTAAGTTCGACATGAAGTGTCTGACCCGCCTTGTTTGGATTCTAAGTCCTTGTGAGCGCCAGAAATCGAACCGCGACGCCATGTGCCAAAGCAATGAGTTTTTGGGGGTGGCATCAGTCGACGGTGCTTTCATGGTGACGACGGTGATTCAGAGAGCCATCCGAGGTGTGCGAGCAGCGTCGAGCACCGTACCTAGCCGCCCGATCGCCGGGGCTAAGTGTACCTGACGCCGAGGATCGCCATGGATTTCACGAAGGAATTAGCAAGCGCCACAGAACCGGCGACATATATCGCATAAGCGCCACTCAAAGCACAACGAAAAGGCGGTAATGGTGAAGCAAAAAGCTTTCTAGGCAATGACCTCCTTGATCGCCGTGCGGTAGTCGACCGGTAGGAAGAGGGCGTACCTCGAGGTGACGGAGCAAGCTGGCTGGTACTTACAATTCCCTTAAGGATAGAACTTTCGCGATAGCTCAATGTTGTAGGAGTTCGCACTCCTCGCCGTCCTCGATAACTTAGGACCGCCCGGCCGAGATCTTGAACCACCTTGAAGGGCCCTCCCATCGGGAGGCGGCTTATGTAACCGGGATCGTCTGGATTTTGCGTAAGACCAGTCGCCTTGCGCCGTGTTCTCTCGAGACCGGGTGGCGTGGTATCGCTGAGGCTTTTGCGATAACGGCGGCGCGCAAAGGCGGCCCGATCCGCACTTCCTCGGGAGGTTAACCTCTTCTCGCGGAGATCTTCTTGGTCCTCCTCATTGAAAGCGGAGCGGAGAGGCGGCGGCGGCTCGGAGGGAGAACGGCCGGCGCCATACACCAAAAAAGAAGGCGTCTCGCGGTCGCATAGCTAGGCATGGTGCGGCGACCACAACCGACAATGGGAGTTCTTCCATCCATCTTGTACCCGCTTGTGGAGTCGATCAAACGCCCTTGTCTTGAGGCCCTTTAGTACCGGTAGCGTTGGCGGCGCTCCGCTGACCATTGCTCATGGGATGGGCCACCGGCGAAACATACCTTGGTGCCCATCTCTTCACGAAATTCGAAAAAGCCGCCCAGTGGCGGGTGCCGTTGTCGGTGAAGATGCGATTAGCGACTCAAAGCGGGTGAAGATCCGCGCATGAACTTAACGTGGCGGCACCGTGATGGCCCGCCGCCTCGGCCTCGACCCACTTGGTGAACTTGTCGATAGCGACAAAGAGGTGGGTGAAGCCCCTGTGGCCCGCGAACGGACCCGGATATCCGGCCCCGGACATGAACGGCGGAGAGGCGGAATGGTTTGCGAGCTTGGGCCGTCGGTGGGTTTACTGGCGAAGAAGCCCGACAAGCCCGCGTCCTCACCACTTCGCAAGCATCACGGAGGCGGTAGGCTAATAAAATCCTTGGCGAACGCCTTGCCGACTAGAGTTTGATGGGACATATAGCTCCCTTTGCGCCTCCATGGATATCGAGAGAGCGGTGCCCCCTCTTCCCAGTGATGCACCGGTAGAACTCCGTTTCGCTCTGGCGATATAGGTCCCCACCTACGAGTATAGCACTTGGCTTCGTGCAATCTTCTCGGTGAGGCATCATCGTCGGGGATCACTTGGTCACGAGGAAGGCGGGATAGGGTCCATCCATCGATCTTCTGCCCAAGGGTGGCGACCACTCGGTGCTTTCGCTGGGTACTCATGGCCGAGCTTTCCCCTGGTCTTGCCTCGGCGCTGCCTTCCTCCCTCCGGACACGAAATTTGGCGAACGCCTTGCCTTCCCTCACTGAATTGGAGGTCGTGGCAGTGCACCGCCTTCCCTTTGGCCGGAGGCGCATGCAACCTTCTTGTCGTCCCCTTTGGGCCGGGGCGCGACAACGACACCATCATCCCCACTGAATCGTGGGCTGCGATGGGCGGTCATGTAGTCTTTCTTCGAAGACCCGGCCCGAGCAGAGCCCTTGAGGATGCAATTTGGGACAAACCGTCCGCGAAGGTGATTGTCCGCCGAGGGACATGACTATACCCAGACCTTCAAAATGACGCTCCATTCTCCGGACCACGCCCCCCTGGCGGGCCTTTGTTGTCGAGGCGGTGGAGGCTGAGCGCCTGCGGCGCCTTAAGCGTCAAAATACGGTTGGTACTGTTGGCGGAAGCCCCACTCGGAGTTGGGCGCATCCACGAGGCAGCGATGCTCGCGACCCGGAGTGGCGGGAATCTCTGCGAACTCCCGGAGGTGGTCAGAAGCGCGCGGCGTGCAAGTTACAGGCGAGGTGGCGCCTCGGGCCGACTGCGCGCCGCAGGCGCTCTCCGACTCCTGCGGGAAGCAGTGCGCCGCCTGCGGCGGGTGAAACGATCCCTCGGCCGCGCGGACGGTCGAGGCGCCTTGGTCGTCGCTTCGCCCGCGATATCTGGTGTTGAGGATCGCCATCTTCTAATGCGAGCACGCTCGAACCGCGAACAAAGTCCGCCGGGGAGTTAGCGGAAAAGCCAACCACTAGCCCCTACAGCGCGCCCTGCGGCGTATTCCACCGACAGAGCCGGAGGATCTGAGCCGGGTTTAGTTCGGAAGGAGGGCTTCTTGGTGGCTAAACCTAGAGGGCGAAAACCCTAGGGACTCCTACGCGAAGGATTCGGCGTCCACGAATTGCGGATGACACGAAGATTTTACCCAGGTTCAGGCCTCCTTTGGCTCGGGTAATAGCCTTACTTCCTGCTAGATTGTTTTTTGAGAAGGTGTCAAGCTAAGCTCTTGAGTTATAAGTTCTTTCCTCTCAAATGCCCGTCCCCTTTTCCCATGCACCCAGAGGCCCTTATATAGGCGGGCTAGCGGGGTAGATAAAAGGAGGTCATCATCTTGATCCTCATACATTTACTACTCCTTCTGTCTTTGTCCGTTCCTCGGCCTCATTAAATGCTTCTGCGTGCCTTTGCGGTCCATGGGATGGGATCCTTTGCGACGGTGGGTGAGGCGTCGGAGAATAGGCTTGTTGCGAAACCCTTGCGGTGATAAGCTGCTATGGCGGTCTGCCGTTCGACATGGTGCGGTAGTGGAAGGAGCCTTCGGGAAACCACCGCGCTCCACCTTTTGCCTGCGGCGGGCGTCTTCGCCAAGCGCCACGTGGGTGGCGCCGGGCGGCAGGCGTGTTTCGCCCTTTCGCTGCCGGCGTCCGTGGACCGACGCGCCTTTGGCCGTGCCGTGATCGCCGCCCGGTTGCCGAGCCGCCACGTAGCTGGCGCCCGGCGGCGGCGTGCTTTCGCCCACCGCTCGCCGGCGCCCGTGGACCGACGCAGACGAGCCGTGGCCGTGATCGCCGCCCGGTTGCCGAAGCCGCCACGTAGCTGGCGCCGGCGGCGGCGTCTTCGCCCACACGCTTTCGCCGGGCGCCACGCGACCGACGCTGGCCGGCGGGCGTGATCGCCGCCGCTGCGAGCCGCCACGTAGCTGGGCGGCGGCGAAGCGGCGTCGCCCACCTTTCGCCCGGCCGGGCGCCACGCGACCGACGCGCTGGCCGGCGGCCGTGATCGCCGCCGTGTGCCGCCGCGTAGCCGGGCGCCGCGGCGAAAGGCGTGCGTTTCGCCGGCGCCCGTGGGCCGGCGCGCTGGCGGGCGTGATCGCCGCCGATTGCCGAGCCGCCACGTAGCCTGGCGCCGGCGGCGGCGTGCTTCGCCCCTGCTTTCGCCGGGCGCCACGCGACCGACGCTGGCCGTGGCCGTGATCGCCGCCGATTGCCGAGCCACCACGTGGCCGGGCGGCGGCGAGCGTGCGTTTCGCCGGCGCCCGTGGACCGACGCTTTGGCCGTGGGCGTGATCGCCGCCGACTAAGCCGCCATGCGGATTGTACGTTATGCGGTGGAGAGGGTACCCTAGCGTATAGTACGCTGACAATAACTTATGCACCTTAGCTGAGATTCTTGAGGCCATTACAATGGTAGATAGAGTAGACACCTGAGGGGTACAAGGGAGCATACAAGGTCTTGAGGCCGTGATCCCAATCCACACCCTCCTAATACACCTCCAAGAAATGCAGAAACTGCTACGGGTAGAGAGGAACTACTACGAAGCGTTCCATAGGCAGAACGATGACATACGTCGTCAAAGAATTAGAGAGGAATAACAAAGAGGTGATCTACCTCGGCAACGACTACCTCACCTACTACTGCTACAGGAATACAAGCTGCAGCTGTGCTTGCCACTACTATGACAGCCAGCCATATCCCCGCCGCCCAGACGACCAGCACTAGGGATGGCAATCTTACTTGATTACCCGTGTACCTATGGGTAAAAAACCTAATAAAGGTGGGTATGCTCCTATTTTATTACCCGCGGGCATGTTTATGGGGGCTAAACTTTACCCGATAGGCAAATAGATATGGATATGGAGGAGCTTCACCCGTACCCGTTCAATCCGATTTCTCTCCACCTTCTATTAATATATGGGCTAGAACAGGCGCCCAGTTGGGCCCTTAATCCCCAATTTGTGATACCTAATTTTAGTAATTGTTGAACTTGAGCATGTATGTATTATTTGTTTGCATGTGTTATTTTAATTCTTATTCTCATGTACATGTGAAATTTTGAATTATTGATAATCATTCTTCAATCCACATAATGTAATTAACTAATACCCATAATTTCACCAAAAGGATTGTATTAGTACCATAGCTCATTAGCTTCTAGTACCATTTAGTTGGAAATATTGTTGATGGTTGCGGGTAAACGGGTATACATGCGGGTATCAGGTACCCGCGGGCGACAGGTATGGGTGAGATTATTCGTCCACAACCCTTTGTGGGTATACCTGTGGGAGAGATTTTGGTTCACGGGTATGGGTATGGGTGAGCACTACTTGTATCCGTCGCACCCGATTGCCATCCCTAGCTAGCACTCTATGTGGGTGTCGTATGGTTACACATTTGACTTCTAGCAACCTCCACCCATAACTCGCCATCTATGTACTCTTGTTTCCAATTGCGAAAGACCCTCAACTATCTTCCACGTAGTTTACATTTGTAATCCTCTGTGTGGTCGACATTTGTACCATAGAACTAGTAGGCCCAACATCGGCATTGATCAGAATTGTATGTGCCATGTACTCCCCACTTTCACTATGAAATGCTATACCATCATTCAATCGGTTCCTTCCAATATTAAACATCACATTATTACACCCACAACGAATTTCCCAAATGTCATTTCGACATAGCACAAGACAAAGAAATCACGATGTACAGCTATACTAACAAATCTCATGTCCTGTAAGTATTTCCTTGCAAATTACAACTTTTAAAAAAGAAATTACCTGTCACTATTTGAAACAGCGACAGAGAGCTATTGCCTACGGAACAGGTAAACGGCTCGTACTTTGAAATAGCGATAGAGGCACTATCGCCATTTTAAATAGTGTCAGTGGGATATTTTTGTAAAATTATTTTGTGGTATATTATTACTACCATTTTCTAAAAAAAAACATTATTAAAAAATTTCAGCGCACAGCCCACTTGACACCATCGTATTGGCGCCACGCACGGCCGGCCTGCCTCACCACGCCAACCCCATCGCACGCGCACGGCCCACTCCACCCGCAAGCGGCGTACGCAGGTGGAGTAGTCAGTAGTGCGTGCGTCCACGGTATGTGTAGTGCATCTCAAAATCTCGTTCAAATAATACCCTTGATAATTTGTGCAGCAGCGTGAGTTATACATTTAACAACGGCGTATATTGTTTTTTTTTTAAAAAAACAACGATGTATACCGATGAGAGTTGGATTGCTGATGCCAATTTTATTACGTATAGTAAAAAGCAAATGAATCACTCATACGCGCATGTACTCAGACACCTTCAGTACGTACACCGCATGAAGTACGTACGTACCAACAAGCGCGCGCGCACACAACGCAGCACGTACATGAATATCACAACGAACACGTACAGTACATGAATACACTGGACTAAGCTAGTGATGGTTTCAGTTACTACATGTGGAAGTCCCAGAACTAAAGCAACACTTTAAAATAACAACTCTGTATAATAAGTGCATACATACATAACATAGCACAGCGTCTCGCGCATCTGGAAGCAGACATATCTGTAGACATTTGCACGTGTGGCGCAGCTAGCAAGCTGGGCTAGTCGCAGCACATCTCACAGATCCAGCAGCAGCAGAGTGCAGCAATGCTGAAACACACATTAAGATGGCAAGATCACATCACGATCTGACGAAATTAACAGTAACGATCTAGCGAGAGGTGTATATGAAGAACTATGCCATGTATAGGTGCCAGAGTTCATCGATCGAGTAGCGTACCATCCTTCGAGGAAGCCTTTCTCTCCCCTTGAGGTTGTGCTTCCCCGGCGCGACTTCTTCCCGCCTTGCTCTTCTGCACCCGCAGTCGGGTAGCCTACGCACGCATGAACAGATCAAACATCAATTTCGGATATCAATCCACCTGAGGACAGAGCTAGCTGAACACTTTAACAAATTAAGCTTTGTGATATTGGACATAAACATGGAGAAAACTAAGACCTGGAGGAGGCTGGCTGTTCCTGTTGTTCTCCATCATGTATGCGTACGCGCCAACTTCGTGTGGAGGATGATGCGATCGGCGATGGATTCAACTGATGGGTAGTTGTCTTGGTTGGGACTTGGGACCTATATATACCTCATACCTGCTCCCTTGCCAGCTTCTGTTCTTTGAAGACAAGCCCAACTAAACCACGAACACGTGGAAAGCAAAAAAACCAGCAGAAGCTCTGACCTTTTGTAACACACAGTGAGAGATTGACAGCTCACTGATTCGCTAGCTGTTTGGACTTTGTTGTACAGCTGCTAGTAAACAACCAGTTTTTTTAGCAATCGATCACCAGGTTGTTGAACAGATAGACACAGAGAAGCGATGCATGAGCTGGTGGTTTTGGTTTGCACCGTCGGCGGCCCAAGGAAGGAATGCGAAGTTTCCGACCAGACGCAAAGGGCCGTATGACACCTCATTGGCTTGCTTTCTGACTAATGCTTCCGGTTCTTTTGCCAAAGCTACGCGTGTGAGATCACTGAGAATCAGGTTCTTTTCAAAAGCTAGCTAGGAAGATAAACATCAGTTGCAAGAAAATTAAAGGCCTGTTCACACTAGCTAGCAAAGGATCGAGCTCTTCAACTTTCGCTTCCCCTTCCTGTTGAAAGTTTTCAAACGGTTCCCTTCGGCTTGAGACATTCCTGTGCATATATAGACTTCCTACTTACTTTCTAGCACCTCGTTGATCTATTCGGTTTCAACATCTGTCTGGTAAGATGCATACCTGTATAGTATTAGTATACCGTGGTGTAGTTAGCTTTCTTTCCTTACTTTTGAAAATTGACCGGGAGTTTTGGAGTTCTCACTGAAGGAGCAGTGACACCCGAGCAGGTTCCATGACTCGAATGCAAGGGGTTGGAATTCACTGAAGGAGGAGTTGATCGATCACTGGATTGGATTTCGGAAGAGAATTACGCAAGGTGTGAAGTGAAATTATTTCGGAATGGAATTATTCAAGGTGTGGAGTGAACATATGCTGGTGATAAGAGATCATAGATCGAGTTGATTTGCGTATATTACTAGCTAGCTAGTGGTTTGATGGATTGATGGCCGACACCAGCAGCTTCGCGATGGTGCTCAGAATGTGCATTATCATCTGTACGATTGGGTCCAAAACATCCAAAACAAATGAGAAATTTTACAGCAGGCCATACAAATTAGATCTAACCATTGATTTATTAAGTATATTTCTACTACTCTCTTACTAAGAAAGTACAAATAAATTCTAGCTAATCCGATCTATTAAATTGAAACGAATGTATGGTTCATATTGCACTTAGTGTACTATGTAATCATGTGCTAAAAAATTAATTTAGAATTGAATTTACGAAATGTGCTGAAAAATTAGCTCATAATTGATTTTCAATGTGGACGGTAGTTATTTTCCAATACGTGTGTTTTTCTGGTTTTCGAACGAGCAATGTTACCGGGCCACTAGGCGGTAGTACCAGACGTCGTGACTTTTGCGCTGATTGTTTGATTTTATGCAATGCTCATGTGAGGAAATTGCATAGACTGATGTTGAGTCAAGTCGTAGATTTGTGCTCGGAATTGTTTCTTATTTGTTCATATGTAGGTGTTGCTCGAGAGCAAACGTAGTCGATGACAGGACTGGAACTAGTTTCGTGGAGGAACTAAGATTTGGAACTAAGTTTAGGGAGGAATCGAGATTCTAGTGATCAAAGATGTCATGTGAGACGTTCGGACTAGAGAACGGTGCACGTGGAAGCGAGTGAGTCACGCTCTAGCGATAAGTGTGCCGTACGTGTGCATTTGTAATCGTTTGGGGCAGTTTGCATGTATTGGACCATGTTGGGTTAAGTGGACATGTATGTGAACTATTGCTCATTATAAATAGGAGAGAGATGCCTCCTGTTTAAAATAGAGAGAGTTATTTTTAGAGTTGTACACTTTTATTTTTGAGTACTGTACACAAATAGAAAAAATAAAAATCCAAATTTTCTCAGCCTCCCGAGCGCACGTACCGAGCGTGAGTCCTCGCGTAGCTATAGTACTGCAATGCTACAGTTATCACGATTGACTGTTCATCCGTTTTAGCTACGGTAATCTTTTTGTTCGGGCTTTGCATTCTTACCCGGTTTTGATTTTTATAGATTGATTCATTGTCTCTCTTGATTCAATAAGTTTAATCTTGATTTGATTCATCCAAAATCTTTCTAGGGCACCAACTTAGAGTTTCTAAAAGTTTTATTGGCTAATCTTTTGTAGATTTTTATTAATCTCGAAATTAGGGTTAGGTCAATTCTCGTCAAAATCTGTTTTAGTAAGCTTTTGGAGCTTATAACTTTCGATCCATAGATTCGATTGCACTGATTCTTTTTTTGTTAGATTCATATTGGAATCTAGTTTCTACAGTTCAAATTTTAGGTCAATCCGTCAGTTGGATCTCCAGGAATATATGTTTTAGTAATCACATCTTACTCTGTTTTGTCGAATCCAAATTAGGCAATTTGAGTCTGAATTGGGATGTTTCAAAAATCATCAAAAATTTGATTTTAACTTCCATGCAATCATTCACCCCCTCTGAGTGATTGCTAGTTTAGTGTGTATCGATCCTACAAGTGGTATCAGAGTGAGGTTTTTCTGATTATTCTTAATCGGTGATTAGAATTCATATCAATGGATCGTTATTTGACAAAACCTTGAGTATTCGATGGTGTTGATTTTCAGTTGTAGAAGGCCAAGATGGAGGCGTACATTCAACCTCAAGGCTTCATGAATTGGGAAAAGGTGTACAAACCATATAAAGTGCCCGAGAACAATGATGTCAGCGAAACCAATCGAGTACATGTGGAAGCGAATAGCAAAGCATAAAATTTGATCATCCAAGGATTGGGAAAAAGTGATTTCAACCGTATGATCCATCTCAAATCTGCATATGAGGTAGAGTTGGTTTCTTTATTTTTCGCCTTTTTCATTGTACTTCTACAAAATTGCCAAGACTGCATTCTATATAGAAATATTAACCATCAAATAGCTTTTTGGGGGTAAGAACATTGTAAAAAAACGAGTGAAAAGTATGCAAACGACATGCAAAGGATTGCTTTCTAAAAAGAGAGGCTAAAATTTGTAGCGAATTAGGAACGAGTGGCAATGCAAAGATGTCTCAATTTCTCAGGATGTTTGTCAATGTAAAGATCATTTATGTAATGGATTGTCCTTTTTAGGAGGTGCGTATAAATACCTTCACGGTTGTCTAGGATTTTGGCTGTAGATAACCAAGTGTACATTGCCAGACATAAAAGCAAAAGTGAAAATTTTATAGAGGAATTAAGAGCTTAATAGTCAGAGTTTTATAAAAGGGTGCGGCAAGTACCAGATACATTACAAAACACCCACAAGAAATATTTGAGCAGATAGATTAAGGCCTTTAAAACCAAACTTCATCGCTATCTACGATCTACTGGAACTTGCCAGTTTCGTTGAAATCTAAAAGGGGATTAGGAGGCAAGGGTGAGTACACAACAGTACTCAATAAACCACACGAAAATTCTGAATACTATATGCAAGGATAAACATGGGTAGACACAGGTTTTGAGTATTGTGGATGCAAATTATTAAATACCAGTTTTATTTTACATTTGAAACACAAAGCAAAATAACAATAAATATCATGGGGGGTTATTTGCAAAGTTCAAATTTACGACAAGTTTTAATCATGAAAACTACTTGAGCGCGGTTACAGGAATCACCCTAGATTAACTCAATTTCATTAACCGGAAACACGGCGTATTCGAATACCATTGATTTCACTTTGCAGAGGTGCTCATCTTTACCCACAAGATATCTTCAGCCGTCAGTGCCATACGCAAATAACATGCAACTTAAATGCATTCGGCCAGACCGAGATAATCATAGCCTTTTGTTGGATTTCCCTTCTTTAGCCCCTTCCCAGTAGGTTACGTGGATCTACAGCTTCCAGGACCCACTGGCCAAAGCGGGCGGCGCTATCTGGCTAACTGTGGATACCTACTGTTGTGAGAACTGATGAATAGCCACCCCATTCCCGTTCCACCCTAGTCGCTACGCGATCCATTCCTCCTACCAGAATGGTAGCCACCTCTTATAGGTATTTCAAAGGGAAGTACAATGTACCGAGCTATATTGGAACAGGTCAACAGGGCTGACCAGCACAACTTGTGATTGAGCGGGAACTGAAATTATTTACTTTGCCCAAGACATCAGTCCTTAAGTGCCTAAGACTCGGTCAATTACGTACCACAAACCCTTGGTACCTACCGTACCAACCACCACACCACATCCTGGCTTTGTCATCGGTTGGGGGTTGGACCAACATCTACCTCCTGTGGTCAGTCTAATACTATCCCCCTAACCGTAGCAATTTTTTAAAATCACACGAGCCATCTCTCAGAGATTTTTGAATAAAAAGAGCTAAAGGTGAAATTATATTTGCTGCTAATCTACGATGGTTCAATATTTATAGCCTAAGTTTAAAAAGAGATTAAGGCATATCAACAGGTTTAACATTGGGTTATAACTAATCATGTCATTCTAAACTATCTCCTTTTTAGTTTTCTAAAATACCAGAAAAATACGGTACGAAAAATATACATATACTGTAGTGGAACTGGGTTCAAAATTTTCAAGGGTGTGGCTTGCCTTGTAGGATCGAAGGTTCTTCTAGAGGGAAGTAGTCGAAGTCGCGTCTGGTCCCGAACGGCTCCTACTTCTGGTACAACTCTAAAAACTGCTCCTGCTCCGAGAATTGCTCCAAGGGTTACTCCAACGCCGTATCTAGTGCGAGAATACACAACAAATAAATAAACGAACAAAAACAACCAAGAAAACAGAAAAAGAAATGGAGAGAAAATGGCCGTAATAGGGTTCGAGAGCATTTTGGGAATTTTTT
Organism: Guadua angustifolia; assembly: GCA_036346375.1. NCBI lineage: Eukaryota > Viridiplantae > Streptophyta > Magnoliopsida > Poales > Poaceae > Guadua > Guadua angustifolia. The sequence continues at coordinate 2,494,866 of CM070500.1, read as the reverse complement.
GAACTTGGTTTGGTGGAACGGAAATCATTTTTGAACTCAGCAGCTTGAACTGGTCAAGAATATGTATTTTAGGCATTTTGGATTTTTTTGCTATTTTTTGGGATTTTTGGGGATTTCTCTAAATTTCTAATTAATTTTTGGATTTTAAATAAAAATTAAATCCAAAAAGAAAATAATAAAATAAAGAAATTGAATTTGGGCCACCAAGTAATCGGCCCATCATTGTGCGGCCTTGGCGACGCGGCCCACACGACGCACGCGTCCCACGGGCGCGTGGCCTGCTAGGGCGGCCCACATGCACGCGCTGGGGGGAGGCCTGACAGGCGGGGCCCGTGTGGTGGTGAGTGGCTGAGGACGCTGACATCGGGGGCCTGCGCACCGAAGAGAGGGAGAGGGCGAGCGGCGAAGGGGCGACGGCGATTCGGCCAGAGGGGGAGAAGATGACCAACGGCGCGGCGGAGCGAAGCTCGGGAGAGGAGAAGAAGCTGTGGGGGAGAAAGAGGAAGCTGCGGCGAGCTCGGTGGGGGGAATGGAGGGGAGGGGGGCTTTTATAGCGCGTAGACGAGGAGAGAGGGAGGGGACGTCGGCGAGCACGCGGTGGGCGCGACAGGGGGCACAGGAGCAGGAGAGGATGGGCAGAGATGATGTAGGCTACAGCGGGGAGAAAAAAGAGGTGGTCAAGAGGGCGCGCGGGTGGCTCGAGGCGATGCGGGCGGTCGATCGGCGCGGGGATTTTGAATTCCCTGCCCCTCAATTGGATGGCCGATTTTTCCCTGCTCCTTAATTCACTGCCGCTTAATTATTTGCCGCCGTTGCATCCAATTGATTTATAATCTACCATTTTGCTCATTTTCTCTGCATTTGCAATCCCGTCGGACCATTTTGCCCCTGCTTACTGTGTGTTTAGTTGGATTCTGTCGGGGATTGGAGGTTCGCCGCAGGCGACCATCGTTGCTCGGCGATCTCTGAGCATTCCTTTGCTCGGGACGCGTCTCTAGGCAGTCCGACCTCCGGGCCACTCCGACCTTCGTCGAGCCCCCCCCCCGAGCAATCCTCCTCGAGGTCCGCGGCTGGACGACGTGGCCCGCTGAAGATACCTCAAAGTTCGCCCAAAAGCCGGGCACGGTCTGCGAAGAAGACGTGGCATTAACTGCGCGGCCGCCCGTGGTCTGCGCGCCCGCAATCTATGCCCACTGTACCCACGTCGCGTGGTGCCCAGCAGGTGGCGCGGCAACAGCTCTGCACACATCTAGCACAGTAGCGCGCCCCTGTAATAATTACTTTGTCGCCTGTAACCCCCTATAAATACCTCCTCCCGCGAAGGATCGGGGGTTTGGATCCATCTACTTTTCACACATGTACGCAAAGCACAGCACGTTGTAAACCACCTTCACATATCGGTTCAATCATTTGGGCGAGGGTTGTTATCTCCTTAGCGAGAGGCGAACCGGCCAAAAAGCGATCTCCACGCTTTCGTTGCTTTTGCCTCGCTTTGCCTTGTGTTTTGTAGCTCGGTAGGACCTCGGAAGCTATACCCTCGTGGGAAAGAGGCCTTAGGTTGATCCTCATTCAACAAGTAAGCTCGGCGGGGAACGGTTCCTTAAATAAATCGACCGGCGCCGTCCGTGGGGATCGGCGAGTCCTTCGCAAGGAATCCACGAGGATGCCGAACTCACAAGACAATCAAGACCTCTGCGTCTTCGACGACGTGGAGGACGACGACGAATACTACGCCAGCGATGGCGTGGGTGGTGCGGCCGATCCGGAAGGCCACACCGAGACCGGGAGTCTTTCCCCGGTGGTCGCGGCGCAAGAGCGTTTCCTCCGCTCGCGGCCGGATACCCTCGTTCGCGAGGAAGAATCTGGCGACCTCCATGACGATCGGAACGCTCCCGACCGTCTCGAGTTCAGCCAAGGGACTGCGGCGTACGACACCACTTCGTTGCTCAGCGATCTCCGAGCATTCCTTTGCTCGGGACGCGTCCCCAGGCAGTCCGACCTCCGGGCCACTCCGACCTTCATCGAGCCCCCCCGAGCAATCCTACTCGAGGTCCGCGGCCGGACGACGTGGCCCGCTGAAGATACCTCGAAGTTCGCCCAAAAGCCGGGCACGGTCTGCGAAGAAGACGTGGCATTAACTGCGCGGCCGCTCGTGGTCTGCGCGCCCGCAATCTATGCCCACTGCACCCACGTCGCGTGGTGCCCAGCGGGTGGCGCGGCAACAGCTCTGCACACGTCTAGCACAGTAGCGCGCCCCCTGTAATAACTACTTTGTTGCCTGTAGCCCCCTATAAATACCTTCTCCCGCGAAGGATCGGGGGTTCGGATCCATCTACTTTTCACACATGTACGCAGAGCATAGCACGTTGTAAACCACCTTCACATATCAGCTCAATCGCTGGACGTAGGGTTGTTATCTCCTTAGCGAGAGGCCCGAACCAGGCCAAAAAACGATCTCCCTGCTCGTTGCAACTGTCTTGCTGCCTTGTGTTTTGTAGCTCGGTAGGACCTCGGAAGCTATACCCCTCGCGAGAAAGGGGCCTTAGGTTGATCCCTCATTCAACAAGTAAGCTCAGCGGGGGACCGGTTCCCGAATCGTCGACAGATTCCTTGTCTCTTCATACATTATATTAATCCATGTGCATGGTAATAACAAAATACCAGCATGGTTCCTAATGCTATTGCTTCAAACATTTTTTTATGTTACTGTTGATTTGCACAATGTGTTTTCCCTGATATGATTAGGGGCATGAAGTTGATTTATTACCACTTTCATGATATGGCCGACTAATTGTTTTTAACAAGCGATGGCGAGGGCAAAATGGTGCAGCGGGATTACAAATGCAGAGAAAATAAGCAAAATGACAGATTATAAATCAATTAGATGCAACGGTGGCAAATAATTAAGCGGCAGTGAATTGAGGCGGAAAAAATTGCCATCAATTGAGGCGGGAATTAAAAGCCCGTCGGTCTTGCACGCAGTATGACGAGGAGGGGAAGAAGCGGTGCGAACCAAGCCGAGCCAGCAGCAGAGAAGAGGTGGGTCAATTAGGTGGGCAGAGGCGCAGGAGGTGGACTGGGAAAGGCGTGGTGTGGAGAAAAAAAAGGGCGGGTCAAAAAACGGGGAAAAGCGAAAATCCGAATAAGAAAAGCGGATTTTGGGAAAAGTTTTCGAAAAAGGAAAATTTCTAAAATAAGCCAAAAAATCCAAGAAAAAACAAACAAAAATCTGAATAAATATTTTGAAATTTTAGGGTTATTTCAATTTTTAGATCAACAGGGCATCCAGAGATGCCCCAGTTCCATTCAAGAAACTGGAAAGAAACAGTTAATATCCCAAACATTCCAACACCATAAACCGATATGACCTCAAGCTAAGACCGACAACCACAAACTTAGCCAAACACTTACGCCATAGCCATCAAGCGGTCAAAGTGCACAGGATCTTGAAAAAAGAGTTTTACTCCTCCTAAACTTAATAACAAAACAATGAAGCGTAAAATAGCAGAACTTGCAAAACTCGAAAATATCCAGTTGATCACCGATGCACGAACCCTCCTTCATCTTCAAACAAGCACGACACGAAAGACCGGATCATTTGAAAACATCTGAGGCAGTACAAGAAGAACGCAACAACACCGGCCGCCAGACAACACCACACACGATCATCAATCAAATTGTTGATAAAAAGCTTAGGGTTTTCAACTCCGATTACATCACCTTCTTCATGATTTTCTTCCCCTCTAGACTGAAACATTCAAAGCAAAGTCCCATATTCCAGCGGAGTGGATTTGGAGTTTGCTTCCCAAAGATTTTGCAAAACCGATCCATTTTGATCATCATGTCTTCCTTGTATAATGGTCTCCAATCCTTCAAGGCATTGAGCATTTTCCTCCATACTCTTTTGACATTTAACCAACCACGATCACGAAAAGTCATGTCATTCCTAACATTCCACACACTCCGGAAAGCGAAGACAAGTGGTGTTCAAAAGCGACATTTTATTATTACTAATCCAAAAGCGAGCAATGATTCATAATTATAGCCAATGTTCAGCCCAAAGAAATCCCCAATCAAAATCCAGATACTCTTAACCACAACACAATCGAAGAAAAGGTGAATAACAGATTCAGGAACATCGCAGAAACTACAGCAGACCCCTTTAGACAAGCCTCTTTTAATCAAGTTATCTCTCGTCATCAATTTGTTATGAGAGATGAGCCAAAGAAAGAAATGAATTTTAGGAGGGACACATAAACTTCACACTGCAGGGGTAAAAACTGGAATCACACCTCTAAAATTAAGAATAATATAAAGTGATTTAACAGAATAAATGCCATTACTATTGTATTGCCAAACCAAAGCATCATCTTCATCATTAAGCCTAAGGGTATTGGCTACTTTGACCAGCTCAAACCATCTGATTAACATCGCGTCACAGAAGGATCTCCTAAACGTACATTTGACAATAGAACCGTCCCAAGTTTCAGCAATCGTAGCACCTTTTTCGTTGACAAGAATATAGAGATCCCAAAATTGAACTGCCAAACAGGAATTGCCAAACCAAATGTCCTCCCAAAATCTAACTCTAGTACCGTTACCAATTGACCACTTGTAACCAAATTTGGTAGCCTGCATAGCCCAGCTAACCCCTTTCCAAAAAACCGAAGCATGACTAGCATCAGAAAGGAAGATGTTTGGTTTATCAGTTTGATATTTATACTTAACCAGGTCAACCCAAAGCTTACTCTCACTATTGCAAAACCTTCTAACCCAAGAAGCAAAAAGACACATGTTCAAATATCTAATATTAGGAACACCAAGACCACCAAAATTCTTCTCCATACACACTAGATGCCAATTTGCAAGATGCAGCTTATTGTGACCTTCATAGTCATCCCAAAGACAATTAGCCATCCGAGAGTTAATGAGATCCAAGGCCCACTTGGGAAATTTAAAGAAAGAAAGGAGATAAATCGGAATACTTGCTAAACAAGATTTGATAAGCGTTAACCGGCCACTGTGAGACAAGTTTTCCTCTCCAACCTGCAATTCTTTTCATCATTTTATCTACAAGAGGTTGGAAGTCCTCTCTCTTGATCTTGTCATAATGAAGCGGGATACCAAGATATTTAATAGGGAAAGAACCTACTTTACAACAAAAGATACAAGCAAACCTATCAATTTCCTTCTTGTCACACCCAATAGAAATAAGCTCACTTTTATGAAAATTGATCCTCATGCCCGACATTTGCTCAAAACAAATAAGAAGCCACTTAAGATTCAAAGCATAAATCTCACAGTTCTTTAAGAACAAAATAGTATCATCAGCATACTATAAATTTAAAACGCCCCCAGGACAAAAATCATCGCATAAACCTTTGACCAGCCCTTTATTAGCAGCTTTCTGAAGGATCCTAGAAAAAACGTCAGCTACTAAATTAAAGAGAATAGGGGATAACGGGTCCCCTTGCCTCAAACCCTTACGGTGGAAGAAGTTACTCTCAACGTTATTTATTTTAACCCCCACAGAACCTTTATTCAAGATAGCATGAATCCAAGTTTGCCATTTAGCCCCAAAACCCCTCTTTTCCAAAATATCAAACAGGAAATTCCAATTCACCATATCGTAAGCTTTTTCATAGTCCAATTTAAGGACCAGCCCAGTGTCTTTGTCTCGATGAATTTTATGAATAACCTCATGCGCAATAACCACACTCTCTAAAATATACCTATTTTTAATAAAGGCAGTTTGATTGTGCAAAATAATACGATTACAAATAGAACCAATCCTATTAGTTAGCACTTTGGTAATAATCTTGTAGATGCAATTCAACAAGCTAATAGGCCTGAATTGTTTAATACTCCTCGCATTGTTCTCTTTAGGAATAAGGGAAATCATAGCAAAGTTAAGTCTAGAAATATCCAGCTCACACCTCTCAAAACTCCTAAACAAAGCCATCAAATCATCTTTAACAAAGTCCCAAAAGCGCTGATAAAACATGAAAGGAATACCATCAGGACCGGGAGCACCATCAGAATAAGAATCAAAAACCGCAGTTTTGACTTCAACTTCAGTAAACGGAGATTCTAAAATCCTACTCTCCTCAGCAAGAATCTTTTCCTCCCCACTAAAGAAATTGTCATCCAGACTAATATTAGGTTTAGCTTCGAACCCAAACAAAGATTTATAGTAGTCATAGGCGATAGTAAGCATTTTACTCGTATCATGAGTTGGCCCATCCGGACCATCCAGAACAGAAATAAAATTTTCCTTCTCCTTTGATTAGCAACCACATGAAAGTATCTAGTATTCCTATCACCTTCTTTTATAAATTTTTCTCTAGCCCGTTGTCTCGCTTTAGTCTCTTCAACATCCCAAATTTTCTGTAACTCATGTTTGATACAAACCATCCTATTTTCCTCATCAACAGTAAGAGACCGCGACTCGGACAAAATATCAATCGAATCAAATTCATGCATCAACTCAGTTTTCCTTTTCTTGAAATCGAATAAACATTCAAACTCCAACCTTTAGTGATTTTCCTCGATTTGGACTTTACATTGCCAATTCTCAATAGCGTTTTCTTTCACAGGAATGTTCGGGCTTTTTCCACAACATGGACAAAATCCTCGTGGAGAAACCACCATTTCTCAAATTTATAGCTGGATCTAGTGTGATGTCCCCCCTCACCCGAGTCCCACAAGATGGGAGTATGATCACTACCAACGCGGGTAAGAGACGAAACAGTAGCAAAAGGAAACTTATTCTCAAAAGAAGTACTACAAAACACTGTATCAATCACCGACATCACTAAATTCTTCTGGTTGTTGGCCCAGGTAAATTGTCTCCCAGAAAGATGAAGCTCCATAAGACCCCATAAATCCACCCACTCATTGAATTTATCACACCACTTGTGATCGACCTTACCATTGTTCTTATCAGTTTGAAACCTAACCAAATTAAAATCCCCCCAACAGAGTAGGGGTATGATATCTTCCACAAAAATTTCGTGAAGCTCAGAAATTGTTTGCACCCAAATTTGGCAGGTCTGATGTCGTAGAAATCGGTTTTGGCAAGGGATATGTCGGCTATAGCAAGCTGATGCGGTTTCGGATTGGAAGGCCTCGATCGAAATCGAGTCAATACGAGGCGGGATAGGAGATTGAGAAGGATCGATCGGGCTTTACATGGTAAGGAGAGATTGAGGCCGATTGATACGGGTGATTGAGGAAACCGAGAAGGACACGTTCGGATGAGTGCTATATAAGAGGTCGAGGCGAGAGGAAAGGACGCCTGAGCCAACCCACAAATTTACATTACTTTTTACCTTCGCATTAGGTTTAGATTAGAACAATCCTTCAAGTCTTGTACTCAAGTCTTGTCTGATCTTCGTCGAATAATACGAGTTGCGCATCGCGGTTATTGTTCTTCGTTGACTCCTATCCAGTCTCGATTTGCTCTGTTTTGTTGCGCATCGCCTTCTCGAGTTTATCGCCTTTTACCCTTCGGCTAGCCCTCATCGGCTAGTTGCTATCCTACGTTCCATCGGCTTATAGCCGATCAATCTAGGGCGGCGACACTTTGGTCGGCCTTAACGATTCACGTTCCCCTTGTCGATTGTTCAGTCAAATCGACTAGCACGCTTATGCAAAAGCCCGAACCGGTGTTAAATGCGGTGTGTTGTGATCAAAAACCCCACATCACGTTTTTGGTGTCAACACATTTTACGCCGGTGGGACCAAAGAACCAATCTCGGGATGAACACAAACAAGTCCATCGCTCGGTAAGCGTCAACACGAGGCGATCATCGCCGCCACAATGGAGGACTTGACTCTGGCGGCGACAAGAGATCGAAGAAAGAAAAGCGCTTCGAGGAGATGATCTTTGTTGCTACCAAAAACCCGACGAGGGGTTATCCAAAAAACAGCTCTCCTGACGCTCAACCCTATCGGCTATACCAACAAACCAGCCGATCAGGTAAGTCGATACATGTCGGCTCAGGCCAAGTTATCTTCTATGATTGAGCAGTCGGCACATCATGCGCTGATCAACCAATCATCGACCTTGGTCACAACTTTGGGGCCGATGATAGAAAACAGCGTTAAGACAATCGCTCAAGAGTTGACCACGTCAGGAAGTCTGTTAGAACCATTGCAACAACTTCCGACGTATCCTGCCTACGCGGGGGCTCCAACTAACGTGGCAGTTAAGTCGGCATCAGCAATTCCTGCAATGCCGACTCAACCCACGGTGCTGAAACAATCCGATGGATTCACTCAGTACTATGCATATACCGACGCTGCAAAACCTAGCACGTCGGCTACACTATTGCCTTCGGTATCGCTTGGTGCCTATACCCAATCGGCTACAGTAGAAACGAGCACATGTCTGAGCCGATTCGACCGTGAATCAGCGACTCACGAGTGGTTTCTACGGAACCCTTTGCACCGTGCGAGCCACCTACACCCAGAGCCGATAGACGTGATCGAGCGCCACAACAATACCAGGAGGTGATACCCAATCAGCGACCCGAGTTTGCACTCGGAGGACAGGATGCCTTCTTCGGGGCTAGACCCGGTCGGCAACCCAAGCTAGCACTTTCGAGGCGGGATCTTGTTTATGGCCAAAGGCCTATCGGCAACCGAGTTGGCACTCGAGGCGAGGATGTCAAGCGGGTCGACCAAATCTCGACCGTATTGAGAGACCGGTTGGCACGCAACCAAGGGATAGGATGGTCGACTCCAAAGCCGTGCGAATTACATTGATCACATGGCCTATCCACGCAATTACCGAGTCCCAGACTTTGCCAAATTCTCAGGAGACGATTCCGTTACTACTTTAGAACACATCGGACGATTTATTGCCCAATGCGGTGAAGCTGCCCAGTCCAACGGGCTGAAAATTAGATTGTTTCCTTTGTCTTTGTCAGGAACCGCGTTTACATGGTTCACAAACTTACCTCCAAATTCGGTCCACTTTTGGAACGATTTGGAAAACCGATTCCATGAATATTTCTTTTTCGGGAACCTAGAGTTGCGAATCTCTGACCTAAGTTCCGTCCGACAGAAGTCTGGAGAATCGGCAATTGAGTACATTAAGAGATTCAGAAAGGTTAGGAATCGGTGTTTTAGTGTAACCTTGCCCGATAATCAATTAGCCGATTTGGCTTTCCATGGGTTAATTTCCCCATTAAAGGAAAGATTTGGCGGGCAAGAATTCACTGATTTGAGTCACCTCCTACACCGAGTATCGGCTCAAGAAAATCGTTTATCTAATAATGACGGTTTCAAAGAGGAATTCGAGAATAAAAAAATGAGATACAATCGGCTATAGAGGATGGTCGATTACAATTTGCAGAAGAGCTGACAATTGAGTTGGATCGGCCGTTTTACGTGAACATGGTTCCTTTGTTATGCAAAAAGGAAAGAGGCGATACAAGATCTTGAATCGGTCGACAAACAAATGCGATTGTCGACATCGGTTGAAACCGATCAACAAACCGATATGAAGGCGACGGACGTAAGGAGATGATACAAATCACGGTCGGTTCAATTCGGATTGAGACCGACCGTGAAGGCAAGCACTCCAAGATAATTAAACCAAAAGAAGAGCTTAAAGTCGACAAGAGGTATAAAGCTGAGAGATCCGTACCACTGAGGAAGCCGATACAGAGGCATCAACTCCAACGCCTCCGGACGCAAGAATTGCCTTGGCCAAACTAGGAAAAACAAAGGAACGAAGCGTCATGTGTAAAACGAAGCAAGGAAGATGGAGCGGTACCACGCATGAGCTGCCGAAGGATTCATGAGTGCAGTATTCCAAAAGCGATGGTGTCGAAAGTAAAAGATGATGCAATTGAATGACATTTTACCAAGAGAAGCGCGTTTGGAAAGCCGATTTGACATGTAATTTTGGGGCATGTTTAAACATACCCCAAAATTGAGAACATATGTTTGCACCCAAATTTGGCGTGTCGATGTCGTAGAAATCGGTTTTGGCAAGGGATATATCGGCTATAGTAAGTCGATGCGGTTTGGATTGGAAGGCCTCGATCCCAAGGAAATCGAGTCCAATCTGAGGCGAGGATAGGAGATTGAGAAGGATCGATCGGGCTTTACATGGTAAGGAGAGATTGAGGCCGATCTGAGTGATTGAGAAACCGAGAAGGACACGTTCGGACCGAAGTGCTATATAAGAGGTCAGAGGCGAGAGGAAAGGGCGCCAGAGCCAACCCACAAATTTACACATTACTTTTTACCTTCGCATTAGGTTTAGATTAGAACAATCCTTCAAGTCTTGTACTCAAGTCTTGTCTGATCTTCGTCGAATATCTGAGTTCCTTCAAGTCTTGTACTCAAGTCTTGTACGATCTTCGTCGAATAATACGAGTTCGCATCGCGGTTATTGTTCTTCGTTGATTCCTATCTAGGTCTCGATTTGCTCTGTTTTATTGCGCGCCGCCTTCTCGAGTTTATCGCCTTTTACCCTTCGACTAGCCTTCATCGGCTAGTTGCTATCCTACGTTCCATCGACTTATAGCCGATCGATCTAGGCCGACCAAGCACTTTGGTGCTTGGTCTTAACGATTCATGTTCCCCTTGTCGATTGTTCAGTCAAATCGACCGGCGCTTCAGCATAAAACCGAACCGGTGTTAAATGCGGTGTGTTGTGATCAAAACCCCACATCACGCTTTTTGGTGTCAGCGAAATAAAAGCCGATTTCCCTCCTCATAAGGAGAACCATATCTGATAACCAACCTCCACACGAAACCATCACTCTTATTGCAGCACAAGGCAATAAATCAAAAATTCTCGCAGGTCTTATGAATGATCTCGAACCTATCTGAATTTAAACCCATCAAGATACCACCTGCAGTGGATTTTGAAGGAAGACAAAGCCAAACAAAATTTTTAGAACCACTGATAGTATTTAAGAAAGAAGCACTAAACTGTTCCCTTTTAGTTTCTTGAAATCCGACAAAGTCTAAATTATGATTTCTAATCATGTCCATCAAACATTCGTCTTCCCGGTGACCTAAGCCCTAACATTCAAAAGACTCCTTTCATTTTCTTTTCTTTTTCTCGAAGTGCTTGCCCGTTTATTTTTACCCTTGTTATCCATCCTTTGAATCGAATTTTCAATACAAACCTCCTTCAGAGGAGCGAGAGAAGTAGAATAACCATTATTATTCACGAACACTCATCATGAGAATCAGTGAAGGTGTCGACTACTACTAGGGTCACCTCCCACAGAGATGTTGCCCTTAAAGTTAGCACTTCTAATGAGAATCCATTTCTTTACAAATAGTGATATTATCGAAATCTCATCAGTAGAACCTCCCAACACAATATTAACTTTGTTTGCTAAAGAATTCAAATCATGGAAAGTAAAAGAATCAAAAGAGCTTGTACCGATAAACCTTTAGGCTTGGGCGGCCCTCCAAGTTTCTCTGTCTCTGTAACTCTTGAGCTTTTTGCAGAATTGTCTTGCCACGATCCTCCGTAGCTTACTTCTTCTTTTACTTGGCACGGACCCCATTGCATCTGCCTTTTGTTAACCAACCTCCCATGGAGAGCAGAACAGCCGCCACCCAGTTGAGTAACCTCCTCAACCACTGTATCAACCTCCTTACCATGATCAGTAATTTTTTGACAATCATGATTAGCCGCAAACGAGTGTTGGTCAAATAGAGTGTCTTCATTCGGCAGCTCCCAATTATCAACCCCTTCATCTTTCACCTTATTCTGAAATCTGAGATCCTTCCAAGCAAGTCCATCGAAATCCTCCTCAGAATCGACCATTTCCAGATCTCTAAGTAACTTGAAACATCTCTCATTATCAGTATCTTTATCCTGTAAAGCCCCCTCAACATTACTTTGGAATAGCTGCAGCCAGGACTTACTTCTAGAAGCACCAGATACTTCACTCGGCTTCAGATTACAAACAGAGTAACTTGGAGTATTTTCAAACAGATCACCATCCTCTTTCACCTTATCACCAGCCGAGCCTTTCTCTTTTGACTTGCTAAGATGTTTGGAAGAAGAGCTATTCAAGCCAAGATTAGAATTAACACCCTGATCAGAATCCATATTAACATCTTTCCCCTCACTCCTTTTCTCCTCTTCACCAAGATCATCACACTCATCATCATCATCATTGTTATCATCATCCGGTTGTTTTCATCCTCAACTAATTCAGATTCTCATTCATTTCAACTTGAAGATTAATGAAGAAAGAATCTTTTCACCCCCATCATCCTTTCTTTGAGGAATTTTTGTAGGATCTCTACAAGCTAATTGCAATCTCACCACTTCATAGAAACTTTTAAACATCCCATTCCAATCAACATCCAATAGAATACCAAAACAAGAAGCAATTTGCACAAATACCTTCCAAGTACACCACTTAGGAGGTATACCCCTCACTTGAACCCACACTTCCTGCGATTCTTCAAAACTGTCTAGCTCTCCCTTCCAAGCTTCAACATAAACAGTTACTCCAGCTTTGTTGAGATTAAAACTAGGAAGCAACGCCAGATCAGACACTTTCTTATGTGAGGGAAATCTGACTAAGAATCTAAATGTTTCCAACTGTCTAACCTGCCAAGGCCAATGGGTATCAAAGATATCTGCCAAATTTTTCTCAAGCTCAGACAACGAAATCTCTCCCTGATCAATTGTAATAATTCCATAGTTGTTAAAACGGAATCCAGCACTCTTACTTACTTCAGGCACTTCCAAATGGAAAAACCCTAAACCATTCCCAGCACTACCCAAGTATTTGGCAGGCTGATGTGATTGCCGACGCACCGGGCAAAAATCGACTTGGTGACCAGGATCCTCACAAATGAAACAGAGCTTAGGGTTTTTACAATTCCCAACTAAATGTCCCGGTTCCCCACAATTGTAGCATATGGATTTAGCATATTGAATTTCCCCTTCATCAGACACAACCAGAGATTTTTTCGCTTGATTTTGATTCACAGCAAGTTGATTAGAGGAATTACCAGAGGAGCCTTGCGCTTGATACATCTGACTCTGATTTTGCGAAGGACGGACCGGAGCCCGGAACGAAGGAAACCATTGATGGGGAGGCCTCTGAAATCTGCCATGATGACTCCGTGAACCACCAATTGGGGAGGCGGGGGGCGCCAACCACGACCATATCCCCCTTTGCCTCCTCCTCTTCCCCACTGGCTCCGATCATCCGCCATCTTCAACACCGCTGCAAACGACGGTTTACCTTTGCCTCTCCCACAAAAATCTTTAGAAAAACTCAACGATCGAATATTGTTTGAGGGATGAACACTTGATGAAACTGGAAAACAATCAGAGACCCCAAAACTACCAGACACCAGAAGATCTCGCCGAATCCACACGAGAGCCTTGCGCCCCGCTGGACCCTAGCGCGAGAAGAGGACTCCCCAGGAACCACCCAGAGCTGTCTGAAGAAATCCACAATTTCCTCAACATCATCGCTCGCTGCCTCTGGGCCCCCAGAAAATGACGGAACAACCTTGGCCCCCAGAACAGTGTCTTCCCGAAAATGCCCTTCATTCTCCACAGAAACACCAGATAATCCCATCCATGGCTGACCACCAGCCGAAGCATGGCATCTCGAGCGAGTTCCAGAAGCCTGACTAGATGAAGCCGTAGGGAGATGCGGACGCACCTCGGGGACTACTTTTTGACGATCATCGCTATCCACGCCGGCCGACGTTGAGTCCACCGAGTCGCCCTCTCGAACGCCTTTGAGATCATCCGCCATGGTGATCTGCGTGTCTGCTCGAAGCGGATTTCTCTGCTCCTCTCGAGTTTTGGAACCTTTCCATCTCAAAAGAAGAAGATGACGAACCGGTGACGTGAAGTAGGGTTATTTCAATTTATCCTTCGTAAACTTGTTCTTTAGCTAACCGAGATGTGGGAGGTGTGTTTTTTTTTACTTTTGTGATATAAACAAAGATGAACAGAGACAGAGATGGAATCTAAAATCTTCTTCACGTCGACGTGGTCCACAGGCGATTCCCACGGTGGCGCCAGCCATGGGTAGGCCGGCGACGGTTGATTCGATTGTAGGAACCTAAACGTGTGGATCTAGGGAACTTACATGGACCATCCGATTGTGATCCATTGGTCTTTGCCTATCTCATTGAATTGGACCTGCAAATTGGATCTCTGGAATCAATCTTCGGTTTCTGACCATCGTCTGGTCCTCCTTGAGCGGTCATATATAAGGAGAACAAAAAGGTAAGTGTGAAGGAGAAAATTTTGAAGACCCCCTCAGGGAGTCAAATTCTAAATGAAGCTCCTAAATTGGATCGTGGATAAAAATCACAATCCAAACGGACCAGATTTGGAAGCAACAAATGTAGTTTTATAATATGAACCCTTGCCTTACCTTATGTTACACCGCTCTTAACCATACCAACTACCAAGGCTAAGGCCGTATTTGGGGATGTGCTTCAGCTTTAGGCTAGAAGCCCCATAAACAGGTCAGCTACACAACCAAGCCATAGCAAAAGCAGCAAAAAAGTTGCGGCCACCAGGGAGGTGCTTCATAGCTTTGTGTCGAGCGCCTACCGGTCTCGCCGCATCCTCCCCACTCGATCGCCCGCCTTGTCTCGAAGCCCCTCCACTGCTTCCTCTTAGCCCGATCACCTACCCGGTCTCAGAGCCTTGTCGCCCGGTCACTCGCTTGGTCTTGGAGCCTCACCGCTCGGTCACTGCCTCCTCCTCGCCCGAGCGCCGTCTCCTCCCCTCCCTGTCGCTCGCTTGGTCACTGTTTCCTCCCCTTTGTGCAGCTGCAACAGTCAACAAAAAAGCCAGGTTGCCAAATGTCATCTCAAGAAAATCTACAATCGCTAGCTACAAATGTTTTACAGTTCAAAAAACCAAAAGTGGCTTTTCAGCTCAGCTGCAGTCCCCTAAACATGGGCTAAACTAACCCCATAGACTTGCCTGCCCGCCATGGATTCAAGCAAATGCTGGCTACTTCCATCTCCACCTCCGTCGCTCTCCACGACGCCAGCGACACATCACTCACTACAGCCCATTCTTCTGGGTGATTGGGTGATTCTACAGACACACTCCAAGCAAGGTTAAAAATTTCAACGAAATTTCACCGAAAAACCAGATTTCGGGCCACCCTGAATTTAAAACTACCGGACAGATTAAAATTTTTTAAAAATTTGGAAATGCTACAGTAATTTCGGTTTTTTGGCAAAATTCCACCGAAAGTTTGTGTTTTTTTGTCTGATTTTTAAAGTTTTAGGGCCATATTTGACCAGATTTGGTCCAATAACCCTTAAGAAAGTCATATTATTTGAAAATTTGTTGAAAAACCAAAATTTTGAGATATTATAAAATTTGGTAGAAACACTGCTAGATTTTTATAAAATTATGTAAGCTTGGTAATAATTTGAAAATTTTATGGTACAATATTTAGTAGTGTAGGATCATACAAATTTTTTTGAAAATAATTTAAATCATTTGATATCTTTAAAAAATCAAAAACGAATGAGCATAATTGGGGCAGTAACCTTGTCAGAATTCTATAAATGTTTTCGTGCGTGATCATGATCTAAAGGTTTTATGAGAGATTAATAATTGTCTCAGTACCATTTTATAAAAATTTTAAAAAAATTCAACTTTTTGTTTGATCAATCAAATCTATGTATGCATTGAACTTCATTTGTTATATTGTATTTCAAGAAAGAACATAAATGATACTGTGCCTTGTAAGAATTTTATAAATACACTGGAGTGTGATAATGATTTAAAAATTTTATAAGATATTAAGAATTTCCTTATCACCCTTTTTAAAATTTTAAAAATTTTAAACCTTTTTTATTTCTAAAGCAAATATATATATTAATCATTAGTCTTTTATGAGGATGTAATATTGTCAGAATTTTTAAAAATTATTTAGGTATTATAATCATCTAAAAATTTTATAAAACCATTAATGATATATTAGGACCATCAAAAAAAATTTCAAAATTTTTTAACATGGTTTGAATAATTTTTCATTTCGTTCAGTTTTGCCGGTAAGGCTTTTAACAGGACGGTAGCACTTTTCAAATTTTCAAAAATTTATGAATCTTGAAAATCATTTGAAAATTTTATTAGAATATTATGGATGTGTCAATACCATCCAAATTTTTTTAAAAAATTTTATAACCTTGTTTGTAATAATTTTCATTCAGTTCAAACTTGCCGATTAGTATTTTATCAGGACAGCAGCAATATTTGAATTTTTAAAAAATTTCTCAGATTTTATAATCATATAAATTTTTTATGAAAATATTATCAATGTGTCAGGACTCTCCATAAAAAATTCAATTTTTTTTTGTTGTTGTTTGTCCCACTTTTCAGCCGGTGCAAAAACGGCCAAAATTTCGGCAATTTCACTCGAAATTTCGAATAAACTGGCCAAAATTTGTTTTTTTTTTCACTAGCAAACTGACTGGATTTAAAATTTGTATTTTGATTTTTGATCAAAATTTATCCAAAATACCAAGATTTTATCGAAATTTCGGATTTCGGTCATACCCGATATTTTTCCCCAAGCATTGGTGATACGTCGAGAAACTAAGAGGCCATTATCTAAGACGTAGGGCTGGGGACAAAGACGACCTTGGGTTTGTGCCCACAGTGCGGCTGTACAACCACCTCCTGGACATGATCAGCATTCATGTATGATGTAAAAAAATCAAGCATAAAAACACATGAACACAAGATTATTTTGACAGTGCGGTATAACTAGCGTATTTTTTTATTTTCTTACTCGCTTATAAATCTCATGGCTATCTAGGAATTTATACTCTTAACCTACAAATCTAAGAATAAAAAAGGACTCAAGTAACCGAATAAGAATAGGACTTATTTTCTTATTTGATTCAGACTCCTCTTTTAATACAAGATTAACTCTAGCATTCACCTTTTAATCTTGTAACACCAACTATCTCTAATTTTTGACACGACACTAACCCAACTTTACTCGATATAAGACGGTGAATGCATCTTCTCAATGTCCCGAACTCATATTCAACGGACTTGACTCAGAATGGCGAACGCATATCGTCAACATCTTGGACTCCTCTTGGCACACACATCGTCAACATCTTGGACTCCTCTTGGCACACACATCGTCTTTCTTTTGATCTTCGCATGCATCATGATCTTTTTTTATGCACACAATATCTCTGAAGAAGCTCACACACATTTATTTTTTAGATACAACTCGTACAAGAACTCACGTGATCACATATAATATCTCGTGGACATAATTGTCATAAGATCATGTAGCTTTGATAGCCTTTCCGACGAGACGCACAGACGACCGCCAATGTTATCTTGTCACGCTAACTATCGACTGTGCTTGTCAATAGCAGGTATCGGAGAGACAAACCTTCTTCACCTTTCTCCGTCATATCTTTGTTGTCGTCTTTTCGTCGCCAGTGACACGACTTGTCGGTGACTTTAGTTTTAACAACCTTAGCTCTTCTTGTAACAATGGCCTTCACATTATTATTGTCACCTTTTTGGTGTCGCAGGGATAATTTATTGTACATTATCTCCTCACGCCAATTCTCTCCACTTGTGATACCACTTCGACGACACAAAGACTCGGATGAGAGCTTTATACACATAAGCACTGGGGCACACAATCACAAGTGCTCATGACACTAACACAATAATCTGAATACATATGAACATACAACACACATTGTGTATAATGTGTATACCTCAACACGGCTTGCTACCTTGCTGTCTTCTTGTTGTGGAGCCACATGCACCACCGTAGCCATGCTCGATGCATCATCAGATTCCACTCCACACTGCGACGTTTAGCGATGATAGCCTGCCTCGAGGCATAGTGGTGATGGTGGCCCTGGGGTAATTGCAATACTGAGATTAAACCCTCGCTCTAATACCAATTGTTGGTTTTAGTCTAGATCAACACACATGTACGATGGTAAAAAAATCAAACATAAAAACTCACAAACACAAGTATTTTACCAATACGATATAGCTAGCACCTTTTCTTATTTTCTTAATCGCTTGCTTCCAAACCTTAAGAATATCTAGAAATTTATATCTTAATCTACCGCTCTAAGAATTAAAAACAGACTCAAGTAATTGAATTAGAATATGACTTATTTTTTATTTGATTCAGATTCCTCACTTATTACGAGACTGACAACTTGGAGACAGCAGGGCTGGGACTTGGGAGGGTGGTGCCGATGCACCGTAACATGAGAAAGGACTGGGCGGCAACGCGCTTATTCACCTGCTCATCAAGGGTTGTTGAGGGGAAGGTAACAGTGCCGGACGTAAACGAGGGGAAGAGCCTAAAGCACGGCTTCGCCCATCTAGTCTTAGTACCTAACCTTTTTCTGGCAATTTTTAAAGTGTCACACCGACCATCCACTGTCAATGCAAAAAAACACAGTAGCACTAAGCACCCCCTCTATTTTTTTCTACGTACATCATTAGGTACAAAGTTCAACAAGGTCCAATGTTGATGTGACAGGATGTTGCTGAGCACTGCGGGATAGCACTGGTACTTGGACGTGTACCAAGCCATGGACTATTGGACTTCACCCAGGATTTACATTATCGATTTGCCTTTGAAAATCACCCTCTGGCCATACTGGTTTTCGTTGAAAATCATTAAAAACTGAAGGGTTTCAAAATCAAGCTTTTTAGGAAAAAAAATCAATTTTCACCTATAATTGGTCAATATTCATGGATAATCGATCGATTTTCCTCGATAAGCAACGACTAATTGAACTCTTTTGGTAATCAATTTTTTTGAGTGATTTTCATCGTTTTTCGACCGTTTTACGAAGAATAATTTTTTTGAATATTTTTTAATTGGATCGGTTTCAAATGTCGAGCCGACTTGATATGGTCGATTATTATGATATTGTTAACCCTGCTTCAGTCTGCAGGTAAGTCTTAAATAAGCTGCGGCCGAAAGCGAAATGCTAATTGCACATTTGTGAATCAAATGACCAAGCAGCTATGATCATATAATATTTTTCTTTTTCTTTGACCTTTATTCACGATATAAAAACAAATGAGAAAACACAGCTGCGTATCTTTATTTTTAATGATGAAGGTGGATAAAGAATAAAATTTTTGTTTTGAAATAGTGCAAGAAGATAGCGTAAGTTTCAAAAAGTAAATCTAGCGAAAGTTAGAGCTTATCAACGACAGATCTTTGCTACTGCAAGTGTGGTGATCGGCTGGTGCGTCCAAGGTCGGTATGATCTTAAATTAACAAATATAAGAACATTCTTCTATGATAACATGTGTCATCATCTCTATTTTATCTCCAACATTCTATGATAACATGTGTCATCTTCTCCATTTTACCTCCAACTTTCCCTCTTCCATCTTCTCTACTCACTTCCCGCATCTCCATTCCTTACTTTTTAACACAAAAATTTAAAAATAAAAAAAATTAACTTTGAAAATTTTAAATAGAAACTTCAACCTAAAAAAATTCAAAATTTTGACTCGAAAAATTTAAAACAAAAATTTCTACTTGCAAAGTTTTAACTAAAAAATTCAAATTAGAAAGTTTCAACTCAAAAATTTTAAATCAAGAGTTTTCAAAAGTTTCAACTCGAAATGTTTCAAGTAAAAAAAAAATCAAATTAGAAAGCTTCAACTCAGAAAGTTTCAACTTTAAAAATTTCAAACGGAAAGTTTAGCTCAGCAAATTTTCTATTCCAAAACTTTCGGTACAAGATAGTTTCGATTCAAAAAAATTTTGGTTAGAAAAGTTTGATTTAAAATTCAACTCAAAATTTTGAACTCAAAAAAATTTAAATCAAAATATTTAAAATCAAAAGGTTTCAACTCAAAAAATCAAATAGAAATGTTTCACTTAAAAAACTTTTGGTTTGAAGAGTTTTCATTAAAAACTTTCAAAAGTGATTAAAAATACTTGTTTTCAAAAACTTAGGAGAAAATTTAGAATTCAAAAACTATTTTGAGTTTGAGGGGAATAGAATGAAGAAAGAAAGAGGGTGAAGGAGATGGTGCCACATGTTATGACATGAGAACCTTTGAGGAGGAGCAGTGAGAGAAGGGTAGGATGCGCTACCACTTGTCACAAGGAGAGAACCTTTTATGTTGAAGGGAAGTGGGGGAAGGAAGGAGATGCTGCCGCTTATTACGAAGAGAAGAGCTTTAAGGAGGAAGGGGGAGTGGTGGAATGAAGAAAGTGCTACCACTTGCCACAGGGAGACGGTATCTTCATGAAAGATTAATTTGATGAGGTGCACTCAAATTACCAATTCTCAATCTACATTTACATGTTTGGTCTTATATGTAAACTGAAAAACAAACAGCCTGACTGCTCTTTGACTATTTGACAGTGTGCTTGTCTAAAACTATATGAATTTGCAAATTGATTCCTAATTATTATCAACGGTCTTCTGTTTTGGCTTTTTTTATGGAAGGAATGTTGCCAAGTGGAATATACGGAAAAAAGGCAAATGTATTCCAAAATCCAAATCTATATATGATGTAATCATTTGTGTTCTTGTAACATCCCAGAATTTTGCTTATATAAATAAAAGAATTGTTATTGAAATTTTAAAATATTATTTTGTTATCTTTTGTGGAATTTTCGATAATAATTTGATTTTTATATTTTTCTAATAATTTTCATTAAATTTTCTAAATTTTAAAATGCTTTTCTAATTTCGTGAATTTTCCCAAATTTTTGAACTATATTTGCTATTTTCTAAAAAACTTTTTAGTTTTAGTAATTATTTAAAAATGATCTAAATATAAAGTTAAAATAATTTTAGAAAGTTCAAAAGGCCTTAACTAAATTCATAGAATTTTTCTAGAACTTATGGAGCATTTCTATTATTTTTATAGGTAAAAAGAATTTTTGCATTACAAAATTAATTATTATGTTAAATATCAAAACAAATTATATTATTTATTAATATTGATTTGTGCTTTTATTCTTGAAACCAGTATCTCTTCAATTTCCCATATTTAATAGAATTTATTTACCAAATTTCAGATTTGCATGTCTTGACTATATTTGATCTCAATTTTTAAATTATAATTTTTTTAAATGTAATTGCATATATTAATTGTACAACTATATGAGATGGAGCTTTATAGGGGTCTTGCTATGATTTTTCTCTATCAACACACGAAAGAAAGTGTGTATTTAGGTAAAATGAGATAATCATGCTTTGCACAACCTCTATAGAGTTAAAACTAATCGATTAGTCGCGCCCGCGGTGATGGGTATGCCGAGAAAGTTTTTCACAGATTAGATTTTGATGTTTTCAAAAAATGAGTTTAGAAAAGTGATTTCAGGTGGGTTAATTCTATTATGGGAACGTTGGTTTAGCTCTAGGACGGATTCCTGTGTTAAAATTTGTTTAAAAATAAAATGTTCTTTAACTAAAAGTATGCCATTGAAAAACTTGCTTTGTGCAAAATTCAATCATATGTTCTTCCTTTGTCAGCTCTACATTAACATGCATCTCCCATGTAACTTGCGAGTATTTTCAGTACTCACCTTTGTTTTGTTGTTGTTTTTAGAAGAGTATTCCTACGATGGTGAAGACCAGGATAATTAGGCCGCTGTCTCAGTTGATTGCCTGTGGTAATTCTATTGAGCTCTAATACTGGTTTTATTCTGTTTCTGATGTAATCCTTAATTTGACATGCGTGCCACCTTTAATGTAAACTCTGATTATTAATAAAATGTGGTGGATATATTATGTTATCATCTTTGTTATGTGTACTAGCTTTTTTTTAAACTAGTATAATATATAAAGAGGATTTCAAAAGTATTTTTCTTAGGTCGACAGTTCCATTCCGGAGTCTTTGCATCCATATTAGTAGGCGATTCATGATCTATACCAAATTCTACCAAGACACGTACTACAGAGTACAGACACAGGTTGCATATGACGAAATGCAGCCATCAACCCAAAAAGGACAGCTCTCAATCCTCCTTGTCTTTTTGAGAAAGAACAGAGGTCTCAGTCAAAAAGACAGGAAGCTACCTAAAAGTTGGCCCAAAAATGCCCGACCTTTTGGGTCGATAGCTAAAGCCCACTACTTCGGCCCACTCCAGCCCGATAAAACTAATGTGAGGAATACGAGCCTTTACAATAGTAGTCTGAATGTCATGGTACGATGCTCACCAATCGAATTTCCCAATGGAAAATTTTCATCTGAAGGTAGTACATTTTTTCCCCATCTGAATGTGTATTTTGTTAGAACTACCAGATAATTACCGCTTAATGATGATGCCGACGATCTATCGTAAGATTCGATGCTAGTTTCAAACATATGTCATATATAGGTGTCGTAACTCGTTCGTCTTAGTGGCGACGCAGAGGTTACCTCCAGTCATAATACAGGAGAGATCGTATGATAAAATAGCTACAATAGTTACTGAGACAAAAATTAACAGTCTTATTTGGCTAGAATCAAACTGAAATGTGCTCTCTTCTGGAACTACATCGCTCGCCCGGCAGATGCATCTCGAATTAATTTGTATTGAACAGTACTTCCTAGTTATCGCTCTCTGGTAATTTGTATGTTATAGCTTTTGCCCTTCATTGTTTCAGAATTAATTACCACACTCTAACAGCACGTTTTGAGAATATATAAATAAGTAGCTTTTCTGTGCGTCACTTTTCTAATACAAGTTGTATTAATTTTGAAGCAAGCATAGGACCTTTATTAATGCTTTAATATTTAAGCAATTTTCAAATAGTGATGCACAGACGCATCTCCCGAATCATGAATGCTTTTTGCACAAATGAAATAATTAATTCTTTTAATAATAAACCATATCCAATTTCTGTGGAAGCAATGTTTTCGCTATATATATATTTTTTTGTCCAGCGAGGGGAGCTAGCATATTCACACCTGAACGGGGATAGCACAATTAATGGCACCTCTTTATCATCCAGCCACAGGACATACCCCCTGTAGAAGTAACGTAAAGCACGCGTGGAGTAATCTATATCATGGATTTCTCTACCTACTAATTGAAGAGACATGTAGAATCTAGCTTTGAAATATATTAGAGTATTGGAATTTCTCCACTGTATAATCATCGTGGAAATGATGACCATGCTTGTTGAATCTGCAGTAGTTCTGCACGACCTTGTGCATGTTGCTAGCTTCTCACTGCTAGAATTCAATGGCTTTGATAATGCAAGGGCAGCATGACACCCAAGGGAACAGCAAAAAAACTAGCCTTTTGGTGAAGTGGTAGTACTTCCGTAATCCTTATTTAAAAGGAATCCTCACGCAATTGAATAGTTCAAAGTTCAGACACGAAGTCGAACATCAAACTATAACGGCCGGGAGATCTAATTAGATACCCGAAATCAGATTTTCTTTTAGTTTGTTATAGAAATGCCTATAATTCACCATGTGAAACCATAAGTTTTCCGAAGAGAACGACACAAGAAATTCATAAAACTAAACTATGTAAGTTCGAACCAAATAACCTGCTAAATCATCACTCTATCCTCATTGCATTTTATGTACGTAATATATTCTCACGAGATCAGTGGTGCAACATATTTACTTTTGAAAATCAATAAGACGCTCTGATCTTATTATATATTCAAAACAAGATGTAAAAGTGCAATATTACGAAAGTATTTTTCATTAAAAATTCACCCATACCATTTTCATATATCCAAATCATGCATTTTAAAAAATATCTTTGGTCAAAATTAATAGGGTTTGACTACACACATTATATATATGGTGTCACGTACTCTTTTATGACTGGTGGGAGTATTGATCAAAGAATCACGACAGATATTGCAAGTATGGCACACGTGTACAGTTCATACGTGCATGTGATTTAAGATAAATCAACTAGAAATATCCTAAAATTTACTAATTCTTTCTCTGTTTGTATACTGCCTAACCATTATTACGATAAATTTGATAATGCTTGCTTAAAAGCTGTCAAAAAGGAGAAATATGCATGGTAGAAGTTCTCACAAAAAAGAGCAACACCAATCCTTAATTTAGTGAGTCATAATTACGTCTAATCGACAACAATATTGGATGTTAAACGTAACATATCGAACTCAAAATAAGGAAGAATCTTAAACCACTGAAACAACTGAATCAGCAAGATATAGTCTAAGTCAAATATTGAGTAGTGAAAAACTTGGAATCTACGTCGTAGTGTACTTGGCCAAAGTGCCAAACCGTGCAAGTTCGCAGGCCAAACAAATATATAAGAATATAAAATTGGATCACGGTAGTAGGATCAGATTTCTCATTTCAGGTATCAACGCATGTGACATTTCAGTAAGTTACACTGTCCTATATAGGCTGGCATTTGGGTGGTTAATTTTATTATTGGATCGAAAGGTGCTACTGTATATACGTAATAGGCGAGCTAGCACAAGCCTATATAGTTCGATCGACCTCGCAAACCATATGACATCTAGAGACGAACTATATATTCTTTCTCCTAAGAGAATGAGAGGCGGCTAACATTCCAAGAACATGCACTATCAATTTCATATCAGTTATTAGTGAAAAGATAATTAGGATTCCAGCTGGACACAATGGTCTTAATGAAATAACAAGCATTTTCGAAATACAATATGAAATATTCTCTCGGTGCATGATAGATAGAGGAAAGATATAGTAGTACTACGAGGGAAAAAAAACAGCAATCCCTACAAAACTAGCTAGCTAGTTAGCTAGAAATACACATTACAAACACCTGTGATTCATTTGCAAACACAGATGCTGCATGATTATTTTATTTCCACGTACACATAAGATTACAAGTTTAAAATGCAAATAATGCAGCTACAACCTAAATGATTTGGTACCAACTATGCATGATTTCTTTGGTTATCCACTAGCCACGATATGCTAGCTAGGCAACTTGATTTTCTCGGAAAATACCTTTTGTAAGGCCCGGGAAAATACATTGATGTCAAGCTATATAATTGAAAAAGATAAGTACGTACAAGTAAATTCCATGAAAATAGTTAGTCATTGTATTGGCCTAACTATTTAAAAAACATAGGTTTTTTAAAGATAAACTAAGTAGTAAATGAGACAGAAACAATAGTGACATGATCTTGCCATTATTGAGCTGCTGGTCACATGCATTTGTATCTTTAGGAGACAACATTCATTATATCAACTTAGAACTGCAAGCATGCATGCAGACCAAATCAAAACATATATAGTGCCTTCTCGAAATCCGCGTATATTCAGAAACATTCCTGCCAATTGTGCAATGCAAATGCTACATGTTAGCTATAATAATATATATATAGTCACTAGGAGCTGAAAACCGCAGGACCTGAAGATCACCTACAATACTATACGCCAGAAAGAGAAGGGAACAAATTACGCTGTTCTGAAATGCAGACGGATCACCAAATGAGACAGTAGAAAGTCCAAAGCACGAATATGTACAACATAAGGTTAAGTAAGAAGATAATAAAACCAAGACAAATCTTTTCCACATAAGTGTGCTTCATCACACTATCATAATTAGTTGGGAGTTGGGACAGATAACCCTCTTATACGTTCACTCCATATGCCTATATGAACGTAATTATATATTCTCTGTATGCACCCAAAGCACCCGTACGAGAATAAACCATTTGTTTTAGACTAATCTTAACCCCCCACCACCAATCCTCTCTCTCTACCTAGCTATCTGGCTAGTCTCTAGCAATAGTCATAAACGCTTGGGGAGGGAGTCAGACACATGCAAACTTAGCCGGCTCACTACAGAACCAATCTACAAGCAGAACATTGGCCATGTAGATAGAGAGAGAGAAGAAGGGAGAGAGGAATGTGCTGAGCTCCCATAAGACGTCGATCAGCTGCAAGCTTTATGAAGACAAACCAGAACACAAATGGAAAGTGAAAGGGAGACAAGGGCTCGAAAGAATAGAGCAGGTCATCATACACAGGGAGATCAGTGGGGAAATGGAATCCATGTCGATGCAGCTAACAATATATGTGCAGAGAGAATAGGGATATATATACACACATACATATACATATACACATATATATATACATGTATATACGTGTATACATATACATATACATATACATATAGGTATACATATAAAAGCATGTAACCATAGAAGGTGTGTTTGTCGTGTGGTCACACTCAGTGTTGCACTCACGCAAGACAAGAGATCCATTTGTCCACGGCTGTGCAAATCCCACTATTTTCTGTGTGGTGGGGCAGGAGATTTTGTCTTTTTGGCCCTCTAGCCGAATTTTTTTCAAGTTTGGTCCAACCTCTTTGCGACCACCGAAGGATTGAGAGGTGATGCCTATCACCTCATGCACTACGAGATCGCGGCAGATCTATCTTTCATGGTATAAGAGTACGTAGTGCAGTAGTGACTATTATGGTATAGGAGAACAGTACGTGCTTACCAAAAAATTATATTTATAATTTCGTTCAAATAGAAAGCAAAATCTTTTTAAAAAAATGGGCAAGTGCAACAAAAAAAAAAAAAAGCCAACGCTTCATGTGGCAGTGTGTGAGCCCAAACACTATTGGGCCATAAAGACAGATAGGCCATGTTACATGGAAAGCGTTGCACTAGAGAGAGGGAGCGATAAAATAAATAATCAATACGTGCAACAGTCACGCACTATAGATCAAGGATAGATGTTGCAGGGGTGAGAGAGATCGAGGGGGCCAGGACAACTCATCTTTTTTCAGGATATAGCCTGCTTCAGAGCCTAAGATTGCCATTGCCTGAAAGCTAGCAAGTATTTTCTCTCCCTCTCGATCGCTAGCTACACCCAATCAGTAAGACACCAAGAAAAGGCAAATGCGTACTGAGAGAAAAAGAGAGGAATCCAAACCTCCATGTACAAAGGGGGAAAACCAGCAGCAAGGTCAACAAAAGGGAAAGGCAAAAAAGAATGGTAAGAAAAATCGCTCTCTCTCTCTCTCTCTCTCTGCCCATTTCATTTGTAGGTTGTAACATGTAAGGAGACCAAATTTGCAATAAGAACAAATCGGGAGGGGTTGTGGGGTTAAACCATTGACCGGCATCGATTGCTTCCATCATTCGTAGCTCAAATTAGATTCTCGTTGTCTCCCCCTTCATATCCCCCACATGCTTGTGCACCCCCCATTGCACCAAACACTATCTCAAATTTTTAGCCGCAAAATAACTCCAAAAGACAACACTACAAACAGTTGAAGCGAAGACACTACCTGTGATCCTTAAAAGCTTAACTTCCTTTCCACAAGCACACACACATTATTTTTTTACAAAGTATACATGTCTACAGATTGTAGTTGGTTGTAAAGTAAATTAAGTTTATTAGATTGAGCCTGAAAAATCTCAAACCGTAGACAAAGGTCACAAAGCAAGTATATGTTTTTTTTAAGACAGCAGATCTGTGAACTATATTAGATAGGGAAAAAACAGAGTACACAGCGCAGGATTCTGCGCTAGACAGAGTGACTAGAAGAAGAAGCCGGGAGAGAATGGAGAGTAACGAAAAACAGGAGAGAAAGAAAGAGGAAACAAGAGGAGAAGAAAAGGATCAAGCCTGACATTCCAATAGATTTTTTAGCTGAACCGTTCCGGCGACAATTCAGAGCGTGGCCTCATCTTTGACAAAGCAAGTATATGTTGTCACGGCGTTAAACACACTAAAATATTTTGCGTAAGAAGTATATATAGGTAAGAAAAGATCGTATAATAATTCCATAACTCAAACCTTGTGTGATTTCAAAGGGATAGGAAAAGGTAAGACAAGATAGAAAATCAATTTCTAGTCTATGTCTCAATGCATCAATGCACATGACCCATAACAACACACATGTGCCACCCTAAAAAAACAAAAACAGGTTTACCTCCAAATTAATCACCTCTTAAAATTTCGAAAAGAACATCCCACTAATTAGCAAAAACAGAAAACTAGACATTAATAATCAACTCACCAAGAAACTCATCTTGTGATGCACCATGCCTTCATGATCTCTCTCTACTCAGAGATTAATAGCTCAAAAGGATCATCTCATCATTCTCATCTCCTGTAATATGGATATAAATAACATGTAATTAATTAGTTCTAAGCTTACAAGGAGATCGTAGAGCAGCCGCCCCTTGTTATGGGAAGCCATGTGGCGAGAACAACGAAGAGGGGGCTCCTTGTCCTCTGCTCCCGTCATCGTCGCCGCCGCCGCCGTCGTTCATCTTGCCGAACTGCGCGTCCATCCCTAGGTTCAGGTACACCATTCTGTTGTCCAAGCTCAGATTCACCATGCTCGTGCTCGTGCCACTGGCATTGTACACGGCGCCGGCGCCACCGGGAGGTTCACTGTAGATGGGAGCCGCATTGACCGCGGCGACCGCTGCGGTGTTGGCGTCCTCTCGGGACATGACCATGGCCGCCGACTGCACGAGCTCGAGGCACAGCCGGAGCTTGTTGGGCTCGATGTGCGCGAGCCCCGGCACAGCGCCCTTGAAGAGGAAGTCCGAGGTGAGGGTGCGGAGTATGTCGAGCGGCGTGACGCCGTCGACAGTGCGCACGTTGGGGTCGGCGTGGTGGTCGAGCAGCACGGCCACCATGTCGGGGCACACCATCTCGGCCGCGACGTGCAGCGGGGTCTTCCCGGCGGGCCCCGCCGGGTGGTTGACATCGGCGGCACCCAGCTCCAGCAACGCCTTGACCACCTCCCGGCTACAGTTCTCCACAGTATAGTGCAGCGCAAGGGCCTCGTCGAGATTAAGCCCCTCGCCCATCACCATCAACTTGACGAGCTCCACGTCGGACGAGTCTAGCGCGCGCCGCATGCGGCGGATCTTGTGGTGGTCATCCAGCTCGGCCGCGGACGCCTCGATGCCGGCCGGGTGGTGCGGGTGGTGGTGGGCGAGGAACGGGGAGCGGCGGGAGAGGGAGGACTTGAGGCGGAGCTCGTCGATCTTGGCGACGACGTCGATGGGCAGGTGCTTGGCGAGCACCTCCGGCGGGAGCCCCGACTTGGCGACAAGGTGGGAGCAGGTCGTCCAGAGTTGGTGCAGGTCCTGCTTCCGCGACGCCATGAGCACCTTCATCACGTCCTCGATGGACGCCTTCTCGACCATGCCGGCCAGTTGCTTCTGCAGCCATCACAGCAAGGCAATCTCTCTCAGTGTAAGGTCGCTTTTACTCCTTGCAAAAAGCTCACATGTATGGAGAGCGGCGGTGCGATATAAAGGGCGGAGATATCTGCACAGTGGATTGGCCCTGTGCATAAAATATAAGGGGGAACAGAAGGGTGCAACAGTAAGGGAGCGTCATGGCGCTGATTGGGGGGGCAGGATTAAAGGGAGGGGAAAAAATTGGGAAACCCACATAGAAACCCTAGCCCAAAATCTCAAATTAGGAAACAAGAAAAGCTTGTATCTTTCCTGGAATGCTAATTGCGCTACGTACGCGCCTAAAGCTGTACTGCTTGTGCTGCAACAGTGACGACACAACACAATTAAGCTGTAGTAGTAGTGGCGTAGTGGAAGAAGAAGAAGAAGATGATGGGGGCGACGCGCGAGCAGTGGCAAAAAGGAAAAGAGAAACTTCCCATTAACGAACCATGCATAGTGAGAAAAAGAACGCAAGCACAGGATCGCGAGAGTATGCATGAAAAGGAGCAAGCAGACGGACGGACGGACGGACGGGCGGACAGAAAAGATGGAAAAACGGATGGACAAAGCAAGGAAGAAAGCGCTAGCGCGCGCGTGCGGAGGCAGACGAGACGACGACTACTACTTCTCCGCTTCACTTCATTTAAAAAGGGTGGAGGGATGGGGAGGGTATAGCCGTGTAGAGATCAAATCAATGCTGCAGGATGCTCGCCAATCCCAACATAACCGACCCCAGCACCCATCTTGATCCCCACAATCCTCAGGAGAGAAAATTAATTTGTTCCCTTCTCCTTTTCTTGCTTTTTTTTTTTTGGCAAGGACAGCTGAAAGTAAGAGGTAATGGACTCCTGCCAGTAGGAACTAGGAAGTAATGAAATGAAGCCGCGAAGAATTGCAATCGGGAAGGATTAGGTGATTACTTGGGTGAGGAGTGCGAGCTCCTCGACGCCGAAGGAGCGCGCGGCGGCTAGCGTGTCGAGGGCAAGGTCGACGGCGGCGGCGCAGTGGGTATGCCAGCACCCGCGCTCTCCGCAGCCCGGTCGGGGCTCCCCCTTCTGCGGCACCAGCGACACCTGCCCGCTGTACAGGAACTGCAGCAGCAGCAGGAACACCTCGTAGCTCACCGAGGCGCCGGAGGGGGAGCGCGGGCTGAGGTGGTCCAGGAGGAGCGCGCCGGGAGCGGCTGCCTGGTCGGCGGCGGCGCCGCAGAAGAACTTGCGGAAGAAGAGGCTGCGCGCGGCGAGGATGCAGCGGTGGGCGTGCACGAGGCGGCCCTCCACGCTGAACGTGACGTCGCTGAAGGCCTGCCCGTTGATGAGCAGGTTGAGGTAGTCCATGGACAGAGACTTGAGGGCGTCCTCCATGGCCGGCCGCAGCGCTTCTTACTCGACCTCCTCAGCTCCTGCGGTCCTGCCCACTCCTTTACCGATCGGGTGGTGGAGCTGCCGAAATAGCTAGAGAGAGAGAGAGAAAGAGAGAGAGAGAGAGCAGGAGCTAGCTTGCTTGGTCTCTAACCCTCAGGGAGAGGAGTAGTGGAAGTTGTTGCTAATGCTTTCTTGGCTCTGCTCCTGCAGCTCTTGGGCTCCAATCTTGTGCTGCATCTCCCGATCTCTTTTGATCTTCTCTTCTCTCTGTGACCACTTCTTCTCTCTTCCTCTCCTCTTCGGTTCTGTCCCTGTCTCTCACTTCCTCCCAAGTTATTGTCCTCTTTTTATGTGTTCCTCTCTCTCTCTCTCTCTCCTTGAGCTGGGGATGCTGGTGTTGGTGCCGGTGTTTGGGGTTGTTTTCTCTCTCTCTAGACTAGCTACTAGCTAGAGGTTACATGGCTGTTTTGAGATTTTTTTTTTTTTGCCTCCGAGGGAGCGGATCGGGTTGTAACAGGGTTTTAAAAATCGATGAAAATAGTTTGAAGTTGTGATTTTCGATCGTATTTGGCTGGCTCAATAAACTACATCGATCGATAAATCGGTTTAATACAAAAAAATTGTGCGACGTAAATTAGTTGAAAATTGGTGAAAATCGGTTTCCGAATTGTTTCATTTATTTTGCTGATTTTTCAAAGAAAACCGATCGACAATCTGTGAACATAGCTTGATAATCGATAAAATCAGTTGATTTTTATTTTTTTTGTCATCGAGTCCAAAGAGTTTGACTTTTAAGCTTGAAAAGATATTGTAATCCCTAAGTTGTAATATGCTTGTATGTATGGGAAAGCTGAGGGCAATATGGGTGGCTGTCCTGGGCGGCTGGGGGCAAACAACCGGTGGGTTTCAGATGAAAGAGGAGAGAGGAAAAGACCGTACTTATATACACAAACTAAGCATGTACATGTCTACATTTCAGGGGCCCCTGAATAATTTGGAGAGAGAGAATAATTAAGTGGGTGCGGTGCAGTGTGTGTGAAGAAAATTAAGTTTTCCATGCTTTGACCGATGAAAGTCATAAATCATGTGTACGATCGAAATGTCTTCTAATAGGAGCACAAGAGATAATTTTTTTCAAATATTAATTGTTGAGACAACCAACACTTCTTATTATTTAATCCTTTTAGAATTTTGTTTTTATTAATAACTCTTCACTTAACTTATTTGGAAATTCAATATTATTTTAGTCACACTAAACACCCGTGTGGTGCATAAGCTCTGAGCCAAAATGATCCTCATGGACACGCCACTGTCCTGGGCACTATTCTCCTAAGCAGCTACCTAGCTCGTCTAGGCGCTAGGCCCTTCCCTCCCGCCTAACCATCTAGGTTGATTTATCCTGCCTAGATGGTGATTAGGCACTACGTGCCTATCTGACAGCTGACTAGGCCTAGGGAAACGCTAATCCTGAGCATGGCAAAACAATATCGTCACACCTGAAATAGCGACATGGCTAAATAGAAAATGTTATGGGCATGCTACAAGTGTTGTTTTGATACGCTAGTTGGGGAAGAAAGTTTTGGTAATAGGTGACAAGTACCGGAAAACAAAATGAGTATTTTCTCTCTTATAACATATAATATTAAAACAGTACAAATAGAGTTATGCGACGATCTATTTTTTTTAAAACAAAATTCTCATATATATTGCCAAACCATTTAAATATGTTTTAAGGATGGTTACCGTGCAAGCACGTGGGCTACCTCGCTAGTTTTTAAAGAGATGGACAAGCTTATATTTGGAAGGATAAGGCAAGCCGCCGTTAATCGCTTTTTTCAGGCGTAGTTACTAGTAGGTGATACATCACTATTTCAAAGTATCAGCATTTTGCTGATATTAAATATACAAGTACAGAAAATTTAGAGGAAGGGTAAGTCAGACTGGGAAGCAGGAAATTATGGCAAAAGGTGTGACGTGTGCCCTGCCAAAAAAATGATTTGATGATAATTGCTTCCCACCATCCCTAAAAAGAATGCAAGCTTTCACGTAACGTATCGGCCTAGGAATGCTGCACCTTCCGAGCAAGATGGCATGAAAGAGAGCATCCGTTGAGATGTGTGTATCCATGTGTATATATATACATCTGCACCTATCCATGATCATTCTTTCTGTTGACTAATTAGAGAAGATTCCTCGATCATCATGTTTTGTTAGGATAGGCCAAATGATAAGACACATTATTAAGTGATGATTAGGTAGTACATAAAGTATTAAAGAAAAGATCTTTGTTAATTGCTTTTTTCTTGTTTTGTAATTGTACTGCTTCATTAGTTGATACAGATATTCTTTATGTTGCCTTCTTGACTTTAAAGTTCTCTCCTTTTCTTTTTCTTTTACTGTCCTGTTCATACTTTCTCTAAGATTGGATAATTTAATTAACACGAATTGTGGATAATGTCGCGAGAAGCTTTACAAAGTATATTCCGTGCTTGATATATATGCATGGTTCAATGTTGTTTTTTAATTACAGGGAAGGGAACAAATGATCACTGGATTAAATTCTATACCAAACAAAAAAAAAAGTGTATAGGGAGAATCGGATTGTCTTTTTGCTAAATAGCACTTAAATTTTGAGACTTGGGATCTAGATCCAATGGAGGAAAACAATTTACCTCCCCTCCTTCCATTTCAATACTATTTTATCATGGAGTACTCAATTTTGCAGGTACTAGAACATTATTTTTTTGTATGGTCTTTTTACATCAATTATATACTAGTTGTACACAAATCAAATTATGTAAAAATGAAGTTACAATTTGAAAAAAAATAAAATCATTCTTTTCTACATGGTCTTTTTCACATCAATTATATACTAGCTTTATACAAATTAAATTATGTAAAAAATAATGTGATAATTTGTAAAAAGAAAAAAGAGGAACAAAGCAAACTATAAGGAACATAACAAACAAAAACATGGATCATAAAGTCAAATATTGACAAAGTCAAAATGATAAAGCACAATGTAAATCACAAAGTAATATTTAATAGATAAAAAATTAAGTACTCATAAACCAAAAAACACCAATATCTAATAGACAAAAAAAACACTCAAATACTATTTAGAAATTCCTGACAAAAAATACCATGCCTTTGTAGCATGCATGGGACGAGTATTAAACCTATATCTTCGAGTTATAGAAGGATGTCTGGAAAAGGCCAAGGAAGTCGCTAGCTACAACAAGGACACTGACCTTTGATTGATTGATCGATCGAGCTTTCCTGATTTATCCTTAATTTGGTTCACAATAATTTGACAAAAAAAGTTACATGAAGAACATAGTGCACATTTTTGGCAATGTTAAGAAAAGAATGAATATATTCAATAGGATTATTTAATTGCAGAAGTTAACGAGTGGATTAGAGCCTTAAAGTTCTGTTCTCTGCGTGAAGAAACGCTTTGTAGTTGCAGGGTAGTTGGTTACTTAAGGGGTGTTTGGCATAGCTCCGGCTCCACTAAAAGCTGAGAAGTTGGTAGAGTAGGGTATTTCTAGCTTTAAAAATTTATAAAGCTGGAGCTATGGATACATTAAAAGTGTTTAGGTGGGTCATCTTGTTTACATTTTAGACAAAAATATAAACTTAATTCACTTTATTTTAGCCTATAAACTCTAGATCTAAGGTAGAGCTGGGATCTAGATCGCTCTGCCAAATAGAACCTTAATCTAAGAAATTTTAGGGAAGCACATCTTACGAAGCAGATTGCTTTTGGTACATATACATATGCTCATACACACATACATATAGAAACATTTTCATACATACATATATAAACGATATTATGTACCTGCATGTAGAATAGTTTATTGTATGCTCAGGTCATTTAGCTCAGTTCGACAAAGCCATGCAACATGCAGCTTCGATTCGCAAAAGGTTTTCACCAGTAACTTACTGACGATAAGAGAAATATAATGATATAAGTCTTGCCAATAAACCGTCATTTTTGCTATCTAGTGACAGATTTTACTATCCCTATATATAACTTTTACTATCATGTATAGGGGCAGCTACCTTTGTAGTCTATGCAGTAATAAAAAGCTATAGTATATCAATAGTAACATATATTAATATGGATAATAAAATCTATATATATAGATAGAGAATAAAATCTATCTCAGAATGGACAAATCTATCTCAGCCAAGTACTGATCTATCTTTGCCAAGTTTCCTTTTGTTCTCCCATATCTCACTAGACTAGCAAATATACATGCAGCGGGACACTCATATATATTGTACCTGTTTCGGTATTGCGGACAGCTCAGTAATTTACATGACGATGAAGTCCTCATAATTAATGGATATGTAGGAAAGTGTAGAATTACAAGATGCGTAGTGTAGAATTACAAGATGCGTCAAATTAAGCAGATGGAGTATATGCGTCATAATTTTGGAAGAAGTCGGAGTATATACGTCAAATTACAAGATGCGTGATTATATATGGATCTCTGTAGATATAGCCCTGGTACGAATGTCGACATGCTTGACTAGATATGAGGTTACAGGCCGAGCATATATCCATTAGTTGCACTATCCAATGAGCAGTGAGCTGATAGTAAAATATATAGATACCAATAGTACTCTATATATATGGATAATAAAATCTGATTCTTGCTGTGAGATTTCTATCATTATGTTGCTCTTTTCATCAGTAAACAAGTGATAAAAACCGTTCGTGAATCGAAACTATCAATAAAAAGTTATAAATAAATAAAAAACAGATTTTAGTTCAAATAAGGGAACAAGTTACTAATTACATCGCATGACCGACTAGTAAATGTGATTCTTGTTTGTACATGAATTTGATTTTTTTTGTCTTAGCCATAACTTTTTTATTGACAGCTCAGATTCACGAACAGTTTTCACCAGTAGCTTACTGATGATGAGAGCAACACATTGATATAAGTCTTACAGTATGAATCAAAATTTACTATTCATAGTCATAGATTTTACTATCGGTATACATAGATTTTACTATCGATACACTCAGCATTTATTAGTGAGATTTATATCATTATGTTGCTCTCATCATCAGTAAACTACTAGTGAAAATCTTTTATGAATCGGAGCAGCTAATAAAAAGTTACGGCTAAAACAAAGAAATTAGATTCATGTACAAATTAGGAACACAACTTACTACTAGTTAATGTGATGCTATGCATTAATTAGTTAGCATCGATGTTATGTGTGGAATGAATTCTTTTTTCTATACACATAATGACATAAACAACTCTACGTTATACTGTCAAACATATAATGAATTTATTTTTAAGTTCGCTTGTCACCGAGAGCACATTGACCTCAGTCTGGTAGTAAATTATTTGGAAGAATACAAAATTCGTGATTTTTCTCACTGGTATATGCAAAGGAATTATTTTTACTATATAGGTTAACTGTTTATATTATAAATTATGAACATGTAATGAATTTCTTTCTCTTATTCCTTCCCGCTTTTAACTACTCTTGACATTGACCACAGCATGTTCGTAAATTGTTTCGAAGAATATCGGATTCGTGTTTTTTTACTATGAACACAGCACGTTTACCACATCAACTGTTTTTACGATGAACTACTACGCTTTTCACTGCCGAACAAACTCGATTGGGATAATATGGAAGAGGGAGTTTTTGGCCCGAGTTGCTTATGGGGATGTACGTTGCCGACCAGCGCATTACGATCAGCCGTTATATGTTACGACCAGCGCGTGGAATAGCTCAAGCGCATATTAGCACTACCGTATATATAATTAAAAATATCTATATATGCGCATGCCTTTCTAGTTTCTTGCTTGTGATGACAAGAAAGCATTCATGAGATGTCTTTTGGAATCTAGGTAAGATATTTAATTTACTTCTGTTAGTTAGGCGTTCCTGCCAAATGATTATTGTGTAACTTGATACGAATCTGTCTCCTGTTCCTTGTTATTTATCAGTAGAATAGTGCACTGATCATCTTATGATAGTGCATTTGTATGTAGATCTCCAATATGAAATGTCTAGTGGATATATTATTTAGATCATGAGAGACATAGTTTTCAAAATAATTTCCTTTATGTCGACAGCTTCTCATACATAGGCTAGAATCCTTGTCATTAATTCCAGCTTGCAAGTAGAGACCCCTTAAAGAAACTAGTCAAAATCACATAACATTTGTTCATATTTTATTTGCAAATATTTATTAAAGTATCACTTGTAATGACCTGTCTTTTATTATATTGACATGTTAATATATTTTTAGAGTATCCTATGTATACGGTTCGAAAAGGCTTGAAGTCTACAATAAATAATGCTAGCTGCATGTATAACAAATAATTTATTTAATTAACAAATAATTCTTGCCTCAACATCTCCGCCTAATTATTCCAACTCAAAATAAACTGTCCTGTCAGATCACCACCGCCCAACAACTCGCATAAGCATGTGGACATGCTTTTATAGTTTATTTAGTACAAGTTGTACAACACATTATATTGGGAGAAACTTTCTATCGATCGAGTCAGCCGGCCGTGAAATTGGAACGTACCAAGAGTAGCTACCTAGCTTGAGGTGCTTTGCTTGCAAACACAGAATGCTAAAGCCTCAAACCAGAATTAAACGACCCACATGGAGGGAACAAATGGAAAGAGGCAGAGTACAATGCAAACGTGCGAGATTGACGATGCTTATACGCTAGAAACATGATGGCTTTTAAAATGAGGGTGCTAGAGCAGTCAGAGTTTAGCTTTTTAACGAGCAAAACTAGTTTCCCTCTTCACGAGGCCTTCTCGTCACGATCCGACCTGCCCCCTCTTTCAGGGCTGCTAGCTGGCTCACCCTTTTTTTTTTGGTTTCAACTAGCAAAATGACCTGCGTACTTGCATGTGTATTATCTTTAAAGTGTGTTTAAATGAATTGGTAATACGTATATGATTTTGCTTTTTAGGAAATAGCTAGATTATTGCAGAACTCCATTTGTGATATTTTAATATTATATATTTTAGGAGAGAATATACTTATTCCCTTTCCCAATACTTGTCACGTGTAACCGAAACTTTCTACCCTAAACACATGCATAGCAAGACACTAAACATAACATAATATAATATTTTTCATGTATATCACCATCTCTTAATTTCATTATTACAATAATGCTTATCTCTTTCTTTAGTACTTCTTTTAATGCACATCATATTGCATATACCAGTATAAACGGCTGAACACCTGTCGATGTATCACTGTCTTAATTTCTCTATTCTATAGAGGTCCACCAAATAAAGAGTCACGATGCTTTTTCTTTTTTTTTATAGAATTTTTAGCATATTTTATAGTTTCTTAGCTACAATAAAAACCTATCATCCACTTATATACAAATCAAATCCCTTACTTTATTTTATTTTTCTTTAATTACCATATTTTTGAATTTTAATTCTAAATAAAACCAAAATTCATATTTTTCACTTAGTATAGAATAGAAAAACAATCTTGAATTTCCTTTTATTTTTATTCTTATGTTATTTTTTATTAAATTTATAATTTTATTTTTAGGTTAGAATTTGTATATAAATCTAACTACTAATTTCATTTAATTTTTATTTCAAATTTAGCCATGTACAAATTTAATTTAGAGTTCATATGAAAATCAAATGGCTAATTTTTGTTTTATTTTTATTCCAAATTTATGTCAAGTTTTATTCTAATTTTTTTTTATTTTGGATACCATTTTTAGGTTAGAATTAGTATACAAATCTAATTTATAATTTTTATCTAATTTTTATTTTAAATTTCAGCTATGTGCATGTTTAAATTTGGAGTTCATGTGAAAGATAAATGGTTGATTTCCTTTTATTTTTTCATAATTTGTTATTTTTATTGTACTTAGTATGGACTCTTCTTCTAATCTAATCCATTAATTTTACTGTTATTTCTAATTTAATTTTGAATAATAGTTTTAGGTTAGCATTCATAGACAAACCAAACTGCTAATTTTTTATCTATATTTTTTTAAAATTTTAGCTATGTAGGGGTTTTAATTTGGAGTACATATGAAAATCAAATAGCTAGTTTCTTTTTAATTTTAATTTCAAATTTTGGTTATTTTTTATTGTACTTGGTATGGACTTTTTTAAAAAAATATAAGTCGTTATAACTTGTGCATGCTAGATAGATCATTACATGTTTTTATTTAAATGATAACATCAATGCCTACTATATGATAACATCAATGCCTACTATAGTTCAATTTAGTCAGGATCCACTAAATTAAGGGCAATACGGCCACCCCTGGCTCTCATTTATATGAACAATTTGCCCACCCATTCCATCAGAATTGCACAACATGTTGGAACACCTTGGACCAATGCCACATAGTCCACCTCAACACAAAACAGTCAAGCCAAAGGGACGAGGATGCCGGGAACGGGGACATATCAAACAACTATGCACTTGTAGGTGTATGTGCCACAAAAAAACTTGTGGACGAATCAAATTACGTCTAACTTATAAGGGTGATATTTATTTTTTCTTAGTAACTCTAAAACACTTGTCATCGATATTTATTATATAATAGATTATTAGATAGTTTTTTAATATTTTTCATATTTATTAATGAGGGAATCTCTAGCCCACTAAGTTAAAAAATAGCTCTAATATTTCATCGGGTTCAATCAAAACATTTAAATCCTAGTTTTAGGGAATGTTTTTCATTTATTACTTTGGAATTTCAAGCCAAGAAGTTAAGGAAATAGCTCCAATCTCTGTGATTCAATCATGACACTTAAATTGTTCATAATTTTGTATGGTTTGCAGTACAAAATCGTATGACAAATCACGTAACACCTATTAAAAATAATAGTTGGAAGTTAGAAAAAAGATAAAAAGAAAAAAATATTTAAACAAAAAAATCTAGAAGCTATAGCACGTTCGTCTCATTCACAAGTAGAATGGCATGCAGGTCTCATGCATGCACGAGTAGAAGGACTACATCTCACGCCTGAGGAGATTGGCCGGTATTTTTTCCATTGCACTTTTTTTCATATAAAGTATCATCCACTCTTTTAGTTTTTAAATTATAAAGTAATCTATATCTCTATGTAGTAATATCCAATGGCAAGTATAGTTTAACTTTTATTAGGATCCACCAAATTAATGGTTAGATGCTTTGGTTCATCCACTCTTTTAGTTTTTAAATTACAAAGTAATATATATATCTAAGTACTAATATCCGATGGCTAGTATAATTCAACTTTAATTAGGGTCCACCAAATTAATGGTGTGAGATACTTTTCTTTTTTGTGAACCTATTTTTAATAACATCCAAGAGTCATTATAGCTACCTTGAATCAAGGTCCACCAGATTAAGCGCCGAATGTTTTTTTAGAATTTCTAGCTTATTTTTTTTCTTAAAGGCTCTAAAAGACTTGCCATGAGCTTTTAATATATAATAAATTTTGTGGTTTTTGACACAACCAACATTTCTGGTTGTATTTAAAGGCATTGACTATACAACATTCTAATTTTTTCACAGTAATCAGTTCACTTTTAGATCCAACAATCCATCGGTCTTGGACGTGAGGCCCGTTACCATTGTTTGTCCTAATCCTAGCCTTCCATCTCCACCGAAACCGCTGCAGCCAACACGCCGTTAGCCTCGCCGCTGCTCGCCTCCTCCTTCGCCGCTGTCTCACATCCACCTTTTACGTCACCACCTTCATTTCTCGCCTCCTGTAGCTACCGTTGTGAGATCCACTATCGCCTTCCGCCGTCTCCTAATATCTCTCGATCTCGTCACTCCTATGGCCTATGGCCCACATCCCTCCTCTCCAAGCCCATGACCAAGTTGGCACCACCGTCACACCACAGCCTCCGCCGCCTCTTGGTGAACCCACTCTAAACCTCGCCAGATCTTTTCTGGAGACAAAGATAAAGGTGCCCTGGAGCACTAATCGAAATGCAAATCCAATTGTGAGAAACTCGACTGATTTCCTTAAAAAAGATTACTTGAGTGTTGTTTAGCAATTTTGATATTTAATTTATCTGTGGGAGAGCTAGAATAAAATGAGAGAAATTAAAGCTTGCAGGCATGCTTCTCCTTCTCCCGACCGGTCATTAAGCTTTCGAACGTTGCACTATTCACTTTTGAACTTGGTACGTACGTACAGTCCACACAGGTGGATCGATTGGCACATGCCATGCACGCGGTCGCCATGCATGGTACACACTAGACAGCAGCTAGCGCAGAAACATTACGCGCGTACATGAACATGATCAGGCCGGCCGGGCAGTCAGATACTCAGATTCGGTGGACACACTCATGCCTGTGACGGAAACGTACCATTATTACTCACTTGACATCCATGGATAAACCGTAAACGTACCATTATATTATAACGAACTGCAAATTGTAGTGGCTTAATGAAGAGACCAACACGTACGTACTGCTTGCTCCGTCCGTATCAAGCTGGAGACGAACAAATTAAACGAGCAATGCATATATATATGACGACGGATCGAGGGAGTTGGCACGCACGCACGCACTCCCGTCGTCGGTCGATGATATCAGTGCATCCAAAGCGCGGCCACGTGAAGCCGGAATATCTCGATCGTGTCCTCCCTCAGGTGCAAGTGGCGCAACTAGCAAATCTATCTATCTAGCGTCGGGCTGCTTTCTTTTGGTGATCGATCAAGCCGCGCACGCCTACACATGCACCGCCCTGCAGCAAGTTACAATGTTCGATTCCCCTCACCACCGACCGACCGCCCGGGCCGGGGCTCCATCTCCATCGACGGCCCTCGCGCGTCGGCCGGGGCCCCCACCGGCGACAAGCTCTAATCTCCGAACAGTGGCATCGACCGGTTGCGCCGGCCGCCCCGCCGCGCTAGCTCAGAGACAATGCAACATTATATTTAGTTTGCCCCTTGCCACAAATTGAAAGACCATGTAGAGATCTATCTATACTTATGATGAGTAATTGACTGATTGTATTTGAGCTTATAGCCCTCAGGTTCGAGTTTGATTTACTTTAGATTGAGCAATTTAAGTTGAGTAGTCGTTACGAGTGGACGTTGTGACTTTGAGTGGTTGCAGCTGTGAGTAAGTGGTCGTAGTCCTTGGCTGGTCAGAGCCTTGGTTGGTCAGAGTCTTGACTGATCAGAGCTTTAAGTCACTACTACAGACTGCCTCATCCGCGACCCTCCATCATCGCCGGTAGGTCCGAGCAGCAAGGATAATATCATCACCGCCGGTTCCAAATTCAACCGCAAGGATAATATTATCACCGCCGGTTCAAACTTCAATCGGCAAGTGATAAGATTAGTTTCAATTTCGCAGCAATGGAGGTAATATCATTGCGGTTTAATAGAGAACCGGCAAGTGATAAGAAGATATTACTGCCGGTTTACATGTAGAACCGGTAGTGATTTATTATTGCCGGTTCTATAGTAAAACCGGCAGTGATAAGACCATTTTCACTACCGGTTTTACTATAGAACCGACAGTGATATTATCGTTCCCCAAGATAGTTCGATGTAACATAATAAATATTGTAATTTATCTCGCATGTAACATATGAAAGCATAATTAGTTAAAAAACAGAGCATATGAAAGCATAATTAGTTAAAAAACAGAACATATGAAAGCAAATTTGTAATTTGCGGGATATGTATTAATTAAAATAACATTTACAAAGCATATTTTGTTCAGCATTACATATTTAGTTGTAATTATAATAGTCTAATGGCGCCAAGCCCTATATCCAAAACTCGTCGTAAATCGCCATCCTCCTCCTCCTCCTCCTCCTCGTCCGCCGAGCTGCCGCTTGATGTGCGGCGGTGCTCGCCCTCCTTCTCATCCGAATCCGATTCGGTGGCGGAGTTGGTCTTGCCCCAACGCCGATTCCTCGCCGCCGCCGTCATCGCTGCCTGTCGTCCTCCTCCTCCTTTGCCTCCTCTTCCTCCTCCTCCGCCTCCACCTCCTCCTCCTTCTCCTCCTCCTTCAGAGCGACGGATCGGTGGGGCTCACCAACACGCACGCTTAGGGGTGCCATTGTTGCAACAAAAGTGGATTGTGTGGGGCTGCAACAAGAGTGGATTGTGTGGATTGTGACAAGAGTGGATTGGATGCAACAATACTGGGAAGGGCAACAGTTGGCAGAGGAATGTGAAGCGCAACGGTTGGCGCGGCAGAGGAACGGGCAAGCGCGACGGCTATCGGGCGCGGAGTTGAACGTTGAGTATCACCGCCGGTTTGTATTACCAACCGGCAAGTGATAATCGACTATCATCGCCGGTTAATACCTATAGCTTAAAGTGATATATTACCGGTTTAATTTATAGCCGCAATGATATTTAATTTTACCGCCGGTTCATATATTCAACGGCAATGATATGTATTTTCCGCGCAACGCAATTTTCCCTCACAGTATGATTTATCATCGCCGGTTCGCATGTAACCGGCAAGTGATAAGGTATTTTCGCGTAATATGATCTTATCGCCGGTTGTTGGCGAGCGGCGATGATAAGCTATTTATATAGCGATCTTCACCGACCGACGATTTCCTACGAAGCGTAAGAGAGGAGCGCTCTTTGCTCGGGTGTATTTTTCCTGGAGAGGTGCTGCCGAAATTTGGTGTCAGTATTTTGTTCATATTTTTCATCGAATCGACATCTTCTCCGACGGAGCAAATCAAAGAGGAGCTGTATTATCTTGGGGAGTTGCTGCTGAAAAATTGTATTAATTAAAATTTTTCGAGGTTACTGACTTGATGTATGTTATATATGTCGTAAAATTTTACTTTACGGAGTGCTATAGATGTTGATAATTGCTGATTGTACGGTGTGAACAGTTTATGTCGGTACTGCTCAAATTAAGATCTAGCTAAATTATT
Source organism: Guadua angustifolia (assembly GCA_036346375.1). Lineage (NCBI taxonomy): Eukaryota > Viridiplantae > Streptophyta > Magnoliopsida > Poales > Poaceae > Guadua > Guadua angustifolia. The sequence continues at coordinate 2,451,404 of CM070500.1, read as the reverse complement.
GAATAAATTATAATTCACTGCCGATTTTTAATAGTAAAGGATTGCTAGATGATCAATTATAAATAGTGAGAATTGCTAGTTGAATATTTAAATAATGGGAAATGGTAGATGGATTTTGCAATAATGAAAGTTGGAACATAAATAATTATTTAGAAATATATCCTTATATTCAATTATATGCTTGTTAATTTGTTGTAGATTAATTTAATTTAATAGCTAGCGCTACATAACAAAATGAAATGAAGAAATCTTCTAAATAAGTAAAAAATGCTAGATGGATATTTAAATAGTGAAAAAGGTTTGATGTATTATATAGGCAAAATTGCTAGATGTATTTGTAAAACTAATCATTTACAATTATATATTGTTATTTGCAAGAAATTCATATCCATTTTAGTGATGTAGTGGATGTTTAAGTAATAAAATTGCTAGATGGACAATTATGCATAATTGTAATTAATTTAATTAATGAAAATTTGTTATATCCATTTTAATGATGTAGTGGATGTTTAAGTAATGTAGTTTGATATAATTAATCGTAGATGGACCGAAGGTGGATGTATGACACGGACCGTCGTGGTGCGAGTTCTTTAATGGTGTGACTTGTTTTCGAATGCTACCATGCACACAAGTCAAGAAACCGCGGACTATATGTGTTGTCCATGCGTTGATTGCAAAAATGAGAAGATGTTTTGTAACATAGAGTCGATACGTGCACACTTGCTTCGAAGGGGTTTCAAGGCTGGCTATACCTGTTGGACTGAGCACGGTGAAGATGATATTATACATGAAGGGCAAAACATTGATGAAGATGATATTGTTCATGAAGGGCAACACATTGATGGAGATGACGGAGACAACGATATGACGGCGGTGGAAGATGCGTTCGTTGATACCCACGAAGATGATCTAGATCAAATGCTGCGTGATGGGGAGGGGGACTTCACGAGTGAAAGGGAGTTTCAAAAGTTCCAACGTATGGTAGAAGACTCTACAACGCCATTGTACCCGGGCTGCAAGGAGGAGCACAGAAAGCTGCATATCGTGCTTTCACTACTGCAGTTGAAGGCAAGCAATGGTTGGTCCGATAAGAGTTTTACTGAGTTGTTATGGCTCTTGGGGGACTTGCTTCCAGAGGGTAACGTGTTGCCTTCAACTACGTACCAGGCCAAGCAGGTTGTCTGCCCGTTGGGACTGAAAGTACAAAGAATACACGCATGTCCAAACGATTGCATATTGTATCGCAATGAGTTTGCAGACATGGATGCCTGTGTTGTTTGCAAAGCAAAGCGGTATAAGGGCAACGACGACGATATCGAGAACGAAGATGTCGGGGTGAGGCGTAAGAAGAAGAGGTGTCCCCGTAAGGTGGTGTGGTATTTCCCTATAATCCCCCGTCTGAAGCGATTGTTTGCGAACAAAAGGCATGCCCAATTGCTACGATGGCACGCCGAAGAGCGTAAGAAGGATGGAATGCTCAGACACCCTGCTGATTCTGTGCAATGGAGGAACATCGACAGAAAATATAAGAAGCGCTTTGCATATGATGTGAGGAATATAAGGTTCGGGTTGAGTACAGATGGGATGAATCCTTTTGGCAACATGAGTAGTCGTCACAAAGACTTGGCGGTGACTTTATGCATCTACAACCTTCCTCCTTGGCTTTGCATGAAGCGAAAGTACATTATGATGCCACTATTGATCCAAGGGCCGTGCAACCCGACAATGATATCGATGTGTACCTCAAACCATTGGTTGAAGATCTTCTAATATTGTGGACCGATGGTGTACAGGTATGGGATGAGTATAAAAGAGAAAACTTTATCCTACGGGCATTATTGTTTGTAACCATTAATGATTATCCTGCTCTTGGCAACCTGTCGGGCCAGACGACAAAAGGCTTCAACGGATGCGTCCAGTGCCTGGATGATACAGCCTAGCCGGTGGTGAAGAACAGCTGAAAAATGGCTTACATGCGGCATCGTAGGTTCCTCCGTAAGGATCACCCATACCGCAATAATAAGAGAGCTTTTGACGGGACAAAGGAGACTGCATTAGCTCCGAAGAATCAGACTGGGAAACAGATATTTGCCGCTGTAAAGGACCTTACAATTATTCACGGAAAGGGAGCCGGCAGTACATCTATTCCGACTTCCCGGGATAAGGCTCCTTTGTGGAAAAAGAAATCAATATTTTGGATCCTACCTTATTGGCAGCACCTGGAAGTTCGACACGCAATCGACGTCATGCACATAGAGAAGAACATGTGTGATAGCTTGCTTGGTATCTTACTGGACATACCTGGCAAAACGAAAGATACACTTCAAGCAAGGATGGACCTCGAAGATATGAAACTGAGGAAGGAGCTGCATCATGAAGAAATGGATACAGGCAAAAAGTACCTTCCCGCAGCCTGCTACACTTTGAGCAAGAAAGAGAAAATTAGCGTTTACGAATGCTTGCACGGAATCAAAGTTCCGTCTCGTTACTCGCTAACATAAAGAGACTAGTCTCAATGAAAGACTTAAAGTTAATTGGTATGAAGTCTCACGATTGCCACGTGATGATGACACAGATGCTTCCAATTGCAATTAGGGGGTTCTCGCAGAGAAAGTCCGAGACCCAATTATCAAGTTGTGTTCATTCTTCAACGCGATTTCACGAAGGCCATCGATCCATTAATACTAGACAAGCCGCAGAAGACGTGGTTCACACTGCATGCGGGCTTGAGATGTGTTTCTCCATCTTTTTTATATTATGGTCCATCTCATTGTTCACATTGTGAAAGAGATACGAATTCTTGGTCCCGTATTTCTACATCGATGTACCCTTCGAGAGATTCATGGGGTTATAAAGAAATATGTTCAGAATCAAATCGACCGGAAGGTCTGATTGCCGATGGTCGGGGAACCGAGGAGGTCATTGAGTTCTGCGTCGATTATATGGATCTCAAACCGATTGGTGTGCTCAGATCTCGGCATGAGGGAAGGCTACAGGAAAGGGACACTAGGCGAGAAATCGAACGTATTAGCAATCTAGCTGCATTTACACAAGCACATTTCGCAGCTTTTGGGACAATCGGTTGTGGTGGCCCCATATGTCGACATGCACAAGAACGTGCTATCCAAAACAAACCTGTGGAGGTCGAGGGTTGGCTCGCGAGAGAGCACAGAGATAATTTCGGCAATTGGTTGTGTAGACACATGATGCGACGGAGACAGATCGACTCGCTTGAAATTGTTGGCTCAGTGGACCGTCAACTACAATTCGGACATTCCAAGGATACGACATAAATGGTTTTACATTTTATACAAGAGCGCAAGATAAAAAGAGCACCAATCAAAATAGCGGTATCCGATAGATGCCTATGACAACAATAGAAATAGGCAAACCTACTACGGATTCATAGAAGAGATTTGGGAGCTTGACTATGGTCCTTGAAGGTCCTCTCTTTCGGTGCCAATGGGTCGACTTCCGTGGTGTGAATATTGACAAGTACGGCATCACTACCGTGGACCTCAAACTCGCTCGGATCTGAGAGAAGAACCATTCGTACTTGCTAATTTCATTACACAAATCTTCTTTGTAATCAACCGGCCAACAAGGAGCGCCACGTGGTTATTCAAGGAAAAAGAAGGATTGTCGGAGTTGAGAATGTTGTCGACGAGGAAGAGTACAACCAATTCGACGAGCTTCCCCTTTTGGAGAGGACGTTGACCTAAGTACCATGGAAGACAAAGGATTGAAGTTACATACATACGCCGCGATCATAACGAAGGTCGAGTCGTAGCTTAGTTGTAGTAATGAAATGTATGCTTTCTTTTGTATGAACGACATGTTTATTTTCTCATATGTAACAATTAATGTAATATATGCAATAATGGAAATTGAGGTTATGCTTTTTTTATCAAATTGAAAGTTTTATTGCATTTGGATTTTTGTGATTTTGAATGCACTTGAATTTGTTCGAATTTGACAAAGCATTTGTTGTTCAATTTGACAGCATTATTTGATTTTAGAAATATTAAAACAATTAAAAAGTTAGCAATCTGATTTTCATATGAACACCACTAGATTTAAACTGAAACTTTCATAAGTAACTAGGAAAATGGCAATGATGTTCACTTCCTTTCTGTGCTAGTAGATCATGCTACTGCTGCAATCCAACTAAGAAAAGTTTCCAAAAATTCTGAAAAAAAATCATGGATGTACATCTCATCTTACCCCATGTACATATAAAATTTCATGATCAAATTCGTCCTATATTAAGAGTAATAAAAAGACAAATTTTAACAGTAACATAGGCAAAGAGCTTATCACGCCGGTTGTACAACGGACCGGCAAGAATATTCCACTATCACCGCCGGTTGTACAACGGACCGGCAAGAATATTCACTATCACTGCCGGTTGTACAACAACCGCCAAGTAATATTCCACTATCACCGCCGGTTGTACAATGGACCGGCAGAGAGTATTCCACTATCATCGCCGGTTGTACAATGGACCGGCAGTATATCACTATCACCGCCGGTTGTACAATGGCGGCAAGAAGATATATCATCGCCGTTGGTATGACCAACCGGCAGTGATATTCTCCGCTATAAATAGAAACGCGCGCCTTCCTCTCATTTAGCTTAGCCCTAGCGCGCCTCCTCTCACTTTTACAGTACGCCGCCTCGAGCTCCGACGCCGCGCCGCCGGACCACCGCCGTCGGTTCGCGTGAGAGCTCGCCGCCGCCTCGACTCGGCCGCCGTCGCCTCGGACTTCGCCGTTGCCGCCGACTCGGTCGCTCTCGCTCGAGCACGTCGCCGCCGCTTCTCCCACCGTCGCTTTCACCTCCACGCCGTCTCCCCACCGTCGCGCCGACCTCCCCACCGTCTCCCGCCGTCGTGTCGACCTCCCCTGCGTCTCCCGCCGTGGTACACCTCTTGTAAATTATGACAGAGGTCCGAATGTTCAATGTTGCTTGATGTCCCCGCCGTCGCCTCAGATCGCTTGCTCTTGCGATGTGTGAATGTGCATGTGCAGATGTGAATGTGCGATGTGAATGTGAATGTGATTGTGAATGTGCGAGATGTGCATGTGCGAGATGTGAATGTGCGATGAATGCTAAGGGCCATCAATTCGTTTGGCTTGGGGACCTAACATGTGGAGGATAGTGTTCATGAGGATTTGGGACTGAAATAGACAATTTGTGACACATCGTTATTTTTTACATGGGCAATCTACATCTTTGGTATTCAAAAAGCGCATGCTTGATTGGCAATGTTAATGCTTCATTGTAAAAAGGTAGTTGTTATCGCTTATTGATATATGGCTTTCTTCATTGTGCTTCCATTAATATGTTAATGCTTCACAAGAAAAACGTGGCTCATTATGACTGTTTCGCATAACACAACACTTACCCGTAATTTGTGTTGATTTACCATACTTGTCTTGTGTATTGAGCAAATTCATTGAAATAAAGGAGGCACCAGAACACCTTTGTGCAATATGGTTTCATTCTTATATGATAAGAGTAGGAAGTAACGTGGTCAACTATGATAGATTGCATAATATCATGATGTGCAAACTTCACTTCGGTTCATTTTAGTCAACTATGATAGATTGCATAATATCATTTTAGTTGCATGTAGCCTCTATACTTGTAGCTACTACTTATGTTAATGTGATGTTTCAACAGATCATATAATCTTTTAAACTTACAGGAGTAAATGGCTTGATAGAAGCATATACTTCCATTGTTGTGTACACCCACTCGTTGTTTAAATATTGTTTGTGGTTTGTTAATCATTTAGTTTTTGGGCATTTGTGTTTGATCTTTTGGTTAACTCTCTTGATATATTAATCCTGAATTAATTTACTTCACTGGGAATTAATCAATAACTAAGGTAAGGTTGTCACAAATTAGTCTATTACTCGTCCCTTGTGGCGTGGAGGGCCTTTGGGCAACCCGACATCTGAGAACACTCAAATTAAACAAGTTGAGCTTTATGCTAGTTGCCTTGTGAATTCACATCTGCACATGTGCTGTTTTGATCATTTTCTCTGTGGTTATTTATATTGCAGCCAAAAGTAAACTTCAATTTGGTGCTTTGTATAACTTCTTGTAAGATGTATACATGTGTTGTAAATATTTGTTTCGTAAAGATGTATACATGTGTTGTAAATATTTGTTTTGTGCCACTAATTGTAATAGTAAGTAGTTGTAGTTCATTTAGTTAATAGTTGTGCCACTAATTGTAATAGTAAGCAGTTGTATGAAATTTCAAGATTCATTATATACCGATAGTTACAAAAAAGAGAAAAGTCTGACAAGTTTATAGAGTTTAAACTTGCTAGAATTTTCTCTTGTTTGTAACTCTCGATATATAATGAATTTGATTCTACAATTTTATGTGTATGTATATTTTGTTGACCAAAAATGTATGTGTTTAAAAAAAATAAGCCCCTGCAAGTTCAAGAAGCATGGATGTCACGAGAGCGTCCGGTACACCGAGAAGGGAAGCCATGAGGAGACATGCTCGCTTGAAATGGACTTGGGACTTGGTTGCTGTCTTCTTTCGCGTACCACTGTCTATAGGTTTCCTCCCGCTCCTCTTCTTCATTGATCATGGAGTACTGCGTGTCCAACTTTTCCAATGAAAAATTTCATGTTCTATGAAGATCATGGACAGCCTGCGGAGTACTTGCTAGGGATAACGTGCCCATCATCTATAGATCATGGACCGGCCGCGAAGGTGATCAGTGGGTTGTTCCCGATGACCTGAAGGAATCGCTATGGGGCAAGCTAAAACAAGTATTCCATTTCCCCTAAGGGTCAGAGTTGGTTGCAAAGAAACGTGCACTAGGTATCATGTGCACATGCTGGAAGAATTGGAAGACTCAGCTGAATAAGACCTATGTGAAGAAGAATGTCACGCCAAATTTTAACATGTTTCCAAAGATAAGAGAATTTTGGAAGGACTTTGTGGAGTACAGAATTCAAGAAGCCTGCATAAAGGAGTCAAGAACAAGGCAAACGGATAAGAATATCCACCTCACACACTAGGCAATCGTGGCTACGTGAAGAAAATACTGCGTGGGATAGGCGCGAACAAGAGCTAACCTCAAGGGCGCATTTCGCGACGCCGAAGTTCATCGCATCGATCAAAGCACCGGTTGCTTGGGAGGGGACTTCTGTCTCGAAGATGGCAGCTTGAGCTTCAGAGCGGTAGAGCCCGGAGGTGTCCTGAAAATATCGATGCTCACGGAGTCTTCCAAGGGCTTTTCATCCCACGAAGGAGAATGATGAGTCGATCGCTGTTCTCGGTAACAGAGAGCATCCCTGGCGCACCGAGGAGTTGGTTTGGTGCCGTGGAAAGAAGGCTTCCGGATGACGACTTATGTACAAGCGGCCAAAAGAATAGGAGAATATGAACCGCAAAGTCAAATACAAGATGTTTGGTCAAGAGCGTTAGAGGAAGAGAGCGAGCGAAGTCGATCAAGTTGTGGAGCAAGCAAGAAGAAAGCTCTCACCACGACCACCACTCGATGACACCCTCCAACCTCGACCACGGTGTTCTTAAGAGCAACAAGCGTCCCGAACGATTCCGGAGAGCATCGACTCCATTTTCCAAAGGATGACATCACAGAACCGACACTGTGTAAGTTTGCAGATTTGTCCGACATGGCATTACCATCAAGGTGGCTGATGGCGTGGCTTGGCCATGTGCCTCTCGCGAGTTCGTGACGCCGCCTAATACACTGGGATTCTCGTGGTCGAAGTAGACAAAGTAGTCCGACAATATCGCAAAATGGAGGTAGAGATTCTAGCGAGGACGGAAAAAACAAACTTGGAGAAAGCGTGCATGGCTTCTCGCGTGGCGCAAGAGCTTGATTATGTTCGCTCGGACGATGAGGCCGATAACGACGACGATGATGATGAGCCGCACTCTCCTCCACACAGCAGACTGCCGCCACGAAAAGTGCAACTCCTCCGCCGGCACCGGTTAGACAAGTCCAACTCCTCATGGCACCATCCACAAAAGGACCAACTCCTCCGCCGGCACCACCAGAAAAGTCCAAGTCCTCCGCGGCACCATCCAAAAAGTCCAACTCCTCCTCCCGCACCACCAGAAAAGTCCAACTCCTCGGTAAGCACATAAGAAGAGTCGAACATCGGCACCATCTCGAAGTCCGTGATCGCCTTGTACCAAATCTCGGTCATCTGTGTGAAGGCAAGACACCTCGTAAGAAATTACGGCCGATATGATCAAGAAGAACGCAAAGAGCAAACGAAGGCCGAGGTAACATCTCACTTCCAAAAGGTGCCATCACCCGAGAAGACTAAAGTCGATGTTAATGCGCAGGAGTTTTTCTTGAGTATGGCAAAAGCCAAAGAGACAGGGCGGGCTTCTGAACCTTCGGAAATGTCGGACTACGAGCGCATCTCCGTAAAGCAAAACTCAAGATGCCTAGTGCCGAGGCGTCGATGTCGCAAGCTCAAAAAGATGTCTTTGAACAACGTCGTAATTACGACCTAGGTCTAAGCCGAAGTACATTAAGGGCAACCGATGGCTCCCAAAAGATTTAGAGAACCTAACAACAAAATTGCGGTAGCGCCCATCGAGTATTACATGCAGCAGTGCCAAGAGGGTATGTGGGCGATCCCAGTGAAATACAAAGATTCGGATTTTCACAATGGGGATGGCATGTTCTGGTTAGAGTTCTGCGAATTGTATATGTTGTACCGGCCAGATGCTCTGGACGCGTCACTGGTCAGACTTTGGACTTTGTAAGTCTCTATTTATATTATTGTATATTCTTCTACCGTTCAACTGTATGTCTAACTTCTTTTTTACATATGTAGAATGGAGATACAGTTATGTGCAAAAAAAAAGAATGAAGATTTAGGATTTCTCGATCCGGGGCTTGTCAACGAGACACTCGTCCGTGATAACCCAAAGTTTGTTGAAGAGTATTTATTTAAGACTTTCTTCAAGCTGAGAAAGAAAACCTCCGTACTTGTACCCTATAACTTTCAGTACGTATTACCCTACTTCTAATATTGTTTTACTATTTTTGCGTGACACGGTGTGGGACTAATAGGCTGTGTGAACATATATGTCTAGTTATCACTGGGTCCTCCTCGTCATCGAGTTAGAAGCTAGGTGGTTTATGTCTTGGACTCGTTGAGAAAAGATCTTCGTGAGTATGAACATAATTTTGGAAGATGATGAGCAGTAAACTCGATCGCTATGTTATTGCTCTAGTAATATTTTATTCTATTGTATTTAAGGTTAATTACTATTTAAAATCATTCACAGCAAGATTCACACGGTATTGCAAGAAAGGTGGTCCGCATCTTCCCTACAGACAACTTTCAATGTAATAACAGACTTTCCATGCATGAGACAGACGTGGAAATAGTTTATGCGATACTACGTATGTACAAATTTACATGCAATTGTCACGAAGAGTGTCGGCTATAACGAAGACATGGTATATAATTACACATTCATGCCTACTTTTCTTTCATTTAACATCTATCATCATTAATTAAATTCTCTTTTCTTCAATAACAATAGCCCAAGTCGAGAACCAATCGCCATGTCGAAAGAAATTTTAGCAATTCAAGAGCATATCGCCGATTCATTGACGAACATGTCATCGATCCAAAGGGCGAGTTCCACGACTAAAGCTTCGATCTAAAGTGAACGAGATGTACTCACACTACATTTGTGAACAGACTATTAATTGTAAAAACTAAATATTGTGATGCTTTAATATATTTTAATTATGATCTAACGGCGCTTCATATACTATATATTTGAAGGCAACATATCATGTGCACACAGCCTTCCTGTGTACACATCGTGCACACCAACTAATAAAAGTCACGAAAACTACGAAAAAATTTGTAGATGTATTCATAGATTACTCTACCTATGTATAAAATTAGGTTCAAATTCAATACATATGAGGACTTACAAAAACTCTTTTTGTAAGTTTTGTAAGTCCTCATATGTATTGAATTTGAACCGCAATTTTATACATAGGTAGAGTAATCTATGAAGTACATCTACAAATTTTTTCGTAAATCGTTGTCACCGCCGGTTCATCCAGAACCGCAAGTGATATACATGTATCACCGTCGGTTCTTCGTATAAGCGGCAGAGATATACATATATCATCGCCGGATTCTATTTTGAACCGGCAGAGATAGTCGAGTATCACCGCCGGATTCTAGTGTAAACCGCAGGAGAAGTCGAATATCAACGCCGGTTGTATAATGAACCGCGAAGTGATATCTATTATCACTGCCAGTTCCTATGCCGGCAGTGATAACCCTGAGTATCACTGCCGACCAATCACTGCCGGCGCCCATAACCGGCAGTAATGGCGTGGACGAACCGGCAGTGATGACCTATTCTGTAGTAGTGAGTTGTCATGAACTTAACTGGTTATGAGTTAAGGTGAGATCTTTAGATGTGTGATTGTTCAGCTGATTATTTATTGCATATCATTTTGAGCAATGATATGTGATGTATTTTTCTTGTCTATGATAGTTGTAAAATTTCAGAGCTAGATAATAGTGAGGTGGAGGAGATCAGGACTATGCTAGGAGCTGAGGTCCAAACGATTAAAATGTCACTGGAGGATGACCGAGGCTAGGAGTGGCTACAAGCTGAGAGGACAAGTGGATGGATTAGATGCTAATTTAAGCCTTATCAAGCAAAGGAGGATTGTTGGATCAAGAGTTCATGGATAGAGTAGTAGTTAAGTTAGTCTATGGATAAAACCCACTATAATGTTAGGTTACAGGTTAGTCCATATGTAAGTGAGGGAGTAGAGCTCAGCCCTTGTCGAGACTTCTTGAGGGCCAAATTGCCATATAAGGGTGGAGATTGCTCCTAGTGTGCCATAAATAGAGGGGGAGAGGGTGTCTCTCCCGTGAAGTTTTTGGTACTCTTTTGAGCTTTTACCTACTTCGTTGTGAGGCTTTGTAAATTTTCCTCCTAAGAAATAAAAGTTTCATTTCCTTCTTTTGAATTTACTTTTAGCATTTACATTATACTTTAAATTCAGCATTTACTTTCCGCACATTTGGATTTACCTCTCCCCCTTCGAAATGCTTATAGATTTTATATAAAGGATGAATGATTGATGGATGAATCTTCTTCAGATCATATCCCAATCATCTAGACAATTTATAACCCCTTCTTTTCAGTTTTGCAAAAAAATCAATCTTTGTGCTTGAAAGAAGAAAGATTCTTGTGTATCACATTCTTGTTTATTTGAAGGGTTGTTCATTGGTGTTCTTATTTGCTGTGATATGTAAGAAGTCATCTAAAATAATCTTGATCATCAATTCCCTACGAGCAAGCTAAGGGTGAAGTTTTTATGTTTGACCCGATTTTGTTTGCAACATTCATTAAACTGAAAAAATACCGGAACGTTGACATCAATCCTTGCGATTGAAACTTGGAATAAGTTCCTACCATCCATAGGAAGTGCACACAAAGTTTCACGGATTTTCGATTAGTGATCAAAAGTTACATCGATTGTTGATTTTGAGATCGTGTTGATTTTACTATTTATCCGAACAAAGTTCATCTGAGCACTGTTCATGCGATCAGTATTGTAGACAAGTTCACAGTTACTGTTCACCCGACCAATGCAGTTTTTTTACTGTTCTCCTAGTATAGTTCATCCGACCAGTTTTCTGTTTACTATTTATCCGACCAATACTGTTTTCTTTGTTTATTTGAGCACTGTTCATTCGACCACTTGTTCATTTACCCCACACACACACACCCTGAGCGCCATTGCAATCCTTTACAAATTAACGTCGAGACTAAGATCAAACTATCCATGGATAACGTTGTAGGTGTGGCCGGATGGGTACGTTTGCACGCTTGGCTTAACTGGCTACATAGTTGCATATATGTGCAAGCTGGAGCTGCGATGGATGCTTGTTAGATCGATGTAGAATTAATCTATCTTGAACCTTCCCTTTTTTTTTAATTCGCTTCTTTCCTTTTCTTTCCGGGTTTATGTCAATGCTGTTTCGAAGGGTAGGGAACGCGTGGCCTTATCGATCGAGCAATTCGCATCGACTGTTTGGAGAGCGGCTCTGGATTGTCTCCTCTCTTTTTTCCGTGCTCTCTTCACTGTAGTGTAGTGCTTGTACTGAAAAGCTGAAGCCCTTTTGAGTCTGGAATTTTTTCTAGAGGTGTCGACGTGTCGTGTTTCTGGCTTCATAAAGAAATTGATTGAACTTCATACACAGTAGCTAGCTTCTTTCGTTGGACTCATTAAAGAAGGAAAGGCAGCGTGGCTGCGGATAAGTGCTTGAATACGAGACCCAAATTAACTTTTGTTTCAGAGCTCGTTGTCCGACGGAAAGTATACCACGCCTTTCCTGACTGAAAAGGATAGATGGAGGATGGATTAAGCCTTTGCTAGCTAGCTAGCTAGTCATTTTTCATTCCCATATCAAAATAAATACATCCTTACTAGCTAATTGGACTAGCTGACTGATTTGATACGTTTAATTCCACCTTGATTTTTCTGACTCCGAAGGGGATAGCTGGAGATGTCATAGATGTACGGCAAATAAGTATAGTTGTCTAGTTGCCAGTTGCCCGCGCAGCATCTACGCGACCTTCCCTAACGGGCTTAACTTTTGAGCACCAAATCAGATTGCTCGTTGCTACAGTTTCCCGGAATCGACACGGATTGCTTGTTTTTAAAAGGCAAGAAGGCCCTAGTTCTCTTGATTTCATTAACAAAAATGGAGCACGACGCAATCATAGTTTACATAAAGAACTCTAAAAAGGAAGAATTACTGGTAAGCCCTCGGACCAAGCGGGAGAAGAAAGGGAACTTGATCTTCATCTTACCAACGCTTGGGCAGCTTATTGTCATGGAATCCGGATCAGACGGCCATAGACTTTCCACAGGCGTTCGATGGCGGTGAGGAGCTATTAATTGGCGCCGAAAAATATGACATGAGTTGATCGATTCAAACACATACGCATGCTGGGTTCAAATAGTCTATGACATGCCAGCTGATTTCATCCTGCAATTAACAAGACAGATCAAAATAAATATACTCAAAGCTGATCTAGTGTTACGATCAGCCAAATAGATCTAAACATCCTTTCAGCTGATTAGATGATAGGTAAAAGTATGTTTTTCCCGAAAAAGCAATGCACAACAGGATCAATTATAAAAACAAACCTGAGATAACTTGGCGTAAATCGAAGATGATCAAAATCGGCAATGTGTAACTTTATTGATTAAAAACAAATTAGAAAGAAAGATTCAAAGTTACAAGAGCTACTCCTAAGCTGACAGAGAGTAAATAAAAAGTAGATGCGAGTTAATTAAGATGATTTTTAGTTGTTTTTTCTAGCTCATCTCAAACCCACCTTTTATAGCATGTAAGCTGATCGTATCTTTTTTTTGATTCGTTAAAAAATACGGACCACATCGTCTCTATCTCTTGCTGATAAATTTTTTTTATTTAAACTGATATTGACTAGATATCTAATATTAACTATATTGACTAGATATCTAATTTCAACTTAGTCTTATAAATCGATCTTATAACTTAGTAAATTTTAGTGCTAACAGGAGCACACGGGGTCCTCCGTGGTTCAAGCGGCACTTGAGATCGAGGACGGAGCTTCTGAACTGTAGCGTCAACGGTGGCGCGAGGCAAATTGTCAGTGACAATCCTGATGCAGAAGCTCTAGTTGGCTTGGACAATGGATTTGATGGCCCTCAACTGCTCAGGTGAAGAAAAAAAAGAAGAGACGGCGGATCAGTCGATCCAAAATCATAGTTTTATTCCTCGCCAAAAAAAAATGGAGATTTAGAACTTTGGTTGATTTTGCGAACTGCAATATTTATAGCAATATCTCTTAAAGGTATGTCCCATCTAAGATTTTCGATGACGTGGACTAAAGAGAACGAGAGAGAAAGACGACGTGCTGTAGATGGTCTGTACGAGAGAAATATGGCTCCTACAGACAATTTTCTTATTGTTGTATGGGAGTCATCTGTATCCACGCATATTACACCTCTAATGCCGTCTGGGATTGCCGGAAGGAGAGGCATCCCAAGTGTCACCCTACGCTATTTTGCGAAAAAACCCTCCGTTTCTTCAAATTACGGATAAGTCCCTATAGATTACGAATAGATCCTTCGCGATTTTTTGTGAGGAGAAGATTTTTTTCCTTAATCGCGTTTGGGTCCTTCGTGCGCTATTTTACGGAAAAAGCTCCCGTTAAATTCAAAACGCGAACAGGCCCTTTTCTAATTTTTTAGGATAGTGAACAGGTCGAAAAAATAACAAACAGGCCCTCGCTCCTTACGTCTAGATCCTTTCTCCGTTTTTCCCGGAAAAAATGTTTTCGTCACCAGAAATATGTGTGCAGCTCTAAGAAGGTTGTCATCTCTAATAATTTTTCGCCCTTTTCCCTCTAGACTATTTTCCCACATCGGTCTCCAATATTTCCCAAGTAATTCATCGAAAGAGATATTTCTACAACTCTATCTTTCTATTTTTCCCCCGTAACTCGGTTTTTACTGTTTTCCGGAGTGAGAAATATGTGTACGGTTGTATCTTTATAGTTTTTTTGGATTTATAGCTGAATTGGAAATCACGCTTAGCTGATTTTTAGACTAGACCGAAAAAAATGAAAATCACGCGGTTTTCTAAAAAATGGAATTCATCCCTATAGATACGCCGGCGAGCGGTTATTTTGCAAAAAAAACATCTGTTGTTCCGACCTGGAAGATTTAAAAAAATCGGAATCGTAAATAGATCCTACCGTCGGTTATTTTGAAAAAAGAGACCCGTGGTTCCACAAATTCGATTTGCAAAAAACTCATGCCAGATTTTTCCCTCGCGGCGTGGCATGACGCGCAACTCAACCTTGTTTTTTTGACGTCGCATGGACAACCTGTGTAGACAGGCCAATAAACAGCTTAGAAATAAAGCATTGCAGGGGTTTGCTACGCTGTGATTCCTCTTCTTATGCATAGTAGCCTATTAATTATATCAGAGTTTGTGAGATATGATACAAGTGTGCACAGTCTGAAGAACAAAGTAGATGAATCTCGTAGAGAAAACTAAAATAACAACGATGAGTCAACCATGACAAAAATTTTTTGGCAAAATTGACTACAAATTTTTTAAGCACAACCTAAAAACATACGAGAGATTATCACTCTCTCACAACCCTCTCAAACTTTTTAGGACTATCAAATCTTTGCCCTATAAAAAACATATGCTAAAAAATATACTAACCCCTAATCCTCTTATATGCCTCAACGGCTCTACGTTAGTACTTGGCTCTCTATAGTCACACCTCGTGACTTTATAGTTCTCCTTAAAAAAAAATAGGGATCATACTATAATAAAAAAACGAAGGAGCCCTAATATTATTAGGATTTATTTAGAAATTCTTTCATCACACCTCGCTAAGTCCATACCTCAGCAGCTATCAATAATTTTGTTTGTAGACGATACGAAAGAGATTCATAGATAACTAGTCAGAGTAACGCGCGCTACGCTGCGTCACGCACAACGATGCAACGTGTAAAATTTAGAAAATCTATTCGTATTTTTGGTTTTCGTATTATTTTTAAAAAATAGGTCGCTAGGACCCGTTGGCGAATCTATAAGTTGTTATAAACCTTCGACGAATCTGTTTTATTTTTTAAGAAAACTGCAGTTAGGACCCGTCGACGAATCTATAGGCTACTATAAACTTTCGATGAATCTGTGTTTGTTTTAGAAAACCGCGGCTACTTTTTTATGTATTTTGGGAAATGTTGTCGTATTTTCAGTTTTCGTATTTTTTTAAAAAAAAATAGGTCGCTAGGACCTGTTGGCGAATCTATGGGCTACTACAAACCTTCAACGAATCTGTGTTTTTTTTTTAGAAAATTGCGGTTAGGACCCGTCGGCAAATCCATGGACTGCTATAAACCTTTGACGAATCTGTATTTTTTAAAAAAACCGTAGCTGTTTTTCTTTTATGTATTTTATGTTTTTGCATTTTTTTAAAAAAGGCTGCTAGGCCCCGTCGGCGAATCCATGGACTGCTATAAACCTTTGACAAATCTGTATTTTTTTGTCGAGACATATTTTTGTTTTTGAGTACGCTTTTCTAAAAACTACTGACAGGAGCCAAACGTAAATTGTGGAGGGACCTAAACCACCAGGAGGACCTAAATGTAATTTTGATATTTTTCGAATCTATTTTATTAAAAACCACTAAAAAGAGCTAAACGTAATTTCTAATTTTTCAAAGAGCCTCTCTACACCGGTGACGTGGTTCTCCCATGAGCAAGTAATCCTCAACACTTAAATATATAGTATACATTGTTGTCCACGTTACTGTATAAGACCAAACTAACTTTGCTGTCACCCTAGCTGATTGTACTGACGCTACACACATCCATTTCCGTTTATTCACTCCTTGTGGTGATTGGTTAAGCACGTATGTACTAGTAGTTATTTTTGAAAAAGGACAGCTCATAAGCAGGTACTCCGTTCAATAGTAGTTCTCGTACGTACATACTGCATGGTTCACGTGGCATTGTGGAAAAATTTAAGCGCGCTGCTAATAGGAATTGCCCGTCTTACTCTCACCAGCTCATCTCGTACGAGATACAGTAACCGCAGCTGTAAGCAAATTAAGACAATCGCTAGCGTCCAGCTTACCGTTGATTAGTCAGCCAGCCGCGGCCAAGAGCTTTCTTCTTCCGGATATAGCAGCAGAGACAGGTACGCTTGAAAACGGTATCCGACCGATCCGGATAATTTTTGGATATGGATAGTTTCAAATCAGATATTTTTCGGATAGTTTCGGATCGAATACGGATACGGATATTTTTTATCGGATACGGATACGGATTCGGTAGCATACTATCCGGCGGATACGGATACGGATTATCTGATGAACAGTAGCCTCGAATATCCGGAAGAGCACTCGGCTAGTCGGGCTTTTAGTCATTGGTTCTTCTTTTCAACTCCACCCCCCTCGGCCCTCGCTTTCTCCGGGACGGGCCCGACCGCCCGAGAAAAAACCCTAGCCGCCGCCCTCCGCCGCTCCGCAAGAGTAGAGACTGCGACCCTGGTAGGCCGGCACCCCACGTATCCCTTTCCCTTCCCTTCCTCCCCAGTCCCCACCACCTCACGCCGATGAAGAGGTAGCGGCGGCGCTGCTACGAGGCGGAGGATTTGGTGGCGCGCGAAGGATTGGGGGGAAACCTCACGGGGCCCGTCCCAGTGCCCCCACTCTCCACGCCGGCGAAGCTAGTGGCGGCGATGTTGCGAGGCGGAGGATTTGGTGGCGCGCGAAGGATTTGGGGGGAAACCTCGCGGGGCCCGTCCCGGTGCCCCCAATCTCCGCGCCGGCGAAGCTAGCAGCGACGATGCTGCGAGGCGGCGGATTTGGTGGCGCACGAGGGCACCCATGCGTCTCCGGAGCAAACACGAGGCCAATGCATCTCTCTGGCAAAGCAAACCCTTAGCCTCAGGTTGGTTCTTCTCCAATTGTTGTATTGTCCGGCAAAGCAAACCCATTGTATCTGGTAATTTGAATATTGTATGGAACTGGAACTCTGGAAGGCACAGATAGCTCCTGTCTTCCCTCGAGAATTATTTCGCCCAAGGATGTATGCGTGCGATGAATGGTCTGAGACACTGAGCATACAAAAATGCACTGTCATGCTGATGCTGTTATTGCTATAGCCTACTGTTATGCAAGGCTAATTATAGTTTCTTTTTCAGTTATCTATTGCCTAATTGCATCTCTTTGCAATGTGCTGTTGCATGTCACGAGTTTTTGTTCAAAGAGCTGATGGCAGAATCGTAGAAACATACTTCCTGTTTAATAGATTTGTATGTAGCTGCTTGTCTGGCACTATCATATCCAGTGCAAAGAGATGAAGTGCATGGCAAAGTTGTAATGAACAAGCAGCTCTGTCAAGATTCATATTACTGAAAACTCTTTTCATATTGTACTACTATGCTGATGACAATTTAATCGTAGATTAACATAAGCTGCTGATGAGAAACATCTAAATGGATTGTTTGGTTTGGTAAAAAGGATATGGAATTTCTACTTGTGCAAGGTTCATGAATTGTATTGTCTATTGTTCTATGGTATTGAGTACTTACTGTTAACCTTGTCCATCATTTTCCTTTTTAAAAGAAGTTAACACAGTGTACAACATTAGTAAGAAAGGGGTTCGTAACATATCCTCTTTTACCATTCCTTTCATTTTTTGCAATGTGCTGTTGCATGTCATGAGTTTTGCTTGCTGTCTAGCTTCCTTTGAAAGATACACAGGAGTATCTAATTTGAATGTGCAAAAGAATGTTTACTTGATGTCTAAATTTGTTTGCTATATACATTTTACTCTTGGCTTTTCTGTACTAGGTTTGTAATGGAATCAACAACTGCAAGTAGCGGTGTAAGTGTGAGTGATACATTTCCAGCTTTGCCACTAGTGCCACAGGCAGCTTCTATTGGTATAGACGTTTCTGATCCAGCTCCAAGAAATGAAGTTGATTTGACTAGTGAAACTGGTAATGAATCCGACCCTCTTGCTCCTGTTGGGAAGAGAGCAAAGAAATGTAGCTCTGATGTTTGGGATCACTTCAAGAAGTATGAAGTTAAGAAGAAAGGAGCAGCTTTGGGCTCGATGCCTTAAGTGCACTTACAAATCTCGTTGTGAAAGTTTTAGAGGGACATTAGTCTTTCGGAATCACTTAGCGTACAAGCACAAAATCAAAGGAGGTCAGCAGTTTCTTAAATTGAACAAGAATGAAGGTGGTTATGACACTGCAACTGTGGAGACCTATAGGTATGATGAGGCTGATAGTTTAAAGAAATTTTATTTGCAATTATCATGCACAAATATCCATTTTATATTGTTCAGCATGAGTATTTTGTGGAGTTCATCGAGGCATTGCGCCCTAGTTTTCCAATTAAGAGTCAAATTACTATGAGGAAAGATATATTGAATATCTTTGTAGAGGAGAAGAAGAAATTGTATGAGTACTTAAAAATACTTGCATATCGTTTTAGTGCAACTATGGATATGTGAACATCAAATCAAAATAAAGGTTACATGTGCATCACTATACATTGGATAGATGACAATTGGAGCATGCAAAAAAATTATTAAATTTATGCATGTAGAAGGACACCATTCGGGAAAGAACTTGTGTGCACAGTTTTATGATAGTATGGTGGACTGGAATGTTGATAGAAGATTGTTTGCACTTACGTTAGACAATGCATCGGCCAATGATGTATGTGCTAAAGGGGTAGTACAGAAACTAAAAAATGCATCTTTGATCTGTGATGGTACCGTTTTTCATGTGAGATGCTTGAATCATATTTTAAACCTTGTTGCCTAAGATGGTTTGAAGCGAATTGCACCAGCTATTGCAAATATTAGAAATACAATTGTAATTGTGAAGAACTCTCCGTTGCAGTGGGAGGAATTTATGAATTGTGCATCAGAATGTGACTTAGATGTGAAAAGTTGCCTCTCTTTGAATGTTCCAACAAGGTGGAACTCCGCATATCTCATGTTGAAGCAAGCTATTTACTATAGATATGCATTTGATAGGCTTTTTCTTCGGCATAGAAATAAATATGTGAAGTGTGCTCCAACTGAGAAAAATTGGACTATGCTAAAATCATTGTGTTCCTGTTTGAAGAAATTTTATGATGCTACCGTGCTCTTCTCTGGTAGTACATATCCAACAGCAAATCTATTTTTCAACCATTTTTGTAAGATCAAGCTTGCAATTGAAGAATTGTGTTATAGTCCTGATCCAATTATAGCTACAATGGCATATTCCATGAGAATTAAATATGATAAGTATTGGAAAAAGTTGAACATGACTCTTGTTGTAGTTTGTTTTGTTGATCCTAGAAACAAGACAAAGCCAATACACTACTTTGCAAAAAAGATTTACCATGACAATGCTCCAGAAGAAATCAATAAGCTCAATAGTGTTATTAATCAGTTATTTCAAGTTTATATGTCTAGTCCACCTGTAACTGCAATGAATACACTGGCCACAAATTTGCCAATAACGGATTCTCATCTAGACAACAATATTGAGGATGAAGATATTGATGCTGATCTTGAAAATTTTTGCATGTTAGTATTGCCTCAGGTGAAGGTAGCAAAACTGAGTTAGAAATATATATGGAGCAACCACTAGTGCACTGGAAGGCCAAAGACAAAAAAGAATTTGATATTTTGTCATGGTGGAAGCTCAAGCAAATCGAGCTCCCTATTCTCTCTAGACTTGCTCGAGATGTCTTATCTATTCAAGTGTCTACGGTTGCTTCAGAGTCAGCATTCAGTGCTGGTGGACGTGTTGTTGATTCATTTCGCAATCGTTTAGACCCTGAAGTTGTCCAAGCTTTTATTTGTACCAAAGATTGGACTATAGCACCTAGAAAAGGTAAGGCATATCCATTTGTACATTTGTCCTTTACTGGTTTATGTGTAGTATGTGAGCAAACTTTTTAGCATAATTTAACCTTTTGACAACACATGCAGGCGGAAACATATGTGGATCTATCATATCTGAGATGGACATAGAAGGCATGGAGCGATGTTTTGCACACTTGATGACAAGGGTTTGTTGTTTTTTATGTAACCATATAAATGTTTGCCCTAATTGCAGGAGCATATTCATTAAAATACAACTTGTAATTGCAGGAGCATGAGGATATGGAATATTTTGAGGAGGATGATGTGTTGGAGGACATGGATGAATGACAA
Organism: Guadua angustifolia; assembly: GCA_036346375.1. Taxonomy (NCBI): domain Eukaryota; kingdom Viridiplantae; phylum Streptophyta; class Magnoliopsida; order Poales; family Poaceae; genus Guadua; species Guadua angustifolia. Next base: position 2,430,579 of record CM070500.1, on the reverse strand, counting down.
AAAGTGATTTAACCATTTCAGCTTATTAAGTGCTCACAAGGGTTTGTTTTATTTTCATTATGTGTATCTTAAGTTCTTAACTTGATTTGTCATGAGCTAGTACAGAAGTTTTGTTTGTATTTGTTAGGGTATGCAGGTCTGCCAGAGTTCACACGGATAAAAAGAAAGAGTATCTCAAGTAATCAAGTTCATGATGGTAGTCTTCTATTCTATGTTTTCAATTTTTCCTACCCATAGAACTTACTAGACTTGGCATTGTGTTTGCCAGCTAAACATTATGGTGTTATTTTGTGTTAAACCACCTATTTATTGAGCTAATTTATGTGGACTTGCAGTTGCCATTGTTCTGTGTTAAACCAGCTAGACTTGTTTAACCTATCAGCTAGACTTGTTTAAACCAGCTATAAGACTGCTGGCAATATGGTTTGTAACCAGCTTTGCTTTCCTTTCTTTTGAATGACTGACCTTTTAATTCCCTCCAAAGTTTGGCAGTCAGCATAGAAGGAAAAAGCCTTGAAGAGAAGAAATCATTGTTAGCCAAGTGTGCTGCCACAACACTCTCATCAAAACTGATAGGTGGCGAGAAAGAATTCTTTGCTTCTATGGTTGTAGAATTCTTCAAATTCATACAAATAAGATGAAAGAGAACTCATTCCTTTCTCCAGATGTAAATCTTCAAGAGCTAGGTATGTTATTTGTGAATTAATATTTTTTTAGCCATTCCGTTCATTACAGTAAAGGTTTCCTAAAATTTTCCTAAATGACACCAGATCTTCTGAATGAAGCTGCAAGAACAAAGAATTATAGTGGAGCAGAGTTGGAAGGTGTTGTTAAAAGTGCCATCCCATTTGCTTTGAACCGGCAGATTAGCATGGATGACCTCACGAAACATTTGAATGAGGAAAGCATTAAGGTTACTATGGATGATTTTGTAAATGCACTTCAAGAATTACCCCTGCATTTGGTGCTTCCACTGATGACCTTGAAAGATGCAGGTGCGTGGTAATGATATGAACATTAATTCAGCAAAATGATTCCTATCTATACAAATTTCAAATGTTAGATGATCAGTTTCTTCTTAGAGCAATGCTGGGTTCAGCAAAATTATTACTATAGATATCAACAGAAACAATGATTGGTTTCAGTGAAAGCAGCAAGTGTGCACGGATTTGCAAGGTCAGAGATGTTCTTGATATAATGCATCTGATAGCCTTTTGTAGTCAGTTAATACATGGAAGAATTTACTTGAAAGATGTATCCAGTTTATTGTGTTGTGCTCTTCTGCATCTTTTTTTTATAAAAGAAATGTACTTGCTTTTCCTAGTTATCTTTTTTGCTTTCCGTATTCTTTAGAATTATATCAAGGTGGTGTGATTGGATATGGAGCATATGTGGTTTATATTAGTTGCTTGCTACTAAACACAAGCTGATTAAGTTTGTCATGGTTCCTTTTGTTGAAAGGTCCTTGGTTCTTGTGAGGTTTTCGAGGAAAAACAAGTAGGCAATGAAAGGTTGTAAGCTTGAATTGTTGATTTCTTGTGTACAATTTAAGGGGTTATCGTGTTCTGATAAATATCCGTGACCGTATCCGATTTGATTCGTATTCGATCCGTATCTGTATTCGATATTATCCGTATTCGTATCCGGACTATCCGTATCCGTATCCGAATCCTAAAAAAATATGAAAACAAATATGATACAGCTATTATCCGTTCATATCCGATCCTTTTTTCACCCCTAGGGACAGGGGCCCAAGCTACTACAGCATAAATAGTTACAATAGCACTATAGGATCCTAGTTCAATGACTTAGTTTATACTACTATAGAAAAAAATTATCACAGACGGATCGAAAACCTTATCACTGACGATTCTGTGAACCGTCTGTAAACCTGTGCCAGCAATAAGAAAGCACATCACAGACGGTACTATTATCAGAGACGGTTCTATCTACGAACTGTCTATAATGAGGAACTATCTTAGACGATAATCATCTATGATGACAAGTAATCACAGATGGCTTTTATTTAGAAGATATTATCACAAACGGTTTTTAAATAGAATAATTTGTGATATGTTTTTTCCCACTAACTCTGTTAATAGAACTTCCATGATTAGTATATGTTATTCGAAAATTTTTTCTCTTAGATATTTCTGCAAAGGTATTTACAAGGCACAACCAATTAAAGATTTTGCAATTGAATATTAAAACATTCTAGATGCATCGAGGCAACAACTTTTCTGATGAGGAGGGTCTTAAAATATAAACATATGTAGCAATTATATCACCTTCTTGTTCTAATATTAATAGATTCAATGCAATATCCAATTCCTTCAACAGTTCGTCCTAAAAGCACTTGCTCTGATTTATTTCATGATGACCTTTTGATGGATGGATTTTGCATTGGAATCCATAAATATTAGAACAGCAAGGTGATGAAAGTGCTACAAATGTTCATATTTTAAGACTCCTCCTCATCAGACAATCTGTGGAGTATATGGACCCCGGGTATCTACATGGCGGGCCGAGAGGACCACCCAAGAGGGGATGGGCCAAGCCGACTACATGAAGATGGGTATCGCTCAGGAGGCAAGCCGCCATGCGCAACAAGGAAACCCTGAAGATGGAAACCAACCCTGCTTAGGGAGGATACAATTGTAATCCTAACCGTTATCATGTTAAACAGATAAGGAAAGAGATACAATCTCCACCTTGTAACCGATTAGGACTCTCCTTTGTAACCGCCCTCCTCCGCTATATAAAGGGGGGTGGGGGAGGAGAGGAGAAAAAAGAACATCATCAGCAAATAAGTTAGCCACTCATAATTCCAGAGCACAGGACTAGGGTATTACCTCCACCGCGAGAGCCCGAACCTGTATAATCTCTCGTGTCTTGTGCTACCATCGAGTTTCCGATCCAGTGCTTAGCCCCCTTTTAATTATTGTCGGTAACAAACCTCGACAGTTGGCGCGCCAGGTAGGGGAAGCGTCAAGATCAATCTCGGCAAGCTCGATGGCCTCCATCAATGGAATCGTCATCACCTCCGCTCTCGGCCATGCTTTCCGCTTCGGGAGCCTCGACTTCATCGCCAACAACCTCAACAAGCTTGCTCTCTCGAACTCGGACCAGATCCAATCTGGGAGAGACTTCATTGATACTTCATCCGGACTTCCGTTCGGGTCGGAGAGCGCCGTGGCCATCTACTCATGAGTAGTAAGCCGGGGGCTAACTTCCCGATTCGGATACGGTAAGAATTCGACCCGGGACATCTCGGATGCGGTCGTCATAGCGGCTTTTCAAAAAGGAGTCGGCGACGCCAACTTGATCAAGAAGATGTTCCGGAGGCCGCCGACTACGTTAAAGGAGATGATCGCATTAGCGGACCGCAAGTGCCTGCGCCCCGAGCGTCACCTTCGGCACGGCCACGAGCCACGCCTGCGCCCCGAGCGCCACCTTCGGCACGGCCACGAAGATCAAGGGCGTGAAGAAGATTTGCTTCTATTTGCTCCCAGCCAGGAAACTAACGTCCCGTCCAGATTAATTCCTGCGGCGCACGACCCCCGGGCACTGCTTTTCATCATCCAAGAATCACACGGCGGAACATATTTCTTCGTCGATGCTTTTTCTGTGTATTGGGACATGCATGGCGACTAGAAGACCGACGGCCACGAGGAATTGCAGTCATCTTGCGCCCCGAGCACCAACTTCGGCACGGCCAAGAGCCACGCCTGCGCCCCGAGCGCCAATTTCGGCACGGCCACGAGCCTACGCCTGCGCACCGAGCGCCAATTTCGGCAAGGCCAAGAGCCAACGCCAGCGCCCCGAGCGCCACTTTCGGCACGGCCAAGAGCCAACGCCAGCGCCCCGAATGCCACCTTCGGCACGGCCACAAGCTAAGCCTGCACCCCGAGCGCCACCTTCGGCATGGCCATGAGCCACGCCTGCGCCCCGAGCGCCACCTTCAGCACGGCCACGAGCCATGCCTGCGCCACGAGCAAGGACGGCACGATCGTCAGCAACATATGGAGCATAAAGCAGCTAAGTCGCTTTTTACTCAATTATGGCATTATGAATAAAATTGTTGGTTTTCTTGACTTGCTACTTAGTTAATTCACAACTAAGCAGTAAGTCGGGGGCTACACCTAATAGTGTGCGCACGAGCACATCTTTTTCTTAACGATTGCAAATGATTCCGAGTGCGTTAATTCCGAGTTGTGAAGCTCTGACCCCATGAACGGCGAACTTTAGTCACCCAATGCGCGTGCCTGGGAAAAAGAGCCATGAGCCGACTCGACGCTCGGGGGCTAGACTAGTCGGGCAGAGTGCTTAAAACAAAAAGAGTTAAAACCACTCGGATGAATTTAAAATCAATAAGGAAAAGGAGTAAAAAACTCTAAAAGTTATATATAAACTAGTCGGATATCACATCCGAGTGAATTGTTTTTACATCGTCTAAGTTCTGCATATATATGATTTCAGGGCTGCTAAATTTGGATGCAACGCGTGGAGCTCTATTGAGTCCCTCGCGATCTCTTTGCCTACAATGGGCACTCGGCTGGAAAGGAAAACCAGTCGGGAAACTACATCAAGAACTAGAAGCACTCGGCGTGAAACATGACTCAGCTGAGCCGTGATCAGGAAGGCGGCAACTCGATCGCAAAGCACTCGGGGGCTACTGTGGAGTATATGGACCTCGGGTATCTGCATGGCGGGCCGAGAGGACCACCCAAGAGGGGATGGGCCAAGCCGACTACATGAAGATGGGTATCGCTCAGGAGGCAGGCCGCCATGCGCAACAAGGAAACCCTGAAGATGGAAACCAACCCTGCTTAGGGAGGATACAATTGTAATCCTAACCGTTATCATGTTAAACAGATAAGGAAAGAGATACAATCTCCACCTTGTAACCGATTAGGACTCTCCTTTGTAACCGCCCTCCTCCGCTATATAAAGGGGGGTGGGGGAGGAGAGGAGAAAAAAGAACATCATCAGCAAATAAGTTAGCCACTCATAATTCCAGAGCACAGGACTAGGGTATTATCTCCACCGCGAGAGCCCGAACCTGTATAATCTCTCGTGTCTTGTGCTACCATCGAGTTTCCGATCCAGCGCTTAGCCCCCTTTTAATTATTGTCGGTAACAAACCTCGACACAATCTATTGCCTCAATACATTTAGAATGTTTTGATATTCAATTACAAAATCTATAACCGGTTGTGTCATGTAAATATCATTGCAGAATTATCTAAAAGAAGAAAATTTCAAACAACATATGCTAATCATAGAAGTTCAGCCAAGAGAGTTAGGAAAAAACATTATTTCATTATTCAATACAAGAAGTCCTTACCATAAATATGATACTACAAATATGATAACGAAATATTTCATAGTTCAAGTGACAATACATTAACAACTACCAACAAGTGTATATTGAGAAACCACATTATTTTTTAGTGCAAGACAAGAAAATCTTAAAACTTTTTCATGTCTTCCATCATATGTGCTAGAGCTTCCACAATAAAGGATTCTCGGTTCTCTCTGAAGTTCCACAACCCCAGAACAATGCTAATTTATTTGACACCAATAACCGAATGGTCTCCATTCATATCTCTTAAATCCCTACAAAAGCAACCCTGTTATTGTGAATAGGGTGTATTAATATATTATTAGTAACCATGTCGAATTAAATACTACAAAGCTTTATACTACCTTTATAAGTACAGTTTTGGGTTCTTCCAGCTCTGCATTCACCCTGTAGTTCTTAATGATAAGTGTCGTGTTAAGAGATTCAATAGCTTGTAATTTTTCATCTCTGTCTTTTAGTTTTTGTTTCATTTCATAAATCTTGTCTGTTGACTCAGATTTGCCCTTCATTTTTTTGATCTACACCTCAAGTTTTTGTTTAGCTTGTAACAACTTTTTCATGTCGTCTATTTTGCCAAATCAGATTTCGATTAATTTGGATCAGACACATATAGGAGTAAAGAGAGCATGCTTATATAACATGATGACTGATGTCTTATATAGAATGTAAACATATTTCAGCAATTGGCACAGCTTACAAAATTTCAGGGAGTCAATGGATCATCAGTCAAGACAAGTAAACATGGGAAAAGGTATGGTGAGGCTTTCTTCTGTGAATAGCAATACACAATCAGCAGCGGATCATACATACTATAATGCTAAACACCTCAAGCATGTTGGTTATCTAAAATAATTACACCACGCAATATGGCTATAGGCAACAATGATGGAACAATACCTAGCCATCTTGCGCTTTGTCGAACCGTGATACAACATCTAGATGCTTCTTTTCTTTTTTGATAACATCTGAATATTTTTTACAGCCATAGATTTCTTTTACTTACTATGTTGACACACTCTTCACTAGATTCCTCGGTTGGTCGACATCGAATCCTCGAAGAACAATAGGATGGTATGCGAGCAATTTGAAGCGATAATATAATATAGATATCACATATATATATATATATATATATATATATATATATATATGAATTTCACTCAATGCGCATCATATTCATATACATGTATATCACTCAATGCACATCATATATATGGATTTCCAAAGAAGGGTAAATGTGCTTGCTCACTCAGGGGGAGCGAGGTTGCTGACGGAGAGGCCGTCACGAGGGAGGATGCTGATGGCAAGGTCGCCGACGGGGAGGCAGCCGTGGGGGAGAATACCAAGGTCAAGGTTATCGACGGGGAGGCAACTGCGCTGGACGATGCCGAGGGCGAGGATGTCGATGGGGAGGGCCGCCACGGGGGAGGATGCCGAGGATGAGGTCATCGACAGGGAGGCTACCATGAGGGAGGATGCCGAGGGCAAGGACGTCGACGAGGAGGGCACCATGGGGGAGGATGCCGAACGGGAGAGGAAGGAGGCGAACAATTTTCAATTTCGTTTGGCTGAGTACGATGGCCACAAAATCTAGAACGATATATATACTAAGGGAGTGTTATCATAGACGGTTATATAAAAGAACCGTCTGTAATAACTCAATATCACAAACGGTTATAGCTAAGAACTATCTGCGATTCTTCATAGACGGTTCTTAGCTAGAACCGTCTGTGATATTGGCTTATTACAGATGGTTCTAAGCATAGCATGTAGTTTCTGATGGTTATGGTGTAAAACCGTCTGTGATTAGATTTAATACAGACGGTTTTTGAAAACCACCTGCAATGAGACGTCTTATATAGACCATTATGTAGCAGTGTCACGTAATTACTTAGCACTTTTTTTAATGTAGTACCGATCGAGCACTGTAACACATAAAACTAAATCGTTAGGTTTGAAAATAGATTGCTCAGATCATATGCAGTTATTTATTATGCATTTGTGATCTCTACCCGTAGTAGTAGCTCCCCGTATCCGTCTATATATATGATTGATCTCTCTTCGGTGCTCCATATATGCTCCATGTTATCCTATCCATACCTGCAGCTTTTGCTCTGGAAACAATGTGAAACAGTGCTATTAATGAACTTTGCATCGGAGACATTAGGCACTGTGGGCAATTAGTTCACCCTAAACATTGCATTCCATGTTTATCACGTGCAGGGGCATGTGCAACGAAATTTAGCGTTCGCCGGCCGGGGAGAAACCTGGCAAGCACACGATCGTACGTACTATTTGTTGCCTGCTTTTGGAATGTTACTTGATACGCTCACTCGAAAAGGATATGCATATGGTCTCTCGACCAGGACCAGGAGATCATGCTCCCGTTGGTGGTGAGGTGGGCGTCATGCTAAGTCAGGCCGGCACGGTATAGATGGATCGTGTGTCTAAATCTAGGTCCTGTTTGGGGAGTTTAATTTGGGTTGAAAAGTCGCTTTTAGTTTATTGAAATGCAGCAGCATTTGTGGTAACAATTGTGGCTTTTCTTGTTATGTTGTTTGGCAACCGGTCACATTGTAATTGTAGCTTTTGGGGCCAACCAAGCGGGGAGGTAACAACATAGCGAAGTACAGCAGCGTCCGAGTGGAGAGTTGACGTGGAGGCGGCGAGGTGGGGTGGCGGAGGTCGTGAAGGCAGAGCGGCCGAGGTAGAAGGTGGTCAAGCGAAGCCATAGCTGAAAAGCTCCTCCTGAGCAGCTTCAGCTTTTGGGGGTGCTTCTGCTGTGGCTTAGCTTCCCAACTGCTTTGTAGCCATGTTGTTTGAGGGAGCTTTTGGCCTAAAGCTAAAGCACAGCTCCTCCAAACAGGCCCTAAATCTAGTCATGTCGATCTAACTCATCTTCGACAAAACCAGGCAATGTCCATTTGTAATTCATGGCGGTTTTGTGTTGTGTCGGTCTAGATCCGGCTATTGCCACTGTCGACGAGAGAAAAGGAACCATAAATGTATAGAGCTAAGGCAATAGACACAAATATTGAAAACCACGGACCTTGTCGCGGGTCGTGCCATCGGCCACATGCCCTACCACCGGGCATGCCGTCTACGTGTTGTGTGCCACACGCAGGACGGGCCATGCCACGACACGGTCATCACTGTTGCGTGCCGTGTCGACCCGAGTGTTGGAAATATGCCCTAGAGATAATCATAGAAATGATTATATTTTCATAAATGTTCATAAACTATGATATTGTTATTTGAATAACATCATGGATATCAATTAACAAGTACGTGACTTGTTTGTGAAACTTTATATTCATCTTTATGATGTTTATTCTAAAAGGGGTCCCTAGTCGATAATTATATGAGGACACATATAAATAGATTAGCATATGTACTGGTCGATGGCCACGTTTCACAGGTCATAGATATGGAGATATCAAACCAATAACATGGACACATGTTAGAGAAAATGATATTAAACATCGACCCACTATGAGACACTGCGAGAACCTTGTATTCTTTCATGTCATCAGTTGATTTCATATACGATTGTATGCTATGTGCTTCGATTTGAGATTGTCGCGTGTTTTGAAGATGCGTAATGGCTTACTTAGGAGTCGTCAAACGCTACTTTGTAACTGGATAGTTATAAAGATAGCTTTCAGGTTTGTCATGAAATCTGCTGCGGAGCATGGTCGATCAAGATAGGATTTGCCCTCCATACAACACGAGAGATATCTTTAAGCCTCTCGAGTGGATGGATTCCAAAAAATACATAGCCATGCTACTTGAGTAAAGAGTTACTCGAGTCATCGAGTTAAAGAGTTAACTTAATACATTCGGGAATCAGAGTCATGACATCGAGAAAGTGTGATCAAGCCATCCAAACAAAGATGACAACAACTCGCATTGGGTTTGACCGATATCGTGAGGCAAAAGGAAATACATATAGGACATTGTTGAGATCCGTCTGATCTTTACATACACCCGGGAGTCGGTAAGTCCTGCTAAGGGCTGCTATCGACTATTGGTCGAATGCTCGATAATCGAGTAGGAGTACTCGATGGTTGAGTAGATGGGTGTACCCAATGATACCCGATAATCGATAGGGTATTCCAACCATGTTCGAGTGCACGTGAATCTATAGGGTCGCACATTTAAGGGTCTATAACCAATTCAGATAAGGATCTGAGTTGTAGTGGGTTTATAGTTCCTAATGGACTTCAAGGGTTGAAATCCGTCATGGAACGTCTATATAAAGGGAGAATGTGGTGGTTTTGGTGAGAGAAAGATATATGAAAGGAAACGATAGGAATTTGGAATTCCTGAAACTCTACCGCCACTCCTCTTCCGTCCGGAACCGCGCAACCAACGCTAGCACTCCAGCGCGTGGTGTTCACTCCTGTACGACATATTTTATTGTGCTATCTATCGAGATGTCCAATTGACAGACTCTGCGTCGTCGAGACAACCGTGTCCTATATAGGTTCCGATGGACATTAGTCCAAACCGGACCCACCCTACCATGTGCCGACAAAAAAGCCGGGTCCAATGCGCAACTCCCAGTCCCATTGCGCGTGAAATCATTGGACCCGACGATCCAGAAATTAATATATAGTATACTACTACTAGGAGTAGAACTGACGAAGAACGTGCAACCTTTTTAGGCTGACAGAGATCGAATCATGGATCGATCGATCGATCGAGAAGCTAGCTAGTACGTGGATCCGTGGGTCTGACTTTGTAAGCTTGCGAAATGCATTGTTCATTTTTGTCAAGCACGCTAGGTATCTCCTCCAGCTGGCATAGCGCGCCCACACGGTGCTAAGCTAGCTGATGGCCATGGGCAGCAATGCGAAAAAGGTCGTGGACGTTCAATTACATCTGAGCATCTGGTGGAATGTCTTGTCCACGTCTTGTTCATCTGTCAGCGCGCGCGATGCCACGATATATATACACGATCGGTCGACACATACGGTGCGAGGCCTGGCAAATAGAGTCACATGCGTGGGACGCGTGGCCAAACAAACCGATCATTACGACGAGCTTAAGCTCGTAGCGGTCCAGCGTGTTAGTACAGTATGATCGAGTCAATAGACCTCATGGGAAGAAATGGACGAAAATACGCGTGGCGGTCATGGGCTGATCGATCGAGGCGCTCAGAAGCCTATGTGCATTTGGCCCAAGTCTTCGCTTTTTCCCCTCACCAACTTTTGTTTCAAATTTGGACATCGTGCAAATGAATTTCTAGAACTAGTTTTATCCTTACCTACAAAAGTAGCAATAAGCGGTGTATATCATTTGCCATACTTCCGTACCACGGAAAGGTACTGGCATTACGACCACTATCTTAGCAAGTCAGACGACCAGCGTGACAATGCGATGCTCACTGGCTTAGCGTACATTGGGACTATGGTAGGTTCCTACCGAGTTCCCTTACTCGTCAGGGATTTGGCCATTAAATCAGCTAATTGATCACTTTACTTGATTATTCTCTTAATTAATAGCTAATTAAGGAATTTGTACAGTCTACTGAGCACTCCTTCCTCATCAGGGGCCAATTGGGCCAATAATCCATGGTGCCTACTGTCGAGCTCAAAGTGCGTGACAGCTCTTCTATCGTGGTGGGCTAGTCCTACGTGTCACGATGGACAGTGATGCTGCGACTTCGGCGAGGTTCCGTGGTACGGGAGCACGGCATGTGATAGTTGTCGGTTGTCACTGTTTTTGTAGTCAGGAACAGGGTTAGTTTTACAAATTCGCTCGTTCGAGGCTAGATTTGCAAAACAAGTTTGCGAAGAACACGTATTTAGCCCTTATGCACATTTTTTATGTTGACATGCATTTGAACGAAATTGCAAATCGAGTCTCTTTCTTGGCCGCGGAAGTACTAGTAGATGACACGTGTCATTTTCTGTACTCTCCTACCGCAGCAGATCGTCGGTACTGCAGCGGCAGCGCTCTGACAAGCGTGGCAGGTGGCGGACCCCACCTTCTTATTGAACTCGGGTAACGTGGTATCCCATCTTACTAAGCTCGGGTATCGCAGTTTCCTCGCCTATCACGATGGACCCTCCGGACATGTTGTGCTGATAAGAGATGCTGCGGTTCTAAGGATCTGCTGTGATAAAAAAGCACGACATATGATATGTTTTCGTCTGCAGATACTTTCGCGACCAGGAAAGAAGCAATAATTATAATTTCGTTCGGGCGTGGACAAAAAAAAGTTAAAAGAAAATGAGTGCAACAGCACCAAGTAGGCCAAAGTTTCCAAGTTTGGTTGGTGCCCCCGGCCGGCCGCGCGGATGGAATCATCTCCGGACGTGCCACTTTAAGGCTGGTGGTGAAAGCAACGTGTGACAAGAGATACCCGACCCACCCGGCTCCGGCCGCATGCATGTGAGAAGTCCCCTTTTCGCTCGCTCTGTCCGCCTTGCTATGGCTTAACTCGATCCCTTTGCTTTAATTCCGGTTCCCTAATGCATCTTGGCTGGCAAGCGACAACCATACAATCCCGTCGCGATCTCTCCGGGCGCTCGCTCACCTGAAAGGGACGCCGACTCCCCTCGTCATCAGGCTGGGCTACTAGCGGCTGGTCAGTACCGCTGCTGCACTGGCACCGAAAAAGCATTTACTAGTTGATAGAAAAAATATATATATCACGTGGAAAATGACTTTATATTTTTTTTTGCACGGTAATCTTGTTGTATTGTGCACGGTTGCTGCCACACACTACAGGAAACAATACTTTTTTTGTCGGCCTAACTTTTTTTTCGTCGGCCCAAAAAAACCGACGATATAAATGTATAAATTGCCGGTCCCACAAATACCGACGAAATTAGTTATATTTTAAATCGGTTTCAACGTTCTAGCCGATTTAAAGTAAGGAACCGCCAGCGCAAGATTTTCGAAAAATATTTGGGACCATTTTAAATCGGTCCAGCCGATTTAATTTATGCCACGTGTCGCACATTGTTATTTTCGACGGCCAGAACCGACGAATTTAGGACACGTGGCGCCCGGGCATGTATTTTCGTCGGTTTCGGCCGACGAAACTGCTGGAGGGAAAAAGTTGGCCCACGCGAATCGGTGCTGTTCGCCGCGTGCCGCGTTCTAGCCGCCACGCCAGCGCGCCACGCTGCGCAAGGCATGCAGCCCATAAGCGCGTCGCCGCCGCCGCCGCATGCGCTTGGTCGCCGCGGCTTCGCCCAGCGCCTCGCCGCAGCTTCGCCTCAGCGTCGCGGCTTCGCCCGCAGCGCCTCCGCCGCGGCTCGCTTCGCCGCGCGCGCTCGCCAGCGTCGCCCATGCTTCGCCATGGTTATCACCCGCGCACATCACGCCGACAAGCGCCACGCGCGCCGCTCCTCATGAGCCTGCGCGCCCACGCCGCCGTCCGTCGGGTAAATTTCAATTTCTTTGTGGATGTGGAATTGGTAATGTATTTAGTGATTTCGATTGCTCAAAAATATGCCCTAATATCGTTAAAATTAATTGTGCTCAATGCTTGTTGTATATGTTCAATGTTTGTTGTATATGCTCAATGTTAGTATTTGCTAAATGTTGTGTTATATAGTTAATTGTGCTAAATGTTTCCGGTGTTAGTAGTATATGCTCAATATTAGGAATGTTAGTACTATATGCCCATTGTTAGTAATATATTTACTCATAATTTCGTGTTAGTAGTATATACTCAATGTTAATAATGTTAATTGTGCTCAATGTTATATATGTCCTAGCATCGTTAGTGTTATTTTTTATCGTTAATGTGATTCCATATAGGTTAATAGTTAATGCTTTGCTTTATATTATAATCTCACTGAATGATGCCTTACTTTATGCTGTAATCATATACATATACCTCAAATCAACTTCTCTATAGGTTCTTTCCTAATTAGAGAACCCACTGCACATTGTTGATAAATTGTTGCGGTTGAAAGCTTATCACTTACTTGCCCTTGCATGTCCACTCATTTAGTTAAGCAAATTAGGAAAACGAAAACTTGATGGTGGTTCTCTAATTGAAACTTGATGGTGTTTTTGGACAGCCTGGGATGAACGATTTAAGTATGGGTTTTATGACATGTCGTAGTATTTGAGTGAAATTTTATGTGCATAACCTAGTGCGTGGAAAATGGGAGATGATCGTGCGTGGATGTATAGTGGTTGGAGAAATAATTCGATGCCCACAAAAGAGTGGATGGTGAATACACAAGCTTTCGTGGATCTTGTGTACTCCTCATCTCCAGGTGGTGGTTTGGCAAAGTGCCCGTGCTCTAGGTGTCGGAATTACGCTCGGCATGTCAAGTCTGATATGGAGCGCCACCTATGCAAATATGGTTTCATGCCGGATTATCAGACATGGTATGAGCATGGTGAGGCCCCGCAAGAACATATGTCCAATCCGGTCGATGTTTTCGATGACCCAGAGGATCGGATGGAAGAAATGATGGGTGATTTTATTCAGCAGTTTGAGGATCAACCCGGGCCGGAGGTTAAGGAATTCTTTAGTCTTCTTTCAACCGGAAGAACCTTTGCATGAGTCCACGAGTGTTACGCACTTCTGTCGCCGTGACACGACTAATGGCTATCAGATCAAAATACAACTTTTCTATAAGTTGTTACAATGATCTGATTGATTTGATATCTGAAATTCTACCAAAGCCTCATAAGATGCCAAAGGACTTCTACAACTCCAAAAAACTTCTATCCGGTCTTGGAATGCCTTACCAGAAGATTGACGTGTGCATCAATAATTGTATGTTGTTTTGGAAAGAAAATGCAAATGCAAATCATTGTACATATTGCAAGAAATCTAGATATGTGGAGCTATTGAACGAAGAAGGAATTGTGCTGCCAACAAGAGTACCAGTCAAGGTTTTACGGTACCTGCCTCTCACACCAAGACTCCAACGGTCGTACTTATCAAAGTCAACTGCTCAGCATATGAGGTGGCATAAGGAAGGCGTACGTATCAACAAGGGTTCTATGGGTCATCCATCGGATGGAGAGGCATGGAAGGCGTTAGATAGATATGACCCAGATTTCACCAAAGAACCTCGGAACGTGAGGATTGGGTTGGCCACTGATGGTTTCACACCCTTTAACACAAATGCAGCCTCATACTCTTGCTGGCCTGTCTTTGCAATTCCATACAATCTTCCTCCCTCGCTATGCATGAAGGATGAGTTTGTATTTCTAACTCTTGTCATACCGGGCCCGATCATCACGGAAAACATTTAGATATGTTCATGCAGCCTTTGGTTGATGAGTTGAAGCGGTTGTGGAATGGGGTAAGGACATATGACAATAGTAAAAAGAGTATTTTACTTTATGCATCGCATATCTTTGGTCCATACATGATTTTCCCTGCATACGGCATGTTCTCGGGATGGAGCACACATGATCGGTTATGTTGTCCAATATGCATGGATGATCTTGATGCATTTCGTTTGAAAAATGGTGGCAAGTTTTGCTTCTTTGATTGCCATAGGCGTTTCACGCCTCGTGATCACCCATTTAGAACGCAGAGAAATGCATTTCAGAAAGACACAATCATTATGAAGGGTCCACAAGGCGTCGTCAGACCGCCATGAGATCATTGCTTGGCATAATCAGCTAGTCCGAACAAATGATGGGTTTGAAGGGGTTAAAGAAACACACAATTGAACTCACATATCTTCCATTTGGAATCTTCCATATGCTAAATTTCTAATTTTTTTGCATAATATTGATGTTATGCATCAAGAACGAAATGTTGCGGAGAGCATCATCAGCATTTGTTTTGACTTCAAAGATAAAACAAAAGACAATATGAAGGCACGTAAAGATATGGCCGAGATATGTGACCGCCCAACCCTAGAGGTGAGAGAAGATAAAGAAGGACGTAGAGGGAAACCACGAGCTCCATATTGTCTTAAACCGGCAGAAAAGAAAGAGATACTTGTGTGGTTGAAGAATATCAAATTTCCTGATGGTTACGCATCAAACTTAAGGCGTGCGGTGAGCATTGCAACTGGAAAGTTAAATGGCTTGAAGAGTCATGATTACCATATTATGATGGAAAGGCTACTCCCTGTAATGTTCCGTGGTTACTTTAAAGAAGAAGTTTGGACAATATTAGCAGAACTTAGTTTTTTCTATAGATAGTTATGTGCTAAGGAAGTATCCACTACAATGATGAGAAAATTGAAGAAGGATATCACGGTGCTTGTATGCAAGATGGAGAAGGTATTCCCACCGGGCTTTATGAATGCAATGCAACATCTGTTGGTGCATTTGCCATATGAAGCGGAGGTTGGGGGTCTGTGCAATACCGATGGATGTACCCAATAGAACGAAATCTTAAACAAATTCGCAACCGTCCGTAATAAGGCCCGAGTTGAAGGATGTATCGGAAGCATTTTATCTCAAGGAGATATCGTACTACACAAGCACATATTTTTGATGAACACAACATCAATATTCATATACCACGATATCACACCTCTCAAGACATTCTTGTCAAGAATCAAAATATTCCTGTGGAAAGGCAAGGTTGTTGGTGGAAGTTCGAATCACACTCTACCTTTGGAGGAATGGAATGCCACATTGTTGTATTTGTATGCAAACATCGAGGAAATGGACAAGTATTTCGAGTAAGTATTAGCATTTCTAATTTTCAATAAATTTTCAATATTGTAACTTCAATAACTTTTCGATAGATTGTTTGATCAACAATATTGGAGATCAACCCAACAACCTACCCCTAAACAACTAGACAAATTACGACGTGAAGGTTTACGAGGGGGCCCCAATTTTGTGACGTGGTTTCGACAACATGTAAATTTCTTTCAACACATACAAATATTTCATTAAGTTAAATATATGGTTGAATGAACGCTCTACCTCTTGCAGTGTATGAGTGACAACACCGTTCATGAAGATCTAGCACAGCTATCCCAGGAAGCATTCTGGCGAAGAGTTTTGGACGCTATGATGTAAATGGATTTCGCCGCTCTGCAAAATTTGAAGCAACACATCCACAATTAGCGACAACAAATAGCGGAGTTGTCACTAAAGCCTATGATGTGAATGGGCGCCAAACAGTACTATGGTGTGATTCAAAACATAGTAGAATTCAAGTTCGGGGAGCTAAAGACTTGAGAGTAGTCTTCTTTTATTGTGACCGGTTTAGTACAAGCATCGGGGGTAGGGATAAAGCGTAACAACAAAGTTGGTTTGGTCGGTTAATCATCAATCACGCCTCATGGCTATGATCCATTTGTGATCGCTCATCAAGTTGAACAGTGTATTATTTGTCGATCCATGTACCTTGCAAAACTTGTCATCTTGGTGGGTTGTTCAAAAGGTTAATCCCACGGTCGCTTGCCAACTCCTAGAGACAACGACTATGGTGAAACCGATGTTGACAACACCGCTCACGAAGCATATCAAGCAGATGGTTTACCAAGCTCCTTTCAAAGTTGACCTTGGGTTGGGAATTGTGAAATAGTTGGCGATACAACAGATGTTATTGTTGAAAATGTTCGAAGCAAGAAACGTTCTCGTCGTGGCTCAAATGGCTCGCAAAATGGTCATAGATCCATGCCTCGTCATGGTAGTGCACAAAATATTTCCATTGAACCTCCTCAAGATGAGGACTTCTAATAAGTATGCCTACATATCTTGTATTATTTTTGCTAATAATATCTTGTTTTATTTATTAGTTATCCTTTGTATTATTATTTTTGCTAATTATATCTTGTATTATTTTTTCACGCAGGATGAGGTCGTTTACTCATATCGGCAGCAAATTTCTCTCAAAAGGAAAGAAGAAAGATGGCTCTTCATCTTCGAAGGGCCAAAGTTCATCAGAAGGTTCTCTCTTTAGAGGCTGCAGCTCTCAGCAAAGTCGACGAAGTGCGCTTGAGAGATGCCTTGAAGAGGCTCAAAACGAGGTTGCTCCACCAGTTGAGGCTCGAACAGAGGAGGTAATGTTATATTTTTCCAAATATTACGCTCCTATATAACATTAAACTCACATCTTATTTCTTTGCTATGTAGCAGGAGGCATGGGTTGGTGGGGATGGAGCTGGCCAGGAGGCAGGGGATGGTGGGGATGGAGTTGGAGGCGGGATGGTCGGGGATGGACGGGATGGAGCTGGGGCCAGAGACTGGGATGACGGGATGGAGCTGCCAGAGACAGGGGATGACGGGGATGGGGAAGATGAAGGGATGGTGATGGTGCTGCACTGTGTTTAGGTTTAGAGGGTCTAACTCGATCGGTGAGGTTCCAACGGACCCCTGCACGGAGCAGATTGTGCCACATGGTGAATGGTGAGTAAATGATGCAAATTTTGTTGTCATTTTATGATTACTTATTTTGTAACAAAAACTTGTAATTTGCGGTGCAATGGGTTGATCTTATGTGGGAAGGAAGAAACCGACATGCACTGTTAATGCTAACTTGGGAGGTCTTTGTCGGTACCACTATCCGTGGTTGGTCTTGGTGGGCGGTGTTTCTCAACCGCGGTGAAGTGGGAGCACTACAAGTTGGCTCTGAGATGGCCAAAGACAGACCTTGTTGCCATCTTGGTGTGGGCGATTCGGGTAATATTCATAATTCTCACTTTTCTTGTACATCGTTAGTTTTATAATAAAGATGTCTAATAATATTGTGTTTCCACAATTAGTTGAGGTATCGTTTGCCTGAAGGACAAGAGGAGGCATTGGCAGCTAAGGCGAAATATGTCTTTGAGAATGCTGCAAAAAAGGTAGTGAAGGACATGATGTCCAATGCTCGTATCCAAGCAGTATGCTCGTACTACAAATTGTTTAAACACCAGGATATGAGCAAGAAGTTAGGCGCTTCTAAAATCTACCTTCGAGAAGATGAGTACCTACAGGTAGACTTGTCTTGGCTGAGGAAGTGTCCTGATGCTTGGCGAGCACTCTGTGCCCTCTTGGGCCTCGGGCTTTGCCTTCGTAGGCGATCTAGGATGAAGAGGGACAATCGCCAGGCAGGCCCTAGGGTAACACAGCGATATGGCGCCGATGGACATCTTCGTCTCGCTAAGCGAATGGTATGTTTGTTATATCGTACTAGTTTTAGATTATATCTTACAATTGTACTCACTAATACACGTGAACATTGAATTACAGGAGGCTCAAACTGGCGTTGCACCAAGCTTTGTTGAGACGTATCTTGAGCCACCACGGACTGATCCTACTGACCAGATCAGCTTTGTAGTTCTCTGACTTCACAAAATTTGGTTAGTACAATTTCCAAAATACCAACTCAATGCATTTTTAAGATTTCTCTTAAATTGCATATATTGTAGGCTCGGTATGGAGAATTAATGGTGGAACGTCACGGAGCAGACTTTGATTGGAGGAAAGAGCAGATCGATAATGTTGCTTTATACTCAAGTGGTGGTGGGAAGAAACATGGCAGATTTGCCATGTTCAACGGGATCGTCGATTCCAGTGAAGCCTTAACTGAGGCGAGGTCGTCTTCTTCACAAAGTAGCTCACGAAGTTCTTCTGATGTTAGGCGAGACGAAGAGATGTTGAGGCGACAGCAGGAGGCACTAAGGCAACAACAAGAATTATTGAGACAAGCACAGGAAAGGATGAATCAACGTGACCAATACATGATTGAATGGCAGAGATCACAACAACAACACATTCAAGTAAGTACATTTGATCTTTTATAAATTCAAATGCTTTAAGTTAAAAGAAATATCTTGAATTGTGCTTCATGAACCGTATAGTTGTTAGCTAGTCGTGAAGTTTAAAATTTGCAAATGAAATTGATGTTTTTTACTTTTCAGGACCTTTTATCTGCTCACTTGGGATCGGCTGTCTCACTCCCACCATTTCAACCTCCTCCACCTGCAGTTTTCTTCGCACCTACAAATATGGTATATTTCATTCCAATTGTTTGGTTATTCACATTAATAGTGGTAATTTTTGTAAACTTTTGGGTACATCATACAGGGGCCGCCACTGCCTCCTGGAGCTGGATGCGATATTGGTAGTAATTCAGGGTCACCATCAGTTAGTCAATATTTTAACTCAGGCGGCGATGTGGGTAGCGGTCACGACTTCCACGTGTCACCAAGGTAAATTTGTATTTGTGAGATAAATCTTCTTTGCATTTTTTTGTTTCGAGTTGTTTTGCTTATATTTTAATCTGAACACGTCAAGGTAGATAACTTTCCATTTGGTGAAAAAGAAACTCATAGCTATTTAGGGAAAGAAAAAGAACATGGAAAGCAGGATGATTTTCATGCTAGAACAGTGTTACAAATGTGGTAACAATTTGTGGGAGTACTACTATATTTATTTATTTATTTACGTAAGACTACATATGACAATTAGAGGAAGCAAACCAGAAGAGTACAAAAGAAATCATAGGTTTTGATCAGGTGAAGCAACTATATGTATAAACAGCTTGATTATGCAAAATGGTATAATTCAAGAACAACACAACACAATGATCGAGTGTGCTATAGCAAATTGCAAGAGTGAAGCCGAGATTACAAATCCTCTACTCTTAGGACTCAAGATCTAGGATAGTTAAAATCAACAAACAAGCTCATCTAGGAGCACAAAGTGATATCAATTTGGAAGCTGCTCAAGGCTCGAGAACCATCTTTAATTCATGAGCGTTACAATACCTAGCTAAGCTTTTCTATTCAATTCCTGCATTTGTAAGGGCGATAAGCCCGAGAAGTTCGAGGTCACATGATACTTAACCTATATTCGTAAGTGACGAGAAGTCCCGCATTTATTTCTTATTCTCTTTTTCCATGGAAGAAGTACACAAGCAAAAGACAAATCTTGAGACATACCCTCCTTATTACAGGATGAACTACCAAGAAGAAATAGACTAGGGTTATCATGTGATTTTTGTTCTTTGGTTCAACTACACCATTGCAGAGAATACCCATATAGAGCTTAGAAGATTGGTGACCAAACACATTTAACTTTGTCTAGCCGATAGTATAATAATGTCTTCTCTTTTTGGTGACCAAACACATTTAACACATTTAACCAAGAAAATATTTTGATGTTCATTTTTTACTTTTCGATTCTTTCGATCTCCAAGGTGCAACTTTAATTATTAGATTTTGTCACAATATATATCTCCATCTGTGAAAATTTTGATGTCAATATATTTTGATGTCTCCATCTTTGTGAAAAATTATTTACTCATTTCACAAGAAAAACTTCAAATAAAGTGGAGCTAATTTAGAACTCACTTGAACATTTGTGGACTTTCTCTGCTAATATTCCAAAGAAGACGTTCACTATGAAATCTTGAACTAGTTTTGATGATTTCTATTACTCTTCCATTTTCTTGGTGCTTCCTGCTTTTTATTATGTTTCGAAAATCATAGTAAAGATCCATAGTTTTTTACTATGTTTGACTATTTTCTTGATTGCGAGGATTGATATCCAAAATATTGTGGAATTGCAAAGCAATGTTGAAGTACATCAATTGAGCTCCAAAAATGATGGTGCGTTGTGTTTGAGGGAACTTGTGATGTGAACTTGTGTTTGAGGAACTTTTGATCGTCACCATTGTTGTGTGATGTGGATTAATGAACTTGTGATGTCAACTAAGTCTATAACGAACTTGTGATGTGATCGAAGACTATATGGTTGTTAGATGTGTGATGTGGAATATTTCTGTGAATTGTGATGTGAATTAAGTCTATAATGAACTTGTGATGTGATCGAAGACTATATGGTTGTTAGATATGTGATGTGAATTGTATCTATGCACTGAATATGTGATCTGTGCATCTGTGAATATGTATCTGTGCATCTGTGAATTTTGAATTTTCTGGGATTTTTACAATTTTCTGTATTTTTTTTTGAATTTACTGACATATTTTCGTCGGCCAAAACCGACGAAATCAAACCGACGAAATTACATGTCAGTTGGTGACGTGGCCTATGGTGACGTGTCACCATTATTTTAAATCGGTTTACCGATGACTAAAAATACACTTGCCATTTCGTCGAGGGCGTCGAGTGACCCAGGCGTATTTTAAATCGGCTTCTGGCCGTCGAAAATATACTCGAAAATCTTTTAAATGCATGTATTTAAATCGGCCTATTTTCGTCGGTTTGCCGACGAAAATAACTAATTTCGTCGGTTTTTGGCTTGTTTTCGTCGGTTCTTGGCCGACGAAAATGAAGTCGTTTCCTGTAGTGACAGTTATCGTTATCTTTTTTATGGACTGAATACAATTCATACCAGTCAGAAGGCAAAACCAATCCCATACACTAGAGGGGAGGAAAAAGGCCATGCTAGCCATACGCAAACCGTAGAAATTTGTGGAATTATCCGTGTGTTGTTACGCATGACTATCACATTCTTTATTTACAGTATCATGATCACAATGTGATCCTAGCACGATTATAATCCGACTCTAACACGACTTCTGGTTAAACTCTAACCCTCTAACACTCTATCTTAAAATAGGTGTACGATAACAATCATAGCCATCTTGTTACATAATATAATATCCTTATTACAACATTTACTTTTGCAGAACCACTGATACGAGAATGAATGCCACCAAAATAACATCTACTTTTACCAATGTTGCCTTTCATAACATGATGACACTACATCCAAGACCGCCATCCTTCTATTCACACCACCCATGCGATGTTCAAACACCGTCACACAGATGCAACTCCAAGTACCATTGCCTACACCACCGACCACAGTACTCACTATGATCATCACCTCAACCACCTTCAACAGAGCCTCAACAAACAAAAATTCATCCACCATCTTCATCACACCCTCGTTCTTGATCTCCCCTACCTTTACATACATGCTCGAAGCCTTGGCCTCTACCGTCTCTACCTCTAGCCTTCAGCCAACTCGTGCTCCACCACCTCTCCCAAAACGTCCTCGACCACCTCGGTTTCCACCACATCTTTGAAAATGTCCCCGACCACCTTGACCTCCTACAGCATCACTCCACCAACATCGCATGTGGCACCAACACTAACACCACAATAGCTACCACCGACACAAAAATTATAGTCATAGCCTCCAAGGGGCTACTACCTGCTCCTACTCCTGCAATCGATATCACCATTAGCACACACGTCAACATTGCCTTTAGGTTACCACTCAGCACCTCCCTCTACCAATACCACCCAAGCCACTTCGTGAGCAATCTTCTTCCCTTGTTTCAGAGACTCTCTGCCTTGGCCTAACACTTTCAAGACCAATGCATCCTCATCACCACCACAGCAATAACACAACACCCATGCAGCTTTTATCCCTATCTCTCCCCTGCATATAGTAGTTTGTTATGCACGCACATTTTTCCTTTGATTTGCTATTCCCTGCCTATGCAACATTCAGATCTGCGCTTTCCCCGCGCAATGTCTAGAAGAAGCCATACTAAATCCCACAACTCTAGCAACGATATTGTCGGCGCTTGGGGAACAGGCCCCTCGCCGAGCTTACTTATTCATTGAGGGATTAACCGAGCCCTTTTTCCCGCGGAGGGCCAGCGTCCGAAGAAGGCCGTGCAAGGAGGTCGAGTTACCGAGGAGGGAGGCGAACAAGAGGATTTTTATACTGGTTCGGGCCTCTCATGATCGAGATAACAACCCTACGTTCAGTGTTTCTTTGCTTGTTATCTGCGTGCTTACAAGGGCCTAGTAAGGTTTACCTTTACATACGCTTGATTACAAAAAAGAGTGGATGTTTCTATGCTTGTACATGCTCTTTTTGATCTAGTGTGCGTGCTTTCTGTCCTCTGTCTCCTGTCTCCTTGGTGTGTTCCGAAGAGGTATTTATAGGTGTTTAACGATGGCTACATCCGAATGTCACGCTCTTACGTATCCTCGCATGGCAGGAACTATTTCTTAACTCTCGCCACGCGGCGTCGTGGATGTGATGGGCCCGAATCGTGGCGTAACGGCTATCGCAGCAGCAGCCACGTCACCTTTATAACCCGAGCATGACCTTCGGGGCATGCTCGGGGATCTTCCTTGGTCCTGACCGACCTTGGCCGCCAGCCCGAGCAACCATGCTCGGAAGGCTAAGCCGCATACTCGTGAATGGGTATGGTCAGCAGCCGATCCGTTCAGGGATCTTCCTTCGGAATGACATCAAAGGGAAGCATGGTCGGCTGAAGAAGGGCTGCCGGGGTTCGATGGTCCTTATGGTAATTTATCCAAGTCCCAACAGCTAGCCCCGAGATTCAAGTGGAAGAACCACTTGCTAGGGGCCTTCCTCTTGAGCCTTTAGACTCATAGGGGGGATTGAGATCTTGTGGCAAAAAACTACCTTAGCATGGGGTGAAACCTCATGGTGGAAACTTCTTAGTAACATCCGAGCAACCCTAGCCCGGGAATGGAATTAGAATCATGCCGGCGCTTCATGAGACTGAGCAACCCTTGCTCGCAAGCGACCATGCCCTGGCGGGACCGAGCATCTTGCTTTGGGCCCGACCAAAACGGGCTTGGGAACAGAAGTGAAAGGTCGCAATGGTTCCTTCTCCGCGAAGCCTCGCAGGTATCATTCTGACAGCTTTTGAAAAGCGTGCCTCTATTGACGCTTTTGAAACCGCGCCTTGTGCAGTACTGTGAACGGGTGAGGCGGTTTCAGACGTTGGCTTCTCCGCCTATAAATACTCGGCGGGAATAGTACGGAGACTTTCTTCTTCTGCATATCGCCATCAAACTCCAAAAGCTCTCCATCTTTCAAACTTCTTCTCGCACCTGCACCCCCTTTTCTCCGAATCCTCCCATGACGAAGTTCGGCCCGACCAAGATCACCGAGAGAGAGATGGCGCTCGAGGATTGGTACCTTGACGCAGTACTGGTGGATCCCCGTGGCGAAGGGCTCCATAGCCGAGGGCGGCAGATAGATCGTCACGTGTGAGCTTTACACTGTCAATGGGCTCCGGATGCCCGAAAGTGAGTTCCTCGAGTCCGTGCTCGCTCAATGCGAGTGCCAGATTACCAATCTAAACCCCAATTCCGTCCTTTTCCTGTCCATCTTCTCACACCTTTGCGAGGGATTCGTGGGCGTCTTGCCCACGGTGAGCCTCTTTTTCCATTTCTACTCCTTGTTCCGCACCGGTGGGCTTTCTCCCACCGGTTATTTGTATTTTCGTTTGCGGTCCAACCGACCGTACGAGTACCCATTCTTCACTCTCAAGGACTCGGTGTCGAGCTGGGCCGACTTCTGGTTCTACCTGAGGAAGGCGGAGGGAAGCACGCTCTGCTACTCCGGGATGGCGGCGCCAACAGAGAGACCTCGCACCCGCCCATTCAAGCTGAGGAGGAGCAGACCTTGATGACGATCAGCGAGCTCACAAACATGGGGCTCACTGGTCGGGACATCGTTCAGGACTTCCTCAGGAACAGGGTGTCCCCTCTGAGGAGGAGGGAGCACCCCTTCTTCAAAGTCTCCGGGTGGCAGGACCTCACCCAAGAGGCGGATTCTGGTAAGCTTCTCGATCTTGATCGACTTTTCTTTTGCATGCACAATTTTGTGCTCACACTGACCCCTTCCAATGATCGGTGGTAGCCCCAGGCTTCGACTGGGTGGAGAAGCGGGTCGCCGAGATGTTTGGTACCCCAAAGGGCAAGGAACTCGAGCACGAGCGGCAGGTCCCGAGGAATGTGCTCGAGCGGGACGAAGTGGTAAGTTCTTCAATTTATGCTTAAGGGAAAGTGTCCCGAGCATCCTATGACGTTTTCCTGCTTTTTTCAGGAGAAGATCGCCCTTGAAGCGGCGGTGGCCGATCTTAAGCCACTGGGGGGCGGCCAAGGGGTGCTCCTCCCTGCCGCCAAGAGCAAGAAGTCGAGGGGCAAGAGACAAGCTCCACCGCCACCCCTACTCGCTCAACAAAGAGGCGGACGACCTCGACCAAGAGCCCTCCACGTCAGCACTTCGAGTTTGCTGATAGGAAGGAGGTAAGTGGCCTGGATGCCTGGATGAGGGATTACTCCGCGAAGAAGCCGGGGCTGATGGCTCGTTTACAACAGATCGCGGAGCGGGCGAGGCTGGCCGAGGAGGCGAGGAGTGCCGAGCATGAGTCGATGAGAAAGGAGCTCGCTGACCTCAAGGCCAGGCTTGCCGAAGCTACCTTGCCCCCGGGCTATAGAGCCCGAGGAGGGGGAAGATGACGAGGACGAGGTGCCCCTTATAACAAGACATGGGCGCTCGAAGAAGACGCTGGAGGCAGTCGACATAGAGAAGGTCGACCCCCTCCTGGCGAGGATCAGCCACACCGTAGAGAAGAAGGCTGAACTTGTGGTCGCAGCGGCGGCCAACCCTGCCGGAGACGACAGCGAGGAGCTCGCCAAAGGTAGCCTTCGAACTCCGATTTTTCCTTCTTTTCTTTTTGCTCTTCGTTTTGCTTGGTCTTAATTGAGCTAACCCCACTCTGCTGGCGTAGGCGTGATAGCACCTAGGGCCTTACCGAATTGTTGAAAAATAGCTGACGAGATCCTTGATCATGTCTTAGAGAGGGATCTCGCCCTCCTCACCGACTGCGTGATGGGCGAGGCCGTTGATCTGGCGACGACGAGCGAGCCAGCTACGGATACAATGTTAGTATTGTGTCACCCGCCCACATACATGTATCTATGAGGCTCGACCGCATGAAAAGCCTTACTGCAAAAAGGAAACAAGAATTTCAGTTAACAACGGATTAACTACCAAACAAGTTTCATCGGTTCCCTATGCCCCAAAACGATAGATGACACGTTATTTATGCACAAAGCACAACGAATTCGCTGCAACTACAAAGCAAAGTTTCGGTGGCTCTTTTACAAATTTTTGCCGCCCCTAGTGGTGGAAACTGGAAAGATCTCTAGGCACGGCCTGAGCCGGCTAGGCGTGCCTACCTCGAACATGCACTCATCTATACTACTTTGCAATTGTACGTACGTCTCTCTATTGGTGGCCCGCTTCTGTTCCTCTGGCACGAGCCAGCAAGACCTAATCGGACGCTCAATGGCTTACTTTAAAGCCGGCGTTGCGAGCAAACGACGCGTGCGTGTAGGTGTTTAGTTTGTTTTTCAAGCGAAAACCAGAAGTGTTAGGCCCCTTGCCCTAATCAGGCGTGGCCGCACACTTACCGCAGCCTCCCCTGCTCCGACCATGGAAAAGTTTGCACCTCACTGATCCAGCTGAGCGTTATCGATAGCAAGGATGGAAATCTCGCCAAAATTTCATGAGATCTCGGTTTTTGGACGTGGACGAAATTTGAAATGCTAGCCGAGGTAAAAAAAATCAAAAAAAATAAATTGCTACAGTGATCTCGAAAATCTCGTCGGGATCTCAGATTTTTTTGGCCAGATTTGGACCAATAATCCCTAAGAAAGTCATCTGCTATGAAAATTTGTTGAAAAAACTGAATTTTTGAGATATTTTTTAAAAACTATAGAAATACTTTTGAATTTTTATATAATAATACATGCTTTATCATGGTGTGAAAATTTATGGTACCATACTAAGAAGTGTAGGATCATGCAAAAAAAAATTCATAATAATTGAACTTCATTTATTATCTTTGAAAAATCAAAAATAGAATGAACAGAATTGGGACAGTAACCTTATCAAAATTTTATAAATTTTCTCGAATGTGATCATGATCCAAAATTTTTATGAGAGCTTAATAATTGACTCAGTACCATTATGTAAAAGTTTAAAAAAAATTCAACTTCTTTGGTTTGCTCAATCAAATCTATTTATGCATTGAACTTCATTTGTTATATTTTTTAAAAAAAAATCAAAAACAGAAAAAACATAAATGGTACACTGCACTTGTGAGAATTTTAAAAATTTAGTAGAGTGTGATCATGTTTCAAAATTTTTATGAGATCTTAAGCATTTCCTTAGAACTTTTATGCATATTTTTCAAAAATTTTAAACATTTTTTGTCGCTAAAGAATTTTATGTATTGATCATGATGCTTTTGTGAGGACGTAGCACTCTCAGAATTTTTGGAACTACTTGAAGCTTGATCATCAGATAAAATTTTATAGAAACATTGATGATAAATCAGAACCATCCACAAAAAATTTCAAAATTTTCTAACATGGTATGCACCATTTTTCATTTGGTTGAAGTTTGCTGGTAAAACTTTTATCAGCACAATAGCATTGTCCGAATTTTTAAAAATTCATGAAGCTTAATCATCATCTGAAAATTTTATGAGAACATTATTAATGCATCACAACCATGCAAAAAATTTTCAGAATTTTATAACATGATTTTCTTCATTTTTGATTTTGTTCAAACTTGCCACTCAACGTTTTATCAGGACAATAGCAATATTTGAATTTTTAAAAATTCCACTGGATTCATAATTTTCTTAAATTTTTATGGCAACATCATCAATAGGAATCTTCAAAAAAAAATCAAATTTTTTTTACTTCATTCGACTGGTTTTCGTGCCGTTCAATCTTGTCGAGATCTTGGAAAAAACCGGCAAAATTTCGTTTTCAAAATCTAGAATTCAAATTCTGATTTTCTAATTTGGTGAAAATTTGTTTTAAATGGCCGCTGACGAAATTTAAAGCGAAAACGAGATTTGAATCCTTCATCGTAGAGCCGTGCGGCCTTGAGCTTCGAGCATAAGCAATTAATGAAACTAGGATATCCTGCGCGGCGTAACACACCGCGTGCGCTGTTTTTTTGCGGAAACAAATTATTTTTTTCGTCAACGCGTTTTTAAAAAAATCATTGATGAAACGTGCGAAACGGTTAAAATGATACAAAAGCATCCGCGATTACGCTAAATCGAAAGGTCCTTTTTGTGGAAAATAGTCGTTATGATCCAAACGGCAATATGTTTTTTCCGGTATTTATTTACGGTCCTTTCACGAAAGTTTCGTGATTTTTCTGAACCAGATGGTCGCCTTTGTAAAAAAACCGCGTGAAAGACCTACACGTAATTACGTATTTTTTTAAGGATCTACACGTGAAAAGGGAAAAAAACGTGCCGAGCCGACCGGCCGTGCGTTTTTTTTCACGGAAACAATTTTGGTTTCTCCGTCTGTTATTTTTAAAAAAAATCGTTGAGGAAACACAAGGAACGGTTGAGAGAACACACGTGCATTTGCGATTGCGATAAATCGAATGATCCTTTTCGTGTTAAATAACCGGAATGATCTAAACGTCACTATGTTTTTTTTGGTATCTATTTAGGTCTTCTTACGAAAGATCTGCGATTTTTTCTGAATCAGAAGGCCCTCTCTATAAAAAACCGTGAAAAGAACCTATACGTTCTTACAGATTTTTAGAGAAACCTAACCGCTCAAATGCACCACAGACCGGAACCTCTTCCACTAATAGGAGAGGTATTATTATTCCGAGCAAGCAACGCGCGCGTGTGTGGTTTCGTTTCTGCTTCCGGCTCGTCTGCGTGGTCGTCTCGGAGTGGTAGTGGTGGTGGTGGTATCGTACGTACGCAGGAAGCAGACCGGCAGAAGGAAGTGTAGAGATATCACCTAGTGCAGTCATGGGGGGGCGTGCCGCATCAGCCATGCACGCCAGGGGAGGCGGCCCCGCCACGCAGGCATGCCCGCCGGGGGTGCCGACCTGCTACCTAAAGGAAGTTAAAAGCTCGGGTTGTGGTGGGGCCGCGCGGGCAGTGCAGCGCAGCCGCGTACGCTGGACGACTTGCGCCCAGCACGACGGCCGCGCCGCGCGCAGAGCAGCCGCCCCGCCCGGGGTCGGGTCCTGCGTACGCATCAGCTTCATCCCTTCCTTCCGCTCGCCCGCGGGGCCGGATCAACGATCGCTGTTAATCTCGGCTTTGGACGCTTGCATGTGTTGCAGGGTACCACTCCGTCTCTGCGCGGCCGGCCGGCCGGCCTCGATCCTAGCTGCCCATCACCAGTCCAGATCAACCTTCATGTTAATCGATTTTGGATGCTTGCGGGCTCGTGGCGCGTACCGGGTCTACTGGACGGCTGCACAGCCCGGCCGGGGGTAGGGTAGGCTGGGCACACCGAATTTCAGCAATCATCGCGCACGGCACGGAGTTCGACGGTAACAAAAGATAGCTATAGCCAAGTTGAGTGAGTGGTGCCTCAGTACATGCATGCATGCACGCACGTACCGATGTACGTCGTTAACATGAAAGCGTGCATGACCAGAACAGATGCTCGTAGTTGTAATATCGTAGTGTGCCTAATGAAGATCGTAGTACTGACCGGACTGGCATCGGTAGTTGGATCGATGGGTTTGTGTCTCTGGGCGGGTACTGCTTCGCGGACGTTGGATGCAGTGGAGTGTGGGCGCCGTGGCGGGCCAGAGGGGTATTTAATCCCGGGCACAGAATTTTAGGACGCGGGGCCCGGCCGGTCTGTGCTGGTTTTTTCTTTTTCCTGATGCGAGTGACCGGCTGAGCAGTGTACGTGACTGTAGCTCATGGCGACTGATGATTCGTACGCCCTCATCCGTGTCGCTCGCGTCGCGCGTCAACCAGCGGGCGCAGCGTAACATAGCACTAGCTAGTAGCATTATTTAAGAGCTTTTTTTAATACCGTACATTAAATTTATTACGAATAGATCGATCTCTTCATATCGATCTTTTCGTATTGGCTATATTAGATTGCCTAATGCGCTAAGTCGCGTCGCACAAATTTTACTTCAAAGTTTTTTTAAAATTGATAGAAGGATCTAAATGTAATTTTAAATATCTCGTCACGGGTTTTTCGCAAAATAACTATACTTAAACGTAATTTTAAATCTTTCGGGTTTAGAGAACCGACGCGCAAGGTGAATTTGCAGAACTATGGATTTCAAAATAAGCGGTGGAAGGACCTGTTCGCGATTTCGAATTTTCTAGAGTTTTTTTTCGCAAAAAAAAATACTTAGCCCTCCCTGCACTCCAAAACTTCCCGGCTTAAGATATATATTATGCCGTCAAATTTTTAAAATTTTAGTTATTAATATCTTTTTAAAATATTTAGATTGGATGCATGAAAACCACATGTTAGATTCATCTCGAAACATACTTTTAAAATATTATAATCTTATTGAATTTTAGTTGTAAAAGTTGAGTTTTAGAGGCCGCAGAGATGTCCAAAACGACAACTATTTGTGAACGGAGAGGGTAGTATTTATTTATTTATGCATTTTCAGTAACAAAGTAGTATAAACATTTTCAACAAAAAACAATTAAATCTAATTTTTATTGACCAGCATGTCTTAAAATTCTCTTATTTAAGTGTAGGGCAGGGTAAAAACCGGTAAAGATGAAAGGTGGTGTGGCGTCTGGCATGGGCAGAAAGAAATTCAGAACAGGGGGAACTGGCTGTGGAGAGAACATGTTCGTATATCACACCGCGCTTACGCAAAAGCTGAACACTACAACGGTTTTGTTGTACCAGCGCCGGCCAGTGATGCATGTATATATGCATGGACCACTAAGTACATTAATTATCGCTAGCTTCTTACAATCAGGGGAGGACAGAACTTAAGCTTGCAAGTTTATATCACTTCTACATACGTCACGTCGAGCACATATGCCGCTCCCCAAAAGTAGGAAAAAGTTGACGACATTTAAGTGGCTGTCGATCAGTCGGCCAGATTTGATGCTCTTCCCCATTTAAAGACTTTATTATGGATAGATCGATCAAAAGTAATTACAGTTCTACTCTGTGCTGTTTTTTTAAAAAATATAGAGAAATCCCCGAGCTAACGTTCTTCCTTATGTAGAAGGTGCTATAGGCGACACCTATCGTCTGTCGTATATGAAGAGCGTAGGAGCGGACTAACTCGGTGGATAGTCAACAAAGCGTGAGGCCAATTGTTGCCCCGACAGTCAGACGCGAGAGGTTCCCTGCTGCTGTAGGGGAACGTCAGAGGTACTCGAGAGAGGGGCTAAATTTGCAATTCTGTTTGAGAGATGTCTAAATTTGCAATTTCATTAGGGTTGAGCCTAGATTTGAAAAAAAAAAACCACGTAAAAAGGGCTACAAAAATGATCATCTCGATTGTAGATACACACATGCAGAATTAGAAATTCGATAATTTCACCGCTCCAACTTATCATCAACCTATGTCTGTTGCACGAACTAAGATTCAATCCTGCAACTTAAACAGCCGCATGTGAACCGTTAGATAAAAAACGATGGTAAGATCTGTCTCGAGTACTGTTTAAAAACACAGTGCTGATTTTAATTGCTATAGTGACACATTGTTGAGTAATCTAGATCATTCATTCACTCGATCAGACAATTTCATCTAGCCTTCTGGAACTACTTAAGTTGTAGCTTCGGTTGAAACTGTAGTGGGTACCTTCTTTTCGGGGAAACGTGATATGCTACCACTAGATTTTTATTTTATTTCCCAAAGAGTAGTAGTACTACTCATACGTACATATGCAACACATTCAAGTGCTGCTGCTTCCTTAAGAAAAAGTATAATAAGGATATGTAAGTGGATTATAGGAGTCGTCACGTCAGATTTGAGTTGAGTTTGAGGAGAGAGAAGAGAAGCGGGCTACAGACTAGTAATCGACAGCAGTACGGGTTCCAAGAAAGTTGGTGAGAGAATGAGAGGATGAAGGTGGGCCAGGTATTAATGCTCAGTATGTATGTATAGCCAACTATTATATGGGTGAGCTATTAGATTGATTATAGATGATATGTCAACAACATAAAATCCGTAATTGGATCTATTATTAGCCTTACTCTGTATGGTGTGCGTGGTCCATAGGACCATACTCTATAGTGTGGCAGTCATCTAGTGTGTGTTAGGTTAGTAGAATTGTTTTGAATAGGATAAGATTGTTTTGTATTATTTTGTTCTATTATTTTAAATGAATGGAATGATTTAGTATCTATAGAGAATATTTCTTAAATTTGTATCCTACCATTCAGAATGAGATAGTTCTATTTAAACAACCAATTATATAAATAACTTTTTTTAAACCATTTCATACATGTATCCTCCCGCGCTTTCCGCCGTTCTGAGTTGGAATTATGGCGTGTCAATCGCGGTGCACTCCCACGGAGGACTTCGGCTGTCAAACTCAAGACCGCCTTACGCGCATCGGTGCATGCATGTATGTAGATGTAGGACCTGTTTGGTAGAGCTCCAGATCCCAGCCACCTGAGATCCGAAACTTGTAGGCTAAAATAAAGTGAATGAAGTTTATATTTTTGGTCTAAATGTAAACAAGATGATCCATTTAAACACTCTTAATGTACTTAGAGTTTCAACTCCATAGATCTGGTGGAGTTAGGAATACCAAGTCCCACTAGATCTACGGATCTGATAGAGCTGGAGCTCTACTAAACACATCCGTAGTGTCACGATAGACTCACACCACACATGACAGTGCGCGGTGTATACATGCAATTCCATGCTGTGCATGTATAGCTTGCCGTGGGCCTAGCTGGAATTAACTAGTGCAATTGAAAAAATATCCTGAATATATGTCAGTAAGTTAAATAGAGCATTTTATCATTGTCACATATAAGTGAGGACATTTTATTACTTGATTCAATTAACTACGGGTCTATACTGTTCAGGAAATTGAATTGAACCCCATGGAATCGAGGAGTTCGTTTCAAATCCATGCTGAATTGGACTTAGTTTATAAATTCAGCTCTAGTGTCTGCTTTATGACATGTGAATTTGTAGACTAGAATTTTGCAATAAAATCCAAATTCAAATGTTGATTGGTTACCAACACGAGGTACCAAATCAGTCGAAGCATCAGGCTGACGTGCAGGTGGTGCTGGCTACGGGAAGGTAGCGAGATCCATACGAATGTAGGCAGAGTCGACGCCATGCGGCTCTGGCTAAGTCAAGGATGGAAGTGACTGCAGAAGCAGAGGTGCTACCGGAGACAAGGAAGCTCTGGCCGAGGACGAAAGGAGTCGGTGGCTCCGGAGTACCAGGCAAAACAAGTCCCACAGCTACCAGAGTGGAGATAGACATGCATCGGCGAGATATGGATTGATGACGGTGTGGTGGGCCTGTGGCCCAAAAATATGGAGTAGGGTTACTGAAAGACCAAAACAGTGATCAGAGAGCGGTGAAAGACCAAAAACATTATCAAGGATTGAGATTTACTCTCTCATTTATACATGGGTAAATTCGAAACTCAATAAGCAAACTTGACCATTACTTTATCCTTTAAACCGTGATCTAACGGCTCTTCTTGATCCAAGCGGTTCCAAGCTAGCATCTTAACCGTTCACTTGTCTTAGCGACTATCTTTGATCATCCTCTGTTGATCCAAGACTGTGTAAACCTCCGATGCACCTCGCCTAATCCGATCATCCTCCGTCTCACCATAATCTAGCACCATCGTTCTGCAACCATAAAAATAAGGAAACACGTCACATAGCAAAATTCAAATTGATATACAATAAGTCTTAGACAAATTCAAAAATTCAATTCTCAACTTAGCAGAGAAAGTCGGTACTACCGCCTACTAGGGACCGGTAGTACCGCTGGTTGACATTACCGCTCCCCAGTAGTCGGTAGAGCCGCTTGCTCTCAAACCCGTGCGAAGACCTTCTCTGAAAAATAGTTACCCGGTGCTACCGCTCCAAAGCCTGTTAGTGTCGCTTAGCTCAACTAAGAGGAAAAAAACTCGATACAACCATAGGTCGGCACCACCGCCTCCTGGGTCTGGCAGTACCGTAGGTTGGTACTATCATTTCCAAAGCCGGTAGTTCCATCTTAGATAGGCACAACTTAAATTACTTCAATTTAAAATTAATTTAAACTAAACTCAAACCTAAACACACCTTATTAAAATATGATCAAATACTCGTTACAAACAAAATTATATCTCTCATGGTCTTTCAGGTAGTGCGATTCGGAGAGGATAAATGGAAAGTGGCCGACGTCGAATGAGGTCATCCGGAGCTCATCAGTGACGGGCAGTCAAGGATTGGGCATCGGCCGTTGTCAGGAACTGATCGGCGGTGGAAGTGGTGGTGTGCGATCCAGGGGAGTTTGGCGGTGACGGGGTCATCGGGGTTTGAGAATAGGAACGAAGTGGAGGAGCATAAGGATGTGTAGATGACACTGAACTAACTTTTCGATTAACCCATGTGCGATTCGACATAGTTAATCGCAACTTCTCACTAATCTCCTACTGTGGAGAGAGAGGAGGGTTGCTTGTTTGGAGTTTTGGCTAGGAGTGGTCAGATCAGGGATCCAAAAACCGGCGAATTCGCGAAATTTCGGTTTTCGCCCCCGAATTTATATATGCCGGCCAAATTCAAAAATGTTAAAAAAATTTGAATTTGCTACAGTGCTGCTACAGTATTTCGGAATTTCGGCGAAATTCGGTCAAATTTCGCCGAAATTTCGGGTTTGGAGTGCGGATTTTCAAATTTTTTGGCCGGATTTGAACGGAATGGGTCCAATAACCCTTAAGAAAGTCTTGTTCCATGAAAATTTGATGAAAAACTAATTTTTGAGATTTTTAAAATTTGGGCAGAAAACTTGTCAGATTTTAAGAATTTTTAAAAGCTTGATAATGATGTGAAAAAATTATGGTACCATTCTTAGTAGTTTGGGATCATACAAAAATATTTTCAAAATAATTTAACATCATTTGTTATCTTTAAAAATAAAAACCGAATGGACATAATTGGGACAGTAAACTTATTATATTTTTACAAATTTTCTCCGGTGTGATAATGATCTGAAATTTTATGACATATTAATAATTTTCTCAGTACGATTCTATAAAATTTTCAAAAATTTAAATTTTCTTTGTTTGCTCAATAAAATCTATCAATGCAGTAAGCACTGAACTTATATGATTGCAATCTGCTCTGCACAGTTTTCAGATTTCGGATTTTGATTTATCAGACAATTCAAATATTTTTTAAACTTTTTGAAAATTTGTTTTTCAAGTTTATTTCAGGTAATTATCCTTATTTAAAATTTTCAGCTCCATATATTTTTCCAAGAATTTATAAAAATTCTGACAATGTACTGTGTACATATTTCTGTTTTCTGTTTTGGATTTATCAGGAAACTCAAATATTTTTATAAATTTTTGAAATTTTGTTTTTCAAATTTATTTGAGCTAAGGATTCTTATGTAAAATTGTTAGCTCAAAATATTTCTCCAGGAATTTATAAAAATTCTGACATTCAAAGTACTAGTTTTCAACTCTCTCTGTGTTTGAATTTTTAAAAATTGCTCACATTTTATCATCATCTGAAATTTTTCCAGATATATCATAAGTATGTCAGGAATCTCCACAAAAAATTTCAAAACTTTCTAACATCGTTTGTACTATTTTTCATCCGGTTCAAACTTGCCAATCAACGTTTCATCTACATAGTATCAGTATTTGAATTTTTTAAATTTGCACAGATCTGATAATCACCTGAAATTTTTATGAGAACATATCTAATGTGGCAGGAACCTACAAAAAAATTTCAAAATTTTTCGGCGTCGTTTGAACCAATTTTTAGTCAGTCAATTTGGGCGAATTTCGCAAATTTCGGCGAATTCAGGGGTATTTTCGGCGAATTTCGGAAAATTTCGGTGGAAATCAAACCGATTTGAATTTTGAATCTTGTCCGGCCGAAATTGCGAATTTCGGCGAAATTCGATTTCTACCTGTCGAATTTTTTCTCAAACGAAAAGTTCATCACAGGTCGAGATATCATTGAAGTTATCCGATAAATCCAGCCCTTCTATGGGTGCATGCACTTCCAGTCCACTGCATTTTTTTTATTCAAATCCAGTCCTCCACGTATATATTTGAAAATTTATCTTTTACCTTGTGAAAAGAGCACGTAAAGTGGCTAGCCCCGTGGTAGGACGAGCGAGCGCCGGTGTGGCTCGTTGCCGTGTCTAGGTAGCACGAAAGCTATCCTACTCCAGTGGTGTACGTTGCTTCTACGCTTGCTCGCCCTACGTGGTAGCGATTACCTTCTGCGCTCTCCCAACATTGCAGGTGACAGGTGACAGCTGCCGTGTTTTTTGTGATAAGGACGATGACGAATAGAAAAGGGTACAAATTTATAAAGCTCCGATTTGAAAGAAAACAGCATACAAGTTTGGTACGCTATTATTTCGTGACCCGAGAGTTGGAAGGGGATCCACTAATGACACATCACTGTCCGTCTTATGATTTACGTACATGGAGATGACGTTTGACTGGTCCTCCCCTCACATTGCAAGTTCCAACCGTCCGTCTCCCCTGCCCCTGCTCTGGCTGCTTCGCGTCGCGGCCTGCCCCTCCCTGCCGCTGTTTGTTCTGTTACACACCCGCGCGCCCGAGCCAGCCAGCAGTCGGACGAAGACACGTACTATACTACTACCCCTCGATCGCGTCACACCAGTACACCACACGCTTCCCAACCTCCACCGCGAGCGGCGCGGCGTATCCCATACTCCCATCACATCTGTCACCGGCTCCGCGCTTCCTTCCCTAGCTCGCCTCCCCAGCTAGCTGGATTTCATAACTTTTGGTACGGACAAGGATACAAGTCTCGTCCAGATCTTGGTCTTTTATGTAGATGAATTTTAAAATATCAATCAGAGTAAACAAAAGTAAAAGTTTAAACTGTTACAGTATCTCAGAGATCTCAACATTTTGACCAAAATTTTAATTTTTTTGACTAGAGTTGGTCCAAAATTGTATATATTTTATCATGATGTGAAAATTTTATGTACTATCCTAGAAAGTGTAGGATCATACCGAATTTTTTTTAAAATAATTTAACTTCATTTGTTATATTTAAAAATCAAAAATAAAATAAAAATAATTGGGACAGTACCCTTGTTATAATTTTATGAATTTTGATAAAGCAAATCTATGCATTAATCATTAGGTTTTTATGAGGACGTAACACTATCAGAATTTTTGAAAAATTTTAAAGCTTGATCATTATATGAAAATTTTATAGAAACATTGATGATACATCAAGACTATTCACAAAATTTTTTAAAATTTTCTAACGTGGTTTGTACTATTTTTCATTTGGTTGAAGTTTACCGGTAAAACTTTGACCAGGACAGTAGCACTTTTTGAATTTTCAAAAATTCATGAAGCTTGATTATCATCTAAAAAATTTACGATAAAATTAATAATGCTTCGTAACCATGCACAAAAAATTTAAAAATTTTATATTGTGGTTTGTTTCATTTTTCATTCAATTTAAACTTGCGAGTCAGCGTTTTATTAGGACAGTAGCAATTTTTAAATTTTTAAAAATTCCTTAGATTTAATAATCATCTACAATTTTTATGGGTACATCGTTGATGTGTCAGGAACCAAAAAAATTTCAAAATTTTTCAACGTCGTTTGAGCTATTTTTCGCTCGGTGCAATTTTAACGAGATCTCAGTAAAACCAGCCAAGATTTCGGTTTTAAAATCCAGAATTCAAATTTTATTTTTACAATCTGTCTGGAATTTATTTTAAATAGTGAGATTTAGTCGGGATTTCGTTCTTCCGAACGATATTTAGGGCCGGTTTGCTAGAATTCTAGATTCTAGCTTCACCTGAGATCTGAAACTTGTAGGCTAAAATAAAGTGAATTAAGTTTATATTTTTAGTCTAAAATGCAAACAAGATGATCCATCTAAACACTTGTAATGCACTCATAGTTACAGCTCTATAGATCTAATGAAGTTAGGAATACCTAATTTCACTAGATCCACAGATTTGATAGAGCTGAAGCTATGCTAAACATACCCTTAGATCTGATTTCAATCCTTTGGTACGGGTGTGCCTTGTTGCCCTGCGTCTGTGCGGCATCTACGGTGTACGTACACGAATGACATTCGAGCTAGCAGAGTAGCAGCCATTCCTTTTGCCATCGTATCTTTGACGTCTGCACCATGTCTCATCGCTCTAATAATTGTTGTACGTACGTTTTTTATTGAAAGAGGAACTGCTGCTACTGCTCTACTCATACAGTGCCATTATGTAAGAACTCTTGCATAAACATACCAGTAAACGGAGGTGGGCCTATCGTGTCGGATCGGGCTGATTCGGTGTCGGTTTATCGTGCTTTGAGTCTAAATCGTACCGGACCGTGACGGTCCATCGTGCTCGCCGTACCTGGCCGGGCTGGCCTAGTTCGCATTCGGCGAGCCCAGACACGACCCATTTGCCCTTCGTGTCTGTTTCGTGCCATGCAGG
Organism: Guadua angustifolia; assembly: GCA_036346375.1. NCBI lineage: Eukaryota > Viridiplantae > Streptophyta > Magnoliopsida > Poales > Poaceae > Guadua > Guadua angustifolia. The sequence goes on along the minus strand of CM070500.1, from coordinate 2,392,076 downwards.
CCTAGGTCCGACCCATTTATACTATTACTATAAGTGAAAATGATCACGGATTGATTTCTTTCTTTATCTGTTTAGAACTTCCTTTTTCTCCGGTCGAAACAAAATCCTATTGTGTTTATTCTTCTCGATTTTCTTGATTCAGTTGTTCCTTCTAGTCACATGCATGCAGCCATGCATTTACTCTTTGATTTGCTCACCCACACAAACAACGTATGGATGCATTCCCTTCCTTTTCTCGGTCCATCTGTAGTTTTCTTCCTTTAGTCCTTGATTTGCTCACCCACACATACAACACAGGTGCGTGCCTGTTTCGGACCATACCGGCCCAAGCACGGCGTCCGGGCCGAACCGCCCATCGTGCCCGATTGGCAGGCCCGGCACGGCCCGAGCAACCATACCGAGCCGACCCGGTCCGTTTAGAAAAGTACCGTACCGGACCGTGAGTCGTGTCGGGTCGGACGTGTCTTGTGTCGATCTAAAATAGTCTGGCTCAGTGCCCACCTGTGGCAGTAAACAGCTAAACATACATGCTTAATTCGAGTACGACTTTTCTGAGGATGGACCGACCAGGCTGAGCACCAATTATGCATGCATAAGATTCAAGACGACGAAAATAAAAAAAAAATAAAAGAAAGGAAAGGAAAACAATTTGTATCTCTGGCTCTGCTCAACTTTTTGCGCGAGGAACATATGGTCACACGCATGCGGTGACCACTGACCACTGGCTGCTGCAAAGTACAGTTGAGCCAGCTACTAAGCCAGTTAGCCTGCTGATCTTTATGACACACCTCTTCCTTTTTCCTAGTTTCACGTCCTGTCAACCTGTACCACGGGAAAAGTTGTTGCCTGCCGATCGAGAGGAGAGATGGAGTGGCTAGATCATAAGTTCTATCGCGTCTCTTCTTGCCAAGAAACACTGTCTAACGCAGAGTCAGCCATGCATGCCTGCAAGGCTGCAACATTGCCTAACTAATAAGATCGATCTGTAACAAGCTTGGCATGCATGCACAGTGACGGTGGTGGAGACGGTACGTACGCGCGCACTGGTGTAGGCGCGGCTCGTACGTCTGAGCCGGTCGAGCCGACAGGACACGATCTCTCGCGACGCGCGACCGCATCGATCGTACGCCCCGCACCATGCCGAGCCGACGCCGCGCGAGCCGCTTCTCGGGACTTGAGGCCGCCCTTTGCGAGCTTTATTCGTTCCTGCCATGGCATGCCACTGGCCGCACATACTCTCTCTCTCTCTCTCTCGGGACTTGGGGTCGCCCTTTGCGAGCTTTATTCGTGCCTGCCATGGCATGCCACTGGCATGGTCGATTCGATCGACCTGGCACGGTCGTATTTAACCATTCCTCTTCGAGGGGGCTGCAAGCCAGAAGCGGCCGGACTGGTCATGTCGCCCGTTCGCTGATGGGCCCCGTACGTGTCACCCTCATTGTCATGTCACTTGTGCTGACTATCTGTCGATGGCCGGCCGATACCTTGCACAGCCGAGTGAGCTCCGGTACATGCTAGCTCCGTCGAGTCGATCCTTCCGTCCGTCTCTCCATGCGTCCAACCCCTGGACTGCCTGCAGCGACTAGCTCGTCCCGCGCGGCAGTGCATGTGGTGCGCCCGTTACTTCGGCTCAGAGGTAGGACCGACATGACCCTTAATTATGCGACATGGCTTCTAGCCATAAGTCAAGATTGCATGATGCATATGACGGCACAAGTTTATCCAGCCGGCCGGATTTGATAGATCACTGCTGGGGGCACTGGGTGCTTATCAAATATTGACATTTTGCGACTATCATCAACACGAAGATGACCATCGAACTACAACTGCTAGCATATTTGACCATCGAACCATGGTCATCAACACGAAGATGACCATCGAACTACAACTGCTAGCATATTTGACCTTTTATTTTTTTTAAAAAAATAGTTTCTATTTAAAAAAAATACATAGCACGGAATTTTTTTTCACGGCGGGTGCCATGGGGATTAGAATTACCGCGGAATAGGGCGCGAAAAATCGGCAACGTGGAATCTACCGGTGGGCGTGGAATTCAGTGCAATTGCCACGGAACAGGAAAGAGAGAAATACAATTGCCATGGACCAGAGGTGCGGAAATCTAATTCCCACTTATGTGGCCGGAGTTTGCCTGTCCCAAGATAGAGACGAACGGCAATAAAATTTTGCTACGGTGCGACGGCACGACAAATTCCACGTTCTATGGAATAAGATCAGTCCTACAAAAAATTTCTACGAGAGCTGGTTCACGACCATACATCCCAACTACCCGCAAAGAGGGCACACACGTACAATTAAAATACACGGATCTCTCGACACGACGCCAGGATCGAGAGGCCAGGTAACTAGCAACAACTACGACGGCGACAAGGCGGAGGAGCTCCGATCACAACCCCTCTGACACGAGCGACAGTGCGAGATCTGGGCGTCCGATGTTGCACGTGTCGACCGCCCCATGCACCACCACGTGCTCTGCGGAGTCAAGCTTGCCTACAGCATCCCAGTTCCATCTGGGGCCCGTCAGGCCATCTCTCCATCCCCATCTCTCTCGGTGGCCCACGTTCCGGTCATACACATATACATATATAATACGTGTGTTGTATGATCGAGTTCTTAGGCCCCGTTTGCAATGATTCAGATTCTAAGTAGAAGCGAAGCGGTTCGGATTCTTTGTAAAGCGTTTGGTAGAATCGAATCCGGAGGAGCGGGTTGCTAGCCGATTCGACCACGGCGTGTAAAAATCGAAACGATTCGCTTTGAAACGTTCCAGTCCTATTCCGTTTGGTTGGATTTATTTCAGATTCTAGGAGAAACAGTCCGGTTCCAAGTTGTCAAACAGGGCCTTAATTTGCTCTTTTTTTCCCTCTAACACACTTCTTTTCCTTGTATATCTAGTCCTCTCTTTGAATAAATTTGTAAAACTAAACCTCTAGTTGATCATGGAATCAATGGTGAATGACAGCGTCCGCTTCTATACAGTAACACATTACCGGCGCCGTAGCTGGTAATGGGCCAAGCACGGCAGAAAAGAAGCCACGTATGTCAAGCTCGGTAGCAGGTGCCGCAGGCTAGATGCTCGGCAGGCCCTTGTCGGTAAGGGTGAAAACGGGTCGGATACGGCCGGAAATCTCTCTTCCCGTATCCTAACCCATATTTTTTTCTAGATTTGGAACCGGATACGGGCTAACCGGATCCGGATACGAATCCGGATAATTCGGGATACGGATTCGGATCGAGAACGGATAGAGATATACGGATATAATCAATCACCTTTTCTAGACTCCGGAAAACATGCTATTGATTACAACCAGAAAAGCTGGCAGTGGCTACTAGCCTACTACGTGTATACTTATAGAGAATTTCACTCGTATATGCCCATGTATTGCAGCACAAGACAGGGATATATGCCGCCAACAAAAGCCAACTGTAAGCAGGAAAAGAGCTGGAATCACTATGAAAAAAATTTGACAAACATAGCTTTAATAACATAGGTGGCAACTTGCAACTCATATGTATAGTTTTGTATACCCTGATAGACACAGCAGTGAAGTGGCCAAGATCAGCAAGCATAGCTTCAGTACCTACATATGTTACAAATATTCCAAAGACAAACTATTCATTCATAATAAATGGTTTCACCCAGATAAAAGTCCTATTTAAATTCACCTGCCATAGCAAGCAGCACTCCTCCAAGAGAAAGCCAGCCATCTTTCCCTGTTAGCTTGAAAAACTTCACAACATAATGTGGACAAAGAGCAAGACATATTCTGGGATTCACAACATAACCTGTATAACAGAAAGTTAAGGCAGTGAATGCCATTCACTGAAAGAAACCACTAGTAATGGACGCTAATATCTGTTAATGCACCAAAAAAAACTTATATGCTCTTTCAAAAGAAAAGTGCACAGATTGGCTTAATCTACACTAAGTCGTTGCAGCCCGAAAGTTCAGCTGGAATCAAGGTCTTACCAGATCAGACCAAGATGTTTCTACTATGTTTTCCAGACTAAATTTGCATCTTGATGCTTCTATTGAAAATTAGGTATTTCGGTACTTTCAAATTCCCATTACCAGTTTGATCTACCTACTTACTTGAACCATGACAAATAACCACATGACAAAAAAATTTATCTTCAGATGGCAAGATTATGTTGAGCTACAAGAATTAACGAAACAATTCAATGAACAAGATATAATTTCAGTTAAGGGGGATTCAATTTGCCAAGCTAATTAAAAGAATTAACGAAACAATTCAATGAACAAGATTATCAAAGGATCAAATCTGAGAATACCTCGCAAAACTCGGTTGGTGGAGCGTCGGTAGGGGGGAGCGGATCCACACTGGGGCCACCGCCCGAGGGGAGGCGCGGCGGCGGGAGAGGGGGCGTCGTCGTTAGCGGAAGCGTCGGCGAGGGGGGTGTCGCCACTGGGGGCGCCGATCGGTGGGAGGGGGAGTGTCGACCCGGGGAAGATGCTGCAAGGCCGAGGGAGTACGGGACGCTAGAAGCGGCGAGGGAGGGAGCCGGCAGGGGTCTCGATCTGATCACACAGGGAAAGAGGAGACGAGGACTCACGGAGAGAGCACCGAGACAGGGACACGGGAGTGTTTCGGGACAGCCAGACAGGGGAATGTTTTGTGAAGTTGTGACAATCCGGATATCCGAATTACCGAATACCCGATATCCGTTTTCCGACCCATATTTTCCGGATAGTGTCTGCTCCGAATCCGACCCGATATCCATTTTCAACTATCCGGATCCGGATCCGAATCCGACCCGATATCCGTTTTACTTCCCGGATCCGGTTCAAACCGGATCCGGCTCCGGATCGGGCGGGAATTATCCGTCCCGTTTTCACCGACAAGCTACATAAATAGCGAGTAATGAAATGATTAATTAATTAAGTTGATCAACAAATTCCTGCCGAGAGAAGGGAGCTCGACAAAAACCTACCATGGTCCCACGGCACGGTATTCCAGTTGACCCGCAACGCTGGTCACTTGACCTACCGAGGTGCTAGCGCCTTACCATGCTCCCACTGCTTTCACGGTCGGGGACGAGCTAGTTTTATAAATTCATTCGCATGATGCAGATTTGCAAAAAAACATTTTAGATGCCAAAAAATAAAGTGCTCGCTTCCTAATGATTATGTACGCAGCGAGTACTGTTAGTTCTAAGCTCTGTTTGAAGCTCTTTTTCACTCATCAATCTTTTAATATAAGGTAGATAAATTTTAAAATAATTTATTAATATTTTAATATTTAAAGTAACTTTCTCACCTCCCAGATATAAAACCACATCGCTTGTGGTAATAGATATGTGGCATCATTTGTTGTGAACCATTCTACTGTTGATGTTGCGGTGCTGTACAGTAGGAGGAGACAGGCCGGAGTAATTCAGAGTTCGCTGTTTGGAACGTAGAGATATCGAATTGGTTGGGGACGGACGGGCAAAGTTTCTCTTCATCTTCATCTTCTTCTTCTGTTGTTTTCGTATGCCGCAGCAAGATGTTCTTTTTCACTTTTAAAAATTCCTGTTTCTGTTGCTTCGGGCTGGTTGGTTCTGATGACAAGTCCCATCAAATACCGCCAATCCCAAGCCATTGCACGTCGTGACGTGGGAATGAATTGATTTCCTTGTCAGCGAGCTAGTGGGGCCTCTCGATCGGTGCCTGTGGCGTCTCCTCCCCTCCCCTCTGTTCAACCTTTTGGCTTTGCTTTCCATGCCATCTTCCTCAACAGGATGCAAATATGCATAAATGGAGGAGATTTGGTTGATCATAGCTGATACATTGCTGGTAGCTTTCGAAAAAGATTCAATTTTTAGTGTTGTTAAAATGGAGATATGCTCTTTTCCTCCTTTTGAGAAACGTACTGGGTGGTATGATCTCCACACGAATAATGTTATAGCAAACATGTAGTGCTGGTTTATTTGCTTAGTTTGTTGTACCCTTCTCCTTTGCTGTTATAATCTGTACTCGAGAAATGTCTAGCAAACATCATCTCTTCTTCTTCTTCTTCTTCTTCTTCTTCTTCTTCTTCTTCTTCTTCACCGAAGCCACCGCCGCGCCCGCCGTGAAGCCTGCGCGACGGGAAGTGATAGCTCGTTCCTCCTAACAAGAGCTACCACTGGTTGTAAACCATCATCCTAACCATAGCTCATCGTCGTGCGTAGCTTCAGCATAACCGAATGGACACCACAGAAATGCTTTATGGGACAACCCTATCTTTTGGACCTGTATGTCGTTCATTTCTCTACAATTATTGATTCGTACATACATTGAATAATACAAAAGTAATCGAGAATGCCTATAAACTAAAAGGCAAGTCTAAATTATGATTTGCTTACGATATCTAGCTCTAGAGAGAAATTCAACTAGTATCTTAATCTTGTACTAAACTAAGTATCATCCATTTACAGCTGCTTTGTCACTGGCTCACTGCTGCGTGGACAAATTAACACAGAATTACTACGTTGTAACAACACAAATGTTTTGAAACAGTATGTTGATTATATCTCTACTGTTTTTGATAAAAATACTGCCAAGTAGTGAATTACAAGCAGTTTCCAGTTTGACATAACGGAGCAGAGAATCCTAGCTCTTAGACTGCTGTGCAAACACAGTGAGCTCAGGAAAATGATTGCTTTGGCGCCATATAACTGTCGCGTGGTGGGTTCTCAGAGGTAGGACCGACATGACCCATAATTATGCGACATGGCTTCTAGCCATAAGTCAAGATTGCATGATGCATATGACGGCACAAGTTTATCCAGCCGGCCGGATTTGATAGATCACTGCTGGGGCACTGGGTGCTTATCAAATATTGACATTTTGCGACTATCATCAACACGAAGATGACCATCGAACTACAACTGCTAGCATATTTGACCATCGAACCATGGTCATCAACACGAATGACCATCGAACTACAACTGCTAGCATATTTGACCTTTTATTTTTTAAAAATAGTTTCTATTTAAAAAATACATAGCACGGAATTTTTTTCTCACGGCGGGTGCCATGGGGATTAAATTACCATGGAATAGAGCGCGGAAAATCGGCAGCGTGGAATCTACCGGTGGGCGTGGAATTCATGCAATTGCCTGAACGAGGAAGAAGAAATACAATTGCCATGGACCAGAGGTGCGGAAATCTAATTCCCACTTATGTGGCCGGGTTTGCCTGTCCCAAGATAGAGACGAACGGCAATAAAATTTTGCTACGGTGCGACGGCACGACAAATTCCACGTTCTATGGAATAAGATCAGTCCTACAAAAAATTTCTACGAGCTGGTTCACGACCATACATCCCAACTACCCGCAAAGAGGCACACACGTACAATTAAAATACACGGATCTCTCGACACGACGCCAGGATCGAGAGGCCAGGTAACTAACAACAACTACGACGGCGACAAGGCGGAGGCTCCGATCACAACCCCTCTGACACGAGCGACAGTGCGAGATCTGGGCGTCCGATGTTGCACGTGTCGACCGCCCATGCACCACCACGTGCTCTGCGGAGTCAAGCTTGCCTACAGCATCCCAGTTCCATCTGGGGCCCGTCAGGCCATCTCTCCATCCCCATCTCTCGGTGGCCCACGTTCCGGTCATACACATATACATATATAATACGTGTGTTGTATGATCGAGTTCTTAAACCCGTTTGATGCGATTAGAGATTCTAGTAAAGCGAAGCGGTTCCGGATCTTTGTAAAGCGTTTGGTAGAATCGAATCCGGAGGAGCGGGTTGCTTAGCCGATTCGACCACGGCGTGTAAAAATCGAAAGCGATTCGCTTTGAAGCGTTCGAGTCCTATTCCGTTTGGTTGGATTTATTTGATTCTAGGAGAAAGCAGTCCGGTTCCAAGTTGTCAAACAGGCCTTAATTTGCTCTTTTTCCTCTAACACACTTCTTTTCCTTGTATATCTAGTCCTCTCTTTGAATAAATTTGTAAACTAAACCTCTAGTTGATCATGGAATCAATGGTGAATGACAGCGTCGCTTCTATACTGATAACACATTACGGCGCCGTAGCTGGTAATGGGCCAAGCTCTGACAGAAAAGAAGCCACGTATGTCAAGCTCGATGGCAGTGCCGCAGCTAGATGCTCAGCAGGCCCTTGTCGGTAAGGGTGAAAGCAGGTCGGATACGGCCGGAAATCTCTCTTCCGTATCCTAACCCATATTTTTTCTAGATTTGGAACCGGATCACGGGCTAACGGATCGGATACGAATCCGGATAATTCGGGATCACGGATTCGGATCGAGAACGGATAGAGATATCGGATATAATCAATCACCTTTTCTAGACTCCGGAAAACATGCTATTGATTACAACCAGAAAAGCTGGCAGTGGCTACTAGCCTACTACGTGTATACTTATAGAGAATTTCACTCGTATATGCCCATGTATTGCAGCACAAGACAGGGATATATGCCGCCAACAAAAACCAACTGTAAGCAGGAAAAGAGCTGGAATCACTATGAAAAAAATTTGACAAACATAGCTTTAATAACATAGGTGGCAACTTGCAACTCATATGTACAGTTCTGTATACCCTGATAGACACAGCAGTGAAGTGGCCAAGATCAGCAAACATAGCTTCAGTACCTACATATGTCACAAATATTCCTAAGACAAACTATTCATTCATAATAAATGGTTTCACCCAGATAAAAGTCCTATTCAAATTCACCTGTCATAGCAAGCAGCACTCCTCCAAGAGAAAGCCAGCCATCTTTCCCTGTTAGCTTGAAAAACTTCACAACATAATGTGGAGAAAGAGCAAGACATATTCTGGGATTCACAACATAACCTGTATAACAGAAAGTTAAGGCAGTGAATGCCATTCACTGAAAGAAACCACTAGTAATGGACGCTAATATCTGTTAATGCACCAAAAAAAACTTATATGCTCTTTCAAAAGAAAAGTGCACAGATTGGCTTAATCTATAGTAAGTCGTTGCAGCCCGAAAGTTCAGCTAGAATCAAGGTCTTACCAGATCAGACCAAGATGTTTCTACTATGTTTTCCAGACTAAATTTGCATCTTGATGCTTCTATTGAAAATTAGGTATTTCAGTACTTTCAAATTCCCATTACCAGTTTGATCTACCTACTTACTTGAACCATGACAAATAACCACATGACAAAAAATTTTATCTTCAGATGGCAAGATTATGTTGAGCTACAAGAATTAACGAAACAATTCAATGAACAAGATATAATTTCAGTTAAGGGGAATTCAATTTGCCAAGCTAATTAAAAGAATTAACGAAACAATTCAATGAACAAGATCATCAAAAGGGGATCAAATCTGAGAATACCTCGCAAAACTCCAGTTGGTGGAGGCGTCGGGAGGGGAGCCGGATCCACATTGGGGGAACCGCCCGGGAGGGAGCGCGTCGGCGGGAGAGAAGGCCGGCGTCGTCGTTGGGCGTCGTGCTAAGGGGAGGGTGTCGCTTGGTTGGGCGCCGATCGGTGGGAGGAGTGTCGACCGGGAAGATCTGCATGTTGAGAAGTCTGGGGCCGCTAGAAGCGGCGGGAGGGCGGGCGGCGGGGTCTCGGATCTGATCACACACGGGGGAAGAGTGGAGACAGGGACTCACGGGAGAGAGCACCGAGACAGGGACACGGGAGTGTTTCGGGACAGCCAGACAGGGGAATGTTTTGTGAAGTTGTGACAATCCGGATATCCGAATTACCGAATACCCGATATCCGTTTTCCGACCCATATTTTCCGGATAGTGTCTGCTCCGAATCCGACCCGATATCCATTTTCAACTATCCGGATCCGGATCCGAATCCGACCCGATATCCGTTTTACTTCCCGGAACCGGATCCGGCTCCGGATCGGGCGGGAATTATCCGTCCCGTTTTCACCCCTACCTGTCGGCAAAACAAGCACTTGACAAGCTACATAAATAGCGAGTAATGAAATGATTAATTAATTAAGTTGATCAACAAATTCTGCCGAGAGAAGGAGCTCGACAAAAACCTACCATGGTCCCGCACGCGGTATTCCAGTTGACCATAGCGCTGGTCACTTGACCTACCGAGGTGCTAGCGCCTTACCATGCTCCACTTGCTTTCACGGCCGGGGGCGAGCTAGTTTTATAAATTCATTCGCATGATGCAGATTTGCAAAAAAACATTTTAGATGCCAAAAAATAAAGTGCTCGCTTCCTAATGATTATGTACGCAGCGAGTACTGTTAGTTCTAAGCTCTGTTTGAAGCTCTTTTTCACTCATCAATCTTTTAATATAAGGTAGATAAATTTTAAAATAATTTATTAATATTTTAATATTTAAAGTAACTTTCTCACCTCCCAGATATAAAACCACATCGCTTGTGGTAATAGATATGTGGCATCATTTGTTGTGAACCATTCTACTGTTGATGTTGCGGTGCTGTACAGTAGGAGGAGACAGGCCGGAGTAATTCAGAGTTCGCTGTTTGGAACGTAGAGATATCGAATTGGTTGGGGACGGACGGGCAAAGTTTCTCTTCATCTTCATCTTCTTCTTCTGTTGTTTTTCGTATGCCGCAGCAAGATGTTCTTTTTCACTTTTAAAAATTCCTGTTTCTGTTGCTTCGGGCTGGTTGGTTCTGATGACAAGTCCCATCAAATACCGCCAATCCCAAGCCATTGCACGTCGTGACGTGGGAATGAATTGATTTCCTTGTCAGCCTGTGGCGTCTCCTCTCCTCCCCTCTGTTCAACCTTTTGGCTTTGCTTTCCATGCTATCTTCCTCAACAGGATGCAAATATGCATAAACGGAGGAGATTTGGTTGATCATAGCTGATACATTGCTGGTAGCTTTCGAAAAAGATTCAATTTTTTAGTGTTGTTAAAATGGAGATATGCTCTTTTCCTCCTTTTGAGAAACGTACTGGGTGGTATGATCTCCACACGAATAATGTTATAGCAAACATGTAGTGCTGGTTTATTTGCTTAGTTTGTTGTACCCTTCTCCTTTGCTGTTATAATCTGTACTCGAGAAATGTCTAGCAAACATCATCTCTTCTTCTTCTTCTTCTTCTTCTTCTTCTTCTTCTTCTTCTTCTTCACCGAAGCCACCGCCGCGCCCGCCGTGAAGCCTGCGCGACGGGAAGTGATAGCTCGTTCCTCCTAACAAGAGCTACCACTGGTTGTAAACCATCATCTAACCATAGCTCATCGTCGTGCGTAGCTTCAGCATAACCGAATGGACACCACAGAAATGCTTTATGGGACAACCCTATCTTTTGGACCTGTATGTCGTTCATTTCTCTACAATTATTGATTCGTACATACATTGAATAATACAAAAGTAATCGAGAATGCCTATAAACTAAAAGGCAAGTCTAAAATATGATTTGCTTACGATATATAGCTCTACAGAGAAATTCAACTAGTATCTTATACTAAACTAAGTATCATCCATTTACAGCTGCTTTGTCGCTGCTGCGTGGACAAATTAACACAGAATTACTACGTTGTAACAACACAAATGTTTTGAAACAGTATGTTGATTATATCTCTACTGTTATTGATAAAAATACTGCCAAGTAGTAAATTACAAGCAGTTTCCAGTTTGACATAATCAAGGATTTTAGCGACGAGACGGTGCAGAGAATCCTAGCTCTTAGACTGCTGTGCAAACACAGTGAGCTCAGCAAAATGATTGCTTTGGCGCCATTATAACTGTCGCGTGGTGGGTTGCTGCATAGACAGAGTCACAGAGATGCTAACCTTGCTTTGATTAGCCTCACTTTTTTTTCTTAATTTATCCGGGGCTGGTTAAGCTGGTATAAATAATCTTGCATTATCACTGTTATGGAGCTTAACTTTCGCTATTAGGTGACGTAATCAAAGTTTCCGTTTCTGGAAATATAGCTGGCCTCTTGCTTTCCTCCCTGTGTCGGTGTGGTCCGGCATTTTACTGTTTTGTGCACTTTAGCTGGATACTAGGGGTGTTTGGTACAGCTCCAGTTCTACTAAAATCTATGAAGTTAATGACGCAGGGTATTCCTAACTTTAAAAATTTATAGAGTTAGAACTATGGATACATTAAGAGCATTTAAATGGGTCATCTTGTTTACATTTTAGACTAATAATATAAACATAATTCACTTTATTTTAGCCTACAAGTTTCAGATCTGAGATGGAGCTAGAATCTAGAGCTCTACTAAACAGGACCTAGGCTACCGCCACCATTTTTCTTCCCACCGGTGACTGTTCTTGCATATATATATATAGACCATTTTAAGTGGATGTCCATGCTCCTCAACACGCTTTGTAGTGAACGAATGTAAGGGTGTGTTTGGTTAGGTGTACGAGGGTAAATCAAACCGTTCCGTATAGGATCTAGTTCTGTTTCTGCGTTTGGTTGGCTGAACGGAACCATTTAGTATAGGATGAGATTGTACAGATTCTTGGAATATTCTAAAAAGATGCTGCATCATTCCGTATGGGCAGTTTGGTAGAATCAATTGGTCTAGGATCGGATTGTTCACTCGCACCATCCCTCAAACTAACCTCATCCCTCAATCCGATCTCATCCCTTCAACCAAACATCATCTCGTACCATCCTGTATCATTCCATCCAAACAACCAAATAAAATCTTGTATTATTCCATTCAAGCAACCAAACACATTTCCTATATAATCTTATCTATAATTATCCCATCCATCCTATACCATCCCATTTCATCCATCCTTATACATCCAACCAAACACACTATAAGAGAACGTACACTATGTCTTGCCACGAAAATAAAGAAGCCATATATGGCTCTCCAGCGCATGTTTTTTCCTTCAAATACAGTCCTCTTTGAAATTATTTACAAATTTAACCCTCCTATCTGATCGCAACAGTATCACTCTGTCGCATGAAGTTCGGTAGGTTGCTTGCGTCTTGGCAGCCTGGTCCATCACGATAGCAAAGTTACTGAGCACTTCCAGCTCGGTAGACTACATTTTCTATATGACCGGAAGGCACTAATTAGCGACTGATTAGTAATTGAGTGATTAATTTAGTAAGTGAGATTAATCAATGGATTTAACGGTAGTTTCATACCGAGGAAAGGGAGGTCGGTTTGAACCTCCTGCCACCCCCCTTGCGGCCACCCAACCCGCCGAGATGCATGCCAGAGTGGAGCAATGTGTCGTCGATGCTTCCGCGATCAGGAGAGGGGCTAAATCTTCAAACAATTTCTAAGTAGGGCTAAATTTGAAAAAAAAAATCACGGGCAAAAGAACAATTTATGCAATGTCTTCTAAAATAAATCGTTTTGTACATAAATGTAGTCACCAAAATGCCACTATAACCATTATTTTTGTTATAATATATTTATAAATCCTAATAAGATTATAATATTATGAAAGTATTTTTAAGACAAATCTAAACATGCTAGTTTTATACATAATATAAATAGTTAAAACGATACTTTGACTAAAATTTATAATATTTAGCTGCATGTGATTCAAAACGTCTATTATTTTTGCGATGGGAGGACTAATATCAGATTCCACGTTAGCCGACGAGTCCTATCAGTCAGTGGTGGATCCAGGTAATTCGGGTGTTGCATCTAAAGTATGAAATCGTGAATTCGATGGCTTCAGTTGTACCTTCGTGATGCTCGGATCTGGACTAATCAAATTGAGATATATAGATAGGCGACAAGTTGGTTCTGTCGTTTTCGGTGATATAGACTCATATCCGCCGTATGTAAATCGGCTGTGTTTTTGTCACTTTAAGGTCTGGTTTAGAGATGCTTTTTTCGGTCAGGATTCATGTAAATATGCCGATAATTTGAACTAAAATTCTAACCTATCCATATCCATATATATAGGTTAGGATTGTAGTCCAACTAAATAAGACCTAAGTGTGAAGGAGCAATCAAGCTTAATTAGCCTGTCAGGAACAGCCGGAGAAATGCTAGCATGACAGTGACATGAACAAAAATCCAACAGATTTTATGATGATTTGATACTGTCATACTTAAATTGCATAGACAAAAGTTGCAGCCGAAGAGCTGGCAGTAGAGCTGTATATCATTTATTTATAATCTCTAGGTGCTATCAAGAAATTATATCTTTCCATTACCTTTTTTGCTCTTGTACAACGAAAATTCACTAGTTTTTACAACTAGCTAGCTAGCTAGGGCTCAGGAGAGTAACAGATGGTTGACGAATCCTGTGGCAACGGCTGTGGCCTACTGCGAGTTAACCGCAGCCACCGGACGATTCAGCGGCATGAGCACTTTCGCTGGCAGCGATGCAAATGGAAGGCCCAAATCGGCAACACAAGGATGAGCCCAACATGTCACATCAGCATCACATCTTTCGCCTTTCTCGTGAAAATTGTTGCTAAAATGATGGCCTTATTGACCCATACCACCGGCCCTAGATATCCCTTCCTCGGTAGTGCAACCAAAGATTTAGGTCCCAAATGACTTTCTCATAGGCAAAAAAAAAAAGAAAAAGAAATTGTTTGGATGGGATAGGTAGAAAAGACATAGGAGATTATCAACCCCACGATCCTCATTTCCCAAAATCCACCAGTGGTTGCTCCCGTCAACTCCGGACTCTTCCCTCTCTTGTAGTTGTCTCACGAGGAGCGCCGTAAATTAATGCTGCGGCACCTTTAGACCGCAACACAAATTTTTTAAAAAAAATATTGATGTACTGTAGCATAGCATTGTACTGTAACACTTTTTTAAATTTTTTTTTGAAATGCTGCTGAATGGAGGTGCGGAAATTCGGTAATTCCATCGAGTGGAGGTGCGGCATTAGATATTTCACCACATGTCACCTCATGGTTATTGCGGCTCTCCTCGTGCGAGTGAATTGTGTTTGTCGCGCTCTCCGTGCGCGGGATTTGCGGGCTAGGGGTCATATTTACTTGTCAAGTTTACAAATATGGCCCCTAACACGCAAATCCTGCACATGAAGAGCGCTGCAATAACCACGAGATGACACGTGGTGAAATACCTAATGCCACGCCTCCATTTGGCGGAATTACCGAATTCCCGCGCCACTAACGATAAATATCATGCCTCCACTTAGCGGCAATCCAAAATTAAAAAAATCGCGCTATTAGCATTGCAGCGTCTGAGGAGTGAGAGATATGTGCGCCAGGGGTTATATCTAAAAAAATCACACGGATGCTAATTCAAAAAAATAATTTCTTAAGGACTACAACGGTGAAGATTTCATCAACTCCTCAATGTTGACCTCTCGCTCATCTCTTTTGAATGTTACTCCCAAGGCTTCAAAATTTATTTTCGGACCACATCTAGGAGGCGGTCAAAATGCAAAATTTTGGTCGAAATCAGGTAATTTTCATGTTGAGAAAACCGAAATTTCGGCCATTTTGAACCACCTGTGAAATAGTTTTCTGAGGCTAGGAAAAATTGGGAAAAAATACAAAAAAAATCATGCAAGTATTTATCTATATTTCTGATTTGTTTGAATGCAAAATACTAAGTATTTGCATATAAAATACCCTAAATTTAGAAATTTTGGTATCATTTCACCTGATTTTTTTATTCTAACACTTCAATTTGGCATATTTTACATGGAAGCACAAAGCATGCAACAATCATCCACTTACCTCCGCAAATATACTGTCCTCGGATAGCTTTGATATTGCTCCACTGTTATATGTATCGCAATAGTTGATGAATTATCGCGCCGTTCTCCTTTATCAAAGATATATGTGTAGATTCTTCTACATATTCTTTTTTATGTTAGTTAAAAGCAGAGCATTAGTGCAATTTGATCGATTAACCATGCATATACTCTGTAGTCCAGGCCAGACTCTTGATTAATTGGTATTACCATATTAATTTTTATGGACGCAAGCTACTGACTACGTGGGAAAAAAAAATGTTAATCAACTTGTATTCAGTTACATGACAGCTAGATTTAAAGGTTTGGTGACAAAAGTGATAAAATAAAACAAGTATTCAGATTTGATGAATTTTAATAATCAACTTGCATTAATCGAGGACATATGATGGCTATGATCATTGGACCTATCCGGCCGTATATTCGGCTACTAGGTAACAGCTAATTTTACTAATCAAATTACAAAAGGTAGGACGAGCATTTTTTTTTTTAAATGATACGTCTATTTTTTTTTGTAAATGATACGTCTAAGGGTTTCTATACATCACTCTTTTAATACAAGTTATATAAAGTTAATTGATGAATACAACTTAACATAGTAGATACTTGAGCGCAAGGTGGGATTTGACCTGGAATTTCATTGGAAGTAAAACATCCAACCTTTCCTAAGTGAAAGCATCGAGAGATGGGTAAAAATCAATTTGAAGTTCAGCGGCGCGCGGTTTCAGAAATCGGAACTGACCCTCAAACTAGAACCTGGCCTGTTATGGTTTTCACCCGATTGGATGGCCAAAAAATGGACGGGTGTTTCTTCCGCTTCACAAGTTTGTAATATTTGCAATGTAAAATATATTGTACACATCTATATAAATACGTATAACCAGTGATAATTAAGACACCTTATTTGTTTTGAGAGCAAAGAAATCACGCAATATTTCTTAAAAAGAAAAAAATAGGAATTCTCTCATTAATTGATAAAAAAAAGGATCTATTCCACTTATTTTGGTGGAGCCAAATTATAACATAGATATTATATCTGTATAACAAATACAATTGTATTTGCAATCATAGGTACTAGAGCTATATAACAGACAATAATATCTTAACATAAAACTACGCAAATTGCAAATAATCATCATCTATAGAACAACCACCAGGTACAGCTAACTTGTGAGCTTCGGTGTTGGGGTTCTTGCCTTCGTGGCCAAAACTGACATTTGCAAGGTGGGTTCTCCTCGGCTCAATCTTTTGAGGAATCATCATGTAATTAGTACCACGTTGCCCCTCTTATGAAATAATGGTAGCGCCGCTCGTTAAGGGCCTGTTTGATGGAGTTTCAGATTCTAATTTTACCTGAGATCTAAAATTTGTATGCTGAAATAAAGTGAATTAAGTTTATATTTTTGGCCTAAAATGTAAACAAGATAATCCATCTAAACACTGTTAATGTATTCACAGCTCCAGCTCTAAAGATCTGATGAAGCTAAAAATACTTAATTTCACCAGATCAACGAATCTGATAGAGCTAAAGCTCTACCAAATACACCCTAAGATTATTGGACGGCTCATCCCTCATGATCTAAATTTCAACAAAATTTGGTAGTATCAGTCCCTATTTGGCTCCTCTTATCAAATGTTGTTGCATCGTGTGACTTGGTGGGGGCCATGCCCCCCGGTCATAATCTAAAGTTTGCATTTGTTTAGCCTTTTAGATTTGAACAAAATTTGATACTATTTGGCCCATCTTATCGAATATTGTCGCAGCAGCCCAACTAGCACCAACGCAGGAGGATCGACGCACTTTTAATTGACCATGTAAGGCTTGAGCATAAGTCCACAACAGAGCTCAGCTCACCGTGAGTTCTTTTTGGAGGAACCAACATCACCGAGCCTATGAATGATAATGGACTGTCCAATCGAAATTTAGAGTAAAACGTCAAATTCCTCACTGAATTTAGATGTCAATTTTCCCCGGTGCAACAATCATTTTTACTTGACAAATTTACAAATTATCAACACCACATAACAATAACGAGAAACCCAGATTTTCTCCATTTGGGCTAATAAAATATGCTAACTTAGGATAACGACAACATAACACCAATGAATAACTGGACGATCTTGTAACATTTTGAACTGAACGTGCTTATTTGCAAATAGCTTATTAAAGTTGAAGCACCAGTGCTGCATTTCCCCCAGAAAGGAGGCAATGTGCATCTATCCATCTCCAGAGAAAGATATGGATTAGACCTGGAATCCTCCAAAAAGGAGCAAGAAAGCAAAACCGTCACAAACACTATGGGCAAGAGAGCATTTAAAGGATGAAAGGAGGTGAGGATATCAGCATTTGGAGGTGAGGTTTTGGATTGATTTGAGGTTTGATGAGCAATGATGGGAGGGGAGGGGAGGGGAGGGGACGGGAGAAAGAAAGGATTTGGATCATTGGCTACACTAAAGATGTGTTTAGTTGGTGGGTGAGGTTAAATGGGATGAGATGGCTCTGTACCATTTGGTTTTATTATTTTGGGTGAATGGAATGGTTCATCATCTACAGAGAATTATTTCTCAAATTTGTATCACACCGTTCAAAACGGAATAGTTCAATTCAAGCAACCAAACATATAGATAATATTTTTTTAAACCATCGCATACCATATACTACTTAGTACAAGCAACGAAACATATAAATAATATTTTTTTGAACCATCTCATACTATGTACTACTTGGTATAAACAACCAAACACAACCTAAGGCGACAAGCTGTTGTGTGAGTGGGTGGGTCACGTGGGTGGGGGCCATGGCCTCCGAAAGGGCCTTGGAAAGCAACGGAGAGGGCTGCATTTTTAGTCCAGTCTTTTCAAGATACTCTCAACTAGCAGTGGTAGCATCTGCTTCTCTCTTCCTAGTATGATTGTGCTGAGAATATCGAGTCATCTCCGAAGATAAGATGTTTGCACACCAATTAAGTGATGGTTGCACTTGAAAGGTGCCCTTCTGCCTTGGAAATTGACATCTGAGCCTAGCCATGTAGTAGGTTGCTTCACCGGTCTTCCTACCGCGACATGTTGCATCAACTCCAATCTCGTCTCTGGAAGCGAATGTCATGACGATTGAGATAACAGTTTAGGTACAGCGGCGATCGATGTTACATGAATCGTGCTGCACGTGGCAGTCCGATTCGCAGTACAGTAGCATTTTCTAACGCATCACTTTACAAGCATCTTAGGGTTCCAGTCCAGAGATCTTTGCGACAAGTGCTGGGACGACAAATTATGGGTGTCATCATGATCACGTAATGCCAACCGTGCCTAATGATAAGATCCTTCATGATTATTAGCACCGACGCAACGTGACAAGACAGTTACCATGATTGAAACAGCTCGCACAAGCTGAAGGGTGTAGAATACAGCATCCAGGTACTAGTTAAGAAGAACATTAACATACCCGCAGGTTGTTCAGTGTTCAAAGCTCCCGACTCTGTTTGGCCTTTATATAAAGATCTATCATATTTTATTCAGAGGGAAATGAAAGCTCAAACATAAGTAATTAGATCCCTGGAAAAAGAAGGAAACAACAACGCTGAAAACCACTCAAAACAAACCACCACCCAACATCCCTAACCACCAAGCCCACAGCTGTAGGACTCGGGTTCAGTTCATGGGCCGAGACATATTGTATTCCTGGAACAGGTCAGGGAAAGACCGGAGCGCTTCATGCAACACAGGTATTAGCATATCAGCTTATCCGTCGTACGCACTAATACTGAATCGAAGTACTGCACATAAGCTTCTTTTTCCAGCCAACACAGGTATTTGCTGCAACGATCTCAAGGAAATCGGAAAGAGTAGAATCGGCAAAACTGGGGCTTAGAAGTCTCTAGGACATAATATTGGCATCAATTTGAAACTGCTATTTACATCCTGAATCTGGTGTTAGCAGAAATTGCTACACGTCTTACACAAAAAGCCAATCAGCTCCTCCATGACACAACCCTAACAAACTAAAGGGATAGAATAGACCTGAGGCAGAGCATATTGCGCAGGGAAGGGCTTACCACCCAGGCGATCTCACATAAATCATGAAAGGAGGGTCTCTTGCATTGTAGCTCCCTTGGTAGTAGCATTAGTTTTCAGAGTTGGCAGGGCATCTATAGCCCATTGAGGCGTCTGGGATCCTATCCACAGAGCCTGACCAGTTTCTTTGTGCTTGAAATCAGGGTATTTCTTTGTCAACTTTGTCAACTGCATGTCAAATCAGAGAATTGCAATGTGTAGCACCAATCAGGGTACAAGAAAGATTTATGATAAAATGTGTTCCTTGAGACTCACCTTATCTGATCGGTTGTCCCACCAATTTCCCGGAGTGTCCACCAGATTTCGCCACAAATCCTCTGTAAGCAAAATGAGGAGTGTCATCAGCAAAGAAAAAAGGTCACATGTCGCAAACTACCAACTTCTCTTACAGTCTTACCAAAAAAAAAAGGGTAGGTTTTGCCAAAAAAAAATAGCAAACTTTACTGGCACAACTGTAGTTTGCCTAGTTGGGTGATTGAAGCAAGCAGAATTGATGATGCATCACAATATGCATCAACATGCAACAGAAGCTGTCGAAACCAATTAGGATGCTAACTCGCTAGATATTGTGAAAAGTAGCACATATCACGGGAATATGAGAAGTATATCATACTTAGAAAAATTATATAGCAGTATGTGTGACCAAGGAACCAAAAATGCCACAAGAGGACAGATCGCAGAACATCTAAAATAATGGTTAGTGAGATGCTCGCCCATATAAAAGTAACTGCATGATGACTAGGGCAGCATGGCAGAGGCAATTAGGGTATTTGAACAACTTTGGCAAGAGCAAATTTCAGAAGCTTAGATGACAAGGCACAGATGCTGAGGATTATGTCTACAAGTCATTTTGCTATTCAATATATGGTAAAATGCACTCCAAGGAATAAAGAACATTTTTATATGCACCTTCAAGTTTCTCTTTTGACACACCAGCAGCATCTTGGCTCTCCTTAAGCTTCATCCAATGTGTACCTGTACCTGCTAGTTATATTAGTAGTTAGTACGCAAAAATAAAATAAATGAAGAGAATGCTTAAAACTCAAAACGTTAACTTTTACTTTCCCCATGTCATCACCAAAATTCTTATCTTTGTTACCTGCACTGTCACTACCGAATACTAAACCATCCAACTTTTCCAGGATCGCTGTTGGTGCAGTGTCGAGCCAGAGTGCCTCTTGTGAAACCTTGTTCTTAAAATCGGGGTATTTTGGACTCTTCTGCATTTCCAAAGAAAAGTTATGCAAGTGTTAGTAGCTGCCAAGTTGTATTTATTTGAGGGCAATTAACTTAAATAAATAAGGAACATGCTCACAGATCCATTTTCCTTCTGAGCCCGGTAATCGACCCAATCTAGTGGTCTAGCTATAACATCATTCCAGAGTTTGTTTAACTTATCCTCCCTGTTTTTATAACCTGAGAATTTAAAATGGTGTCATTATAGAAAAAACAAGTTATTGACGTTTATAATTGAAATCAAATTATAAAAACTGAACATAGGAATAATATTTATGATTGGTAAGCATCCCTCTTGTGTAATTTACAAGTGCAAGTGCAATTAACATACATGACTGCGTAAAATATGTGGAGTTTTATCCAGCACCTGAAAATGTGGCTTGTCGATATTTAGGGTTGAATTTTTTTGCTTCAACTTTCTTTTCAGCCTCAACAACCTTCATAAACCCTTCCTCTTTATCTTCATCCACCATGATATCCATTTCAGCAGCTTTACTATCAACAAACGACAGCAAATGTGCTAAAACCTATAAGAGATAAATCATTCAATCAGTTTACAGTTAATTTCACTCAAATCATCAAAAACAAAGTCTGTAAGAAAGGAAAATATAGCATCGCATAAGAAAAATATTTTTTTTTGGGGGGGGGGGGAGCGAGAATCATCCACTTATAAAAATCAATTTTAACCACATTGACATAAACCTTCAAAAGAGTTGAAAGTAAACACGAACCCACTAACCTACACAATTTCATCAAGCAGTGCAACTTATGCAGATCAGCATGTATATATTCAGCTGGACACCATTCGTAGCACCATCTTGTATATTTTCTCTGAGTTATAATACAACGCAAATGCGAAGTAGTACGTAAAAGCTAAAAACTCAGAGGAATTTTTTTGAAATGATTTTTTAATGAAAAATTGCAGAAATAATATGCCGAATTAAAAAATTACAAATATACACCACTATCGCCAATTCAAATGGCGACAGAGACTCCGTCGCCAGTGGTTATAGAGAGCTATCGCCAACTGTTGCATCTCTCTGTCGCCATTTTAATTGACAACAAAGGCCTGTCGCCAATTTAAATGGCGATAAGGGTGTATATTTGTAATTTTTTAATTCGGCATATTATTTTTGTAAATTCTTTTTTAAAATATTATTAAAAAAATAAGTCAAAACTCAGAGGTCATAAGAGACTAGCCATCATCCAATGTCTTTTTTACTTCTAACAATTTATCAACTGGAAAGGTTCACATAACGTCAAGTGCAAAAGAAAAATATGGAGCTGCTAGCAAATGTGGCACAGAGATGAATAGAATTGCTCTTTCTTGATAGTACCCCCTCCGTCCAAGTTTATAAAGCTTATTTTTTTAATGATCTTGTTCACAAATATAAAGCTTACATGTAGATTTAATGAGGTATTTCCTTCTATAATCCTATTTATTCTTTCTCAACCATACGCAATTATTCATTACCACCCACACAAAGTATTATCTCTCATCTTCCAAGACAATTAAGTCAGAGCATCTAAGTCATTTTCTCTCATACCTTTCTCAATTTCAACGCAACCTTAATCCTTATACAAAGTCAAAATATGCCTTATATTTTTGGACGGAGGGAGTAATATTCTAAAAAAAACAGAGAACAATGCAGTGTGTGCAATAGGTACATGCCTGAATGTTCGCTTGGCCATCAGTAAGTTTGAATGGTGGAACATCTCCAGTTAATTGCCCAGAAACATATATAAGGTCATTTTCTTTCAAGTGAGACGCAGCTACTTGTGCCAAGTCATCTTGGAAAATTACGGGAATCCTGAAGGTCAAACAACGGTCATGCTACCATGTTAGAATGCAGCAATATACTTGGAAAAATGTAAAGTCATGCACAGAAGTATTCTGGGAAATGACAACACCAAACTTGTGTGAAAAATTATTCTTTCCTACCACGAACTTTAACAACTGAAACTACACCAGGGACGACATAAAAAGGTTACCACCTGCTGATCATTGAGAGCTTTTTGGACCTGTGCAATCAAACATTAGTAATAAAATGTGGGTTTTATCACTAATATGAAAGTACCAGGGACACCTCCAGATTACAGGACAACAGGAAACTGTGACTTAGTTGTGTGTACCTTTGATATGCTGTCCTACATATACAGGGAATCCAGATATTGAATAGTCACCGAACAGTTCCTGAACTGTCCTCTCCATCAGGGTTCAACTTATCGACGATAACCGCTCGATTATCACGATAATCGACCTTACCGAGCCGGTTTAATATCTAAAACCGCTCGGTAAACCAGTAGAATTCAAATGCAAATTCAAAAAAATGAAAAAATTATCAAAAAAAGTGTTAGGTCCTGAGGCAATACTAATAACACTGTAAAATTTTCAGATGATTATCAGATCCGTGTATTTTTTAAAACTCTGCCAGTGCTAATGTCTTTTTATATATTGTTCTGTTTTTTATTTCCAAGGGGAACTAAATGAAGTCTAATATTTCTTAAAATTTTTGTGTGAAGTCCAGAAGCAATTCTAATGATGCTATAAAATTTTCAGAAGATGATCGGACCTGTGTATTTTTTAAAAAATTCTAATAGTGTACTGCCTTTCTATATGCTCTTTTATTTTTCATTTTTTAGGGCACTAAATGAAGCCTAATATTTCTAAAAACTTTAATACAAGATCCATGCTAACTCTTGATGGTACCATTAAAATTTAAGAGCATGATCAAGCTTGTAAATTTTTTTTATAAAAATCTGACAGTGTCTCTGTTTCTTTTCATTAATTGTTGTTTTTGATTTTCCAGAAGCATTGAATTCAATTTTTTTTGAAATTTCTTGGAGGTGTTTTGTAGATTAATTAGGACGTTTTGAAATTTTTTCTTATTTTTTGCATTTTTCAGTTTTCCTTCCGTGTGCTGAAAATCGAAAAAAAATCGTTCGATAGTTGAAGAAAACCGGTGAAAATTACTCAATAATCGGGTTTTTTCGCACCGCCAAGTTCAAAATTCAAACTTCTTCGATTTCTACCGATTTTAGACCCAATTTTGCCGATTTTCGAAAATCTCAATATGGTCGATTATCGTGATATCGATATTGTGAACGCTGCTCTCAATTATACAGATAATTAATTTGATTTCAAATTTTTCTCTCGATCCCGGATATAATTCATTTCATTTCAAACTTCGCTCTCGACTCCACATATAGTTCATTTCATTTGGAACACAAGTAAAAAAACCTGCAACTAGCAAGGGCAAATAGGCAACTCATTTTAGAATATAGAACCACGCTCCTCACTCCAATACAGCACCAAACGATCACCGAGAGCAACGGCAACAGAGGGGGAGAGGAATAGATGATCGCACCAGAACTTGGGGAAGTCGGTGCTGCGGTCCTGGACGAGCACGGAGACGGCGGAGAAGCGGCCGTCGGGCATCCGCTGCAGCTGCACGGGCGCGCCGACGGTGCCGACGAGGCGCACGGCGTTGGCCACGCGCGGCTGGAAGGGGATGGTGGCTGGGGCGGGGAGCTCGTTGGGGAGCTTCTCCCTCTGCCACCCCGGCCCCATCTCGGCCGAATCGTCCCCGGGCTTCTCCGCGGGGGTCGGCGGCGTGGGCTTGGTGCGGCGGGTGTAGGGGCGCTTGGACGTGGAGAAGGCGGCGGCGGCGGAGGGGCGGAGGAGGCGGTGCTTGAGGAAGCTGGCTAGGTGGTAGTGCATGGTGGGCGGCAAAACCCTAAACCCTAGAAGGGGAGGGGAGGCGGTGTAGGTGTGGAATGGACCGAAGGCGGAGCGGAGGAGGTGCAGGAAAAGACTAGGAGTGTCCCCCCATTTTAACGGTGGGCTGGTGGGTGGAGTGGGCCACAAGTTTTGGGTCGGAGATTTCAAGTGGACGCGAAGGTTTTGTCCGGATGGATACGGGCTTGGGTTTCTTTTCTTCTTCGTGCAAGGTGGCAACTAGTACATTCTTTTTTAAAAAGAAAAATAACACAGAGGTTTAGTATTTATTAAAGAAGGAGAACAATAACTGAGCTATAAATACACACTAGCATAATGCACGTGCTAACGCTACGGCGATATTTAATAGGATCCAGTGCAGCGGTGATCTCAGCTGGTATCTGTTATTACATTCAAAGGAATATTAAGTGAGAAACCACATCGAAATTCAGTAAATGAAAAAAGAATGAATTCTACAAAGCACATATTTCCTTTTTACAGATCACACTATTATTGTTAATAAATCATATAATTCAAAAACCGATACTTGTACGACAGTCATGATTGTAGCTTCTTTCTCGCGCCAGTCACCTGGTACTTCAAAAACCGATACTACATGCGTCATCTGCACAAGAAGAGCATGATTCTAATCTAGAACATGAGATAGGGAACATAAATTACATAGGGAAGAGTTTATCACCTAAGAGTATAATGCCTGTGCTAACGCTACGGCAATATATTTAGTAATACAATTCAAATTTTAAATATTTAACTGTATATATATATCCAAAACGATAACTATTTATGATCGGAGAGAGTACATAGGAAGAAGTGGCCATTTTATCTATGCACTTGGAGTACTCTTCTTTTCCCGGGTGTACTTTACAACAGCAGGGACGTGGGTACTGAAGAGTGTGAGATCATGTGATGAAAAATTGGTTGAATGGTGAAATTGGCATTGTAAAGTGATTTTGGTTATAGCATGTGTGGTGCTTGTGCATGTGCTATGGTGATATGTTTATTATGCTGGTAATAGCATAATGGTTTTGCTTAATGCAATGCACTCGTGTGAGTGGTTGCATGGATTAATCTTGAGTCAAGTCGTGGACTTGTGCTCGGACGCGTTGTTTGTTAATTCATGTGCGGTGTTGCTCGAGGCGACGTGGTCGATGACGGGACGGAACTAGGTTCATGGAGGAACCGAGGTTCGGGACTAGGTTCGAGGAGGAATCGAGGTCTTGGTGGTCAAAGATGTCATGCGGGACGTTCGGGCCAGAGAACATGCACATGGAGTTTGGTTAGTCACGTAATTACAAAGAAAGGGTACGTACATACGTGCAAGAGTTGTTTTTGGCCACGTTGGGTCAAGTTGAGATGTATCTGAGACTCTTTCCATGTTGGAAGTGGAGTTGTATTCTATCTCGTTAGGATTACTCTGTATAAATAAGGGGAGGTGTCCCCTGTTTATTCTTGAGCAAGATTTTAGGGTTTGTACTCTTGTGTTGGAGTACTTTAGACAATAAAATAAAATCAATCTTCCAGAGAGCTTCTTCTTGCGGCTGTGATATGCTTTTGGCTCGGCATAGTTGATCGATCGCTTGAAGTTTTGTTCATCACAGCAGTCACGAAGTTCATCACGGAGTTCGGTTCTTTGCAAAGGTATCATCTTGCGAAGGTAATATCTTTTGATCCGTAGATCCGATCGGATTGATTCTTATTGGGTTTCATTCGTAATTGAATCTAGTTTCTACAGTTAAAATTTCATATCAATCCAACGGTTAGATCTTTGGTAATTAGTGGTCGCCCAGATTGCTAACCTGGTCGCCAAACAGTAGATCGCTAATTGGTTTAGTCATCTTGCGAGGAACATAACTTTAGATCCATAGCTCCGATCGACCTGATTCTTTTTTTGTTCCCTTCGGAATTGAGTCTAGTTTATACAGTTCAAATTTTACATCAATCCAATAGTTAGATCTTTTGTAATTTGTGGTCGCCCAGATTGATGTCCTGCTCGCCCGACTGCTCGTGTGGTCGCCCAGATTCAGTCATCTTGCGAAGGACATAACTTTAGATCCGTACATCCGATTGACCTGATTATTTTTGTATTAGTTGTGGAATTGAGTCTTGTTTCTACAGTTAAAATTTCACGTCAATCCAACGGCTGGATCGTCTGTAATTACTATTTTAGTAGATGTATATCGGTCTGCTCGCCCAGACTGCGCGCGTGGTCGCCCAACAGTGTGCGTGGTCGCCCAACAGTGCGCGTGGTCGCCCAAACTGTCCTACTGCTCGCCCAAGTGCCCAAACTGGTCGCCTTGGTGTCCTCTTCGCGCCCAGTGATCTCTCGTCGCCAAGTACCCAAACCGTCGCCCAAGTTATAAACCGTCGCCCAAGTGCTCTCTTCGTGCTTAAGTGCCCAAACCGGTCGCCAAGTGATCTCTTGATCGCCAGATGGTCTATTTGTTTCCCAACTGCATAAAGCGATTTCCAAGCAATTTGAGTTTCAATTGGGGTGTTTGAAAAGTTTGAAAATTTGATTTTAGCTTCAGCGCAATCATTCACCCCCTCGATTGCTACATTAGTATATTTCGATCCTACAAGTGGTATCGAGCAATGTTTTCTAATTAATCTTAACCGGTGATTAGAAACCGTAGCGATGGATAGGTATTCGACAAAACCTTGTGTTTTCGATGGTGTTGATTTTCGGTTTTGAAAGCGAAGATGGAGGCATACATTCAAGCTCGGGGCTTTGCAATCTAGGAGAAGGTGTACAAACCATATCAAGTTCACGAGAATGATCAAGTCAATGAAACCAATCAAGCACAAAGTTGAAGCGAATAGCGAGCACGAAATTTGATCACCCAAGGATTGGGAAGAAGTGACTTGACCGCGTGATCCATCTCAAGTCTCGCATATGAGGTATGGAAATCTCTTTGTGATTATCATGAGGATCTAACACTATCAAAGAGGTTCGTCAAGACATTTACAAGAAAGAATACATGCGATTTGAGATGAAGCCCGGTGAGTCACTAGATGATTTCTTTACGCGTTTCAATAAGATTCTTAGCAACTTACGTCTTTGTTGGAGTTTACTTTGATGAGGCTACTAATGCTAGACAATTGCTTGGTGCATTAGACATGTCTATTTGGGAGATGAAAGTTACATCCATTAGAGAATCAAGCTGTCATGAGTGACCTTCTTGTAGATGTTCTTTTCTCTAAGCTAAAACTCATGAATTGGATGTTCTTGCTAGGAGGACTGATTATAAATCAATTGCATTAACCTCTCAAGCTAGCATGTCTTAAAATAGTGCTTCTTCAAGCTTTGCTTTGTCCTTCTTGTCTTCACTAACCGATGAACAGATTGAGGAATTTCCGGAAGAAGACTTGGCATCACTCTCTTCTCGGTTTAATAAAGCTTTGCAGAATGTGAGAATGAGAAAGAGAGTTGGTGGTGGCCCTCCAAGAT
This sequence comes from Guadua angustifolia, assembly GCA_036346375.1. Lineage (NCBI taxonomy): Eukaryota > Viridiplantae > Streptophyta > Magnoliopsida > Poales > Poaceae > Guadua > Guadua angustifolia. The sequence goes on along the minus strand of CM070500.1, from coordinate 2,363,940 downwards.
GCTATGAGTGTGGTGATTTCAACCATATTCGTCCAAATTGTCCTAAACTTGCAGGAAAAGCATCAAGAGAAGAGGACAATGACAAAAGAAAAGAGAAAAAGAAGTTATTTCCAAGCAATAGAAAGAAAAAGAGCTTCATCAACAGCAAAGTTGTCCACTGGGTCCTTTCCGCTCTTGAACAAGTCAATTTGAGTGATGTGGATTCGGAGAGCAGTGAAGATGATACAACAACTCCAAGCAAACATGAATTGACAGGGTTGTGTCTCATGGCTAGGAGTGATGTAAGCTTCACCGAGGACGATCATGACAGCGATTGCAATGAGGTAGAACCTTCTTACGATGAATTAACTATTGCTGTTGTTCGTCTTGGAAAATTGCTTGACAAACGCGACAAGAAGATTAAGAAACATGATGTTCTTGTGGAATCTTTGAATCTTTGAAATTGCTAGACTTAAATCTTTGATTCTCGATGATGATGCTTGCAAATCATGTGACTTAATTCTGATGAGCTTCTTGTGCTTAGGAAAGAACATGTTTCTTTGTTAGAACAAGTCAATCTTTGAAAAGAAAGAAAATGAGAAACATGTTAAAAACGCTAGCTGTTCAACTATTGATTTGCATGATACAACTCATTGTTCTAAATGTGCTATACTGGAATTGAAGTTGCATGATGCAAATGCTAGGGTTTCTCAAATGACAGATGCTATGCTCACTCATGAGGTTCTCTCATGTTCAACTTGTCGCAAACAAAAAGGAAAAGTGGACGTTCCATGTAATAATTGCTTAACTTTTTCTCGAAAGGTTGATTACTTGGAAAAATCTTTAGAACGGTTCACTTCAGGAAAGAAAAACCTAAACATGATTTTGGATCAATCAAAAGTTAGTACTCATCACAAAGGTTTAGGTTTTGATTCTTATGCTCATCATAAATCACATGCTCCAACTGTTGTTAAGACACTTAAAAGTGGAAATTTTGAGATTGTTAATGAGCCTAAGAAAACTGTTTTTAAGTCTGCTGGTGTGTTATCTTCTACTATGTTGAATGCAAATGTTACTTCTGTTCCTAAAGCTAAACTTCATGTTAAGTACACTTGCACTCATTGTGGTAAAGATGGACATTTAGTAAATTTTTGCTTTAGGCTAGCCAAACAGCAAAAGAAAGAAAAGGCTAAGGCTAGGTCTAATTTCATGAAGGCACATTTTACTCCTCATTTTGTGCCTAGGGTGATGCAAACATCTTTTGTTGCAAGAAACACGGGAAAGAGCAAATCTGATTTTGTGAACAAACGTACTCATTTTGTGCCTAGGGTGATGCAAACATCTTTTGTTGCAAGAAACACGGGAAAGGACAAATCTGATTTTGTGAACAAGCATACTCGTGTTGTGCCTACTCGTAGTGTGTCTCAGTACTGGATTCCTAAATGCTTTATTTCTAACCCCAGTACCGAGGCCTCGACATCTTGTGCTATGTAGGTTTTCAGGAATGGGTTGGAGAACAGAAGCTTAGTGGATCTTGGTCTTTTGCAAGATGGGATCAAGACTTGGATGGTTCTCACCCTTGAGAGGGTTTTCAAGAAGCATGTGCAATAATTCTTCATCTACTTTGTGAGCTATCTGATACACTCATGTTCTTTACATTCACAGATATCTAATTGTGGCATGAGATGAAATGATTGTTTATATGCTCATTTGTATCCCCTGGCATGTTCAATAATGTTATTTTTTATATCATGCCTTTCATGCTTTGAATTCACTTATCATGATTCATGCCTATGCTTAACTGAACATACCATGATAACTCAAGCTCATGTATATCATCATCTCCTCTCTGTTGATCTCGTTGGTTATCCATTTGAGGGGGAGTTATTGGTTATTGGTAAAAATTCCTTTCGGTTGCCTTTTTGGGAGGTTTGTTCTTTCAGTCTTTTGTTTTTAAAATAATTTCCTTCAGGTGACAATTTTGTAGAAGGTTTTAAGATGGTTGTTTTGAGGAGGAGTTCTTTGAAGTTTTTGTATATTGTGTAACATGTTTTTTTTATTTCGTGTGCTTCTTAAATAAAAAAACAGTAAAAGTACTGAGCATTGTATTTCATACACATATGTCATTTGAAGCCATGTTTATGCTACAAGGTCTTTGCAACTTCCTGTTTATACATATATGGTGTAGTTTATGTCATGACTTTTTAAATGGAATGACAACTTGAATTAAATCTTGTCATGGTTGAACTTTCTTGGCTATCTTGATCCTGCTCAAAAAGTGCTAAATATGAAAGTTAAGTGCTAAAGCTAACAGAGTGATTGTTGATAAATGCAAGAACAAGGTTATGTACTGTCGCACTTCCTCTTTACGAGACTGCTTATCATTGTACTTTGGTATGAACTTGGAAGAGGTTGTGTATGACCGAAACCATGAAACCTTAAGCTTGTGACTGCTTGGCATGGTTGAAAAGTAAGGTGATGGTGCATGTAATTCCTTGCAATTGTTATTGTTGCAATCAAAGTAATGAATCAGTTTTCAAAGCACAAATAAAGTGCACAAAAATTCAATATTTTCAGGTTTTATGATTGTTGAGAAAGAGATCATGCCATGCAAAAATCGTTAATAGTACTCGATTTCTAGTTATGCTTACTCTACATTGTTTATGTGTAGATTTGAGGGTGCAAAATCTGTTGATAGCATGACTTGGTGATCAAGTTGTTACATTTGTGCATGATTCATAATGCTCGAAGACATAAAAAAAAAAAAACAACAAAAAAAAGGGAGAAGTTTCTCTTTTGCTCTCTTTTTGCATTCTTGATGAATTCAATGTCAAAGGGGGAGAAATTTTGGAATCAAAAGGAGGAATTTTTGGTTACACATTGCACATTCACACACACATTTCTTCTTTCTGTTAGGAGGAGTTTCTCTTTGTCATAGGGGGAGATTTCTTTTTAGATAGGGGGAGATTTTTGTTCTTCTTTGTAGGGGGAGATTTTCCTTTCTGTCTTTTGGTCACTTTACTTCTTTTAATAATGGTGTTGCTATTGCAAGGTGAATGCCAATGTTCGTTTCCAAATGGTGTTGCCAATGTTTTCATCAAGGGGGAGATTGTGAGATCATGTGATGAAAAATTGGTTGAATGGTGAAATTGGCATTGTAAAGTGATTTTGGTTATAGCATGTGTGGTGCTTGTGCATGTGCTATGGTGATATGTTTATTATGCTGGTAATAGCATAATGGTTTTGCTTAATGCAATGCACTCGTGTGAGTGGTTGCATGGATTAATCTTGAGTCAAGTCGTGGACTTGTGCTCGAGACGCGTTGTTTGTTAATTCATGTGCGTGTGTTGCTCGAGGGCTTAACGTGGTCGATGACGGGACGGAACTAGGTTCATGGAGGAACCGAGGTTCGGGACTAGGTTCGAGGAGGAATCGAGGTCTTGGTGGTCAAAGATGTCATGCGGGACGTTCGGGCTAGAGAACATGCACATGGAGGTCGGTTAGTCACGTAATTAAGCAGGGCTGTACATACGTGCAAGAGTTGTTTTTGGCCACGTTGGGTCAAGTTGAGATGTATCTGCACTCTTTCCATGTTGGAAGTGGAGTTGTATTCTATCTCGTTAGGATTACTCTCAGATAAATAAGGGGAGGTGTCCCCTGTTTATTCTTGAGCAAGATTTTAGGGTTTGTACTCTTGTGTTGGAGTACTTTAGACAATAAAATAAAAATCAATCTTCCAGAGAGCTTCTTCTTGCGGCTGTGATATGCTTTTGGCTCCGGCATAGTTGATCGATCGCTTGAAGTTTTGTTCATCACAGCAGTCACGAAGTTCATCACGGAGTTCGGTTCTTTGCAAAGGTATCATCTTGCGAAGGTAATATCTTTTGATCCGTAGATCCGATCGGATTGATTCTTATTGGGTTTCATTCGTAATTGAATCTAGTTTCTACAGTTAAAATTTCATATCAATCCAACGGTTAGATCTTTGGTAATTAGTGGTCGCCCAGATTGCTAACCTGGTCGCCAAACAGTAGATCGCTAATTGGTTTAGTCATCTTGCGAGGAACATAACTTTAGATCCATAGCTCCGATCGACCTGATTCTTTTTTTGTTCCCTTCAGAATTGAGTCTAGTTTATACAGTTCAAATTTTACATCAATCCAATAGTTAGATCTTTTGTAATTTGTGGTCGCCCAGATTGATGTCCTGCTCGCCCGACTGCTCGTGTGGTCGCCCAGATTCAGTCATCTTGCGAAGGACATAACTTTAGATCCGTACATCCGATTGACCTGATTATTTTTGTATTAGTTGTGGAATTGAGTCTTGTTTCTACAGTTAAAATTTCACGTCAATCCAACGGCTGGATCGTCTGTAATTACTATTTTAGTAGATGTATATCGGTCTGCTCGCCCAGACTGCGCGCGTGGTCGCCCAACGGTGCGTGGTCGCCCAACAGTCGCGCGTGGTCGCCCAAACTGTCCTCTGCTCGCCCAAGTGCCCAAACTGGTCGCCCGGTGTCCTCTCGCTCGCCTCAGTGATCTCTTGTCGCTAAGTACCCAAAGTCGCCAAGTGCTAAACCGTCGCCTAAGTGCTCTCATGGTCGCCCAAGATGCCCAAACCGGTCGCCAAGTGATCTCTTGGTCGCCAGATGGTCTATTTGTTTCCCAACTGCATAAACTGATTTCCAAGCAATTTGAGTTTCAATTGGGGTGTTTGAAAAGTTTGAAAATTTGATTTTAGCTTCCGCGCAATCATTCACCCCCCCTCTGATTGCTACATTAGTATATTTCGATCCTACAAGTGGTATCAGAGCAATGTTTTTCTAATTAATCTTAACCGGTGATTAGAAACCGTAGCGATGGATAGGTATTCGACAAAACCTTGTGTTTTCGATGGTGTTGATTTTCAGTTTTGGAAAGCGAAGATGGAGGCATACATTCAAGCTCAGGGCTTTGCAATCTAGGAGAAGGTGTACAAACCATATCAAGTTCCTGAGAATGATCAAGTCAATGAAACCAATCAAGCACAGGTTGAAGCGAATAGCAGAGCACGAAATTTGATCACCCAAGGATTGGGAAGAAGTGACTTCGACCGCGTGATCCATCTCAAGTCTGCATATGAGGTATGGAAATCTCTTTGTGATTATCATGAGGGATCTAACACTATCAAAGAGGTTCGTCAAGACATTTACAAGAAAGAATACATGCGATTTGAGATGAAGCCTGGTGAGTCACTAGATGATTTCTTTGCACGTTTCAATAAGATTCTTAGCAACTTACGTGCTGTTGGAGTTTACTTTGATGAGGCTACTAATGCTAGACAATTGCTTGGTGCATTAGACATGTCTATTTGGGAGATGAAAGTTACATCCATTAGAGAATCAACTGTCATGAGTGACCTTACTGTAGATGTTCTTTTCTCTAAGCTAAAAACTCATGAATTGGATGTTCTTGCTAGGAGGACTGATTATAAATCAATTGCATTAACCTCTCAAGCTAGCATGTCTTAAAATAGTGCTTCTTCAAGCTTTGCTTTGTCCTTCTTGTCTTCACTAACCGATGAGCAGTTGAGGAATTTAGGAAGAAGACTTGGCATCACTCTTCTCGGTTTAATAAAGCTTTGCGAGAATGTGAGAATGAGAAAGAGAGTTGGTGGTGGCCCTCCAAGATGCTATGAGTGTGGTGATTTCAACCATATTCGTCCAAATTGTCCTAAACTTGCAGGAAAAGCATCAAGAGAAGAGGACAATGACAAAAGAAAAGAGAAAAAGAAGTTATTTCCAAGCAATAGAAAGAAAAAGAGCTTCATCAACAGCAAAGTTGTCCACTGGGTCCTTTCCGCTCTTGAACAAGTCAATTTGAGTGATGTGGATTAGGAGAGCGATGAAGATGATACAACAACTCCAAGCAAACATGAATTGACAGGTTGTGTCTCATGGCTAGGAGTGATGTAAGCTTCACCGAGGACGATCATGACAGCGATTGCAATGAGGTAGAACCTTCTTACGATGAATTAACTATTCTTGTTGTTCGTCTTGGAAAATTGCTTGACAAACGCGACAAGAAGATTAAGAAACATGATGTTCTTGTGGAATCTTTGAATTTGAAATTGCTAGACTTAAATCTTTGATTCTCGATGATGATGCTTGCAAATCATGTGACTTAATTCTGATGAGCTTCTTGTGCTTAGGAAAGAACATGTTTCTTTGTTAGAACAAGTCAATCTTTGAAAAAAAGAAAATGAGAAACATGTTAAAAACGCTAGTTGTTCAACTATTGATTTGCATGATACAACTCATTGTTCTAAATGTGCTATACTGGAATTGAAGTTGCATGATGCAAATGCTAGGGTTTCTCAAATGAGCAGATGCTATGCTCACTCATGAGGTTTCTCATGTTCAACTTGTCGCAAACAAAAAGGAAAAGTGGACGTTCCATGTAATAATTGCTTAACTTTTTCTCGAAAGGTTGATTACTTGGAAAAATCTTTAGAACGGTTCACTTCAGGAAAGAAAAACCTAAACATGATTTTGGATCAATCAAAAGTTAGTACTCATCACAAAGGTTTAGGTTTTGATTCTTATGCTCATCATAAATCACATGCTCCAAGCATTGTTAAGACACTTAAAAGTGGAAATTTTGAGATTGTTAATGAGCCTAAGAAAACTTTTTTAAGTCTCTTTGGTGTGTTATCTTCTACTATGTTGAATGCAAATGTTACTTCTATTCCTAAAGCTAAACTTCATGTTAAGTACACTTGCACTCATTGTGGTAAAGATGGACATTTAGTAAATTTTGCTTTAGGCTAGCCAAACAAAGAAAAAGAAAGAAAAGGCTAAGGCTAGGTCTAATTTCATGAAGGCACATTTTACTCCTCATTTTGTGCCTAGGGTGATGCAAACATCTTTTGTTGCAAGAAACACGGAAAGAGCAAATCTGATTTTGTGAACAAAGCGTACTCATTTTGTGCCTAGGGTGATGCAAACATCTTTTGTTGCAAGAAACACGGAAAGGACAAATCGATTTTGTGAACAAGCATACTCGTGTTGTGCCTACTCGTAGTGTGTCTCGATCTTGGATTCCTAAATGCTTTATTTCTAACCCTTGATCGAGGCCTCGACATCTTGTGCTATGTAGGTTTTCAGGAATGGGTTGGAGAACAGAAGCTTAGTGGATCTTGGTCTTTTGCAAGATGGGATCAAGACTTGGATGGTTCTCACCCTTGAGAGGGTTTTCAAGAAGCATGTGCAATAATTCTTCATCTACTTTGTGAGCTATCTGATACACTCATGTTCTTTACATTCACAGATATCTAATTGTGGCATGAGATGAAATGATTTTTTATATGCTCATTTGTATCCCCTGGCATGTTCAATAATGTTATTTTTTATATCATGCCTTTCATGCTTTGAATTCACTTATCATGATTCATGCCTATGCTTAATTGAACATACCATGATAACTCAAGCTCATGTATATCATCATCTCCTCTCTGTTGATCTCATTGGTTATCCATTTGAGGGGGAGTTATTGGTTATTGGTAAAAATTCCTTTCGGTTGCCTTTTGGGAGGTTTGTTCTTTCAGTCTTTTGTTTTTAAAATAATTTCCTTTGGTGACAATTTTGTAGAAGGTTTTAAGATGGTTGTTTTGAGGAGGAGTTCTTTGAAGTTTTTGTATATTGTGTAACATGTTTTTTATTTAGTGTGCTTCTTAAATAAAAAAACAGTAAAAGTACTGAGCATTGTATTTCATACACATATGTCATTTGAAGCCATGTTTATGCTACAAGGTCTTTGCAACTTCCTGTTTATACATATATGGTGTAGTTTATGTCATGACTTTTTAAATGGAATGACAACTTGAATTAAATCTTGTCATGGTTGAACTTTCTTGGCTATCTTGATCCTGCTCAAAAAGTGCTAAATATGAAAGTTAAGTGCTAAAGCTAAAGAGTGATTGTTGATAAATGCAAGAACAAGGTTATGTCTTTGTCACTTCCTCTTTCTGAGGCCTTATCATTGTACTTTGGTATGAACTTGGAAGAGGTTGTGTATGACCGAAACCATGAAACCTTAAGCTTGTGACTGCTTGGCATGGTTGAAAAGTAAGGCTGATGGTGCATGTAATTCCTTGCAATTGTTATTGTTGCAATCAAAGTAATGAATCAGTTTTTCAAAGCACAAATAAAGTGCACAAAAATTCAATATTTTCAGGTTTTATGATTGTTGAGAAAGAGAGATCATGCCATGCAAAAAATCGTTAATAGTACTCGATTTCTAGTTATGCTTACTCTACATTGTTTATGTGTAGATTTGAGGGTGCAAGTACTGTTGATAGCATGACTTGGTGATCAAGTTGTTACATTTGTGCATGATTCATAATGCTCAGTACATAAAAAAAAGGAAAACAACAAAAAAAAGGGAGAAGTTTCTCTTTTGCTCTCTTTTTGCATTCTTGATGAATTCAATGTCAAAGGGGGAGAAATTTTGGAATCAAAAGGAGGAATTTTTGGTTACATTGCACATTCACACACACATTTCTTCTTTCTGTTAGGAGGAGTTTCTCTTTGTCATAGGGGGAGATTTCTTTTTAGATAGGGGGAGATTTTTGTTCTTCTTTGTAGGGGGAGATTTTCCTTTCTGTCTTTTGGTCACTTTACTTCTTTTAATAATGGTGTTGCTATTGCAAGGTGAATGCCAATGTTCGTTTCCAAATGGTGTTGCCAATGTTTTCATCAAGGGGGAGATTGTGAGATCATGTGATGAAAAATTGGTTGAATGGTGAAATTGGCATTGTAAAGTGATTTTGGTTATAGCATGTGTGGTGCTTGTGCATGTGCTATGGTGATATGTTTATTATGCTGGTAATAGCATAATGGTTTTGCTTAATGCAATGCACTCGTGTGAGTGGTTGCATGGATTAATCTTGAGTCAAGTCGTGGACTTGTGCTCGGACGCGTTGTTTGTTAATTCATGTGCAGGTGTTGCTCGAGGGCGAACGTGGTCGATGACGGGACCGGAACTAGGTTCATGGAGGAACTGAGGTTCGGGACTAGGTTCAGGGAGGAATCGAGGTCTTGGTGGTCAAAGATGTCATGCGGGACGTTCGGGCTAGAGAACATGCACATGGAGGCTGGTTAGTCACGTAATTACAGCAGGTGGGCTGTACATACGTGCAAGAGTTGTTTTTGGCCACGTTGGGTCAAGTTGAGATGTATACAGACTCTTTCCATGTTGGAAGTGGAGTTGTATTCTATCTCGTTAGGATTACTCAGTATAAATAAGGGAGGTGTCCCTGTTTATTCTTGAGCAAGATTTTAGGGTTTGTACTCTTGTGTTGGAGTACTTTAGACAATAAAATAAAATCAATCTTCCAGAGAGCTTCTTCTTGCGGCTGTGATATGCTTTTGGCTCGGCATAGTTGATCGATCGCTTGAAGTTTTGTTCATCACAGATCCACGAAGTTCATCACGGAGTTCGGTTCTTTGCAAAGGTATCATCTTGCGAAGGTAATATCTTTGATCCGTAGATCCGATCGGATTGATTCTTATTGGGTTTCATTCGTAATTGAATCTAGTTTCTACAGTTAAAATTTCATATCAATCCAACGGTTAGATCTTTGGTAATTAGTGGTCGCCCAGATTGCTAACCTGGTCGCCAAACAGTAGATCGCTAATTGGTTTAGTCATCTTGCGAGGAACATAACTTTAGATCCATAGCTCCGATCGACCTGATTCTTTTTTTGTTCCCTTCAGAATTGAGTCTAGTTTATACAGTTCAAATTTTACATCAATCCAATAGTTAGATCTTTTGTAATTTGTGGTCGCCCAGATTGATGTCCTGCTCGCCTGACTGCTTTCGTGTGGTCGCCCAGATTCAGTCATCTTGCGAAGGACATAACTTTAGATCCGTACATCCGATTGACCTGATTATTTTTGTATTAGTTGTGGAATTGAGTCTTGTTTCTACAGTTAAAATTTCACGTCAATCCAACGGCTGGATCGTCTGTAATTACTATTTTAGTAGATGTATATCGGTCTGCTCGCTTGATCGCGGCGTGGTCGCATAACAGTGTCGTGGTCGCCCAACAAAGCGCGTGGTCGCCCAAACTGTCCTACTGCTGCCCAAGTGCCCAAACTGGTCGCCGGTGTGTCCTCTTGCTCGCCAGTGATCTCTTGGTGGCTAAGTACCCAAACCTGTCGCCAAGTGCCTTGGCCGTCGCCCAAGTGCTCTCATCGTCGCTTCAAATTGCCCAAACTGGTCGCCTAAGTGATCTCATTGGTCGCCTGGTGGTCTATTTGTTTCCCAACTGCATAAAGCGATTTCCAAGCAATTTGAGTTTCAATTGGGGTGTTTGAAAAGTTTGAAAATTTGATTTTAGCTTCAGCGCAATCATTCACCCCCCCTCTGATTGCTACATTAGTATATTTCGATCCTACAAGTGGTATCAGAGCAATGTTTTTCTAATTAATCTTAACCGGTGATTAGAAACCGTAGCGATGGATAGGTATTCGACAAAACCTTGTGTTTTCGATGGTGTTGATTTTCAGTTTTGGAAAGCGAAGATGGAGGCATACATTCAAGCTCAGGGCTTTGCAATCTAGGAGAAGGTGTACAAACCATATCAAGTTCCTGAGAATGATCAAGTCAATGAAACCAATCAAGCACAGGTTGAAGCGAATAGCAGAGCACGAAATTTGATCACCCAAGGATTGGGAAGAAGTGACTTCGATGCGTGATCCATCTCAAATCGCATATGAGGTATGGAAATCTCTTTGTGATTATCATGAGGGATCTAACACTATCAAAGAGGTTCGTCAAGACATTTACAAGAAAGAATACATGCGATTTGAGATGAAGCCTCGTGAGTCACTAGATGATTTCTTTGCACGTTTCAATAAGATTCTTAGCAACTTACGTCTTTGTTGGAGTTTACTTTGATGAGGCTACTAATGCTAGACAATTGCTTGGTGCATTAGACATGTCTATTTGGGAGATGAAAGTTACATCCATTAGAGAATCAAGCTGTCATGAGTGACCTTCTTGTAGATGTTCTTTTCTCTAAGCTAAAACTCATGAATTGGATGTTCTTGCTAGGAGGATGATTATAAATCAATTGCATTAACCTCTCAAGCTAGCATGTCTTAAAATAGTGCTTCTTCAAGCTTTGCTTTGTCCTTCTTGTCTTCACTAACCGATGAGCAGTTGAGGAATTTCGGAAGAAGACTTGGCATCACTCTCTTCTCGGTTTAATAAAGCTTTGAGAATGTGAGAATGAGAAAGAGAGTTGGTGGTGGCCTCCAAGATGCTATGAGTGTGGTGATTTCAACCATATTCGTCCAAATTGTCCTAAACTTGCAGGAAAAGCATCAAGAGAAGAGGACAATGACAAAAGAAAAGAGAAAAAGAAGTTATTTCCAAGCAATAGAAAGAAAAAGAGCTTCATCAACAGCAAAGTTGTCCACTGGGTCCTTTCCGCTCTTGAACAAGTCAATTTGAGTGATGTGGATTCGGAGAGCAGTGAAGATGATACAACAACTCCAAGCAAACATGAATTGACAGGGTTGTGTCTCATGGCTAGGAGTGATGTAAGCTTCACCGAGGACGATCATGACAGCGATTGCAATGAGGTAGAACCTTCTTACGATGAATTAACTATTGCTGTTGTTCGTCTTGGAAAATTGCTTGACAAACGCGACAAGAAGATTAAGAAACATGATGTTCTTGTGGAATCTTTGAATCTGAAATTGCTAGACTTAAATCTTTGATTCTGATGATGATGCTTGCAAATCATGTGACTTAATTCTGATGAGCTTCTTGTGCTTAGGAAAGAACATGTTTCTTTGTTAGAACAAGTCAATCTTTGAAAAGAAAGAAAATGAGAAACATGTTAAAAAGCTAGTTGTTCAACTATTGATTTGCATGATACAACTCATTGTTCTAAATGTGCTATCTTTGGAATTGAAGTTGCATGATGCAAATGCTAGGGTTTCTCAAATGACAGATGCTATGCTCACTCATGAGGTTCTCTCATGTTCAACTTGTGCCTAAACAAAAAGGAAAAGTGGACGTTCCATGTAATAATTGCTTAACTTTTTCTCGAAGGTTGATTACTTGGAAAAATCTTTAGAACGGTTCACTTCAGGAAAGAAAAACCTAAACATGATTTTGGATCAATCAAAAGTTAGTACTCATCACAAAGGTTTAGGTTTTGATTCTTATGCTCATCATAAATCACATGCTCCAACTGTTGTTAAGACACTTAAAAGTGGAAATTTTGAGATTGTTAATGAGCCTAAGAAAACATTTTTAAGTCTCTTTGGTGTGTTATCTTCTACTATGTTGAATGCAAATGTTATACATTCCTAAAGCTAAACTTCATGTTAAGTACACTTGCACTCATTGTGGTAAAGATGGACATTTAGTAAATTTTTGCTTTAGGCTAATAGCCAAACAAAGAAAAGAAAGAAAAGGCTAAGGCTAGGTCTAATTTCATGAAGGCACATTTTACTCCTCATTTTGTGCCTAGGGTGATGCAAACATCTTTTGTTGCAAGAAACACGGGAAAGAGCAAATCTGATTTTGTGAACAAACGTACTCATTTTGTGCCTAGGGTGATGCAAACATCTTTTGTTGCAAGAAACACGGAAAGGACAAATCGATTTTGTGAACAAGCATACTCGTGTTGTGCCTACTCGTAGTGTGTCTCAGTACTGGATTCCTAAATGCTTTATTTCTAACCCCAGTACCGAGGCCTCGACATCTTGTGCTATGTAGGTTTTCAGGAATGGGTTGGAGAACAGAAGCTTAGTGGATCTTGGTCTTTTGCAAGATGGGATCAAGACTTGGATGGTTCTCACCCTTGAGAGGGTTTTCAAGAAGCATGTGCAATAATTCTTCATCTACTTTGTGAGCTATCTGGATACACTCATGTTCTTTACATTCACAGATATCTAATTGTGGCATGAGATGAAATGATTGTTTATATGCTCATTTGTATCCCCTGGCATGTTCAATAATGTTATTTTTTATATCATGCCTTTCATGCTTTGAATTCACTTATCATGATTCATGCCTATGCTTAACTGAACATACCATGATAACTCAAGCTCATGTATATCATCATCTCCTCTCTGTTGATCTCGTTGGTTATCCATTTGAGGGGGAGTTATTGGTTATTGGTAAAATTCCTTTGGTTGCCTTTTGGGAGGTTTGTTCTTTCATCTTTTGTTTTTAAAATAATTTCCTTCAGGTGACAATTTTGTAGAAGGTTTTAAGATGGTTGTTTTGAGGAGGAGTTCTTTGAAGTTTTTGTATATTGTGTAACATGTTTTTTTTATTTCGTGTGCTTCTTAAATAAAAAACAAAGAAAATCTTGAGCATTGTATTTCATACACATATGTCATTTGAAGCCATGTTTATGCTACAAGGTCTTTGCAACTTCCTGTTTATACATATATGGTGTAGTTTATGTCATGACTTTTTAAATGGAATGACAACTTGAATTAAATCTTGTCATGGTTGAACTTTCTTGGCTATCTTGATCCTGCTCAAAAAGTGCTAAATATGAAAGTTAAGTGCTAAAGCTAACAGAGTGATTGTTGATAAATGCAAGAACAAGGTTATGTACTGTCGCACTTCCTCTTTACGAGACTGCTTATCATTGTACTTTGGTATGAACTTGGAAGAGGTTGTGTATGACCGAAACCATGAAACCTTAAGCTTGTGACTGCTTGGCATGGTTGAAAAGTAAGGCTGATGGTGCATGTAATTCCTTGCAATTGTTATTGTTGCAATCAAAGTAATGAATCAGTTTTTCAAAGCACAAATAAAGTGCACAAAAATTCAATATTTTCAGGTTTTATGATTGTTGAGAAAGAGAGATCATGCCATGCAAAAAATCGTTAATAGTACTCGATTTCTAGTTATGCTTACTCTACATTGTTTATGTGTAGATTTGAGGGTGCAAATCTTGTTGATAGCATGACTTGGTGATCAAGTTGTTACATTTGTGCATGATTCATAATGCTCGATTACATAAAAAAGGAAAACAACAAAAAAAGGAGAAGTTTCTCTTTTGCTCTCTTTTGCATTCTTGATGAATTCAATGTCAAAGGGAGAAATTTTGGAATCAAAAGGAGGAATTTTTGGTTATATTTACGTTTTGGTTTCCTTTTTGGGGATTTTAACCCAAATTTTGGGTTTTCTTGGGGTTGGGTATTTTTTAAAAATTTAAATATTTATTTTTTCTTTGGGACCCGGGATAGGAGTTCCCTTTTTTTGCAAAGGTTTTTTGGGGTTTCTTTTGAAATAAATAAATAAATCTTTTTTTTTCGTTTGATTGTTTTGGGTTTTTATTATCTAAGTTTTTCTTAAATTCCCCGGGTTGTCTTTGGGAAAATGCGGGAATTTTTTCCAGGAATTTTTAATTTTTTTTGGAACTATTTTTTAAATTTCTTTAAAATTTTTTTTCTTTAATTTGTTTTGTTAATTTTTCCCAAAATTGATTTTTTTTCCCCCTTGGGGCCCCCGACCTTTTCCCGGATATTTTTTCCCTTCGAAGACTATTTTTTAATTTAAATTTTTTTTTAAGTTAATTTTGTTTTTTCCCGAAATTTATTCTTTGGGGTTTTCGTTTTCTTTAAGGGGGAACTCGTGCCCCTGGGTTGAAATGTTTTTGTCCCAAAAATTCCCTCCCCCCGGGGATGTCGGGTTCCCCTTTTGTGGGGTCCCCCCGGGGTCCCGCTTCTTGCCCCCTCCCGGCCTTCTTTGCCGCCCTTTTGCCCAATGTCTTGTTTTTGCATTGTTTAATTTGTTTAAGAAAATTTAATTTTGGGTTTTAATTTTTTATTTTAAACCCCTTTACCTTTGTTTTTTAATTTTTAATATAAATGTTTTAATTAAAACCCTTGGGTTTTGGGGTTGTTTGTTTTGACAAAACTTTTTCGTGGGTTTAATTTTAAATTTTAAAATTAAAGGAAAAATGGGTTTTAAAATTTAAAAATTAAACCAGAAGATTTACAAAATTTTGAGGTTTGACGTGGGGAATTTAACCAAGTTGGGGGTTTGAACCCGGGGTGAACCAACCAAAAAATTTGTAAAATAAAAAAAACCATTAAAAGCGGACTTTAAAAAATTGGGGTAAAAGGGGCCCACTAAGTTTTGTTTAAAATTTTTTGATTATTGGGATTTTTTAAAATTTGGGAAAATTTCAAGAAAATTCATTTAGTGAAATTAATTTTTTTAAGCTTTAAATTTTACCCTTGTTTTTTTTTTAAAACAAATTGTTTTTGCTGGGGAAAAAATTCAATTTGGGTTTCTCAAAAAAAGGTTTTTTCCTTTCTTTTTTTCCCCTTAATAAATTGAAAAGGAAATTTGGTTTAAAATTTTAAATTTGATTTTTTTCCCTCCAAATTTTTTGAAAAAGAAAAAAAAAAAAAAAAAAATTTTTAAAAAAAAAAAAAATTAAATAAAGAAAAGGGTTTTCCCCCAAGTTTTGGTTTTTTAACAATTTTAAATGAAAATTAACATAAAAAAACCCCAAGAAAAGAAAGGGGTTTCAGGGAAAGAAAAAAACTTCAAAAAATTCCGGTTTTTCCTTTTTTTTAAATTGTTGGGGCGGAAATTAAAACAAAAAAAATTTGAAGGGTTTTTGTGGGTTTTAACTTTGAAATTCTAAGTTAAATTGAACTTAAATTTTATTTGGTTTTGGCTTTTTAAAATTTTGGGAAAGGAAAGAAATTTTTTAAAAACGTTTTTAAAAAGAAATGAATGTAAAACTATTTTTTGTTTATTTAAACATTGTTTAAATTTGGTTCTTTTGAAAACATGTTTAGGTTTCAAATTTTAAGAAAAAAAGGTTTAGTTTTTAAAAAAAATTTTGAAATTTTAAATTGAAATTTTAATTATTAAAGGAAAAACTAGGGTTTTCAAATAAAAAACCAAACCAATTTTTTTAAATTATCTTCAAAAAAAGGGTTTATTTTTTTAAACTTTAAATTGATTTTAAAAATTTAAAAAGGGTTTTTTGGGGAAAAAAAATTTTAAAAAGTTTTCTAAAATTTGGTTTAAATTTTTCCCTTTAAAAAATTAATTTGTAACCCTTTAGTGGAAAAAGAAGAAAGAAAGGAAAAAAGGTTTTTGGATTTCTTAATTTTGAAATTTTATCCCAAATTTTTTAAAGAAAACATCTTTTTTAAAAAAGGGAAAAATTTTGTTTGGGTAAAAAAAAATTTTTCAGGGAAAATTTTTTCAAGAAAGGGGCAAACTTTTTTTAAAAAGGGGCCCTTTTATTTTAACGGCCCATTTGTTTTTATTTTTTGGGGAAAAGGATGGTTTTGGTTTGGGGGGTAGATTTGGTCTTTTTGGGGGTTTTTAAAAATGTCACCCTTAATTTTGATTAAATTTTCTTTTTTACCCAAAGTTTAATTTGGTTTTTGGGGGTAAGTTTTTTACCCCTTTTTAAAATGTTAATTTTTTATTTTTTATCTTTTATTTTAATTCACTATTAATTTCCTAGGAAAAAATTTTAATTTCCTTGTATCCTTTTTTATTTTTTTATTTTAGTTTTTTGTTTTTTTAAATTTTTTCCCTTTTTTAAATTTTCTTAAATTTTTTTTTTAAATTTTTTAATTTGGGAAGTTTTGTTTTTTGGGAAATTTTTTTTTTTTGTTTTTTTTTTTTTTTTAAAAAAAATTTTTAAACTTTTGAAAGGGTTTTAAAATTGTTTTAAATTTTTTTTAAATTTTTAATTTTTTTTTAAAAAAAATTTATTAAACTTTATGAACTTTTATCTTGTCTTTAATTCTTTTATTTTTGTAAAATGTTTTTTAAAAAGCAATTAATTATTTTTTTTAACTTTTTGTTCTTTTTAGGCTTAAGATTTATGAAAAAATTTTTAAAACCGAAATTAAATTTGTTTTTTGAAAATTGTATTTTTAATTTAAAATTTTCAAACCAAAAAAAAATTTTTCAAAAAAAGTAAAATATTTTGGGGGATTTTAAAAAATCAAAGATAAAATTTTTTAAACCATTTAATTTTAAAATTTAAATTTAGGGTTTAGTTGGAAAAGGGATCTGTTTCAATTGTTAATTTGTATGATTCATAATTAACATAAAAAAGGAAAAAAAAAAGGGGAAATTTTTTTTTTGCTTTTTTAATTTTTTGGAAAAATTTTAAAAAAATTTTTCCCACACACATTTCTTCTTTACTGTTAGGAGGAGTTCTCTTTTTAGATAGGGAGATTTCTTTTTAGGGTTTTTTTTCCCTTTTAAATTTCTTTTTTTTTAAATTTTTTTTAATAAGGGTTTCTTTAGGTGGAATGTTTTTTTGGGGGTTTTTTTTTTAAAATTTTTTAATGGGAAAATTGGTTGGTATTTTATGTTTGGTGTTTTTTAAGGGATGGGGTTTGTTTTAAATGGTTAAAGGGAAATTTTTTTTGAAAGATTGGTTTGCTGGGTTTTTAGTTTGTGGATTTTTTCGGTTGTTTTTTCTTTTTTATTTTGGGGTGTTTGAGGGAAACTTTAATGGGGGCGGAAGGTTGGGGGTTCTGGTTCGAGGGTCGGGGTTGGGGGAAAGGGGGGGGTTGGGCTAAAAGAGGGGAAAGGGGGGGTTTTGCACGGAAGTTTTGAATGGGAAGGGGTTTTCCTTTGGGGGGGGTTGTATTCTATTGTTTTTTCTTTTAAAAAGGGGGTGTCCCTTTATTCTTCAAGTTTTAGGGGTTTGTATCTTTGTTGGGTCTTTGAAATAAAAAAAAAAATTTTTTTTGGAAAGTTTTTTGGTTTGTTTTGGTGGAGTTTTTGCCCAAAAAAAATTCTAGGGGTTTTTTTTAAAATTTTCTTTAAAATTTTTTTTCCCCAAGGATATTTTCCATTGGTTTTTTAAAGTTTTTTAAAATTTTTTCCGGTTAAATTTTTAATTTAGGTTTATTGTAATTGTGCCCCAAAGTTTAATTTTAAAAGGTTTAGATCTTGGTAATTTAGTTGCCCGTCCTTTTTTTTTTTCCCAGAATTATGTTTATCATTCAAATTTTAACTAAAATATTGATCTTTTGTTTTTGGTCCCCAGATTGAGTCCCTTTTTATTTCTTTTCCCAATTCAATTTGGAAAATAATTTTCCGTAATCCGTTGCCGATTTTTTTTGTTGGGAATTAGTCTTTTCAAGAAAATTTAGACCAACCGGTGCTGTAATTTTTTTAGTGTGATTGGTCTGCCCCCGGGGTTTCCGTCTTCCCCAAGCGGTTGGGCCCTTTTGGTGGTTTCCCCCTGCCTGCCCCCGTTCAAAGGTGCTTCCCTCGCCCCTGGGCCCAAGTCCCGGGAGGCCCAAACGGCGAGTGTTCTTTGGGCCCGGGTTTCGGTCATTCCCACGCCCAATTTTTCCAACATTAAAGTTTCCAATTTGTTTAAAAGGTTTTTTTAAATTTTTTTTTCTTAAATTCCCTTTAAAATTTTATTTCAAATTTGGAAATTTTTTAATTAATTTTGGTGATTAAACCCTCGATGGTAAAAAAATTTTTTTCTGGTTTGATTTTTTTAAAAAATAGGTAATTAACCGGGGGAATTAAAATTTGTTTAAATTAATTTCGGGAAAACAAGAATGGAAACAATCAAGGGGTTTCAATTGGAAAGGGCAAATATCACCAAGGGAAGATAGATAAACTTCATGTTAAGTACACTTGCACTCATTGTGGTAAAGATGGACATTTAGTAAATTTTTGCTTTAGGCTAGCCAAACAGCAAAAGAAAGAAAAGGCTAAGGCTAGGTCTAATTTCATGAAGGCACATTTTACTCCTCATTTTGTGCCTAGGGTGATGCAAACATCTTTTGTTGCAAGAAACACGGGAAAGAGCAAATCTGATTTTGTGAACAAACGTACTCATTTTGTGCCTAGGGTGATGCAAACATCTTTTGTTGCAAGAAACACGGGAAAGGACAAATCTGATTTTGTGAACAAGCATACTCGTGTTGTGCCTACTCGTAGTGTGTCTCAGTACTGGATTCCTAAATGCTTTATTTCTAACTTGATCGAGGCCTCGACATCTTGTGCTATGTAGGTTTTCAGGAATGGGTTGGAGAACAGAAGCTTAGTGGATCTTGGTCTTTTGCAAGATGGGATCAAGACTTGGATGGTTCTCACCCTTGAGAGGGTTTTCAAGAAGCATGTGCAATAATTCTTCATCTACTTTGTGAGCTATCTCGATACACTCATGTTCTTTACATTCACAGATATCTAATTGTGGCATGAGATGAAATGATTGTTTATATGCTCATTTGTATCCCCCGCATGTTCAATAATGTTATTTTTATATCATGCCTTTCATGCTTTGAATTCACTTATCATGATTCATGCCTATGCTTAACTGAACATACCATGATAACTCAAGCTCATGTATATCATCATCTCCTCTCTGTTGATCTCGTTGGTTATCCATTTGAGGGGGAGTTATTGGTTATTGGTAAAAATTCCTTTCGGTTACCTTTTTGGGAGGTTTGTTCTTTCAGTCTTTTGTTTTTAAAATAATTTCCTTCAGGTGACAATTTTGTAGAAGGTTTTAAGATGGTTGTTTTGAGGAGGAGTTCTTTGAAGTTTTTGTATATTATGTAACATGTTTTTTTTATTTCGTGTGCTTCTTAAATAAAAAAACAAGAAAAATCTTGAGCATTGTATTTCATACACATATGTCATTTGAAGCCATGTTTATGCTACAAGGTCTTTGCAACTTCCTGTTTATACATATATGGTGTAGTTTATGTCATGACTTTTTAAATGGAATGACAACTTGAATTAAATCTTGTCATGGTTGAACTTTCTTGGCTATCTTGATCCTGCTCAAAAAGTGCTAAATATGAAAGTTAAGTGCTAAAGCTAACAGAGTGATTGTTGATAAATGCAAGAACAAGGTTATGTACTGTCGCACTTCCTCTTTACGAGACTGCTTATCATTGTACTTTGGTATGAACTTGGAAGAGGTTGTGTATGACCGAAACCATGAAACCTTAAGCTTGTGACTGCTTGGCATGGTTGAAAAGTAAGGCTGATGGTGCATGTAATTCCTTGCAATTGTTATTGTTGCAATCAAAGTAATGAATCGAGTTTTCAAAGCACAAATAAAGTGCACAAAAATTCAATATTTTCAGGTTTTATGATTGTTGAGAAAGAGAGATCATGCCATGCAAAAAATCGTTAATAGTACTCGATTTCTAGTTATGCTTACTCTACATTGTTTATGTGTAGATTTGAGGGTGCAAGTACTGTTGATAGCATGACTTGGTGATCAAGTTGTTACATTTGTGCATGATTCATAATGCTCAGTACATAAAAAAAAGGAAAACAACAAAAAAAAGGGAGAAGTTTCTCTTTTGCTCTCTTTTTGCATTCTTGATGAATTCAATGTCAAAGGGGGAGAAATTTTGGAATCAAAAGGAGGAATTTTTGGTTACACATTGCACATTCACACACACATTTCTTCTTTCTGTTAGGAGGAGTTTCTCTTTGTCATAGGGGGAGATTTCTTTTTAGATAGGGGGAGATTTTTGTTCTTCTTTGTAGGGGGAGATTTTCCTTTCTGTCTTTTGGTCACTTTACTTCTTTTAATAATGGTGTTGCTATTGCAAGGTGAATGCCAATGTTCGTTTCCAAATGGTGTTGCCAATGTTTTCATCAAGGGGGAGATTGTGAGATCATGTGATGAAAAATTGGTTGAATGGTGAAATTGGCATTGTAAAGTGATTTTGGTTATAGCATGTGTGGTGCTTGTGCATGTGCTATGGTGATATGTTTATTATGCTGGTAATAGCATAATGGTTTTGCTTAATGCAATGCACTCGTGTGAGTGGTTGCATGGATTAATCTTGAGTCAAGTCGTGGACTTGTGCTCGGAGCGTTGTTTGTTAATTCATGTGCAAGGTGTTGCTCGAGGCTTAACGTGGTCGATGACGGGACCGGAACTAGGTTCATGGAGGAACTGAGGTTCGGGACTAGGTTCAGGGAGGAATCGAGGTCTTGGTGGTCAAAGATGTCATGCGGGACGTTCGGGCTAGAGAACATGCACATGGAGGCTGGTTAGTCACGTAATTACAGCAGGTGGGCTGTACATACGTGCAAGAGTTGTTTTTGGCCACGTTGGGTCAAGTTGAGATGTATACAGACTCTTTCCATGTTGGAAGTGGAGTTGTATTCTATCTCGTTAGGATTGCTCTGTATAAATAAGGGGAGGTGTCCCCTGTTTATTCTTGAGCAAGATTTTAGGGTTTGTACTCTTGTGTTGGAGTACTTTAGACAATAAAATAAAAATCAATCTTCCAGAGAGCTTCTTCTTGCGGCTGTGATATGCTTTTGGCTCCGGCATAGTTGATCGATCGCTTGAAGTTTTGTTCATCACAGCAGTCACGAAGTTCATCACGGAGTTCGGTTCTTTGCAAAGGTATCATCTTGCGAAGGTAATATCTTTTGATCCGTAGATCCGATCGGATTGATTCTTATTGGGTTTCATTCATAATTGAATCTAGTTTCTACAGTTAAAATTTCATATCAATCCAACGGTTAGATCTTTGGTAATTAGTGGTCGCCCAGATTGCTAACCTGGTCGCCAAACAGTAGATCGCTAATTGGTTTAGTCATCTTGCGAGGAACATAACTTTAGATCCATAGCTCCGATCGACCTGATTCTTTTTTTGTTCCCTTCAGAATTGAGTCTAGTTTATACAGTTCAAATTTTACATCAATCCAATAGTTAGATCTTTTGTAATTTGTGGTCGCCCAGATTGATGTCCTGCTCGCCCGACTGCTCGTGTGGTCGCCCAGATTCAGTCATCTTGCGAAGGACATAACTTTAAATCCGTACATCCGATTGACCTGATTCTTTTTGTATTAGTTGTGGAATTGAGTCTTGTTTCTACAGTTAAAATTTCACGTCAATCCAACGGCTGGATCGTCTGTAATTACTATTTTAGTAGATATATATCGGTCTGCTCGCCCAGACTGCGCGCGTGGTCGCCCAACAGTGTGCGTGGTCGCCCAACAGTGCGCGTGGTCGCCCAAACTGTCCTACTGCTCGCCCAAGTGCCCAAACTGGTCGCCTGGTGTCCTCTCGCTCGCCTAAGTACCCAAACTGCCGCCCAAGTGTGTAAACGCTCGCCCAAGTGCTCTCTTGGTCGCCCAAGTGCCCAAACTGGTCGCTCAAGTGATCTACTGGTCGCCCAGACTTGTCTATTTGTTTCCCAACTGCATAAACTGATTTCCAAGCAATTTGAGTTTCAATTGGGGTGTTTGAAAAGTTTGAAATTTTGATTTTAGCTTCCGCGCAATCATTCACCCCCCTCTGATTGCTACATTAGTATATTTCGATCCTACAAGTGGTATATACGAGTACCAATCTATACACTTGGGATCAAGATTAAATATGTAACCATCACTTTCGTCTGCCTTGGTTGCCATCCTCAACCTCGTCAAGTTCGTGTCATCGAAGCTTCACATGCACAAGAAAAATACATTAATCGAGAAAAAACACTGAATCAACACACTATATATGATTGGTACTCGTATCTCTTCAGTACACACACTATATATGATTAATTAAGCATTAATTAATTGTTTGAGAATACAAGCAAAGATGAATCTCACCGTCCTTTGAAGAAGGCATATGGTGCATACAGTTTCACCAGGAGCGTTAAGAAGTTATATCTTCGGCTGACCTTATTGTAATACTGTGAAAACAACCCACAAAATAACAGATTGATTGCGCGCAGCATCTGTTCGTCAAGAGATATGTGACGGATGGAAAACAAGAATCATCCACTTCGATCGTCATCTAAACATTAATATGCATGGCATACATGATCATGTGTACTCTATAATCAAACAGTAGGTACCGTACCTCTAGTGGTAACCTGTACACCAGGATCAAATATGCAAGGAAGAGTGAAAATCTCTTGAACAAGTAGGGCCTTTTGTTTTGCAGAGGCTTCCCATTATCCAGTACACGTTGATTAATGGCGAAGTAATATAATCCCAGCATGCATCCTCTATGACATAACCGGTCAATGGATTTCGGAGTGCTGAGCTCGATCGCATGGTAAATGGATTGCGCTCTCTCATCCCAGTGAACGGCCATGGCTACCAGCATTGCATTCACCACCATGTCTGCCGGAATCTATGTATCAAGTAGAAACACATGTAATTTAGCAGGTAATCAATTAGCTAGCTCTGTTACTTTGTCTATATATATCGATCCTTAATCGCTACATGGGGTGTGGGTATCATTATGGATTACTCACCGCGTCGATTATGTCGCTGCGATCACCTATGAAACACGGGAACGCTTGCTCATCGTAGGCGACAATCAGAGCATCAATTGCCTTAGCGTTTGACCATTCTGGAATGCTTCCTCCAGTAACAATCCTTCCTGGGTACCAGCTACAAAAGCTAAAGAAAAAAAAAATGCTCGTCGGCAATTAATTACTATATTAGCAATGTAATTCACGTACAAGCAAGTAACATTCCGGACGTGTATTAGCAATGTAATTCACGTACAAAACGAAGCAGCTAGCTAGCAAGCAAGATCACTGTACCTCAGACAGGACAAGCTGCTCTGCGGACGGCGCATCCGGCGCCCGCACGAGCAGGTAGATCTTCTTCACATCCGGCTGAATCCTCAGCATCTTCTCCACAAGCACTGCGCGCATGCACAATACAATACAATACAGCAGGAAAAGCACCAGATCGATCGATCAGCATATATATATATATATATATATATATACACACACACACACATACATGTTAACGTACGTACGTTGTTGCCGAAGATAATTAAGGAGACAAGGTCCATATATAGCGTATTTACTTTTGCCAAGATACCCAGTGGAGCCGGTGACGAGGATGGCCTTGTCCCTGAAACACCCTGTTACTTCGCCGGCGTCCATGGCGATCGACCAAGCTGTAGCTAGCAACGCATCGAGAGGCTGCTAGCGGCGAAACTGAACGCGATTACTATATCTGTTGTGGTGGTTAAGGCCAAGTACGTACGTGTAGATGACGAATATGCATGTACTGCGCCCTCTAGTCATAGATAGTTGTTATTTTAGATGTAGGTGAAGTCAAATTTTCGTAACTTAATTTGATATATAGGCAATATCTTTTAAAATATTCAAGTTAGATATATACATGAAATCATATGTGTAGATTTGTCTTGAAAAATACTTTCATAATATTATAACTTTATTAGTTTTTTGTAAATATGTTATAATGGATGCCTAAGCCGTATATTTCACAACTGGTGGTCTTTTAGATATTTGAATTCTTCTATTCGAGTATATATACAAAGAAAAAACTGCCCTGGCGAATACATTTAGAGTGTTAACCCGATAATACCGATTTTGTTCTTTTTCTAACACTATCCCTTACTATTAGTACATGTTACACTATCCCATACGTGTTGTCTAAATAAATAAATTTCTAATGATGATGGGAAGGAAAGCACGTACTCTTCACTTACGACAACTCCAGATTTCATGCAACCCATGTACAGTACTTGGTTACCTCGACGGCCTTCAAGCATCTCAATTAACCCAGCTAATGGACAATTGCAAGGAGACAAAAGAAAATTAAGCTGAAATCAAAAATAGGAATAACAAATTCTACAAAATGAAAAAAAGAAAGTTACCCAAGTCAAGATTAATGTTATCGTCTACTTTGACGTAGAACTCTGCATCCCAAGCTTCGATTGCCGCACTGAAGAAAAACTTAACTTTGCTAGGTAACTCCTCCGCAGCTTCTTAATTCATGACTTTCCTGCATGGTCATTTGTTGATTATTTAATTCACACATTCGGTTATCCACAAAGTACAAGCTATTTGATTAAAGACGCATTAATTTCTTTGACAAACAAACACCACAAAATTTTTTCGAGATCTCAAGTTATATGAATTTATATGATACATTCAAAACCACATTCAGATGAAACAGGGAAATATGGGAATTAACATAGATTTTTTTGTGTTATTACAGGTCCATTAATGAAAGATATGTATAAGAATTTCAAGTCCATTAATGAAAGATATGTATAAGATTTTCAAGGATGCAGGTACTACAGATTGTGAAGGACAATTGAAAATAGTTATAATATTAGGTATTAGAAGAACCTTACAAGAATCAAGAAATCTTTTGTCCGGCGATTTTCATCATCAATATTACGGTCCAAACTATCACCTCGAATTGCACTACAGGGCTCAAACAGTACATTTCATCAGGAAAACATGCACAAAAAGAGAAAGAAAATTAAATAGAAAAAATGACTGCATGAGAATAACATGGCAAAATTCTAAAATAAGATCTTAGAGATGCTATAGCTCAAAGGTGACTCTAGATCCAGAAGAAAACCTGCGACCAATAACAAAACGGATAACCACACCCTTTTCCTCAAGCTTCTTCAAAGCATCACCTGCAATTTACATCGAGGTAGAAGAACAGAGTTATCCTATGGGTTTAAGGGAACCCTAGTTTACATTCAGCAATTTTAGTTAGAGAAACTAAGTTAAGTTGGAGCCCCTAGTAACCCCAAAACCAGTATAAACTCCAATGACGGCAAGGAGCTTCTTCTTGTCGGAATCCCTAGTACCCGTCCCATTCCCCCACAAGTATCCCTCGCTCTTCGCCTTCGTAATGTCCATCTCCGCCTCAGCTATCTTCCTCCCGATCTCGCTGCCACCAAGCGACCCATTTCGAATCAAGAAACCAGAACCGAGAAAGCCAAAACAAAAATCCTTAGCAGAGAACCAAGAAATTACGTGCATCCAAGATTCCTCAGCTTCTCCTCCACCGATTCCTGCAATCTGGAGGTATTGCACAATTGAAATAGGTTCATCTGACATTCCTAGAGGAGCATCCACCACGAGATAGTCGATCTCACCCTGAGCAACATCTTTTAGGAGTTGTTTGATGAGTACATTCTTGCGAGAACCGCTCCATATAACAGCATAATC
Source organism: Guadua angustifolia (assembly GCA_036346375.1). Lineage (NCBI taxonomy): Eukaryota > Viridiplantae > Streptophyta > Magnoliopsida > Poales > Poaceae > Guadua > Guadua angustifolia. The sequence goes on along the minus strand of CM070500.1, from coordinate 2,337,980 downwards.
TGAATTGGGACAGGGATTACATATTACAAGAATAATCTTGCTAAAAAGTATAAATGATAGGATGTTCACTTGCATAAAAAAATGGTCATAACTAAAATAGCTGATGTGTGCTTGTGGGACCTCAGGCTCAAAGTTCATATAGCTTGGTCAAAAATAACAGCTTCTTTCATTAGTAACATCGTAGATTAAGGCAAGCACACAATTAACTGCAGCAATGCTTTAGTTTATTTGCACATGTATAAGAACCTATGTACACCATGTTTTAACAATTAACATCTCTCATCTCTAGCACTTTTTTAAGTGAACAAATTGAGTTGGGGTCAATCAGCTAAGCATAGCCTTAAGTTTGGACAAATGTTACAAGGACCTCGCATCAGGCATATCCATACTTACAATTGTGATAAACCAAGGAAGCATATTTAACAAATCAACAAAACATGAACCTACAGGCAACTCACATATTTTCCTAATTCGTACCAGGCTTTTTTTGCTAAAATAACTTCGATGCATTGGAATGCGGCTTTGCTTGCGGGGTGAGTTAGTGACTACCAAATTGTAACATCTTCTGCACATCATCAGTAGCAGGAACTTTAGACAATTGCAAAGTATGCTCATTGTAACACCCCGGCACCAAACGCACCGCGAATGCTACCAAGACTCTCAAATAACTAATGACACCTTTAAGAGTCAGAGGTTAATTATTGTCTTTTCACTAGAGGTGTCATTAGTTATTTGAGAGTCTTGGTAGCATTCGCGGTGCGTTTGGTGCCGGGGTGTTACAGTTGGTATCAGAGCGGGCTTCAGGTCCGTGGCGTCTGAATGTAGTAAGTAATTCTAGAATGAATTAAAATGTTGCTGTGTGAAGGTAGAAACATGGTTTAGGTTGAACCTTTAAAATGTGGCCATAGGGCAATAACCTTAAAACTTGATGTAGAATGGTTAAATAATTTAAAACTTGACATACTCTGATGCACAGTAGGAAAGGGATGGGTTATCGTTGCATTGTGTTACAATGCTTATTATGTTATTGATACTATATTGATGCTTGTGGTTATGTTACTTGTTAGTTTCGGTAAGGCTATGATAGTGTTCATTGCTATGCTTATGAAGTGTTGATTGTCTGGTGGGTTTTTTGGGATTTCTGTATCAAGGAGTTTCGGGGTCTGTTGGGACTCTTTGTGCCGAAGGGTTCGGCCTTGTTGTGTGGTTGTGGTTTCTTTGGTGCGGCGATTTAGAGCCGCCAAGAAGGAGCTCTTGTGTTTCATCATAAATCGGAGAGTTGATGGAGGCGATGTGAATTTTGTCTTCCTTGGTCTTTTGGATTTAAGACCAAGAAGAGAGTTTTGTGTTGCACCTTTTTTTTTGGTTGCTTTGCAGAGAAAACCATGGTTTCCTTTTGGTATTGAACCTTCTTCCAGTTTAAAAGGAGTTATTGAGTTTTGTGAAAAACTTAGGTCTTGAGACCCCAAGATTTGGGGCTTTAAAGGAAAAGTGTTATTTGATTGACCCGCTTTTTCCTCCCGTGGATTTAGTTGCACAACTCCTTTCTTTCGTGGAATTTTAGGAGTTTGATGATAATTTGAGGATTTGTTGAATGACCAGGATTGAGTCTTGTCATTCTCTAACTCTTTTGAGAGTTGAGCTACCTTGGAAGTTTCTAGTTGGGTCTTTCTGGAAAGGAAAGTGCGGCAATCAGAGTACATTGCGGGTTGGTTGAAGATCTCTTGTAGTAGATTAGTAGAATGATTGTGTGGTTAGGGTGGTTGACCCTAAGTTTGATAGAGGGCAAGGATTACAGTGTTGGTTAGGGTGATCCACGGTTATAGTGGAGGATTGGTAATGGTGTGTGTGCGAAAGGCTAGTAGTGGTTATGATGTAGAAAAAATAACAAGTTGGGTTGTGGAACTTGTTTAAATAAGTTGATGGGGTTGCTTTGACTAGAGGTGTCCTCAGTGCTCGGAATGGGTTGATTAATGATAAGTTTCTACAAGGTGACGATAAAATGACCTAGAATGGATTTGGAATTAAAATGCGAAGAATCATTAGATGGAGTATGTGGGAGCTTGGTTTGCTGCTAGCAATGGATGGTCTTATAGCCATTTTAGACGATTTATATCTTGGGGAGACATTGTTTATTGAGGGAGACCTAAATGGTTTGATCTAGCGGTTGATCGTATTGCTAACAAATCGGAAGTATGGATGGCAGACGTTAAACCTACTGAAAATTGCTTTGAGAAGAGAAAACTTGAATGTAGTTTATGAAGTGGACTTTGATTTGGTAGGTTGATTATGGTTGGAGTTATAGCTTACCTTCTGTGATAAGTACCATGGGGAAGAATTGGTTAATGTTGGTGGTAACCTGTCCGAGGGTGATGTATTTAGGTGAAAGGTTGGATTTATGATTAAAATCTGTGGAATTGGATTGTCAGTGTAATCTGTTGGGTGTATGCCCTTGTTAAGGCGTTCTGTTGGTGTGCAATGGAGAATTTCTAGAATCGTTGCGTTTCGCCAAGTTGCGAAGTTAATGGATGAATGAAGATGAGGAAGAAAGAATGTCTAATCAGGAATTGACATGATGGTAGTTGTGGACTTACTAAATGAAGGAAATAAATAGAGGTATGGAAAATGTTGGAAGTTCTTGAATGGGAATGATCTTTGGGAATGGTCTAAAAGATGATATCTTTAGTTGTATGTTAAAAGTGGTTTTCGGTTAGAAAACGAAAATTCTCCCTCTCTTTGGAGGCAAGTGTTGGTTGTGAGTGAAGAGATTTGGGTCCCAGAACAGGGTTTCTTTCTCGAGTTGTGTTGTTTCTTATTCGAGTTTTCTTCGGTGTGGGGTGGTACACTATGGATCTTAAGGTGATGGAAACGATTTTTTTATTAGGAAAATTCAGCTTTCTTTGGTTTTTTGGTCGCTTCTGAAAAGAATTGTGCGGTGTTTCTCGTCTAAGCTGAATTTCCCTTTCTCTTAAGAAAAAGGATGGTGGTTGTGTGTAGGATGTTGGATTCGAAGATCGATTTTCAGTTTCCGAAATGTTGTTGGGGTTAGTACGAGATGTTTTGCTTTGGTAAAAGCGAGCTGACTCTCTTAGATCATTATGATCGTGTTTGTAAAAGATTTAAGTGATGTTTCTTGTAAAGTTGAGTTTTTTCCTCAATGTGAAATTTATTGCTTTGAGTTCAAGTGGAGGAAAGTGATTGGCTTTGTTAAAAGGAGTGAGATTCTCGTTGTTCTCTAGTGTGATATATGAAAATGCTGAGTAGTGAGTTTTGGTGGAGTAAATAGAAGATTATACTCTTTAATTCTTTTCCGAGTAAAGGTGGATAGTAAATGGATCCAGAATGGAGAGTAATGAAGAGTGTGACATATTTTAATCCAAATCCTTTGTGGGAGGATTAGTTGTTGTTGCTATCTCTTGGTCGTGTGTGATTATTTTGTAGGTGGACTATTTGGAATCGGTCGGCGAATGCCGTGGTTTAAGTGTGTTGGCAACTTTGGTTTCCTAGGTTGGAGTCAATGTTTCAATTATGAATTGCTTCCTTGAGTGGTTGTCTCATCGTGCGGGAAAGGTGCGAAAGAAGGTAGAGTATGATTTTGGTATTGTAATGGAAATGGGATTTGTGCTGTGATGAACGATTCGTTTTGATAATAAGGAATGACATTGGCTCTTGTATTCCAAAGGCAATCGTCTGCAAAAGATAAAGAGTTGTGTTTTGGTTCCTAGAGGATTCCGGTGTTAAATGGTTAGAAATAGTGGTATATTCGGATTTGGTTAGACGCTTGTTGGATTGAAAAGCCCCGTGTGGCTCGCGATGATCGTATCATTTCGAGTTTGGAGATTAGTATTGTGACCTTCCGAGAAGAATCTTTGATTGATTTGTTGATGGATGGAATGAGTTAAGTTACTTGCTTCTTTATTGGGAAGAGAAGTGATTCGAGTTTTGGAGTCTTGCGCGTGAGAAGTACCCAACTTTGTTCTTTTTGGGTGTTGTCACTTTGCCAGTCTATTTCCGTTGTTCTTGTTGGTGTCCTTGTGGTGGACAGAATTCGAGGTCGAATTCTGTTAAAGGGGGGAAGAGTGTAGCACCGCAAGTCTTCTTTGCCTGGTTATTTTTGCTGGAATTGTTGTCCACCTTCTTGATTCATAGTTCAGCCGTCGCGCGGTTATAAATTCTATTAAAGGTTTTGGGTTTTTCGGTGAAAAGCTTATCGGAATGGGTGTTTTCCTTAGTACCGTTTAATTTTGCGGCAAGTGGTCTATCCTGACAATTGTCGTTTCGCGCCAAGAATTAAATTGTTTGCGTCGCGCTAATGGTTAAAAGTGGATTTTGGTTTTCTTAGGAAGGGTCTTTTTGGGAATTTCCCTCCCTCATCTAATATCTCTCTCTCTCTCCTCAAATGTGTGGCTGAGAATGGAGGCAAGCTCCTTATTTTTTTTCCTGTGCTGCCGACTCACCCCAATTTTTCCTCTCCTTTCTGCTATTGCAAGCAATGGCCAGCGCCATTCCTCCTTCTTTCCTTGCGCGCCTCGGCTCTTGACTCTGGCCGATTGCTCCTGGCGGAGTTCCTCCTGCGCCCTCTGCCTCGGCCCTTGCTTGGCAAGACCTCCTGCCCCTCTGGCTCGGCAATGAGAAGAGTCATCGGCGGCAAGAAGCTTCGGTCTTGATTAGCAGCGAGCAAGCAGAGAAGAACCGATGGCGGCGGCTCAGAGAGGCATCGGCAGCAGCAGCCTCGGCGCCTCCTTCCCTGCATGCCGGCGACGCACTACCCCCTGGCCGAAGCCCTCCGGCCAGCCTCCGGTTCTTCTCCGGCCAACCTCCGGCCGGCGTCGGCGACCCCTTTCCCCGAGCCAATGCAGCTCTCCCCCACCCCCCTCTTTGCTCCATGGAATGCCTTGAGGTAAAACCCTAGAAAAATTTGGAGAGCTAATTGCTTGCATGCCAAGTGTTTGATCAAATGCCTAGCTAGAATCCTTGTTGTGAGATGCAATTAGTTGAGTGGATCCTGGATTCTAGGTGTATGTATGCTTGCTATGAACATGTAAATTCGGTATCGTGTCATCCTCTGTGATGCCTGTCGAAAAATCGTGGTGACCATATTAGCCAAGCTTAACCCTATTTTATTTGATTAAATCTTGGCTAGAGCTTTGGTATTATTATGAATTCATATTGGTTTTGGCGATTCAGTAGTAGCTAATCGGGAACCGAGTAGATCATCGTTGGTACTAGCATTAGTCGCTACTTGGCCAACAACTGCCTCGTTGCTGACTAGTTTCAATAAAACTTTTACTTGGTGAGTTGTTTATTCTGTTACACATTATTGCCAAATGCTACTCTTACAAGCATGTGAAACTCAATTGGAATTGGTGGAACTTGGAGTAACTTAATTAAAATGATCAATTTCAAAATCAGTATACTAGAGCCGCCTTACATGTATTATTCTTGGCATAACTTGGTGGATACTAGGCAAAGAATGGATAACATTAGGATTTTGTAGTTAGCCTATTCCAATGGGAAAAATAGGCTTTATTTGAAAGTAATTGGTTTCCTTCTCCCATATTATTTACGGTGTTGTTGAATAGTTAATCCTTGCGACTTGCTCTTTGGAATAAGCAAACAACATTGCATATGTTTTTCATGTTGCATCTTCCTAAGATTAGATGACACTAGTTCTAGTGATTTTATTTGTGTTCGAGCTGCCATCCTGCGTTCTCGGAATAGGTGTATGTGTTCGAATTTCATTTGAGCTTATTGAAAGTAGACCATGTGATATTGAGTTGTTAACCAATTTGGGTGGTTTGTTGTCTTAAGTTATATTTTATGTATGTGTTCTAAATTCAGGCTTTCTTTAATCACGGGAGTCGAGCGAGCGCTAAGATTCCAAATGCCACTCCATTTTCCGTTGGTTAAAGGCAAGTGCAACCCTAGAGTGTTATTAGGGTATTAAATGCTTTGTTTGCGATAAGATTATGAAACTTCTAATGATGTGGTTATGTTTAATAGCATGACTAGAAGTTGTTTTAGTATGGTGATGAGGATGGATGAATGTTAGTAACTTTGGTAAGTAAGTTATTCAATTCCCATTTATTGCATTGCGTTCTGAAATCGCATGCGAATGGGTATGGTTATGTTGATGCAAGTGTAGGAGCAAGCTTGCACTATAATCACCTAGTTGGTCATATCTGTAAATTTAATCTACTTTATAGAAATTATGTGATGCCTTTCCCTGAATTTTATTCATGACTTTATTTACTCTCGAATGAATCACTCTGGGGAGATAGCAACTTAATTGGTACTTCCATGTTGGTTATGGCTATGTGTGGTGAAAATGAATGAGGATGAAATGCATTCATGTCAATTGCATAATTGCATTCATGATGGACGAGGCGTCCCATGTTGATCTTGGGCCTCGGTGCTCACCCGTAGTGAGCACAAAAGTCCTACTCGTAGTCACATTCATCGAGGTGAATGGGAGCGAGTCAAGAAGAGTAGGCCCCGCCACGGATGGGTGGGATTGAGGGTGCACACCGACGGTGTGCACTCACTATCCCCAGTATACGCTATGACAATGTGCATTATGAGCATGCATGGTGCATTCATTTTATGATTCATGAGAAAAAGGATGAGAGCATAAAAGCATTGCATTGTGTGTTGCAATTGGTAAATGTTAATGGATGAGAATGGAAATGATTGTTGAGGCATGAGTAAGGTTTATTTATGTTTTCCGAGTTGGATGTGGTAAGTAGGGTAGTCTCTGTTTCTTTAACTGGATAATTTCAATTAAGTAATGGTTATAGCAGATGGTGAAGTAGTCATGTGGTTACATTTTGAAGTTATATGAATTCAAATTGCTCCCTTTATTTAAGGATGTCAAGTAAAGGAACTATTACTGTATGTCTTGAAGTCGTTGTATTCTAATCGAATTCATTACTTTTATGCTTGATTGCACTTTGCTGAGTCTTGGACTCACGCTTGTTTGCTTCCTGTTTTTAGGTACTTTGAAGCTGGCTCGTCGGGTTGGGAGTAGAGCACATGCACGACTTCGGTCACCATCAACCAATTCAATTGTTTCGTTAAGTCTGATTGTAACTAATGCTAATGTAATGTGTTGATCGTCGTTGCGTAGTCGATTAATTGCCGGTTGGATATATGATCGATTATCTAAGGACCTGCTAGATGGTTTCATTCTATTTCGAGTGATTGTTATATTATTCAACTGCTATTATTCTTTTGTCTGCTGAGTGGATGTCCTAGTTTTAGGGGAGGTGCTGCCGAAATTTTGAAAATTTCGGTGGCTTAGCTTTAAACCGGTTTTAAGAGTCAGAGGTTAATTATTGTCTTTTCACTAGAGGTGTCATTAGTTATTTGAGAGTCTTGGTAGCATTCGCGGTGCGTTTGGTGCCGGGGTGTTACACTCATACAAGCGCAGCCTGTATACACTACTAAGTTCGTACTCAATTGCAAGTTTGCAATGAAACGACTAAAAAGCATCGATGCAAAGCATAATAGCAAGCAAAGCACACAATGATCGCGCCAAATTGCATAAAAATTAGATGGGACGGCGGCGCGGTTAGGGCGCAGGCGGTGGTGGGTACCGGTCAGGCCCTTGTGCACTGTGGAGACAGATCTGCTGGTCGGGCGCCCAGGAGGAGGAGAGGGTTCTTGCGGCAATGGGCCAGCGCCGGGCCGGGAGGCGTCAGGCGACAAGCCGGGTGATTGCCATGCTTGGCGACGGTAGGCGGAGAGACCGGCATTGTGCCAAGCGATGAGCGACACAAGGCAACGGGCGGTAGACGGGCCGAAGCGTAGGAGGGAACAGCTAGGGTAGGGGTGGGGAGGATTAGTGCGGAGGGTGGGGAGGAGCGACAGGCGATGCCGCGATTAGTGCGGGGAGGGGATGGACCTGGCGCGATTAGTGCGGGGAGGGGCAGGGATGAACCAAATAATTGTGACCATCAGATTTGATGAAGTGGTCTGAGAAAACATCTTAGCGCTTGATTTTGAGGAAGGAGGATTTTTGGGTGCACATATTAGGGTGGATAGAGGAAAAGTACTCTCTGTGGAGCAAAAGATTGTGTGGATGACTGTGTGGATGTAAAAAAGTTTTAACTGGTGAATTATAAAGGGGTAAAGATACATCCATACAGGCACCGATGTGCTTGTACTCGGCCCTCGTGAGTCGGGTGTAATCGAACGCGGAGCAGCGAGGAGGGCTGGCCTTGCCTGGCTCCTATCTTATCTAGGAATAAAAATAGATCAGATAGTTTCCGATCAATCCAGATAAATTTCGGATAAAAATTCAATCAGATTGGATATTTGTCAGATAATGTCAGATCGGATATGGATATTTTTTGTTGGATACAGATACGAATTTAGTAGCTCACTATCCGTTAGATACAAATATAGATCCAAATAATCCGGATATTTATGGACTGGATATTCGGGTATGCAGGTGGGCTAGGCCAAGACTACTCTTTTGGCCCACCAAGGCTTTGAATTTCAAAATCGTTTTCTAGTTTAATTAATCCACATATCAATTTTCAGTTATAAAAATTAGTAAACCAACTCTGAATTTTTTTTAAAAAGTTGCCGACGCAATCTAACATTTAAAAAAATATTTTCAAGATTTTATAAAAATTTTTAATTTCCTTGAAAATTCAAACACCATTGTCTTTGATAGGAAAATATTTTAAATAAGTAGCTAAAAATCATAAAAACTCATAAATACATATATTTTTACTTTAAACATAATTCAATAAAGAATACAAATCATGGATCATTATATGTTTTCATGAATATTTGGAGCAACTAAACTAATTACTTTTTTCATTTTGTCTGTATAATTTAAAGGGATTTCATGTTCCGCTAAATATCCGTGACCGTATTCGTTTTGATTCATATTCGCTCCGTAACCATATTCGATACTATTCATATACATATCCGTATCTAGATTATTCGTATTTGTATATGTATCTAAAAAAAAATGAAAACAAATATGGCAGAACCATTATCCATTCGTATCCAATCCATTTTTATCCCTAATCTTATCCATCACAACTACATTCCATCTCCCATACAGGCCAATTATTCTAGACATCTCACTCGTGCTCACACGCTGCTAGCATAACCGCTCTCAAGCATTCGACTTTAAGACCACTTAATCCCCCGCTGTTGATCTGCGTTGAGCACCTTCGTCACACTGTGTCCGTGATATGCATCGTCGCGTGTTGGCACCGAATGGCGCTGGGCCGGACCCTTTTTTTTAGCAGCGCCACTAGACAAATTCAATGTACTACTGTATCGTATCACTTGCGCGTAACGCAGGGAATTTTGATCAGCTGTGTCGTTTGGTAGGGGAGTCAGGGACCAGGACTCCAGGACTGCATTCCCAAATGAAAAGCAACGATGACAAAATGGACAAGAGTTTCTCAGGATTGAACCGAACGAAAGGCGGAGCAGTACCTACCAGTACGCGCGCAGCTCGTGGGAGTTGGGACTTGTTTCTCTTGACAGCTGACTGCAACTAAGCAAGGCAGGTACTACTAGTCTACTAACCTACGTGGTAACTCTGACCTGCAGGCAACTGGATTTGCACGTGGGTGAGATCGCGACCACTGCGCCGTCGCAAGATTGGAACGGTAGATCTTCGGCTCCCGGATTCTCGTTCGAAGGAGTCGAAGTTCTACCGAACACACTCAATTCCAAACGGCGAGAATCGAATCAAAAGAATTGATTTTTCAAGAGTACACTAGAAGCTGAGAGCAGGTTGGAGACTACTCCCTGTGAGAATCAGTCCCGAGCTCATGAGGAGACGAGCCTCGTCCCTATCACGTCGCCGACCCATCTCCTCCCCGTCGCGCTGCCAACCCGTCTTCTCCCTGTTGCTGACCCGTCGCACCTCCTCCCCATCGCGCCTCGTCCCTATCCCTGCCGCCGACCCGCCTCGTCCCCGTCCCGCCTCGTCCCCATTGCTGATGCGCCTCGTCCCCGCCCCTGTTGTGATGCCTCGCCGTTTCATCCCTGTTGCACCGCCTACCGTCTCGCCCCTATTGTCGGGCCAAGGTATGGCTCCCCTCCCTCTCTCCTGAATCCCCTCTCTTCATCAATTCCCTCAAGAATCTAAAACCCTAAGCTCCTCTTTCCCGAACAACTTCTCAAACTACTATTAATTCTTTAAAAAATCAGAATTAAGAAGAGTTGGAGTAGAATTTAAGAGAAGCTAGAGCTAAAACCCTTCCGAACAGGCTTGAAGTAGCTTGGAACCGTCAGCGCCGCCAGCGGTGGTACAAGTCGACGGCCGGCGCGCGTGTCGTCGACGCCTGGCGCCTGCAGCTAGCGCGTGTTTTTACTGTGCAAGTGGGAGGCGCACGAGCGCGCTGGCAATTGCAGCGCACGGCACACGCCACGCCCGCCAGGTCGTCACCTGCTACGAATCTATAAAACGTTGGGTGCAACGTTCATTTACCAACGTGCGTACGCCACGAATCGCGACGGTTTGGGCTTGTATATATGCCGCACGAGCACGACCCCTTATTCCCTCTGCGAGATAAACGTGGGCCTTACGTATTTTATTCAGGTTTTAGACTCCCTGAAATGACGTCACGTGGCCTCTCTGTCGGTGTCTCGCTGTCCACGACCGAGCCAGCGCCCGGGGCCTGCCGAAGAAAGCGAATCGATCAACTTGATCACCGAAACAGGTTAAATTGCTGATGCATGGCATGCGTTGCAAGCTGCTCAAGTAGATTGCCCTATTTTCCTCGAGAGAACATTGGGGACGAACTAGAGGCGGTTTGGTTTGCTACATTTGCGAACCATTCCAAAATTTGGCTATGACCAAAACCGTGGCATTAGCAAAATCGCGGCAACATTGAAGTGTTTGGTTTGACTCCCTACCAAATTTGGTTTCAAGCCAAATATACCCAAAATTTTCTCATTTTATTCTGACAAATGGAACCGTATGGTATATACTATTTCACAACATCTAAACATAGTCAATATTGGTCCTGTTTCCTTGATCTCGCCACAAGGAATACAATAGTTCAAACGGATTACAATTCAGAAATCAGGTTTAAGATATATAGTCAATTAAAGTTTCTTATTCAAACAAAAAACACATTTTACGCAACCAGTCATCATTTGCCATGTTATGAAAGCATGCAGCACTAGCCCTACCAATTTTCGGGTGGACCATTTGATCGCCCAAGAATTTAGTAAGAACAGGTACGTCAGTGATAACAGAGTAATCAAGCAACCACAAGTGTCAGACCGTCATCAAGAGAACAAACCACCAAGTATAGCTGACTTGTGAGCTTCAGTGTTGGGGTTCTTGCTAGGGGTGGAAAAAAAACTCGAAACTCGCGAGTTTAATGAGTACTCGGAAACTCGACTCGACTTGACTCGAACTCGTTCCTTAACGAGTCGAGTCGAGTTGGGTTTTGAACTCGTTAAGGTAATGAGTTAAACGAGCGAGCTAATAAGTTTAACGAGCAAGCTAACGAGCTTAACGAGTCAGGGAAAAAAAACACTATAAGTCTGTAACCCTAACTCGTTCCTTCAACCTTCAGACCTGATTCTTTTCCCTATTTCACATCCGCAATTCCCCAATTCCTAACTTGGCTACGTCTCTACTCTCGCCCTTGCTTCCGACACCTTCGCCCTTGCTTCTCGAGTCGAGTCGAGTTGGCTCGTTATCTTAACGAGTTTAACGAGTCGAGTCGAGTTGGCTCGATATCCAGCCCTAGTTCTTGCCTTTGTGCCGAAAGCTGACATTCACTACACCATAGCACACTTTTGCCAACACATGGTACAGTCGGCAAAAGGCATATTCTCCAACCCAAAAACTGTCGGCAAAAGTTTAGCCGACGGTAACTAAACAGTCGCGGTAGAAGCAGTCGACTTAGGCTTTGCCGACAGATGATAGCTTTGCCGACAGATAAATTGATGGCAAAGATCTAAGTTTTGCCATGGTTCCAATCTTTTGAAAGCAGTTCAATCTTTTGAAGCAGTTAATATGAATTGCCGACGCTTTACTTGTTGGCTAATCATTTTTCCCCTCATAGACCAAAGCTGGTTTTCTACACAAGTTTTGTGTCGGCAAAGGTGCCAGCACACATGACATACAAATTAATTAAATATGCAATATATACAGAACTAATTCCACATTATCCACTATTGAATTGACATACACACTTGTACATGCAAATAGTGCCACTCACATATATAACCATATACATACACAATCACAGTTCAAATAGTTAAGTTGCACATCACATAAGTTAAGTTGATACACAATCACCATATACATACACAATCACAGCACACATGACATACAGGGTTTGATAAACATACATTTTTACCGCCCGGACGCATTACGCATATTAACAAAATATACAATTTATTTCATCCAATTGGTACACTGATGGACTTTTTTCCCAACTCCAGTGAGTCAAGTCTAGCATCTACATATTAACAAAATACAATCTCTTTCTTCCAATTGGTGGATAAAAGCTATTCAACAGTAGCCACCTCACTGGTAATTCATACCTCATTCTGGATCAGAACTCCAAGACAGTCCAAGTGATCAAGAAAGTGCCAAAACAATGGAAAATAATGCAAAATCATTGGCTCTTTGGTGCTGGGGCATGGTAAGGTTCAGCAGCTTCCTGATAACTCCAAACTCGATGACTATTCACTTGACCCACTATTTCTCGATGATGAATCTGCAATAAGTTCTGGTGCAATAGGTAGCAAACATCACATGATTGAATTTCTGCAAAACCGTGCCATGATACCCAGCGTTTATACAACTGCATGCAAGACTGATTTTCATTTCAAATCCGCATGCTACTCAACGTCAATACGAAAACACTACAAACCATGCAGTAGCAGGTTTATAGCACATCACAAAAGGATATATGAAAGGACGATATTTACTTGTATTAATGTTTTCAACAAATTTTCATCCATTTCTGGAACAAAACTATACATTCTTCATACTACAGAACCTAAAGAACTGGCCTTTTGGACAAGAAAACAAGACATGGGAAAAGAACGATATAAATGAGCCCTCAAAATTTTTTACTCCACATTTATCAACCTACTATAATATAAGGGCTCTCCTTTCTTTCCAACTATTGCATGCGAGCCCTTCTTTTATATTTTTACAAAAGCAAAAAAAAAAAAAGTCATTTGGTTTGTTCCCACTAAAAGGAGAAACATACGAACCTCCTAGCTTAGTTCCTGACATTGCTCGTACCAAAACTTACAGAAGCGTTTGATTTGTTACTTTGTTCACGCAGCTACGGGTTGAACCAGACCTGCAGTACTTGAGGCAGCCATGTCTTCAACGGCATTCGTTTCATCCCTCGACAAGTACTTGTCTACAGCTGCTGCAGCTTGCCGCCCCTCTGTGATGGCCCAAACAACTAGTGATTGCCCACGTCTGCAGTCTCCAGCAGCAAACACACCTTCCACACTAGTCGCGAAGTTTCCGAATTGAGCTTTGAAGTTCGACCGCTTGTCTTGCTCTAAGCCAAGCTTCTCAGCAAGTGTCTGCAGAAGGGTAGGCACTATATGTTATTTGGTCCAAAGACTCTCATGTACACTAGTATCACGGCAACCCTGTAGGAGAGGGAGGAAAACTAACCGCTTCAGGACCCAGGAATCCCATAGCTAAGAGGACAATATCTGCCTCTATAGTTTCTTGTGATCCTTCAACCTCCTTGAATTGAAACATTCCATCCACTTTCTCCCATTCCACACGCACTACCTCGAGGGCCTTCACATTTCCGTTCTCATCTCCGCTAAAACGCTTTGTCAGGACTTGATAAGTTCTTGGATCTTTTCCAAACTTGCTAGCTGCTTCTTGGTGCCCATAGTCAACACGAAAGATCCTCGGCCACTCAAAGCAATCATATAAGTACGAAATGAGAGTTTATCACAGAACATGAATGTTAATGGAAGTACAGGAAAATGTACAACTAACAACACATTACCTATAATTCATAATTTATTCAAGTGAGTAAAGTAGCAACAGACATTATCGTTTTTCATAATGAGGGCACTAACCTGTGGCCAGGGGTTGTCAGGTGTCCTCTTTCTTGGTGGTTCAGGTAGAAGTTCAAGATTTACAAGGTTGCTGCAACCGTGCCTAATGGATGTCCCAATGCAATCTGTACCTGTATCTCCGCCTCCGATTACAACAACTTTTTTCCCTTGCGCAGATATGTAGTTACCATCCTCCAAGTTGCTGTCAAGCAAGCTTTTGGTGCTGGCATGAAGAAATTCCATAGCAAAATGAATGCCTGACAATTCACGTCCAGGGATAGGGAGATCCCTGCTCAAGGATAATACTCTAAACATCGGCATAATTTTCAAAGACATGACCAACTACAGAACTATATACTTCAAACTTGCAGTGGAAGTTGTTGGTTCTAAGGGTGAAGTTCATCAGATAAGTCAAACTCCCACATGTTGAAGTGTTTTATGGTAAATCACCTTGGCTTTGTGGCCCCACAAGCCAAAATAATTGCATCATTATCAGAACGGAGTCGCTCAATGGAGTACAAAGGATCACTTCCAACATGGGCATTCACAACAAATGTAATCCCCTCCTCAGCCAATAAATCAACTCGGCGTTGAACAATGCCAGCTTTGTCTGCTTTCATGTTTGGAACTCCATACATCATCAGGCCTCCAATACGGTCAGCACGTTCAAACACCGTGACAAAGTGACCCATTATATTGAGTTGATCTGCAGCAGCCAAACCAGCTGGCCCACTGCCAACAATGGCAACTTTCTTTCTGCAAAACTTAAACGGTTGAAACTATTACTACATGTTTTCATTCATGCAATAACAAAGTTAAAAAAAACTGTTAAGAAAACTGACAACGAAAGCATACCCTGTTCTCTGAAGCGGAGGCTGTGGTGCCATCCATCCCTGTTCGAAGCCTTTGTCTATGATAGCACACTCTATGCTTTTTGTAGATACTGGATTTTCTATAATGCCAAGTACAAATGAAGCCTCACAAGGAGCAGGACAAACTCGTCCAGTGAACTCAGGGAAGTTGTTTGTCTCAAGCAGGGGATCCAAGGCCTCACGCCATTTGTTCTGATGAACTAATTCATTGAATTCAGGGATCTTGTTTCCAAGAGGGCAACCAGCACCAGAACTTTCCTGCAAAAAAAATTAAACAAGAAAATTTCTTTCTTCCTATGCCAACAGATAACAATCATCCAAGTCTCTACTACAAAATATTAGGGTTAAATAGTCATGTCTTTAGATGCATAAAAAGGTAACTTACATCTACCCTGGTTACCATGATTTGTCTGCTTAGCAACTCAAAGGAATTAACAAATGTATGGCATCCTCATGTCCCACATAGTATCAACAAGGAAAAATATATAAACATGCCCTTTGTGAGCAATTCCTCAAACACTTGGCATGCATAATGAACCAACCCTAAATTTATCTGTACCTGAGCACTCACCACAAAGAGAAAGCAAGAGGGGAGGGAAGGTCACGGAGGAGGCAGTGGCGGCTGAACTGGCCGGGGGGAGGCACCGCCTGCACTGCTACCATTGCTTTGCCTGCTTGAGGTCTTCTTGGGCCTGCATTCTTTGCTGCTGAGAGGGGACGCCGAGCGAGAGGGAGGAGCTCGGCACAGAGTGGAGCCAGGAAGGAGGAGAGCAAGCGCCGAGAGGAAGCAGTGAAGAGGCCGCCAAGGAGTCGTCGCCGGGAGGAGTGAGGAGGAGAGGTGAGGCCAGAGCCGAAGGAATGAGTCGAGTCTTGGACTCTGGGCAGACTGGCCAGAGGCGCGAGGTCGGTGGGGAGGTGCGCCTACTGGGAGGCGACGGAGGAGCAGCGGCGCCAGTCTTTGGGGTCGGGAGAGAGAGGCGGCTGGGGGAATTGGCTGGGTGTTTTTAGGGTTTTGAGGGGGAAGGCTGTGGAAGGCCCGCGCAAAATTTGTTGCCCGCGCGCCAGTTTTTTTTTGGGTGTATATCAATGTCGACAGAGTATTATGGAAAGAGCCGACACTTAATATGTGGGTAGGCCTATGCCGACAGTTTATCAGTTAGAACATGAACGCCGACAGATTATTTGTTGACATAAGCGACCAATCCCCACAGCTTATATGATGGAAATTGTTGGACCTTTGCCGATAGATAAATTGACGGCAATAAACCACCTTTCCCAACTAATAATTGTTGGCAAAGGTATGTCATGGTGTAGTGATTTGCAAAGTCAGCTCTCCTCGACTCAAATCTTCACTCTCTTCTAAAGGATCATCATGTAATGGCGTCAGAGCAACTCCAACCCAAACCCTTATATTTTCCCCCTAAATCACTCATTTAGGGGTGGTGTAAAAATTAGAGGCACCTTATATCAAATTTATCTCCAACCCACACTCCCTAGTACTCACCCCTATTATTTATCTAAACATTATTATTACTTTGCACTTATGAATTATTTACTAAAAATAGAAATAACAAATAAAAAAATGTTGAAGAAAATAATAGGGGGGAAGGAGAAAGCCCCTAGATGTAGGGGTAAGAAGGGGTCTTCCTAGAATAGGGGTTCCTTATAAAGGTTGGGTTGGAGCTCACATTTTTCCAATTCTCCTTATAATTTAGGATATGGGGAGGTTTAGGGGGTGGGTTAGGTTTGCTCTCAATCTGGGCCTCAAGAGAGGAGGGAATGGGGTGTTGTTGGGCCCATGGTCCCCCTCGTGAACTAAAGTTTGTATTTTTACCCTTTTTAAATTTAACAAAATTTGGCAGTATAGGTATTATTTAGCCTCTTTTATCAAATATTGTTGTATTGTGGGATTTATTTGGACTTATTTGGTAGGAGTCAGAACACACGCAGACATTGTATCCCTGCTTAGTGCCCGTCGATGCTGCGCGTCCTCCCACCATTGCTGAGACCGCCATGGTGGCTGTTGTCAGTAGATCTAGCCCATGTTTTTTTTCCAGTCCGTGACACGATAGGCATAGCACAGTAAAAGCACGATACGGTATGTACACGTGTGAGTCAAATCTGCACGGCACAAATGATAGGACTGTACTTAGTCTTACGGTTGAGCACGGCGCTACTTCAAAGGGCTCGAGTCTCCCAAGCATCGGCGGGATCGATCCACCTATCGTGAGCGCTCGTACACCCAGCGCCAGGTGATCTAACATCAACATGTAGAGCAATCGAGGTCAGACGAACTCCATTACACTGGATCGACCAGAGCGATCGAGCTTAGCTAGCTCCCGGGATCTCGGGCAGTACTGATATCTATCACTCGTTTGGCTAGCACGCAAGTCGCAGCGAGCCATGTGCCCTTTGTAGTCTGTACTACCAGTGGTGCATATATGCATCATTTAAATTGTCGCCGCTCTTAGCTCGACATGCCAGTCCGGTCCTTTCTCCGTTGATCAGTTAATATATAAGTAGATGGCCCCGCCCACAGCGTTATTTGCACGTGCACATCTAGGCCATCATCAAAATTTTCGTTGATGCACGCAATGTATGTACGCCCAAAAGTTTGGTAGGGTGAACCATGGACACTAATGATGCGCCTGCATGTGTCAACTACTATACTATCTTACCGCACAGTGAACAGTACTGTAAGTATGTATGCAACTATGTAGCGTTAATTGCATCCAACGCAGTGATCGTTAAGACGCATGCATGTGAATTGGGAAGTACTGGCTAGCGACTTTGCTAAGCTAGCTACTGACCAGTTTAACAAATTTTCAGTCGGATAAAATTTGTAGGCTTAGATTGCCTGGTTGCAACACTCAATCATAAGCAGTCGAACACGTACGCACTTTTTTATTTGTCTAGAGAGCATTATATTTACAGGGTTGAGAGAGATTACTGAACAACTACTATACCCGCCAAATCCTAACAGCAACTTCAGTCTCTCCTTAGAAGGCTCACGTGAAGGCTACCCCCTCTTTCCCTCTGTTTTTATTTTTTCCTTTTTTGGTTTTTTGCTTACCTCCCTGCCCAAGGGTGCGGCCTTCGCACTTTGTAATCTCCTTCTTGTATTCGCACTTTTCCTCGTCTTCTAATTAAATCTCGGCAATGGCCGTTTAAAAAAAAACTCACATGGGCCTTGATTTATGTAGACTGCTGGTAATATTTAAAAAAATGTTGTCCGGTACGTACTGTACATCAGTATGTGGAGTTGTCACTGCATTCCTTTATATCACTCCTTTTCCCATATCCGGCTCCCCTCCTCTTCATCTCCGGCGACCGGCGTCCTGTACCAGGGCAACAGAGGGAGGGGGCCACCCCCACTGGTATATCCGTTAAAAGGGGCAGAATTGAGTGGAGTATTGGGTATGCACCGGCACCCCCTTAAAATTATGAAAACTCTATGGGATCAGGTCATAGTATAGGTCGTATGTCCAGTAAACCGCTACCTATTCATGAAAATTTCAGCCTGTCAAACTCCCGCTCACGCTCAACCCACCAAATCAAACTAACTACTCCCACCCTCCAGCTCTCCCAAGTCCCTAGGCCCACAAGCTCCTCATTCCTTAGTCCCAAACCCTAATCGGCTCTCCCCATGCGGCTTGGGCCATCGGGCGAGCGGCGTGGGCGCCGGCGTGAGCATACGGCGGGGGCGCGTAGCGCAGGAGGCGACAGTGTGGGGCTAGGCATCTGGTGCGGCAACCGACACAGGTGTTAGAGCATCTCCAATAGTCAAGCCTTAAAATAGAGTCCTATACCTCAAAATAGGGCCTAAACTAAAAAAATTAGGACCCAAGATAGCTATTGACTCCAACAATTAGACCCTAAATCTCCAATCCTTCATTCATCCCTTCTTTAGGGCCAGAGAGGAGCGTTGCTAAATATAGCAACAGGGCTCCGAGTCCTAAACCTATTTTGATAATTTTTCTCAAAATACAACCTCTGTTGGAGTGCTTTTTTTTCATCAAAGCCCTATAATTACAATTAGCAACCTATTTAGGGCTCCTCTTGGAGATGCTCTTAGCATAACGGACGGCGTGAACGCTTGGTGCCGCACTAGGGAACGAGCAGACCGACAGAGAGCTCCGTTGCTAGGTAATTGACCTTTTTGCCTACCACTATGTCTTCAATTTCACTTGTTTCTATCTTCATATGATGTCATTGACATCTTAAATGTGAGTTGTTGATTTAAGATTTGTGGGATATGATGATTGAACATTCGAAAACAAAAATTCGAACAATATATATTGTATTTTTGGTAAATTTTGAATCTATGTGGTGGATTTATACAACAGAACTGTGTGTATAAATTATCCAGTGTCAAATGTACACACCCATTAGAAATTTCCTAGTTCCGTCACTGTCTACTAGTAGGTTCCTTTCCTTTTCAGTTTTGTACAGCTAGCTCTCCTTCTTGGTGTTGCTGGAGGATTGAGAACCTATAGGAGGCATCGGTGATTGGTGCCTATGCTCAGCAGTGTCGGCGTTCGTCCTCAGCGGCGTCGGCGGTTCCGCACGGAGTTTTCACCAAGGAGATCGCCAGCGTCTCTCGCTGACACTGATCCTGTCTCCCTAAACCTCCAATCAGTGGAGGCCCCTTTTCTACTCCCGCCGCTTGACATCGTCAACAAACACACAGTAGGTGGCTGAGCCATAACCAGATACGAGTGTTCAAGGCGAGGAGCATCGAAGGCATTGTTCTCAGCTGTTATGGGGCATAATGTAATTTTTCATTTTTTTAAGTCCTTTTTCTTATGTACCTGGAGATGCCAATCTTACACGATTGACCATGTACCCGTAGGAAAAAACTCTAATGGAGGTAAGTATGGTTTTCTGTAGTTGCCGACAAACATGTTTATGATGTCCAAACTTTACCAAGTAAAGGTATGGAGGAGTTCCACCCATACCTATTCTGTCCGATTACCCGCTAACTTTTACTAATATATGAACCACAACAGCCGTAATGGACGATTTGTGATGTTTGTGATAAATAATTAATTATTTTTATTTTAATTGTTGAACTTGAGTATATGTGTGTCCTATATCTACATGTGTTAGTTTAATTCTTATACCTATGTGCATTTGAAATTTTGAATCATTGATAATCATTTTTTAATCCATAGAATGTAGTTGATTCCACAATTTTACCAAAAAGATTGTATTAGTATCATAGGTCATTAGCTCCTAACGCCCTTTAATTGGAAGTATTATTGATGGTGGCGGTGAGTAAACGTGTATGCTTGCGGGTATCAAGTATCCGTGGACGACATGTATGGACAAGATTCTTCACCCGCCGCCCCCTGTAGGTATCAGATACCCGTGGATGACATGTATAGATGAGATTTTTCGCCCACCACCCTTTATAGCTATGTTGTAAGGAGATTTTAGTTGACGAGCACACATAACCGATTGCCATCCCTACTTGTGTTAGAGACCCAGTTGTAAATTGTTACCTCCTTAACGGCCTGTTTGTTTCAGCTAGGGATTATAGAAAGCAGATTTTAAAAGTTGGATTGTAAAAGCTGAATTGTTAAAAGCTGATGACTGTTTGGTAATCTAGATTATAGTGTATTTGGATTGTTGTTTCCGCGTGGCAAAAGTCTGTGGTACTCTCGGCCTGTTTTGTTGCCTTATTTTGCTGGAAGGTGGAAGGGTATTACGGTTTTTTGTACAAAAAAAACTGAGGAAAGCTCCTCCAAGGTGGATTGTGGGATTCTAACAATCTGAACTCCGGATTGTTACAATCCAAATTAAAAGCTGTCTGTTTGTTAACCTTCCAGCTTTCAAAAGCTGCTTTTTATAATCCCTAACTGAAACAAACAGGCTCTAAGATCCCTTGCATAAGCTTCAGGGTGGTTGTACCTACGATGTAAAGTTAATTCAGAGTTAATAGCCTTGTAGGCCATATTTAAAAAAAGAACACTCGCCCCCTCAACGAGACACTTGTCCATCTCAGGGTCATAACGTACGCTGCTTTAGAAAAATGGATTAGAGCAAGGTTAATAATATAGCCAACTGCGGGCTTTATGCTGTTGACATATCATCTATAGCCAATCTAATAGCCCACCTATATAATAGTTGGCTATACATATACACTGAGCATTAATATCTGGCCCACCTTTCATCCTCTCATTCTCTCACCAATCTTCTTGGAGCTCGTGCTGCAGCCGACTACTAGTCTGCAGCCCGCTTCTCTTCTCTCTCCTTTCCTCTCTCCTCCAACTCAACTCAAATCTGACGTGGCGACTCCTATAGCCCGCTTACGTAACCTTATTATACTTGCTCTTATGCACCGAACATGCTAAAAACCAATAACACAAGGTCTAGCTAAGCATCCTCATAAAGCCAAAAAAAATGAAAACTTGCAAAAAAGGAAAATTTTCTATACTTACAAGCTTACTAGTTTTGACTTGGGAGATGATTCAAGCTAAGTAGTTAGGATTATTTTAGTTTGGTCGTACTATTAAGGGGGATTGTGCACAAGTTAAAATTTTGGTTCATAGACTAAGATTAATTAGACTGCTTGGAGTCAAAATCCTTTAGTCATCTTTTCTAAATTCAATCATTTCCTTGAACAAACAGTTTGTGTTTCCCCGAACTCAATCTCATGGCTATTTCCTTAAGTCCGGCGCAACCTCAGTCAAAATTCCATTTCCGTCGGACCATTCTTGTTCTTTCAAAATTTTGTCTGGAGCCAACTAAAGTCTTTGCCGGACCATTTCTTTTTGATCCGGTGCAGAAATCTACTCAGTCAAAATTTCTAACCGAGCGTACCTCATTCACAACATATATTATAGGTTTAACTGTAGAAACCTTCCTCTTGATACAAGCCTACATATATTATAGGTTTTTGTAAAAGTCTTGTGAGTGCGTAAAGTACTCAACTTGCTATTGTTGTTGTTTTCAGGTGAAGGATCAGAATACCCCGACGATACTTACTTTGACGCATGATTCGGGGATATTAACAATGAATATTTCTAGGGCTTTACCTTGTTAGTTGCCAGTGGGGATAGTAGGCAAACTACAAGTCTTTTGGTTTTTATTTATATGATTATGTACTTTTGGTTTGTAAGCCAAAATTACTTAATGAGATACATGTATTCTATGTATGGATGTGATATCAATATTGTAAATGTGCATACTAATTCTTGATCATGGGACTAATCTTTGTATGCACATGGAACCCATTATTGATATTTAATATAAAAATAGGATCCTTACGATCGGTATTGGACAAATTACCAATTTGCCCCATGACCTGTCTTCCTTCTCCTCAAAGCATCACCATACTTCGCGTTTTTCACATAGATCCAATGACTTACCACCAAGCATCTCTTGCATCCGGGCTCCCCTAAACCATTCTCGCTTGCAAGCAAACCCAAGTCATTTGACGCGTCACATGTCCTTGACCGCTTCATCATGACAACAGCGGCTTTCTTGACCATTACGAACCTCGACTCCTCCTAAGCATAGTCCGGTCTATCTTTGTTGCCGCCATATCCATTATCAGTGCTTCATGCTCAGGTTCCTTGCCTTCCTGGCTTGCAACCACTTCCCGACCTCAATCATCTTAGGTGTCCCTCACCCGTTCTGGATCTCAGCTCTCCTAGGCTAGTCCTGGTTTTGCCTTTGCCTCACCATGACTTAGCCTTGGAGTCTTGCAACCAGCACAGATAAGCAAACCATCATATAGCCAGAAGTACCGCAAGTTTGGTACTACTGCTCCTGGTTGGTCAATAGTATCGCTCGTCCTCAAAAACCCTGAGACACTCTCTAAAAAATAGCTACCATCACTAGAGACCGATAGTACTGCACCCCGGTACTACCGCTCCTAGATGGCCGGTAGTACCGCACTTGCCTTACCCCAAAGAAAAATCACCTCTCTGTGAAAAAGCTACTGCACCCACGGCCGGTAGCACCGCAAGATCGATACTACTGTTGTCCTAGGCTGGTAGGACTGCTCGGTCAATACTACTGCTCCTATAAGGCCGATAGTACCGCCCTTGACATACAACCCTCTAATTGTTTCCAATTAATATCCAAATCAAAAAACAAACTTAAACTTGAGCATTATATGTTCGAACATTATCAATAATTCATCACAAATATGGATAGACATTCACATTGTCTTTCAGTGACAACACTTTGAAGTCCCATCCTTACTATTCAATAAGATCCTTTGACAACTATATATGCAAAGATATCATAAATAAAATATTTTGAAACTTTATAGGTCTACATACAGACATTAGTGAAACAACTTGTGTCCATAAAAAAACTCAATGATTTATCAGCTAAACTACCACTGTTTGGCGGTAATTCAACTACGACGGTTGATGTTACTTAATACGAGTGGGTTGTGGGAACTTTAGAGAAACCTTACACCAATTACGTGGTTTTGTAATAAATATTCATGCGAATGTATACCTTATATTAAAGCTGGGAGGATTGGAGCTCAACCAAGGGTGCCACGTCAGCTTCCCTCGTGAGGTCCTCTGAAAAATTTGAAATGTATACCTTATATTAAAGCTGGGAGGATTGGAGCTCAACCAAGGGTGCCATGTCAGCTTCCCTCGTGAGGTCCTCTGAAAAATTTGAAATTATATTTAGGTCCTCTTGTCCATTTTTAACAAAATAGACCCGAAAAACTAAAATTACATTTAGACCCCTCTACGGTTTACGTTTAGGTCCTCCTATCGGTTTTTAGCAAAATGGACCAAAAAAAAGCCAAAATTGCATTTAGGTCCAAAAAATGTTTTTAGCAGAATGGACCCAAAAAAACAAAATTACCTTTAGGTCCATCCACGGTTTTTCCAAAAAAAAAAAAGGTAGCTCGCGGTTTCACAGATTTGCCGACAGCTCATAGCAACCGGTTTCGCAGATTCGACGATGACTCCTAGCGGCCCATTTGTTTAAAAAATGAGAAAACCGATATTGCATTAAGGCCTTCACGCAAATTCACCGATGACTCCTAGCTGGCATATTTTCGAAAAAAAAAACCTTACGAAAAAATGGATTCTCGTTTATGTCCTCGTACCTTTTTTTTTAGAAATAACTGTTGGACTAAATTTCATACGATGTAGCGTTGCATGACTAATTTTTGCATGACATAGTGTCGTATGACCAAATTTTATATAATGTAGTGTAGCGTGCAATCCTACCTGGTTTATGTAAAACTTAGACAGGCCTGGGTTTTTATTGGATTTTGCTCTTTAATTTTGTCTTTTCCTTGGGCCCCAGGTACTAGAATAATGTCTTGGCCCAGGCCGCCGAGGTACTGCCTGGGTTAGATCATGTGCTCGTTGCTGCACAGCTTGAACTGAACATTAACTTGTAGTAGCCCATCTTTCGACATAGATTTGACAGGACGAGCAGAAAAACACGGACTTCTCTCTCTCCGAGCCCAAGGCTGGTCGCTGGTGCGGAGGTGGAGCTGGCTAGCTGCTCGCTGTCTCTCTCACTGTAGTGCATACGTACTTACGCTAGCACAACGATGCAGCAGGTAACCTGTATTATGTGTTTACAGAATTTAAACATTTATTTGGAGAACTGTTTTTGGTTAATAGTTGGATTTGAATTGGAACATTTTGCAACATCATTCTTACATTTGTTTGTCGATCTAGTATCCAAAATCTGATGTTGGATACAAAGTTTTCTTGGATTCAGTTTTTGATTTGAAGCGTAGCTAGATCTCAGCTCAGATGAAAATAGGCATATCGAGTTATCGACATGGATTAATTTCTCGGAATGAGGAGAGAGAGAGGGGAGAGATTGTGAGTGCAGCAGCACTGCTCCAAGAATCTTTCCATCTTTGTGAAAAGGAGGACTAGAGCTCGACACATCGAAGGATTAGACGGAGAGAGACGACAGGCCCGGGATCGAAGCAACTGTAACCTGCAACTTCATTCTACAGTCCTATTAGGTGACGCTTACCACTGCTGGTGGATAATGTTAGAAATTGACACGCAAATAAGAACGAAAAAGATCAAACTAAAACACAGATCAGACATCAAGAATTTAATGTGGAAAACCCTTCAAGACAAAGGGAAAAAAACCACGGGCGCCGGCCGGCAAACTTCACTATTTCGGAAGTGTTTACAAAACGTCGGAGTAACTCGCGACGGCTTACAAGATGAATATATATAAGACAATGACATAGGTCAAGAATCACCACGATCCATACCGCGGGGGGGCTTCGCACCCTCGCACCCCCCAGGCGTCCTTGGCGGCGGGCGCCGATGTGGGCTAACTCGCCTCGGCTCGTGGAGGCCCAAGCCTCCGGCGACGACCTCACGCTCGCTCAAGTGAAGTTAGCCTTCTTCTGAATTTGGATCACAATTCAACAGATAAAACAAGCATGGTTCTAAATTTTGCCGAAATCTCGTGAAAACTTAACGAGGTCTTGGATTTCGGTGAGCGGTGAAGTTAAAAATCCCGGCCAAATACTCATAAGGTGTTTTATGCAATATTTCAATTAAACAATGTTGTCTCGGTTGATAAGGTGTCCGTGCCACTTGCGTGAGTTCGGGGGATCTAACCCTAGCCTCTCCAACATTTTTTTTGGATTGCTTGTGTTTGGCATTCAACCGGATTTGAATTTTTTAGCTTCCGCCGCCCCCATTCTCATCGCCAGATCCGTTGCCCTTGGCCAAGCAGCCTTTGCCCCTCCTCCGAAGCGCTCCCCTTGCAAAGATCGTCCTCATTGAGCTTCTCCTCTCACGGCCCCTCTCGCCATTGTCATTGCCAAGCTCCTCCTTACCACGCTTCTCCTCGCTCTTGACGGGTGCTTTCGATGTCTTGCCGAAGTGACTTCGTTGGTCCGTCCTCGCCCGTCCTTGTCTGCGCCGAGCATTGCATCCGCATCCTCGTCCTTGTCCACATCTAGATCCGACATCCGCGTCGACTCTGTCAGATTCCGTCCACTTCATAGTGGTTCCAAAATTGCCGAGATCTCGTCATTTTAAATGCGAGATTAGTATTTCCTCACCGAAATCTTGGAAATTTCGTTTTAAAAAGCGGATTTGAATTTTGTTTTTTGAATTCATTTTCGTCTGAGCTTGGTATTTCCTACCGAAATCTTGGAAATTTCGTTTTAAAAAGCGGATTTGAATTTTGTTTTTTGAATTTCGTTCGAATTTCATCCAAAATTCTGAAATCTTAGCCGAAATTTTGGATTTTAGAAGGCGACAAGATATAAAACAAAAACAAAAATAAAATTTGAATCATTGGAAAAAAAGTCACCACTCATTTGTTCAATCGAGCAATGACACGGAACCTCAAAAATTTCGCCAAGCGTCCCACACAGGAGCATGTAAAAGATCTTGCTCATATGCATGTGCCACGTATCGACTTGGTACGCATCGGATCTTCTCCGGTGTTGTTAACTAGGTAGAATGGCGTAGCGATGCGCCTAGATGAAAAAATCGACCCTAATTTTTCTACAAAGAATAAAATTCAGTTTTTCTCGGGGGTGTTTTTTTTAATCGGCTGGCTAGAAGCTATCGGCGAATTTGCGTAATGTAATTCCAATCTTTTTGTGTCGAAAGAACCAATGCCCGTGCTGAATTTATCGATGCGTGTTTTATTTAGAAAATTGTGGTTAAATCCGTATTTTTTTTGTTTTTTGTGTTTGCTAAAAAAAATAGGTCGTCAGGATTCGCCGGTGAATCTACGGGTTGATACAAATCTTTGGACGAATCAATTTTTTTTACAAAAAATCCACGGTTATGACCCGTTGGCAAATACACAAGTTGTTATAAACCTTCGACGAATCCGTGTTTTTTTTGTCGATGCATGTTTTATTTAGAAAATTGCGGTTGAATCTATTTTTTTTCGTTTTTTGGTTTTTTTTGTTTGCTAAAAAAATGGGTCGTTAGGACCCAACGGCGAATTTATGGGTCGCTATAAATCTTCAGACTTATCTACATTTTTTTTAAAAAAAACCGCGGTTATGACCCGTTGGCAAATTCATAAGTTGCTATAAACCTTCGACGAATCTGTGTTTTTTTTTGTGACGAAAAAATTTTTTTCGGGTTTTTTGGGTGGCGAAAACATTTTTTTCGGTTTTTTTCGGTGACGAAAACATTTTTCTCGGGAAAAAAGGAGAAAGGACCTGAACGTAAGAAGTAAGGATCTGTTTGTTATTTTTTTGGACCTGTTTGCTATCTTGAAAAATTAGAAAAGGGCTTGTTCGCGATTTGAAACTAATGGGAGGCTTTTCCGTAAAAATACCGCGTCAGGGACCAAAACGCGAAGGAAAAAATATATCTTTGTCTCACAAAAAATCACGCAGGGATATATCTGTAATTTCTTCGAAACACAGGGACTTTTTTGCAAATCGGAAGGAGGACAGGTGGCCCGGCTGGCCTTGCGCCAAACCTTCACTGCGTAATAGGTGTATTATGTATAACTTGCCCATATATACACACGCATTTGAAGAAAAGATGCGTGTCGTGCACTCTCTGAGTCTGTTTGCTCTTAACGAGAAGCAGGAAGAGAGGGAGAAATGGAAGTGCGAGTGGGCGAGATCTGGGCAGCTAATTACCAGTACATTACTCGTACGCTTTTCAAGCTTCAACGCGGTTCGGGGGCCGTGTAAAAAACTCCCAAGCTCGACAAGCTTCCGTCGTGCTGCGCTGTCACGAGCTCACGTTCTGAACGGCTGTACGTGGACTTTACAGTCTGGCTCGTCGTTGCCTTCAGTCTTCACGTCGGCAGTAACGGATGCCGAAAGAGTCGAACGTGTGTATCTTTGGCTTTTCTAGCTCTACTGTTTACTTAAAAAAATTTATAAGTTATCAATAAGCAAAAAAATCTCTCAAGTGGTTTTTGGTTTTTAGTTATATGAAGACTTATGGTTTTTGAAATGTCCAGATTAAAAACTACTCATTTATTTAGGGTTTAGCTTTTTAAATTTTAAGCTGATAAAAAAATCTAAACAAACAAAACCTTAGTCACTGTATCAATCACTAATTAATTAGTCACTTGATTAAGTGACTTGCCATGGTAGCATGGCTTGGTAGGATTTTGTCGAGCTCTTTGACTGTGGAAGCTTCTATCGAGCTGGTGTGTGTGGGGCAGCGTGACTTTTTTTTATCGCTAGGTATCTGTATATGAGTATGGTAGATGAAATGTATGGCTTGTTGTTCCGACCATAGTTGGAAAATGACTATTTTTACGAAAGCACTCAAATAATACAACGCCACACGGGATGGGCTATATTTCTTTCCCCATGAAGAATCACGAACAACCATGATCCACTTATAGCATGCTCAGTTTGCTCGAGCTACCCACGACAGCCGCTTGGATTCAATCAGGGTTCCAAATAACCAAACAGCTGTTTTCGATTGATATTTAATTTTTGATTATCAGTAAAAATCGGTAGAAAATGAATAAGTTCGGAGTTAAAAATCGGTAGAAAATGGTTGAAAGTACGTTAGAAAATTTTGAAATTTGATTGTGATGCTTTATTAACCATGCCATAAAATTGTTAGATAATTATCGGTCCATGAAGTTGGAAATTTCAATAGTATTTTGACTGAAATTCGGATTTGGAGAGTCACAATTATAGACAATCGATGTATATTTGCATGATAATTAATAGGCATGAAATAAAATCGATACATATGACAATTTATCCCATATTTATATAACAATAAATCAATGTTTATTTGTATCACATTCCTACGAGTAGTAGTATGCCTGTGGTGTAAACTCCACCTCCGTGTTGTTGACACTGACTTCAGGATGCCTTCTCTCGTGTTGTTACTTGTATTCTTCCCAGGCCATATCCCGCTGTAGCCAGGAAGACATCCAATGTTCGTAATGAAACATCCAACAGCCATAATTCTCGGACTGATAAAGATACCTGACACTGGCAGATGAGTGCCATGCGTATAGATCGGCGTATGGATTAGTATAATCAAACAGCCAAGAGATGTTAGATTCATCAAAACTCTGTCTGTAACCGTACTCACCCTGATCCCCTCCATAGGGTATTGAACCATACCCACTATGCTCAGTTGGAAAATTCAAATGGCTGGAAGACTGGCTGCTATACCATGAGCCAACGTCATTTTGTTGCTATGCTGCCTATCGCCCACCCCCATCACTCGACGCTCCCTTCTCCTTACTACGGGTCTATCTCTGTGAGCCCCTTCTCGAGGGGCTAACCCCCTGTTGTGGTTCTAATGGCGATTGTGGTTGTGAACGGAGGCGCATAGCATACCGGCCAATTTCTGTCTTATCATCGCTGAGCTATTACTGAGGCATTGCTCATTATCAGCAGGTGTATTCGTCTCATCATTAGCTAGATCTTTGTATTTTCCCTTAGGAAGTTGGCTGCCCGATAACTTCTCCAATCCGCGTAAAGCTCCTGTTAGCATGTCATTATCTCCAGCGTCATTAGCACGCTTTCTCTTCCCTTTGTGCGTGTCACCGATCATGTGCTTGGCTCAATCTGGGAGACTCTTCCCACATGTGGCCAAGTGTAAATAATATTAAACCATTGTGAGGTTTCGACATACATGATTCATAAGTGGAACGACAAAACAATTACTTTGGTTACCTGTGGCCTCTTTCATCTCTTTCGGCGGGATTGAGTCTACCAAGAACCTCGCTGGGAGAGGTGGGTCGATCCCACTGCCCTTGTCAAGTAGGGGTTCCCCACCAGACCTGGATGAGTTGAACCACTCTGCAATAGAGTCACTACCAAAATGCATCGCATCCTCAATGTGGCAATCGAGTGGGTCTCCATCCTAAGCCTCGCGGGTGGATTCGTAGTCCCGCAGGCGAAGTCACAGGTTGTAGTGTATGAACAAGAGCTACTAGAGCTTCGCATAGCTTAATCGGTTCTCAGATGCATGTGCACTAAGGCAAATGTGCTCTAATTGCGCTCGCAACCATTCGACGATGCGTACTGTGACGCCAACCGCAAGGTGTACTTCTGCAAAGCTGGCGTCTCACACCCAAATCTAGCACCCAAAAGGCAGATCGATCAGAGACTAGGTTGATCATTTAAATAACACCAAAATTAGAGTCACATCAGAACAACACATATCCAACAAAAATATACACTAATCTAGCATTATATACTAACATATCACCTACAATACATCATATTTCGGTTTGGAAAAGATTTTTTAATCACCTCGAAATCTGCTGTCTTGAGCGAAATCTCAGATTATTGGGCCGAGATCTCGGTTTCTCCGGCCGAAATTTGCCTCTCTACTGCCAAAGATGTCCGAAAATGCACCGTTGTTGGCCAGAGTTGGGCAGATTGGATTGACGACCATGCAGGCGACGTAGAGCTTCGGCTTTAGCTTCTGTATGCGAATGGGTAAAGTGCCTGAATGATTGCAGTGAGCCAGTAACTAAAGTAAGTAGGATTGCATGACATAGATAAACAGCCTTGTTCCTCAGTATTGTTAAACAACACCAGTTTTAGCCTAGTGGTAAGGTTAGAAACATTTGAAGAGGAGGTATTAGGTTTGATTCATAGCCATGACGTTTTTTTCTAAGATTTTTTGACATAGTTCTAAGGATGCAAAATTTTTTAAAAATTTTGTGGACAGTCGTGAAGCATCCATAATGTTTCTATAAAATTTTTAGATCATGAACAAACCTAACAAATTCCTAAAAAATGTGGCAGTGGTACTTCACACTTTTCGAACTTTAGCGTGTGTGCTCATAGAGTTTACAATTTTTCATTGACCAACCAAAACAGAGTCAAATTTTTTGAAAATTTTATAAAAGGGTTATAAGAAAATTCTTAAGTTCTCTTAAAAATTTTAGGTCGTGATCAAACTGGAAAAGATTTATAAAATTCTAACATGGTTAATACCTCATTTATGCTCATTCTGTTTTTTATTTTTTAAATATAACAAATCAACTTAAAATATTTTGAAATTTTTTTTGTGTGATCCTACACTTGTTAGGATAGTGAAATAAATTTTTCATAGCATGAAAATATTTGTACAATTTTATAAAAATCTAATATTATTTCTGCTGAAATTTTAAAATGTCTAAAAAATAGTTTTTCGACAAATTATCATGGAAGATTACTTTTTCCAGGGTAATTGAGCTAAATTCGGTTAAATCCGGGTATTAAACTTCAAATTCTAGTTTTCAAACCCGAGATATCGGACAGTAAGGGTGGTATCTCGCCGAAATACAATATTACTATAGCAATATGATTTTTTTTTGAATTTTTGAATTTGGCCGGCAGTCCAACATTTTGTCCAGATTCGGAGAATGAGATCTCGGTGAGATTTCTAACCCTGACTTAAGCCAATTAGAACCAGTGACCGGGATCAACAAGACACCAAAATGGAGTACAAGAAAATTTGCATCCAATCAAAAGACAGGATCGGTTGGATCATCGGCCGTGCGAGTTGCAAAATTCTGATAGGTGATCAACTATACTTACCAAGTTTGGCCGACCACCAAGAATCAGAACAAGTGAGCAACCCGAGTCTGAGAGATAACTGTCAGGTACTAATACACGTATACGTTTCAGTTTCAAAAACAAAAAATAAAACCAGGTTTGCGGGTGCGTACAATACAGACCAAGACACAATTTATGAGGGGAAATACGCAAAATTACTCGGTGCATTGATAATTGCACACTGTTCTTGCGCGTTACTCTGAAGGTAGCCAACGCGTACACATGTACAGCACGAAAACGTGTTGAGATCGTCAGTTGGCAACAGTAGCGATTTGTACGTGGTCATTTCGCGACGGATGCAGGTCGGCAGTCGCCGCAAATCTATAGCTACCTAATCAAACCTATAAAGTTTTTCTTCGAAAAAAAAATCAACATATAAAATTCACTGCAGCAGCTAGCTGCTATCAATCACAAACTGATGATTGGGTCGGCAACAAAATTATTAGGTCTTAAACATACCTACATATCTCCCAGCTTACCGTACAGGGTTAGGGGTTCAACAGAAGCATTTAAGAGTCCTTTTCAATAGTAATAGTAGTAATCTGGTGTCCTTACCATAATAATTTGGCTTTTTTTTTCTGCGGTACCAATAGTAGGGATGACAATCAGACCTATGGGTTCGGGTACCCAGGTTCAGCACCCGATCGGGTCGGATTTGGGTTCTAATTTTCACCATGATTCTTGAGTCGCAATGCGAAATGGGTTCGAGTCGGGTTCGGGTTCTAATTTTTACCCGCGGGTACTCATCGGGTATTCGAAATACCGCACATACCCATCGGGTACCCGTTGGGTTCCGGGTACCCGTTGGGTTCCGGGTACCCGCTAGGTTTGAGGTCGGGTTCTGGGTACCTGCCGGGTTCGGTTCGGGTTTTTTAGTTCGGGTTTCTTATCAGGTAGGGTTTTGCAAAACCTACACCGACCCGACCTATTGCCACCCTAGAACTGTAGTACTGCACAAATCCGTTGAGTACCCATCGGGTTCAGGTATAGTTTTTTACCCGATAGGATATTCGGGTTCGGATCAGATTTTCCAATTCGGGTTTTCTGTCGGGTCAGGTTTTGTAAAACCCCCACCCGACTCGACCCGTTACTATCCCTAACCAGTAGGTATGGCTGTACTCATAATAAAAACTAGAGAGCTACACAAAAGGGCAAGTGAAGGATAATTACATCTGTTTGGACGTGCTTGATTTAACTAGTATTTAATACAAGTTTAATTTCGAACTAAATACACGCCAATCCAATCAGGACATAACGTGCTTTAGAAAAAAGAGGGAGAAACAGCATACTGCTAATCATTGGCGACGGCTGCATTTTTACATTTGATTTTAAATATCTGAAATCATGTGGACTCGAAATTCTAATATGGTTTTTTTTGTGTGTCTGGTGCTTGCTCTATTTGTTTCAGCAACAGCTAAAACCGAAAAGCCAACAGTGCAGCAGAATTTTAAAAAGCATAAGCTAACATGAAACAAGTGATTTTTTCGTGGCAGGAATAAATAAACAATTAAGCACAGAGTTCATAAAATATACCCGAGGGACGAGTCCAACATTCTCCTGCGAAGTCTAACCTTTCATCATTCCAAAATACGGGAGAGTGGAGAGATCCTGTGGCCACAGCCTCACGAGTTCAACGCTCTGCGCGGATGTAACGAAGAATGTGCTACTTGACAATTTGTTTCGGTGACATTTTTTGCTTCCTCTCCGATAGAAGAAGGTGCTGTACAAAAGTACAATCAGTATTTGTTTTCTCAACTGTGAAACAATATTGGTGTCATTTCTTAAAAAAAAATTAGAATCGCTAAAATGAAGTTTGGATCACATTTCATGGCATCATTTTCACAAAATTTATAGATAGACAGTAAAATGAAGTTTCAGATTAGTCAGTAAAAAATATTTACAATCACATGAGCACACACCAAGTGTGAATCGCCCTTAAAAGTAACAAGAAGACCAAAGTTAATAACTCATTGTATCAAATCAGCTGGTATGTGTATTTTATGTGTTTAAGCTACGGCCGGATCCAACCTACGTAGATAGAGGTAGGCATTGCACATTCATCCAAAAAGCCATAT
Organism: Guadua angustifolia; assembly: GCA_036346375.1. Classification (NCBI taxonomy): domain Eukaryota; kingdom Viridiplantae; phylum Streptophyta; class Magnoliopsida; order Poales; family Poaceae; genus Guadua; species Guadua angustifolia. The sequence continues at coordinate 2,304,492 of CM070500.1, read as the reverse complement.
TTCTCTTGATTTTACTCTTGCCAACATAAGTTTGACGACTTATTCTGGTAAGCCACGCCATTTACTATTATTGTAGAGGTCACAAATTTAGGTCGTTCAATTAGGTATACAAGCTGGTACAAAAGACGGTTTCATCCAAAGGACGCCATGACAACCAGCACACAGAGGCACAACAAACTCCAGCGCCCGCAGCAAATCCCGGATGGCTCTCGCCAAAAATGGTTGCCCGCGTAAAGATAAATCGGCAGCAGTCCCAGGAATGACGGAACGCACGAAACGAAGTGAAAAATCGCAAACCCGCGAAGCTTCCACGAAGCTCACTTCCTCCTCTCCTTCTTATCTGCCCCTCCCCTTCGCGTCCATCCCCATCTCCTCCTCCTCAATCCTGCACTTTCCTCTCCTCCCAGTCTCATCAGTCATCTCCGGTTCCATTGTTGAGTCGGCGAGATGAAGCTCTCCATCCAGTCGTTCGCCAAGAAGCTTTCCATCCCGTCGCCGAAGCGGGCGTGGAGCGGCAAGAAGGACGGCCTGGCCAAGAACGGGAGCGGCAAGCCGGTCATCTCGCGCAGCGAGGCACCGTCGTTCGCGTCGGCGTCGTCCTCGTCCTCGTCGGACGACACGCTGGCCAGGTCGACCCCGAGGTCTGTGCTCCCCGCGGAGATCCCGCGGCAGGAGCTGGAGGCCGTGCTCCGGCGGCTCGGCCACGGGGAGCCCTCCGACGACGAGCTGGACGCCGTGGCGGCCATCGTCGCCGAGGCGGAGGCCGGCGAGGAGGACGAGCTGATGGAGGCGTTCAAGGTGTTCGACACGGACGGCGACGGGCGCATCACGGCCGAGGAGCTCCGCGGTGTCATGGTCGCCATCCTCGGCGGCGGCGAGGGCTGCAGCCTCGATGACTGCCGCCGCATGATCGGGGGCGTTGACGCCGACGGGGACGGCTTCGTCGGGTTCCAGGACTTCGCGCGCATGATGATGACCACGGCGACGACATCCCGTGATTCCTGCGATCCGTGACGTCGCCGCGACATGCTCTGCTCTCGGTTGTGCTCGTCCCTTCCCGCCAAAGATCGGACGGTCGTGATGCGCTCAGGGAGCCTCTAGTGCGAGATGAGGAGTTTTGTGTGTGCTTCTTTCGACGTTTGTTTTGGCGCGCATTAGAGGAGAAGGCCTGACGGGCATTAACTAGTAGCTACTCCCCCATCAAGGAAGGAACATTACTGGTACTAGCTTATCCCCAAGTAAAATTTGTTAAGAGAGTAATGGCAAGGCGAATGCCACCACCTCCTCTGAAATTTTTGCTGCTACCGCATTTCAGTCCTACGTGGGTTGTAACTTAACTTGGGGAGATATTGCTGTGTCGGAATTGTATTTGTGGCGAGCTATAATACATTCTTTCGATCGCATGGTTTGGTTTTGCGAGATTTTTTGGTCTCTTAACATTTTTTTTCCTCCCATATTTGGTTCCATACAAAGCAATCTGAAAATTTGGTCTGTCTCTCTCGATCGTGGAAGCAGTGGCAGCTAGGGCTGTAAAAAAAACTCGAGGCTTGCGAGCTACTCGTGCTCGGCTCGTGAGAGGAGCTCGCGAGTCTAACCGAGCCGAGCTCGAATAGTTCGCGAGCCTACTCGAACTTGGATTGAGCTTGTTTAAATCGAACTTTCTCGAGCCGAGCTTACTCGAGTTTGTTACCGAACCTATCGAGTTTACAAAATAATCAAGCTTACTCGAGTTTCCCGAGTTTATCGAGCTCAGTCGAGCCAAGCTTGAATCTGCTCGAGCCTAGACTGAGCCGAGCTCAAGCCTGAATCGAGACTCGAATCTAAATTCGAGCTCGGCTCAAATCTTACCGAGCTCGAGCTTAGAGCGCCAGGCTCGCTCGAACTCGGCTCGTCTACACTCGGTAGCTACGCGGCCCCGACCGCACGCACCTCATCGGCACTACGACCGCTTGGCTTGATGGCAAGTAGCGCAATACGTTTTCAGTCACGGTGGGTCCGCCCTAACTACAGTGAACCAGTGAGATGCTATACGTGTCGCCTCGCGAGGCTGTTTCAGTAGTGAGAGGGCTAGAAATGTAATTTCGTTTTCACCAAATATGAAATAAAAAATAAAATTTGCGCAGCAGGCCAACGGGGCTAAAGGGATTGGTTCCGTAAAGTGTACTGCATTGTGAGGTGAGATGCGGGGGAAGATTTGTTGGCTGGCTGGTGGAATGATTGGAGATTCCAATTTGCGTGTGGTGGACGAGAGCAGACCGGTGCGAAGTTTTTATTGCAGCTCTAACACTATCTAGCCTTTTTTTTTCTCACCGCGGATAGCGTGATAGATGACATGCCGTGTCCGCAGAGTGCGGTAGTCAGCGGGGGAGCAGCAGGCACTAGGCGTGAGGGCAATGACTTGCGGTGGCCGGACAGCACGGGCCAGTTTCCTGTGGCCAGCGAGCACAGGAGACACCTATCGCGGTGTGGAGAGACATAGTTTTGTAATTACGCTGGAAAGGATACTAGATTTACTAAGAATAAGATCACGAGGATTTAAACAGTGATCACTTCGATCGGTGCTTACGATGGCAGCGTGGCGAGTTTACCGAGGAGCGGGGCGAACCCTTGTTTGTCCATTCAGAGTTCAGGCATTCAGCCTGGGGTTTCTACGTCTACCTAGTTTCGTATCATTACCATTGGAGGAGACAAGTAGTACCACCGCTATTTAGGATAACAGTAACTTCAGGCATTCTCTTGCTGATTATCTAGGAGCCACATCGCGCCAATGGAAATATGGAATTGCCAAATGGGAGCTACAAGCTGAAGTAGTGGTGTGGTACATTGGTATTTCGTATTTGAAGGCTTCAAACAGAACGTGAATGGCTCATTCACGTGGGATTTCCGATGAATCTTGCCAATTTTTTGTTAGCCCTTTGCGATTGTCACTTTTTTTATCTTTAAAGAAACAAAATTTTTGTCTTTTGTTTTGGCCTCTACAAAAGATGCTACTCATCTTAACTCCTATGCGTTTAATTAACCAAATACACACACTATTCAGCCTTGCTGCTTCATAGCCTGATTTGCGGAGTTGTAGCTTTTTGAAAAGCTGTTTTTGGCTTTTTAAACTGAAAAGCATCTGTAATTTTTTATAAGAAATCATTTAATAAATAACTAATTTTCCTCAGCAATAAGATATAAAAATAGGTTTAGTCTAACTTTTAGCTTTTATTAGTTATATACAGGTTTTAGCTTGTGGCAAAAGCCGCTTAACCCCCCCCACACACACAAAATAGGGCCAAAGTTTGCACATGCCCCTTGTTCACAATATCATTGATAATGGCTTTAATATCGCGATTATCAATCATATCAAGTCGGCTCAGTATCTTAAAGCGTTCAGTAAATTGGTGTAATTTAAATGCAAATTCAAAAAAATTGAAAAAATATCAAAATGTGTCAAAATGTTTCCAAATTTTTTGTGTGAGGTCCTAAGACAATGTTAATGATGCTATAAACTTTTGAGATGATTATCATATCTGTGTATTTTTTTAAAATTCTGAGAGTGCTACTGTCTTGGTATATACTGTTCTGCTTCTGATTTTTTAGGGGCAATAAATGAAGTCTAACATTTCTGTAAATTTTTTGTGAGGACAAAAGGAAATTATAATAATGTTAATGTTGTAAAATTTTTATATGATGATAAGATCTGTGTTTTTTTTTAAATTCTGATAGTGCTAATGTCTTTGTATATGTTCTTCTGTTTTTGATTTTTTAGGGGCACTAAATGAAGTTTAATATTTTTGAAAATTTTAATACATGATCCATAGGAACTCTTTATAGTGCCATTAAAATTTGAGAGCATGATCAAGCTTGTAAATTTCTATGAAATCTGATAGTGTCTCCATTTCTTTTCATTAATTGCTATTTTTTATTTTTCAAAAGTACTAAATGAAGTCTACTATTTCTGTAGATTTTACTACAGGATCCTTGGGCACTTTTTATGATATCATTAAAATTTTAGAGCATGATCAAGCTTATAAATTTTTATAAAATTCTGACAGTGTCTCTGTTCCTTATTAGAACCGCCATTGATATGTTTTCACAGACTAATCCTTGAATGTGTCGAAAATCGAAGAAAATCAGTCAAAAAACAACCGGTCGGTTTTCATTGCTGTTTGACCGCTGAATTCAAATCGTTTGACTATGCAAACGGTTTGATTTCTATCGATTTTAGATGAAAATCATACCAACAGGTGACCGATATTTGTCGGTACGATTTTCCACGTCGATTCGGTACTATAAAACCTGCATGCCCCAGTTTAGTTTTATCTTACCATAAATGTTTCATCGAGTTCCGAGACAATGCTCGTGACCATTTTGCAATCGTTTATGTCACGGACCGCCTTTTCAGGTGGTGCGTTTAGATACCATACAGCTACCCAGAATTTTAGCTGCTGGTAAATCAAGCGTACATTGCCAGGTAAAGAACGATAAACGACGGTTGATATAGATAAATTAAGCCTCATGGCTAGAGTTTTTACAAAATGGCGCGTCACGCGCTTAGTACATCACAAAAGGGGGCCTTGCCCACAGGAAATAGTTTGAGCGGTAGATCAAAGCCTCAAAACCAAATACTTTCGCCATCTACGCTTTCTTGAAATTCTCCTGCTTCTTGAAAATCTATGGGAGGGGATAGGGAGCAAGGGTGAGTACACAACCGTACTCAACAAACCACACGGAATAGCCTGAATATTATATGCACGGATTCACCAAGGGATGGTTTAAGTTGATAATTGTGGTGGATGCAATTTTAAACCATCTTATTTAATTACATTTGAAACACAAACCATAAATAGCTAGTAGGGGGGGTTTCTGTCAAAATCCAGCACCTCACCATGTTTTATTATTAAAACTAGATTGAGCTCAGATTCGGGTGTCACCCCATTTTAACTTAGCTTCATTGACCGGAAGCACGGCGGAATCGATTACCATTTATTTGACTCTGCAGAGCTGCTCAGCTTTACCCACAAGATATCTTCGGTCTTTAGTGCCACGCGATCAACATGCAACTTAAATGCATGCGGCCGGACCGAGATGATCGTGGCCATTTGTTGAACTTCCCTTCTATAGCCCCTACCCAGTAGGTTATTCGTGCCCACCGTACCCCAGGGTCCCACGGGATAGGCGAGAGTCGTGGCCTGGTCACAGTGGACACCTACTGTTGCGAGAATTGAAGGGCCGTACCATTCCCATTCCACCCCGGTCGCTTAGCGGCCCATTCACTCTCCGGAATCGGGAGCTACTTCCTATAGGTATTAAAAAGGGAAGTACAATGTACTAGGCTACGTTGGACGAGGTCAACAGGGTCGACCCACCCAACTCGTGGTTGAGCGATTACTGAAGTTATTTACTTAGCTCAAAGTGATTAATCCTTATTGTGCCAAAGACCAAGCCAACATCCACATAATACCCTGGTAACCATTGTACCACCACCATTTCATCCATTGACTTGTCATCGGTTGGGGATCGGACTCATAGCCACCTTACGTGGGTAGTCCAACACTGTCCCCCTAACCGTAGCAGTTTTCGAAAGATCATCTAATCCAACCTTCTGAGATTAAGCATTTGTTTAAAAGTAATAATAGTATGAATTGCTACATTTATGCGGGTTTAATATTTTATGTCTTAAGGTTACAAAGGAATTTGAGGCATAATAATGAGCTTAGTCTTTGGGATGTATCTAATCATGTCATTCAAAACTACTGCATTTCTTAGCTTCTAGAATATCGGTAAAATAATGCAATACAAAAGATATATTTATATATGTAGAGTGTAATGGAACTAGGTTCAATATGTTCAAGGGGTGTGGCTTGCCTTGCGAAGTTGAAGGTTCTCCTAAAGAATAGTCGCCGATGTCTTGCGGTGTCCCGAACAGCTCTTGCTCCTCGTACGGCTCAGCGTAGTGCTCCGGCTCCAAGTATTGTTCCGGCGTTGGGTCTAGCGCAAGAAATAACCACAGTAAATAAATGAATAAAACAATAAAGAAAAAGAAAAGAAACAAAAACAAAAATCGAAACGGAGAGTCGAAAGTAGAGGGAAAGGGCATTTTTGGAATTTCTGGAATTTGGTTTTGCGAAACGGAGTTCATTTTTGGACTCAGTGGTTCGAAACAGTCAAGAATATGTATTTTGGGCATTTCTGGATTTTTGGGGATTTTTGTGAATTTTCGGGAATTTTAAAAATGAATTTTCGGATTTTATTTAACACTTAAATCCGAAAATTAATCTGAAATTCCGAAAAGAAAAGAAAAGGATTCGGCGGGCGCCACGATGATTCAGCGCATTGGCCCGCTTCAGACGGTGTCTTGATGCAAACGAGCACGGCCCATTGGGCGGCCAGCCCACACGCGTGGAGTGTGAGGCCGACAGGCGGGGTCGGCCTGTCAGCGGCGGGGAGACGGCAATGACGCATGGGCCGGAGGGACGATGGCTCGAGGGGAATCTTGGCGAGTGGGGTTGGCTTGGCAGTGAGTGGAGGGAGGTGCTACTGGCGGGTGGGGTCGGCGAGTCAGTGGCTGCGAGTTGTTTTGAACGGAGGCGGGCGGTGCAGCGAAGAAAAGCGGCCGGAGCCGAGGAAGATGAAGCTGGTTTTGGCGATTTAGCGCACGGTGGAGTTGAAGAAGTGGTTGGGGAGGAAGAGGAAGGCGAGTGGCATTCGGGTGGCTTACCAACAAAGGCTCGGCGTGAAGGAAAATGGCCGGGGAGGCTCGGGTTTTATAGAGCTCGAGCGGAGGAGAGAGGCGAGTAGATGGGAGGTGCTCGAGCGATGAATTGACCGAACGGAGGGGAGATTTGGACGCGGTAGGGATGCAGCTTTCGGCGTGGCGCAATGATGGACTGCAAGCACCAGTGGCTGGGCAAATTGGCGACGGGACAAGGCTGGCGTGTGGCGGAGGAGAGAGGCGAACGGTGGAGTTGCACTCGAGTGGCGAAGAGACAAATCGGAGCAGAGGATTAATGCGGCGATGGAGTAGCCTTCGGCGCGGCGTTGCAGAGAGGCGCAAGCTCCATGGGTTGGGCGTCAGGGTGGCGTGGCAGAGCAGGTGTGCGGCGGAGGGGAGATACGCACGGCGTAGGGCACTCGAAGGGTGGATCGATCGAACGGAGCAGAGGAATGATGGCGGTAGGGGAGCAGCGTTCTGCGCTGCGCAGCAGGGAGACGCGAGCTCCCTTTGGTTGGGCGGCGGCAGCGATGCGTGGCGAGGCCTGGCGGAGAGGATGGCTCTGCCATGGGCGGCGTGGAGGCGATGGGACGGAACGGAGGGACGGGACGGGGTGAGCGTGTCAGCGTGGCGCAGCAGAGGGTCGAGCCATTGGTTGGGTGACATGGCGTAGCAGGATTGGGCGGCGTGACGGGGAAGGCGGCTTTCGCGACGGGGAAGATGACGCGGACGGAACGGGGTGCAAGGTGGGCTGGGCTGGCATCGTGCGCGCGAGAGGAAACGGCCGCGCGGGTGATGGGCTGAGGCAGAGGAAGCAGAACGGAAAGGCGCGAGCGCCAGAGGAAAGCGGGTCCGCCCGAGAAGGTAAGCGGAAAATGGGTTGACTTTCCCGAAAAGGAAAGTTTTCGATTTAAACCTGAAAAATTCGAAATAAATTCGGAAAATTCAAATAAATTCCAGATAAATAGCAATGGCCAAATTTAATTTATTTTTGAAATTTTGAGGTTATTTCAGTTTATCTGGAGATTGTTCTAGACATGGCAAGGCACACCATCTGCGGCCGCCCCTGGTTTGATCACTTTCATTCTTAATTTTCTTTTGAGAGGATAATTTCGCCATTTCATCATCAGATGGTCTCTCTTTTTTCAGAAAGCTGTGTGCTAATTCCAAATCTAACCCTGCCTTCTATTCCAATGTCGTTCAAAAGAACCGTGTTTTTCCTAGAAGAACATTTCACGACAAGCTTTCGCTCACAATCACAAGTACCAGTCGTCCTCCAAGCATGCGATGCCGCCTTTTTTTCTCCCCTAGCTTTTTTATGCTTCAAGCAACACTTTAGTGTACAATGATCCCTGACCCCGGATTATGGTTAGCAGCCTAACTAGTGCTTGACAGTTGTTAGTACTCTCTAACACTTCTAATTACAAGTTGATAGCGGTGGTCTGTTCTCCTCCCTGAGTATACACACGAAACCGTCATTATCCCGATCTTTTATACATTGGCGAACGGAGAAAGGTATAGTTCGGTTGGATATGCATGCATGCGTTATCCGCGGCACATTAGACTCTTATCTCAATCAGTCGATTCTATTTCCAAATACTACATAGCCGATTTTTTCCCATATACTGCACGCATACAACTTCTGAGTTACCATGTGCCTTTGAGTTACCATATGCATCTTTTCCATTAAATATTTACTTGCATGTGTAGATAAAATCATCTTTTCTTTTTCTCTAATCACATATGGACTTGATTCCAGTCAGCCAGCAGCATGTGCATGGCCATGCATGACGCGACTAGATAAATTTGTTATCTCTATATCTACTAATTCTAATTAGGAGTTGGTGGTGATACGTCCATTCTCCACCTTTACCTTGACATGTGTGCGCACCCGTGCGGCTGAGTAAGAAGCGGGTAGTGGCCACCTCGGTAGATTGGATTGAATCATGCCGTCGCGGGAGGTAAATGAATATGCATGACTCATTTATTACTTTCCTTTTTTGCATTGATCTGGCATTCGAATCGACGACGATTGCTCCCGGTGCTTTTCGGATTAGATTGATTGATTCCCTTCCGAAAAAAGTAGAGCTCGATTTATAGAGTTGAGTTCTCTTTCCCTTTTGTTGTCTTCCTTATTCGACGATTTCTTAATCTATATTCCATAGATATATCATCAGTTGCTGAATCTATATAACCCCATCGCTTCTTGCCTCTCCTGTAGATGTGTTGAGTTTATCTGTTGAGCGGAGGTAATGGGCTACCTTCTTGATCTCGTCGATGTGGCGTAGGAGAGGGGTGGTGGGCAGCGAGATAAGCTGACGGCGCACATACGGATGACGCTTATCTCTTCAATATCTTTGAGCCTATGGAGTAGCAAGTGATACCTCTCTCAGTCAATCGATCAATCTCGAATTATGACATTACAAATTTATAATCCTAAGTGTTATGATGTTATTATTTAAGTTTGTGAAATTAAAGATAATTTTAAACTCGAGTTTGTAAATACGTGCTTAAAATTTATATGCTTCGATGAATTGATTTAAATATTTAACCATTGCATATTCAGAATGAACATTATTATTTAGATAAGGTTAGTGCTCTTTGTAAATAATTTTTTATCGTAAATTAAATTTCCTTTACAATGCACAGGCACATAGCTAGTCATACACTAATACAGGAGGTACAAGAAAGACAAACACAACCATGTGCTACTTCGTAGTTTATCCTAACGAGGAGAACGGAATTGGCCAGCGTGGCAAGGAAATGCCTGTATATAATTTTAGTATTGTGATAGCCACGAACCCTAAGCCGGTTCTTTTCCGTGGATGTACTAAGCAAAGTTCTAGCAATTGCCCAGCAATTGTTGCTGTCTTGCAGATCGAAGAAAGAGGGTTGATTCACTGTTATCTTGAGAAAGAGAGAAGCTAAGTTGGTACCCCTGGTAAACTGCCTTGGAGTTTCTTGATAGACACCCGAGGCATAACAGGTTGGCTAGCTGCGTACGTTGATTGACTAACACCAGTCTATTTGCACCTACGTAGGCATAATTTTTTTTTTCTAGAGAAAATTGCTCATCGGTTGCATGCGATGAGTGAAAACGGATCTCGTCGGGACTAGATTTAAAATCGGATTTAACTATTCAGTCGAAGATCCAGATCGGATCAATATCAAATATCTGATAAATAGGGGACGAGATTCAGATATTTGGATTTTTCTATTTAGATATCTGGATTTTCCTATTCAGATATTTAAATAGGATTTGCGAATCGGATATTTGGATTTTTCCTATTCGAATATCAGCAAAGCCCAACCATTTCATCATATTTTTTTCATGGCAGCCCATTTACATTAACAATTAATTTGTTCTATTGATATCGAGTAGCATATTTTTTCTACAACGTCTATTGAGTTTGATTGATATATAATTTGTTACTATAGTCATGTACTCGTATGATTTTAATTCAGTATATATTACTCTATATATGTATACATTATCCGTATGTCTTTATTCATTTCCGATTTGAATCCGTCACATATCCATTCCGTATCCCAAATAATCCAGATCTGTATCCGTATTCGGCTAGTCTGTATCTGGTTCCGAATCTGAAAAAAATATAGGTTATGATACGAGAAATACAATATCCACTCGTATCGAACCTGTTTTCACCCGTAAGCATGGGGGCTCCAGCGTCTCAGGAACCTCTATCTGTAGTTAAGTTGCCCGGGTAAACAAAACAAATAAGCAATCCAAATTGTTGTTCAACCTTCGTGTCCCTTAGTTTTCATCCCTTTTGCTGCCATTGTTTTCCCTTTTCTTGGGTTATTCTGTGCAGCTGCCAACCAAACCACTATTCTACTACTACTACTACTAAAATCATCGTTTATCTAGTCTCATGTATATCTTTCTTTTTTAAAAAAAATCTAGCCTCCCGTGTATATATGTACAAATTTAACTTTCTCTCTCGCCACAGAAGGCGCGACAGGTGACACGTGCCTTTTGCCGCGTTTGAGGAGTGCGGAAGCCAGTCAATGCCGTGGGAGGGCGACTGTCCTGCGGTTGGCCGAGCTTCGTAGGCTTCTAAGCTTCCCGGGTACGATGGAAGACACATGTCGCCTAAACACGAGAACTCTGCAATGTGATGCAGTTTTTTACTAAAAAAGAGGGAATATTTTTGCCATTGTTACTTTGGCAATGAGCCAATGAGTACAGGAGTGACAGGTCCTCCGCATTGAGTACTGCTTCCTACCTTCATACCTTGGCATGCTCGCATGTTCATGACTTCACGAGCTATCAATCCTCTGCAGCTGCACACTGGTTGCGATTTCCCATGACATGAGATTAGCCTGAAACTTCCGTTGTGTATTTTATCTTCGGTAACGCTCCCTCAGACCCTCTAATTAAGTGAACCTTCTTGCCGGTTTCCAAGCAGCTTTTGTGGCCGTTTCCACGGAGACAAGACTGCAACTCGCTCATCACCAGTTCACCACGTCGCATCGCATGTGAGCCTGCGAGGAAGCCACGACAATGGTCCTTATCACGCTTGTCCTCGTCTGTCGCAAAGTTCACATGCTATAATACCTCAGTCCCAGTAAATCTAAGAATTTGCAGGGGGTGATGAGCACGCTGCATGCTTGTGCAGTGCCAATCTGCAAAGTCGTCCTTAGTCGTGTCACACGCGTGCTCTGTGTGCAACTTTTACGTGGATTAATTGGTCCGTCTAGAAGGAGTTTTTAGCGTGCACAAAATTCAAGATGGATTGTTTGTTTTTTAATCTAATCTACCATATTAGCTATTATTTTTTCTTATTTTTTTGATAGTAAATTAGCAGAAATACTCTAATAAATCAATAACTAAATCTATTTTTTACTTACCACTACTTACTAACAGTGTAATATACCTCTAAATTTGAAGGAAAGTAGTACAGTAGGTGGGTGCAGCCAAGCTACATAGTACATAGCAGGTTAAGATTCGCAATGACGAGCTAGCCAGGTTTGTCTTCTTCACTTCGCCCTTTTTTAAGGGGAGTTTCTCCCTTTTTGCAATGAAGGGGAGAGGAGAACTTTTCTTTCGTAGATCGTCCGCTGTTTAGCTGAAACCTCTGCCGCGCGTGCACATGCTTCCTTTTTATCTTTTTATTTTCCTACTGGAGATGGTGTAGCTTGTGCAGAAAAAAGGGATCCAAGGCAAAGTTTTTGTTCTTTTGTTTCAATCAAGGTTTGCTTAGAGAACTTTCCCGTTCTTTCCTGGTCGGCTTGAGCGTTTCGGGAGAGGTGTCCAAGCAAAACAGAACATGGATGCCTTGTTGAGCTGCCATGGAACTTCCTTGTGCAAGATAAATCTGAAGTGCTGTTTTCTCTCTGTCAATAATGGAATGTCAGTACTTTGTTCTAGATAACAAAAAAAATCATATTACTCCCAACACGTTGATTGCTCTATCCGGCACATACCCTGGCTCCGCCTCCGCTCTCAATCACGTTGCATCTCTATGCCGTTCACTTTGCTGTCGCCCGGAACTGCTTCGCTAGTTTTTATTTTTTTTCCTAGATAATTTTTTTTTTGGTATATTATTTTTTCTGTTAGAGAATGTTTAGGGAGATAAAATTTGTTTGTTGGCATATTATTTTTTTGTCTTTGTTAGAGATTGTTTGTGCCACAATCGGTAAATTCGGGATCAGCAAGAGTTTGGATAATGTGTGGTACAGATATTTGGAAGTAGATGAATTTGTTTAGGAAACTCAAGTCGACACGGATTCTATTACCGTATTGTAATAAGATTCGGATCGGTCAAAGGATATATAAGATGAGCCCAGACCGGCTAGAAAGATCATCCACAACCAAAATCACATCTACTATTTTTTCTTTTCATTAGTCTTCAGTCTTGTAATACTTTTCTCTGTAAGTCGATTTTGATCAATAAAGTTGCGCATTGCCGATTATTAGTCTTCGTCGATTTTGCTCCAGGTTTGGTTTGTTCTGATTTGCTACGCATCGCCTTCTTAGAGCCAACCTACCTTTACCCCTCGATAACTCGATTAGCCTTGATCGGCTAATCTATTTGCGTCTTGGTCGGCTTCTGGCTGATCAGAGTTACGCCGATCATCATTTGATATCGGCTTTGAGCGATTTCACGACTTTTCCTTACCGATGCAAGGTCAAATCGATTAGCACACTTGAACCAGGTGTTTATCTGGTATGCTGAGGTTAGAAACCCTACTTCAAGTTTTTAGCGTCAACAGAAATGTTTTAAGCAGTTGGAAAGAAAAGGTGACCACTAACTTCTTTTGAAGCAGTAAAGATAGGAGCAGAGCGTTCATTTCCCGTTGGTCGTCCTCGTGCGCGATATGGCAAATAAGGTCGGTGCGGGTGCGGCTCTGATGTTGCCGCGGCAGCCGTGCCTGCCAACCGGGAGATGTTGGAGGCATGGAGATCAGGGTCGTACAGCACTTGCATGCCTCAACTCTGCAAACTACAACTACACGTCCAATGCAAGCACACAACAAAATATACGCGATCCGGATTCACCGAATTCTTACCAACCTTTTTCAACGGATGCTTGACTTCTCAAACTACATCAGTCACTCAAATGGTATTCCACGAATACAAGTATGCCGGCCGGCATACAACGAAAATCATAAGAAGAAAAGCCAGACAAAGCAAGAGCGTGGCAAAATATGGAGGCCAACGGCGTGCCAGCTCCGTAGGAACCAGAAAAATGCTCACGCAGATGACACGGCAAATGTTTTTATCCTGCATCAGCATCACCAATGAATTCTCCATTAGCATCCCAAGGCCTGGTTTCAAAAGACTTCCCGATCATACTCCTCTTCTTGTTTATCGTCCCATCATCACGTGCATATTTAGGGAAGTAGTCCAAAAAAGATTTAGTCCCAAGAGAATTGACTCCTTCGAAAAGAAACTCCGTCACCAATTCCTGAATATTAACGCACTAAGTGACTCAACAAATACCACAAGATAAGTTAAGTAGAGCAAATACAATGATCGCCAGAAAGCAACCTTGGCATGACTTTCACCGATTAGCTTCTTCAACAGTGGATAGCCAGGATCCTGCCCATAGAAAATGCACAAGATTAACGAAAGATCCTCTGTACACGTTGTTTTGCCCATAGAAAATGCACAAGATGAACGAAAGATCCTCTGTACACGTTGTTTTGCAAAGCATAATAGCTGCCAAGGGAGCAGTAGTAGTTTGGCGCAAGTAATACCCAAATACATGTCAATGAATATATATTTTTCTAATTGTATGGTTTTGGTGGAAGAACAAACCTTCTCAGCTCTCCACGTGAGGTATTTATGTTGTGCTTCTCGATTACGAACAATTTTTGCTTTGTCATTTTCTTTAACTGCTTGATCCATTAACACAAGCCAGACCTGCATAGTCAGAGCACTGAAAACCGATGGCCACACGACACAGAATAATTCTTTGAGAAATTCGGCCTAAAACTTATATTGAGAGAAAAAGAGCAGAAACCTTGAAATTACACTTTTTCCGTGAATTTTCTGAGAAAATTTATAAAATATTTGGTGCACACCTTGTAGTAATCTATTAAAGCTGAATGTAGAACTTGGTGGTTGCATTCAGTTGGCTCAAATATGGTCCAGATCACAACTGGAGAGAAGAATCTTAGCGACTCGCTTGTAATCTTGCCACCCCAAGGCAGAAGCTGCATTTCCTCTAAATAAAGATGCCGAGCTACATATAAACCTAATATAGGAAGATTTATGAGGTAATACGTTAGTTGAAGGACAAGACCCGAGTACCTCACTATACTTCTGTACAAGAGGCATCAAATTCCAGTAGTACTTCTCTCTGTAATCATTGTGCACAGTGGTATCGTACAAGGGATTGAGGTCCCTACGTGTAGATAAATAATCCAATCTTACATTTGGGTTTACGCACTGAATGAATAAAGGCATAGCACAGTTTGCATGCAATTAATGGCAACCATTGTCAGACACTTACAAGACAACAATACTCTGTGCAGGAGTAGTAAAAGCGTTGGCGCAAAATATAGGAAGATCGTATTCAGGTTCAGAGAAAACAGCAAAGTCAAGAACCTGCATAGGCAAATGCATCATAAGTATAGTGGAGCATCTGCCCGATAAGAACTTCAACAGTAATGACTAAGCAAGAATGATAAAATGAGAATCCAACAACCTAACTAGGTGGTTCATTATTTGCCGCATCGCCAAAAACACAGTTATAAAACCTAAGAAAGACCAAATTAAAGCGGTAATGTTGTTTCTTGTGGATCCTGTTAGCAATATGACCAAAAATAGATGCCCCAAATCACTCTAAAGCAGAACCAAGAAAATGCTTAAACAAGCACACCTAATGAAATTAATATCAATATAAATTTGGGAAAGAAGAGAAAAGGTCAGAAAAAACAACATTACTATTATTAAGCAGTGAAAGACACTATAGAAAATTTCAGGAACCAAATCCTCATTAAAGACACTTGCATGCCTGAGGAACATGAGAGCATTTTGGTAAAAAGGAACAAAATAGAGCTTCTTGTCTGAGTAAGAATATAGCACCTTGCATAGATATGAACTTGTAGGTCACATACCAGGTAGCTGATGGCTAATTGTGGAATGCATTAAGACTTAAGAGTATCATCAAATGTAAGTACTAAATACATTGAATCAACATAACATGCAAACCAATTTGTCAGTTCATTTTTTTTTTCTGGAATAGTTCTTGGAGAGTTTTGGTCACGAAAACCTGAACTAAGAGCACCAATACGGACAGAGTACCTGAACTGAGTTTTTCTTCTCAATTGTCAAGCTGCGAAGCAGTCTAATTTTGGGGGCACCGAATGAGAGAGCATTGAAAATAGTATTATCATCATTGGCTTTTATGAACTTGAACTTTTCCTGAAAGCATGAGACAAGACAAAGTTGATATGTGCAATGAGAAAGAAACGTTGACAACCAGTACCAAGACATGAAACATGATTGATGCTAGCTGATAATAATACCAAGATCTATCTTTTCTGATATTCAAGATTGCAAAACGCAGAATAAAAATTTTGAGCGTATTAACCTGCTTCTTCACCAGATTTTAATATCCTAGAGAATTTGATCTCAAGTGGATGCAAAACAAGTAGTCTGAATTAAAAAATATATAATCACAATGACTTGTTTGCAACTGAAGAAAGAAGGGCTTTACTCATGTCATTGTTTACAAGAGATTTGTCCAGAGGTAGCCAGACAAAACGATGCTAGCAGAGCCGGCAAGCAGTGTCAGATTATAAGACCAAGCACCAAAATTTCAGCTGGTAGTAGCAAGCACAACATTATGATTGTAGTCATAGTTGCCACAGCGTCGCCTTGGCGTCATGGCGCTCCGGATGGGATGCTGTGCATGCTCGCTTCACCTTGGTCATCTAGGTGGGCGCCTAGAAAATCACGGCATCCACGGCGAGCTGCTGGGCAGGCACCTTGGCCAGCTGGCTAGGGGGTCTGGGCTAGATAAGTTGGCGCTGCAGGGGCACTCAGCTGACAACCCCCGCACCCCTCCCCCCCCACCCACATACACCCACCCCCTCTCCACTCTCCTCCCTCCTGAACTCCCTCCAGCGAGCTCCACTCAGTCCGCCGGGTATTCTTATTCTTCCTCTGCCTCTGCTCTTGACGTGCTCGGCTAGTTAGCTCATCCTTTGTTCTTCTTTCTTCCTCTGCTAGTGCAAATCCTGTTTGCTCGCCGTACTTCGCCTTGAGGACGCCATGGCGTCCTGGCGCTTCTCATGCGAGGTGGTTGCTAGGTACGCCATGACAACCATGATTGTAGTGGCTCAGAACTATTGCAATTTCTCATGGAATAAAATTACCATGATTGTAGTTGTATATGGACGCACACCTATATGTCCGAACATGTAACACTAACATAGATCCAATTATAATTTGACCTTGCGCGTGGTAGTAAGTACTGACTAGCAGCATGGCCCATGGTCACTCAAGAGTCAGTGAACACAAACCTTCATCTCGTTTCATTGCAACAAAAACAGGCTCAAGAAGGTGAAAAGCTGAGATGGGTTGGCAAGAACCTGGGAGGGGTGAGAGGTGAGGGTGGTGCGGAGGAGGGTCTGCTCCAGCGCGAAGTGGACGAACTTCTGGTACGACAAGCCGGCGAAGGCGCCGCCTCCGCAGCTCATGCTCGCCTCCCAGCTGGTTCAGTGGCTCGAGAAAAAGGACGGGGACGTGGCAGCGGTGCCGGACCTCGACAAGAAGACGGCGCCTCCCCCTCGGCCGGCGTGATTCAAAAGAGGGCGAGGAGGCGTGGCCGGCCTGGCCGCCGCGGGAAGAGGAGGCGGCGGAGCGGCTCGCACCGACGTGCTTTCTCTGCAGGAAATAGCCACTCGCACACGTGTGCTGCGATCGGCAAACACGATGCGTCTTATCCGGATTTCCCCGTGTCGTCGGTCGTCACTACGTGCCTGCTTTTGCCGTGCAGGCCACCCCGGCTCGGCCGTGCTCTATTATGCCGGCCGGCCCGTCTAGGAGAAGCTCTGAGGCCTTGTTTCAGTTGTTTGTACCAGACCGGCCTACTCAAGAGCACGTAACTAGCGAAGGTAGAGTTGTTGATATTAGCTTTATTTGAGATCTGTTGTAGATTAAAATAAAATAAATTAAGTTTATATTTTTGATATAAATGTAAACAAGATGATTCATCTAAACACTTAATGTACTCACAGCTTTAATTCTACGGATATGATAAAGCTAGTAATATCCAGGTCTACCAGATCTATAAATCTAATGGAGTTAGAGCTTTACCAAACCCACCCTAATCACTCGCCTCATTTGTGATCTGTATAATGCTTACTCGCTCACACCACCTAGAATAGAATCAATTATGATTAGTATCCGATATAGTTCCTTCATATCTCTAATAACTTTCTAAATCTCTAGTAGGTCTCTAAATCACATTGTACTCTATATATGTCCTCCCCATGCTCCATCAAATACATCAAGTATTTCGGCTATTCTATTTTCCTATATGGTATCAAAGCGTGTTCTCATCTTGGTCTGTTCTTAGCCACCACCAAATTTCGCTGCACACAGCCCCACCAAAGAGGCAATGTAATCTCCTAAGAGCTATGCATTATCGATAGATGGCCTTATTTTTCTTCTCCAATCAAAAGATTGGTTTTGTTCTACCACAAATTCAGCCGATTCACTATCGTCTTCCTTCATATCCAAGCCGATGCCTCTGCTATTGAGAAGATAGATCTACTTGTCTCCTTCTGATGAACATGGTGGCCACATCCCTCTTCTTCTTCTAGCTACCTTAGCCGGTGGCCGGCAGTAGCACGTGTTTGATATGATGTGATCTATTGTTTTAGCTTCTTGATCTCCACCGAAGGTAATCTTTTTCTCTGATTTTGATGTGCAACACGGCTGCCATTAGTGGCTTCTCTTCCAAAGCCTCTGGAGAGCTTCTTTGCTACTGCCCGCTAGGCGAGGCTTCCTCGCCATGATGCTTGAGCATTGCTATCATGCCTCCTTTTCTTTTTCTTTCCGCAATTGGTTGTGATAGTTGTCATCAACTTGACTGATTTTCTGATTTTTTTTCTTTTTGTCATTCTGCTTGGCCATGTTGGCTCCTATTGGTTGTGTATGCTTGCCTCCCTCGCTGATGATGTTACGTATGTCATCTCTCTATGGTTATTGGCTGCTGCACACTCCGTCGGTATCTGCCAATGAATTTCTTTCTCATGGTCTTTCAAACTTTGCTTCTTCGTCGATACATGTGCAAAATTCACAATAGACTACCTGTCGGCGTTCGGGGAACGAACCTCTCACAGAGCTTACTTGTTGATTGAGGGATCAACCGGGTCCCCTTTTCACGTGAAGGGTTAGTGTCCGAAGAATGCTGCGGGAGGAGTTCGAGCTATAAAAGAGCAATGGTCAAAGGGGTTTTTATACTGGTTCGGGCCTCTCACGACCGAGATAACAGCTCTACGTCCAGTGCTTCTTTGCTTACTATCCTGATTCTTACAAGGGTCTAGCAGGGTGTACCTTGCCAATGCTCGTTTACAAGAGGTGTTGCTATTACAATGCCTACATGTGCTTTTTATTTCTGCGTTGGCTCCTCCTGGCGCGCGCCTCCCTCCGCGTGTGTACCGCTTGCTGTGTACCGAAGAGGTATTTATAGGCGATTTTAATTAATTCTCCCCCTTTTGGCATACATTTTTCCCTTTTTTTTAAATATTCTCCCCTTTTTGGCATTCAATTATCTCTTTTTAAGCTCCTAATTCTCCCCCATAAAATTATCTCTTTTTAATGAAGGTCATACAAGAATTGAAATAAACACTTATGACCTTGGGAAAAGAATTGAAATTTCAAGCCAAATAAAAACTTGAAGGGTTATTCAAGAAGTAAAACCAATTTTTATTTGAAATATGGTCTAAAAATAAGGAAAACTCGAAAAGAGACCATATTTGGGTTTGTGGATACCACTTGTAAAACAAAATACCACTTGTAAAGATAAGCAAGAAAAACGAAGTAAGGGTATCATACGGTTTATTTGAAACACATTCAAATAATTCACTCCTCATTTTATTAGGCTTTGCAATTTTTCAACATGATTCTCTTAAAGAATCCAATAATTTGCCTAACAAGATAAGCGAGAACCCAAAAGAATACCACTTGAGAAAGTAGATACCACTTGTAAAATTAATCTCAAGGGCTTTGCATGAAGAACCAAGAGAAATGAGCATTTTCAAATTTTTGTTGAAGAACAATGCTCAACTAGAGATTTTCCTCTTTTATATATTTCAATACATAAAGATTCTCACACAGAGAAATCTTAGGCAATTGAACTTACAATTTTAGCTTGCGAGGAAAAATCCTAATCAAGAATTTGGGTATCGGAGTAATGCTACAAATAGGCAATGAAATACCACTTGTAGGAAATAATTGAATTCAATGATACCGCTTAAAAAAGTAATCCAAATAATCAAGGATATCACTTAGAAGAAATGAACAATAAGAACCATGATACCACTTGGAGAAAAGAGAAACTCAATTATACCACTTGTAAGCATATGGAGTGAACAAATGCTCAATTGATACCACTTAGGATCAAATCACAAAGATTGATACCACTTGAGAGAATAATCGATAAAATCGATGGGTATCAGAGCAATAAAATCAAGGCAATATATACTTATGGGTATCAAAAGATTTATGAATTAAGATATATCAATAAAATCACATGAATGGGTATCAGAGCAAAATAAAGATATGATATCACTTGGAAGCCAATAAGTGCCCAAAACTTGCAATAGATAAACTCCCCAAGATATTCAATGAATGAAACATGGAGTTATTTGCATTTGAATTGCACAAGTTTTGTCTTTTCAAAAGATCAAGTGAAAATCACTCTTTAGTTCATTTAAAGTATTCATAACTGATACCACTTGAAAATGCGATCAAATAAATTTCAGAGCTCTTCAAATTTTGCACAAATGAACTTTGGGATAACACAAAGCCTTTCCAAGAAGAATTTTTGAAAAAGGAATTTCCAATCAAAAGATATCCCAAAATCAAACTCGACAAATCTGAAATTTTTAGAGCTATTTGCGGGGCGGTACTACCGCTCACACAGGCAGTAGTACATGAGACCACTACTACCGCCGTCGGTCGGTACTACCGCTTCTAGCAGGCTGAGACTTCGGATTCTTTGCAAATTTTATCGAAAAAGATTCAAATGAAGTCCAATTGATTTGAAAATTTGCAGAGATGAACTTTGGACTAATTTGAAGGTTTTGCAAAAAGAATTTTCATCAAAACAATTTTATTTTCAAAGTTATGGCAAATTACGTTTTGAGGCAAAAACGAAAATCGATTTTCACGAAAAGCCTCGAAATGCACTTCGGTTTGGATTTCATGCAATTTCTTTTTCCATGGCTTAGATAGGTATATCAAGAATGTGTATAGCCAAGATTTATGATGAAATCCAACTCGAATGCCACGATTTGAGCTATATGCCTAAATAGGCCATTTCGGATTAAATCAAATCGTTTTTGAGCCAAATTAGATTTTAACATAGATTTTTCATTTTGAAACCTTGTAAAACCTTTGGAATATATAGTAGAATACTTTTACAAAGCTTTTCACAAATTTGGGCTTTTTAAATACAATTTTGACTTTTGATTTAAATAGTCCTTTTGAAGAAGCAAAGTCAAATTCCAAACAACACAAAAATTCAAATGAAGCAATAGGTAAGATATAAAGATTTGAATTATGTGTATGAGTCTAAAATACCATTTTGAATCACAATTCTACACAAGAATTGATCCAAATGGAGAAACTCACTAAGTGCAATAATATGGCCAATTCTGGTCAAGTATAGTTTTTCGATGAGTTTCAAAATCAAATATCTTTTGATAAGTTGGTCTTTTGAAAATCTTTTGAACACGAAAATTGTTAAGAATGACCAACTCTAAGATTTTCGTTTTGGAAATACTTTCAAAATCCTTTTACTTTTAATTCTATGAAAATTATAAGTTTAAATCCAAATCAAGATACTAGTAACTAGAATTTTGGAGTTAAAATTCATTTTCTTTTCAAAATAGATTTTTGTGAAGCCAAAACCTTTGAAAAACATTTCAAAAACATTTGTATACATTTTTCAACTAGTTTTTCACAAGATTAGTAATAGAGTATACAAATTTTGAGTTTTGGCTAAATGGTTGATTTTGAAAATATATATATTTGCACTTATTATTAGTATGGGCACACGTAGGGATGTGGTACACATGAATATGAATTAACACTCCCCCTTAATGTGCCACTTCCTAACTTGCTCAAGATTTGCAATAAGAGAATAGATAAGAGGCGAGAGCAAGTTCTTACAACAAGTAATCTAAATTGATTTTCATTAATATTGCAATATAACCTACACAAGGCTATAAGATATAATAGTAATCAATTTAAATACTTGTTACACGAGATGGCATTGGCTCATGATGAACTTGATTTTCTTCATGCTTGACACCACTTGTGAGCGAACATAATCCTTCTCCTCTTGAGTGAGCAAGCGTCCAATCCATCTCATATTGCCTAAAAATCTTTTAGGCGATTTTTGGTACCAATCCTTGTTGGGTCCGACAATGTTAGTCACAATTGATTTAGGAACCCAAATGGTCCTAATTTTAGCATTTTGAATTGACTAACATGACTAGAAATAGAATTGCAATAATTATTTCTCCTAGGCAAATAATTGGCATTTTTATGAAATGGCTTAGGAGGACAATGATATTTTGCAAAACTATTTCTAGTTTGATCTCTTCTAAGCATGTTATAATTAAAATTATGAAATGGCTTAGAGGATCTAGCAAATCTAGTAAATGTTTTGCTATTATTTTTCCTAAGCATATGATCATCATGATTTTTCTTATTGTTAGGAAATCTAGCATTTTGAGTAAACACATTTCTAGAATTATTCTTCCTATGCAAATGAATATCATTTTTAGCGGGCATAGGGGACTTGACAAGCTTGGCAAACACATTGCCATTCTTGTCCTTCCTAAGCAAATAATTTTCATTAATGAGAATAGGCTTAGGAGTTATACCTTTGGGACAATCCTTCACAAGTGTCCTTCTCCGGCAATTGAAGCACGTCACGCTATTTGGTCCTCTCTTGACCGATTTGACTTGCTCCTTGCCGGCTTGCCTCATGGTTGATGCTTGTGGCTTGATCTCCACATTATTAGGGCACACGAGGCGAGGTGGCCCTTCTTGTTGCAAGCAAAACACTTGACGATCTTCGAGTGGCGTGCGTTGTGTCTTGTCTTGCTATTCTCCTCTTGGAGTTGTAGCGAGTCCTCGCTTGTCTTGGCGCCCTTGACTTGCTCAAGATTTCGTCGAGTAGGGCTTTTCCTTTAACGCACCTCTTCAAGTCATTTTCCAATTTAATGACTTGGGCCTTGAGCTTATTGTTTTCCTCTACAAGATTAGCATCTAAACACATAGAGGAACTTGAAGCAAATTTGTTAGAGCAACAAGGCAAATTATCACTAGAAGTGGATATGCATTTATTTGATGAATTGTTTGTAATTGGAATTGAGTGAGGCAATTCATCAACTAAATTGCATTGAGTGGCAATATCCACACTAGCTTTACTAAATTCCTTGAAAAGGAGTTTTTCATGATTTTCTTTTAGAACATTATATTCATTTTGAAGTGAATCATGTTCTAATTTCAAAACTTTATATTTCTTTTTCTCCTTTCCAAGAAATTCATTGAGCTCCTCTAGCATATTCATTAATTCGTCATAAGAGGGCTTATCTTCGGCGTCACTTACCTCATTTTTACCTTTTGCCATAAAGCAACGGATTTTTGATGGGAGTGAAAATTCGTCGTCGCTTGAGGCGGAGGTTGAGGTTGATGGAGATGCCGGTTCTTCATTGCTTGATGTAGAGGTTGAAGAATCATTAACCGACATCTTTTCCTCAATGCAATCCTCACTTGTTGATGTGGATGATTCAAATAATTCTTAAAGCTTGATCCACATATCATGAGCGCTTGAGAGGTTGCATATGAGATTAAATATTTCTACGCTCACAACACTAAATAGAACGTTAGTAGCTTGAGCATCGAGATGTAGACATTTCTCCTCTCCTTTAGTTGGAGCAATATCATTTAGTGGAGAAGAAATGCCGACATCTACGATCCACCATATTTGTGGGCTCATGGATTTAAAATGATTGATCATAAATAATTTCCATTGAGCATAATTTGATTCATTTAGCATGAGTGGATCGTGAGAGTGCACTAAACCTCTAGTTGCCATCTTTTTTACTCTCTAGACGGTTAAGCCTAAAATGAGAGTGACCGTGGCTCTGATACCACTTGTAGGGTCGAGGATGCGCCTAGAGGGGGGGTGAATAGGCGTTTTACAAAATTAATCGCTCACTAAAATCGATCGCTCTAATACACCCCTAAGTCAAAACCTAATCAAAGATATATGCGGAAGCGATAAATAGGTTTTGACAATTAAAGCCTAAATCAACTAGGCTCACTAGTGCACTAACTAAATTATGTCTCTACACAAGAATTGCTAAATTGATCAACTAAATAATACTAGCAATTCTAATTCAAGCAATTGATAAATATTCAATAATGTAAGGTGCTTGAATATAAATAAGGCAAGAGACAACCGATATTTTTCCGTGGTGTTAGGAGACTTGCGGTCTCCCTAGTCCACGTTGAGGCAAGCCCACACTTGGACCGGCTCCCGCTCGAGCACCGCCTCTTTCCACTAGTCGTGGTTTTTCACGCCGCGTAGGCTCTACAGAACCTTCACAAACTTGGCGGGCTTCTCACAACCTTGAGAGCTCCCGCAAGCAACGCTCACGCCGTCTAGGAGTCGGCAACCTCCAAGAGCAACAAGCCGCTCCTCCGCTTGAACCTCACCGAGCACAACGAATGCGCATAGCGGGTGATCACCAAGTGCAACACATGCACAAGGCCTCCTCAAGTGCAACACATGCACAAGAGGCTCTCAAACCACTTCCTAATTGCAACACATGCAATTAGTCTCACTCTTAAGCTCAAGAGGCAAATGGAGAAGAGCAACACATGCACACAACTCCCACACACGACAACAAAGCCAAGAACACTTGCCCCAAGCCCCCAGGGGTATTTATAGCCCCACAAGAAAACTAGCCGTTTGGGGGCAAAATGGGCGAATCACCTTTTTTGCGGTACTACCGCCTCTAAGGGCAGTAGTACCGCCATGCTGTCTCCAATTCGGCTAATGGCTACAATCCGTGACTACTAGTCCTCGAGGTAGCAGTAGTCAAGACTCTTGTACTACCGCGCTCCCATCGAAGCAGTAGTCTTGGCCTTCCAACCAAAGAAAAACACGCACTGGAATAAAGCTACGTGCAGTAAACTGCTGTAGTAATGCCAATCAGCAGGTACTACAAGATTTATGACTACTACCGCTCCCATCGAAGCCAGTAGTCTTGAGCAGAGAAAATCAGATTTTAACTCCAAATCAATTTCTCCGAAAACCGAGCACTATTCTTTGAGCCACAAAGATGATCAACACATGATCAAACACACGTGCAAAACACATTTGCACCAACTTAGCTCATGCTCAAAGAATTCCAACCAAATTGCAAAAACGCATTTCGCAATCAACTCAAAGACTATTTGCAAAACGTATTAAGCAAATCAAACTCGAGTTTATGAGATTAATCCCCCTAGCCATGTGAAGGTCAACACGAGACCCAGTCAACTTGCCAACACCAGTTGCAAGCCCTACTCACATGCTCTCGGAATTCCGGACTCATAAACCTCAGTTTATTCGCACAACGAACTTGCAAATAACACAATAAAACCATTTCATGCTTGAGCACTACTCTTTGCAACACATGCAAAAGTCTAGCTCCAAGCAACATTAAATCAAGGTGCATGACCTCTCTAATTGCAACACATGCAATTTTCTAGTTCAATGCAACCACAAATCAAACTTCGACTAAAACCAAAACCATACGTATGAGCTCTTTACTCACAACACATGCAAGCCTCTAGCTCCATACAAACACACAGCATAAAATCATGCTTGAGCTCTCTCCTTTTGCAACACATGCAAAACTTAGCTCCAAGCAACCACCCGGTTTTTGAAAGATTGTTTTGCGAAACCAAAACATGAAGCTTCAACTAATGCAACACATGCAAAAGTGAACTTCACACAAAAGCCAATGCACTAGCTTATCACTTCTTGCAACACATGCAAATCAAAGCATTATGCGAAAACCAAATGCAACCAAGCATAAGTTTAACCCATTCGCAACACATGCCAAATGGTTAAACCATATGCAAAAACCAAATCCAAATGGTTTGAGCTCGAGTGAACGCGGAATGAGATCACCAACACATGATGAAGCTCAAGCTAGGGAACGACCCCTCTTAATAGCACGGCGATTAAAACCTTAGACTCAAAGACTACAAAGTCCTTAGCCTATCTAATTATACCTTTGCCGCCGCGCACAAGCAATCCCCTTTGGGGTCTTTATGATCATCGCTTATACTCCCCCGGGATCATTACCCTTCTTTATCTTCGGGATCCATTCTTGACGCCCATCAACTCATGATGACGTCCTTATCCCGTTCTCATCATCTCATCCACCTTTGGACCTAACTCAATCACAACTTATACAAATAGTTAGTCCAAGATGCATGGTTGTCTCAATTATCTCTTGCACTCCATTAACACATAATGGATGCCTTTAGATCAATTGAGCACAACCTAAATCAATTGAAATGATTTAATTGTGTCTTAAGTATAATAATGCAACTCATGCTTCGTTATACTTAAGAGCTATTCATTTGTCCTTAATTAATCAAGGAACACCATCAACACATGATGAGATGTTCTTTAATGATTAACAAGACAAATGAACTCAATTTAAATTATCATTTAAATTGATATGAGTATATATTAACTACACAAGTTTTCATATACTCATGTTGATGAAAAGTAATGATCCATTATATGTAAATTGTATGGAAATGATCATTACCTAAGTCATCAACTATAGAATAAACTCCACATGTATATGTGCATAAGTATGATTGACAATATGCACATATTCAATTTGATTGTATTGGAGCATATCCTATATTTCCACGAGTATACTTATAACTAGGCAATTCAAATATATACTCAAGGATTTAGTTTCTTTGTCTTGGTCCTTATGTGTGTCAATAACGAATCGATCAATACAAAGAGACTTTCAAGTTAAACTACAAACTCCCCCTAAATATGTGCATCCATGTAATATATGGATTGAGAAACATAATGCACATTTTGTGGTTAATATAATGGGGACATTCATATTTTAACTTGACTCCAAAGTATGTAATTAATACTATAATGAATATGCATACATACCTCGGGTTTTCCATTTTTCACTGCGATGAGACTAAACAAAGATATTCTAAACAAACATGTTAGTCTCGATATAAGATTGTCATTAATAACACTATCGCATTAGGGGATAAACTCAATATTGGATTTGTCATTAACACAAGATTAGATTTGTCATTAACACCAAAACCATAACTAATGAAGGTTGAACTTACGACTACTTCTCCAGACTGAGCATCCGCAACACTCTTGCTCGGACTACGAGGGATATTAGAGTATACGACTTGTACGGCAAGATTATTAGAGATAGAATAGAATTAGTTATGATTTATATCTTATATGGTTATTTCCATATCTCTAGTAAATTAATTATATTTCTAAGTAATTATACTATATATATATAGAGTATATGTACATATGTGTATATACGTATATGTACATATACCCTTCGAGGCTCAATCAAATACATCTGAGTATTCTGGGTATTCTATTTTTCTACGGGTACTAGTACTACACTACTCTGAAACAACCTGAGAAAGTTTTTGCTTCTTCAGGGAGATTCCTCCGGGTCCTAACTTATAAATGCAAGTGTTACTAATGTCTGCGAGCGAATAAAGTGAATATGACTTTTTGTGCAAGTGCAACCCTTCAAGTATACTTTTCAAATTCAGCCAAAACTGGGTTATACGTGCAGTTTGAAGTGTACTTTTCAATTCAGTTAGATAGATTCATACCTCTCCGGTAGAAACTAGACGTATGCAGGACATTTCAACGACAACGAAGAAGGAATTCTAGTGCCAGGGTCTAGAGTAGTTAACCCATACTAAAAAAACATATCATCAAATTCAGCTCGGATCCAATTGCAAATTAAACAAGAAGCGCACAGAATGGCAACCAAAATAATAGGACTAGATGATGTTCATATTACGGACGCCCAGATTCCGAACAGTGGAAACAAGAAAGCAAGATCCAAACATTTCAAGCGTCTACCTACTCATCGCAAATGATCGAAAATGATGATAAGAGAGACTGAATGATCACAAAATAATTTTCTCTCAAAAATCCAATCAAAACCTCACTTGATCAAATACAAGCCGAAAAAGAAGATTTTCTGAAAAATCAGAACAAAGCCGGTGTTGAAAAAGATGCGATGATAAAAGCAAGATTTTATTAATTATTCCAATTAACAATATGGAGAACATTACGTAATTCAACAATAGCAGAATTGACATAACCAAAGCAATAAAGTGAGTCATAAGATTGATGTCAATTATACGATGAATCATGTCTACAAAACCAATTAAAATATGGTTTAAAAATTTGTGCTCTCAGAAATTGGGTAAGTTTGAAGATTAGATCTTCAACCTCAATCACAAATATGCTAGACAATTAATTAAGCAAGTTAGGCCTTAAAATCTTACCTACCTAACATGCACAATGATATGTTGATAACAAAGTTTACTGTTTAATTAATCTAAAATCATATTATGTTCATATCAGCCTACAAATTACTAGCGAATTGTTCCAAGAGACAATGATCTAATCAGTGGTTAAATAGAAAACTAACCGAACTAGCAGATTATATTCGCATCAGAAGATAAATAACATACTAACCGAACCAACAAAAAGAATTTAGAACAGCAACTAGATAATATACCAATCTAATCAACTGAGCTCAGATTAAGCAATCTGTATGAGGCAGCTTTTATTTTAGCTCTTGGGTTAGGACTTTTCAGTCATATCCTATTATCTTTATTCGTGAGATATCTTCTGGATGTATACCCAAACTTTCATTAATCACGACCTCACGATTATACTTATATAGGTGAGTTCTCCGAGGAGTCCTGTAGGACAACTCCTATTGCCATACGGCATTGAACTCATTAAAAGCTTATAGCTCAACCTGCATACAGAAGAGCACTGCAGCTAATGGGACCCTTAGATGTACTATTTAGACCACACAGTTTATTTTTCTAGAGCCTAGTTCACGGGATCTCCGCTCTTCTAGGATAGGTTACTACTGATGTGATCCTCTCAAATGGCTATGAGCCCCATTCCCTTAGATGCTGCAAGAATAACCTTCTGTGCTATTCCTTTTGTGAAAGGATCGGCCAAGTTTCTTTCAGACTAGATGTATTTTACATCAATAACACCCGTCTCTCTGGTATGCCTTAGCGATTTTGAACGCCTCTTTATATGTCTTGACGACTTCATATTATCTTTCCTACTCTTCACCTTCACCAATACAATTTGGTTATCACAGTAGGTAAGAATGGATGGAATAGGTTTTTCCAGCACTGGTAAGTCAGAAAGGAGCTCTCTAATCCATTCTACCTCTATAGCTACTGAGTTAAGCACCACTAACTCAGCCTCCATAGTGGATCGTGTAAGAATGGTCTATTTGGAAGACCTCCACGATACAACCCCACCTGCTAGAGTGAAAACATAACCACTTATAGCCTTCATGCCATCTGAGTCACTGATCCAGTTGGAATCACTTAATCCTTCTAAGACTGTAGGATGACCATAATAGTGTATTCCCAAATTCATTGTTCCTTTTAAATATTTAATGACTCTCTCTAGTGCTATCCAATTATCATCTCCTAGGTTGGACGTATAACGATTCAACCTGCATATAGCATATAAAATGTCTGGTCTTGTTGCACTAGTTAAGTACATGAGGGAACCTATAATTTGTAAATACCTGAGTTGGTCTTTACCTTGACCCAAGTCCTTTTTAAGTTTAGTATTTGGATCATAGGGTGTGACAACCGACTTACAGTCTACAAAGCCAAAATAACTCAAGACTTTGTCTACATAATGGGATTGAGATAATATAACCCCATTCTCATCCTTTATAAGCTTGATGTTTAAAATCATATCAGCTTCATCCAAATCTTTGAAGAGGAATGACTTGGTTTGATTAATTACATCCAATTTGATCCTAAATAGTAATATGTCATCCACGTATAAACATAGAACGACACCTTTACCCCCTTTGAATCAATAATGCACACACTTATCAGCTTTATTAACACAAAAGCCAATAGATATCATTGCTGTCAGGGATTGATAAATCTTTGCCTGGTCAACGGATAGTCAGCAAGCCCCTAGCTCGAGCTCGAGCCACGAAGTCTTTGACCACGACGTGGACCGTGTGGCTCCCTCACGACCTCGAGCTAGGAGGGGTAAGGAATCAGCTTCTGCTCGGAGGGGTCAAACTCGGGATACGAATCGTGCATTCAACAGGCAGTTACGAAGGCCCTTAAGTAGTGGAGTTAAGCCGGGTATGGGCGGCAAATCCGGGTCGGTTACAGCCCACCTTCATTGCGCACGAAGCCACTCTCCCGGGAATCTCTCCGGGAGGTTTCCAGTAACGGCTAAGAGGGATATATAACCCCCTGGGACGAACGTACTCATACACATCGCAACATACACACACACACAAGTATTCAGGCTACGGAAGCTCGAGCTAGAAAAGACCTTCTTGTACTCAAACATAGTGAGATTCACCGCCTCCGGGCAAGACTGGAGTAGAGCTATTACCTATCGCAGGGGCTCGAACTAGTATAACTCTTGGTGTCCTGTTCCTTGTCTTTGCCTACGACCATTAGAGCAATAGGACCGACCCTTTGGTGAGTGAAGTCGATTCAGGGTCCCGTATACACGATCAACCCCCCTTTCATTTCTGTGGTCCAGTGATCCCGATCGTCGGCAATTGCATTATCAAATTTCTCATGTCATTGCTTGGGAGTTTGTTTTAGACCATATAAGGATTTAATCAATCAACTCACTTTGTTTTCCTATTCTTTTACCATAAATCCATTTGACTGCTGCATATAGATCTCCTCATCCAGCTCTACATTTAAGAAAGCAGTCTTTACATCCATTTGATGCACTAGAAGATTATAGGAAGCTAGCAGTGCCAAGAGCACTCGGATTTGATGTACTTAAGTAAAAGATGATTTGCATTTAGATCATGAGGAAGGTTTATAAAGCCTCTCACCTGAAGACAAAAGCTCCCAAAGAATACTCACACACCTATATAAGAACAACAAAGCCTTGTGGAAACCCTAATCCTAGGCTTATGGTTTAGAGCCTCACTTCCCACGACATCTCATTATATAGTGGATGCATCCATAACCCTAAAATCTAAACACACATATGGATACAATCCACATTTAAATGGACTAACTCGAAACCTAACACTCTTAATGGATTTTTCAGTCACACAAGCACGCTTCTTGAAGCGACCATTATATTGACACTAAATCGCTCCACGAGTCCGAATTTGCGTCCAACACCACTTTAGAATGACCTAAATCACTTAGGCCACTGCCACGGTTTTCCAAATCGCCTCAACCACCAATATTTGATAAATTACCAATTTATCCCAATGACCGGTCTTCCTTCTTCTCGAAGCATCATCCATGCTTCGTGCTTTTCACGAGGCTCTAATGACTTATTGTTAAGCCTCTCACACGTCTAGACTCTCTCTAACCTTCCCCGCTTACAAACTGGTCTAAGTCATTTGACGTGCCACGTGTCCTTGGCCACTTCGCTATGATGGCTTCAATTTTCTTGATCATTCTAAACCTCAACTCCTTCCTCAGTCTAGTCCCTATCCATGCCGTTGCCCATCACATCCATCAACAATGCTTTGTGCTTCGCTTTCTTGTCTTCTTGATTTGCAAACATTTCCCAACTTGGATCATCTTTTGGCATCACTCAACCATTCTAGACCTCAGTTCTCCTAACTTAGTCACGATATCATCTTCATCTCACTATGACCTAGCACCAAATTCTGCAACCACATGGACAAGCAAACTATCACATAGCACTGTTCACAATAATATACAATTAAATCAACAAAATCTAAACTTTAACTTTCAACTCGCTGAAAAGTCGGCACTATCGCCACTTAGAGCCAGTAGTACCTCAAGTCCGGTACTACCGCTCTTAGTTGGTCGGTAGCACCACTCACTCTAAAAAACTCCGAGAGACCCCTCTCTAAAACATAACTAACGCTAACTGGAGGACGGTAGTACCGTACTCCCAGGATTACCGCTCCTCCATGGCCAGCAGTGTCACACCTTATATACCCCAAAGAAAACACCTATCTGTAAAAAAGCTATCACACTCACGGCTGGTAGCACCGCATGGCCGGTACTACCACCATCCTAGGCTAGTAGTGCCGCATGGGGTGGCATTACCGCTCATACAAAGTTAATAGTGTCGTTCAACACTGACAGCAGCTCAAATTACTTCAAATTAAAAATAGGATTCAAATCAAATTCAAATTTGAACATTACATGCTTAAACACAGTTAATAACTTATCATAAATATGAATAAACCTCTCTACGGTATTTCACATCACAATCGCTTGAATGAAAAAAAAACAGCCGTTAGCATCTGTAAGTTAAAACCAAAAGCAGATCAAAGAATGCACTGCCTTTAAGCCTCCAAAATCCAAATCCAAATCTTTGTAGAAATCAATATTCGCGATTTGCAATTGTTAGTAAAAAGAATCTAGAGCTGGCGATCTTGCATTTAATCGTTCTATATACACTTTAATTCCACCGTGCACGGCACGCTTGGATTGAAGAGGTTAAGGGGGGACGGAAGACGAAAAGGTCGAAAAAACTCCATTGATCCAAGAACCTACGGCTATGCGATCTTGGCGAAGCCACCGCCCCCTGCCATCATGACCTTGAACTCCTCGAAGGAGATGAGGCCGTCGCCGTTCTGGTCGACGCCCTCGATCATGCGGCGGCACTGCTGGACGGTGGCCTTCTCCCCGAGGCCGTGGAGCACGCGCGCGAGCTCGGCGGCGGAGATGGTGCCGTTGCCGTCGGCGTCGAAGACCCGGAAAGCGTGGCGTAGGTCCTCCTCGACGGCGGCCGCGTCGCCGGCGGCGGTGGCGTTGAGAGCGGCGAACTCGTCCAGGCTGATGAAGCCGTCGCCGTCGGAGTCCGCCTCGGCCATCATGCGCGCCAGCTCGTCGTCGGAGGCCGCGTGGCCCAGGCTCTCGAACAGCGCGGCGAGCTCGGACAGCGAGATCCGGCCATCGCCGTTCGCGTCGAACTTGCGGAACACCCGCTCCATCTCCTCCTCCGGCGTCCACGCCGGGGACGCGCTGCCGGACGCCGGGTCGGCGTGCTGCTGCGGCGGCGACGACGGCGACTTGGAGCGGCTGCGGCGGCGGAACAGGGAGGGCATCTTGATCTTGCCCATGGCTCTGCTCTGCTTTGCTTTAACAGGCAGCACGACGCTATTTATAGAGAGAAGACGGAGGTGTGAGGGTGATGCGGGATTGCGGGTCCTTCTCCATTACAGATTCGCAGGCCAGCTGGGAAGGGAAGGGGCGGAGGAAGGTGCGTGGCGCCCGCTGGTCTCTGGCAGGTGGGGCCGATCACCAGGAGCCCGGTCTCTGGCAAACGGCTCGCTTGCCTTCTACTTCTAGCACCATTATACTTTGACGACTCTTAGGATCACTCGTGCTTGGGATATTTTTGGTAGTTTTTCTGCAGTTCAGTTACAACTAGCGTATTTAGCGGCGGCTATGTATTACCATATAGTTGCTTTTATATACAACTCGACTTTCTATAATTAGGAGTAAATTTTATAAAACACAGAGTTATTTTTTTACAAATTATCGAAAAACTATAGATTTTAGCTTATATTTCACAATACTATAAATTTTAGAAGAATTTGTGTCACAAAATTACAAATTTTAGAATTGATCGTTCCTTCTAATGGGCTTAACAATGTGGGCCCATATGGCAGCTTCATGCACCCTTATTTCCTGTTTCATTCGTGCGTAAGGCTGATATGTGAATCTACACTATCAGACCCGTTACAAGAAACGATCAATTATAAAACTTGTAGTTTTGTGATACAAATTCTTCTAAAATCTGTAATTTTATGAAATAAAAGCTAAAATTTGTTGTTTTTTATAGTTTGCATAACAAATCCGTAGTTTTGTAAATTTACTCTATAATTAAAATACAATTGTATTTGTTGTACAACTCTAATATCTATATATGATTAATCTGTAGTGTTATAATCTAGCTCAAACAAAATAAACGGTGGAGATTTTTCACCATTTCTTTCGATCAATGTGAAAATTTTTAAGATTTTTTCTTTCTTAGGATTATTGTTCTTGCTCTTAAAACAAAGAAGATGTCTTAAATGTCAAATACTATCAAAGGTTGTTTTTTTTTATCATTACAGATATGGAGTGGTTCTAGGAAGTTGTGGTTTGTGTGGATGTGTTCCCGTCCCTTCTGACCGAAAGCGCGCATAATTTGGTGACAAATTTTTGGGATGGATCACCCGCAGCTTCGGATTTGATGATCACAAGCCATTACTTGTCCCTAAAACACCCAAAATCATGCAAACTGTGACTAGAACACCGTGTCACATGCTAATTGTTCTGGCAATATATAGGAGTATCACGGTAGCTAACAAGCAGCATTTCTTGCAATACGAAGACGTGTCCCTCATCTATACTTATTTTGGTTGGGTTGCTTTTCTTTTCTTGCATTACAAAGATAAGCCGCTTCATTAACAAAATGGCAAGCACAAACAAGATTATAAAACTTACGAAACCGCTATTAAGCTCCTGTACCTCAGAGAGGATAGAAGATATCACGGTAGCTAACAAGGAGGGTAAAAGCATTTCTTGCGATACGACGACATGTTTTATTCCTTCCCTCGTCCATACCTTTCGCCTTTTGGTTAGTACTCATCGTGTTTTGGTTCGGTTGCTTAAGGCCTGTTTGGGGACATTCCAGGATCCCAAACATTTCGAAGTGAAACTTATAGGCTAAAGTAAAGTGAATTAAGTTTATATTTTTAGTCTAAAATATAAACAAGATGATCTACCTAAACACTCTTAGGCCCGTTTGAGTGCGGTTCGATTCTAGTAAAGCGAAGCGGTTCGGATTCTTGGTAGAAGCGTTTGAGTAGAATCGAATCCGGAGGAACGAGTTCTTTGGCGATTCGACCACGGTGTGTAAAAATCGAAAGCGATTCGCTTTGAAGCGTTAGAGTCCTATTCCGTTTGGTTGGATTTATTTGATTCTAGAGAAAGCAGTCAGGTTCCAAGTTGCCAAACAGGACCTTAATGTACCACAGCTCAAACTCCACAAATTTACGGAGCTAGAAATATACTGCCCACTAACTCCACAGATTTTGGTGGGCTGGAGTATCCCAAACACCCCTAAATAGACGGAAAGTGCTCGTAACATAGCGCAAATGCTTTGCCAAAAGAGAGAATGTTTTTGGAAATAATTTTCGTATTTTGTTGTTTGAAGATTGGCTAGCTAGTTCTGATGATGTAAATTTGAGATGGATTTTATATTTTTATAGGAGGCAAGGTGTAAAATGTGCAATTGCCAAATGCATATGTTGTTGCCTCTTCAAGATAGTCAAAATCATTACTTTTTAGCGTCGTATGTAAATTATTCATGCAAATTTAGTTTCTTTTTTATCGTAATTGTAAAAATAGTCTTATCATTAACCATATAAGCGCCTTCCGCACTCTTGAAGGGCGTCAAATCACCCAAGCTACCGTATTTCCAAAGTTTGTTAGGTGCTTCCGTGATAAGGGATAGGATAATTTTTATAATTACGTTTACGAGGAAGTCAGATTTATCAAAAGAAATTTACCATGGAACAGAAAAGTGACGACGCCAAGATAGTTTGATGCACGATCTCTATGCGTACTTATTCACTTTTTTCAGTGGTTGAACACATAGCGTCTGAAAAAAAATTATTCTCAAAGTCAGCGTATAATGCACTGGTTCGAAAGCGAAGACCAGCCAATGAAATGCTTAGAAAAATAGAGCACAATAGTATATAAGTTTTCTTGCTAGAATAATAGTTTTCCAGTAATATATAAATTGTCAACACACTAGCATATAATAAACAGATAACACAACACAGCTAATTTTTCCAAAATCGTTTTGTGTATACACATGCCTTCTAGAAACACTAGGCAAACAACACTGGCTCAATTTTTTTTATTAAACCATATCGAATGTTCAGTCTGACAACACCACGGCAGCACTGTGCATGGCTCCTCCTGATCGACACATTCTGTGTGTGAATATCACTAATCCATGTAAACATTTCATAAAGATACGATTTGTAGGCATTGATCTTATTCTCATTCCTCCAAGGTGTACGTACTAGCTAGCCACTAACCGCAACCGTTCAACCAACACTGCATATATTAGTATACCATTAGAGAATGCGGAGCAGCTAGTGTTTCTCAAGGAGATATATAGAAATGATTGCTGCAGTTCACATAGGTTTGGAGTTCACATAGCTAGCTACTAACCGCAATCGTTCAACCAACACTGCATATATTAGTATACCATTAGAGAATGAGAAGCAGCTAGTGACCTAGTGTTTCTTAGAGCATCTCCAACAGTTCTTAATATTTAAAGTCCCAATATTCTTAGATTGGGACCTTCCCAAAAGCTTTTGGGCCTACAAAATACCTTGTTCTCCAACAGTGCTCATATTTTGTCCCAAAAAGACATTTGAATTGGTCCGGTGGGCATCCTTCTCCTCACGCAACAATTCCAAACCGTATGGGAGAGCGTAGAACTCCTCGCTCCTGGTGTCATGCCTGTATGACTTGAACTTCTCCCACCAATGCCAGCCGCTGTCCTTCCTCACATGAGCTTCCCAGTAGAGGTGGGTGCAGTCCAGGAAGTAGGCGAGTATGGCGGCCACCGTCGCGGGCGAGGAGAAGATCACATTGACAATGACGTTGAACTGCAGTGTCATGGGGAGAAAGATTCAGAAGGTGATCGGAATGTGAAAGTAAATAGAACTCGAATCGTGAAACTTTGCAGTTGTTTGTACATACCGCCAGTGAGTGGGTGTGAACCGGTCCAAAGCCGGTGAAGATCTCGTGCTCCCGGAAGTACTGTGGGATGGACAGCCCCAGGAACAAGGAGATGCCGAGTATGAATTTTGTTCTCAGGGTGTTGAGGTTGCAGTACTGAAGGAAGCAGAGGCCTGCAGCAGCTGTGACAAGCAGAAATCAAGTGCAATGCAACAAAAAAATGGTTATGATAGCTTCAGAATACGATGCCATAAAAGTTTTACAGATGGTATATTAAGGATCACCTGAATAAGCAAAGAGAACGCAGTACAATGCAGAAAAAATTGGCAATGGAGTAGATGCAAGGATTGCCCCAAATTTCCCTGTTGATTGTTAATCCACATCAGCCAGGTGAAGACACCAACGATGAAATGGTGAACACTGATAGTGCTGAAAGATCCAAAGAATTTGATCGCTACCAAATAGTGAGAAGAAAATCATGAACAACGCTGAAATCTTTATGACTCGTCGGCTTCCAACTCGCGTCAAGGCCAATAGACCTGCATTCTCGCTATCCAAGCAACAAGGACAATCAGTTGATAATTTTCATATCCTAGTGTTGTACATACTTGGGATAAACATATAAGCTCATCAACATGCAGATACAGGCACGACAGCATCGACATGTTAATATTAAGGATCACCTGACACCTGCGACAACAAGCTTTGCAGGGGCCTCCTACTTCCAGTATCAACAGAAGAACACTACTGAAGGAAATAAAGGGGCACCGATCAGGATATGATGATGATAGTGCACACATTTCTTCCGATAAACAAAGACTACTAGAATTGATGCTCATACCATTAAAATTATAATTATCTTCGGCCATCACGACGGCACCCGCACCGCACTTTGGCTATTTCCAATCTACTGTTGCTCTTGGCCGGATGGTGATGGTGGGAGGAATGAGGGGAGGGAGGGGACGGCGTGTGGAGCTCGTCGGCGAAGATGGAGGAGGACCTCTTGCCACAGACTACCGCAGACATGTTGCCCCCCGCCTCCTCACGCCGCCGCCGATGCCGCTCGCCGCCGTCCTACTCGCCGCCGCCCATCGGGTCCGCGCTCCGGCCGGTCTCCCCCTCCCCCGGCGATCCACGGCTGGAGCCCCGCACCACGGCCTCTCCCTCCTCAACCTGGTCGCAGCCTCGCCTCGCAGGAGCCGCGGGTTTCGTTCGCTCCGCCTCGCCTGGTTTCTTTTCTTTCGAGATGGGTTGCGTTGGCCTGTTGTGCTCGCAGGTCGTTGCTCTGCACGCGAGGCACCGCGACCTCGGGACGGAGGGGGACGCCGGAGGGGGTGGACGGTGGAGCTCGGCTGGATGGCGCGAAAGAAATCTTCTACGCGGGAGATGGAAAAATTCCGGATTGGGAAGCCACGCGATCGGCGAATATCTGGGGACTTCGGCAGGAGTTTTTGGGTGCGCCAAAAGATTGGGAATGCGAAATGGGAACTGTTGGAGCTGTAATTTTGTCATTAGGTCCTAAAAATTGCTTTTGGGAATAAGTTTTGGGAACTGTTGAAGATGCTCTTAAGGAGATAGAAATGATTGCTGCGGTTCATAGAGGTTTGGAGTTGACAAAGGAAGTTGACTTGTCGACCGAACGAATCGGTACGGTTGAAGTGATAAAATCTGCACATCTCTGGAGCTACAGCCGTCGTCCAGATCCACAGAATGCCAGGGAAAACCGCGGTCGATCGGAGACCGGACCTATAAAATCTCTTAGCTCGTCGACTTGCTCCGCACAACGGGGAAGCCGCCGTCGCACCGCGCAGTGGCAGAGCTAATGGTGACGGTGAGAATGAAGCCGGAAGCTGTTGCGGGTTTCCTGCCGTTCTCCGTGATCGGGGGAGGCAGACCGCAGACGCAGAGGAGGCAACGAGAAAAAAGTGAGACAGCGGCGATTAATTCCAGAGCATTCAATTAATTCCTTCGTGTATGGAGCAGGCGTGCACGATATAACGTATATGATGTGTGAGTGAGTAAAGTATGTACGGATTACGTGCGTACCCTAAAGAAAGAGAAGTGGGATGGGAGAGAAGCCGCGTGAAAGAGGAGCGTGCTACGGTGCTATGGTGGTGCCAGCAATTTCAATTGTTCATGGCGGTCCCTGCACTGCATGTTCCTTCCACCCCCGGGTCGCTGTTGTAGGAGGTGGGCCCCCGCAAGCACAGCTCTGAGATGGTGGGCCCGGCCGCATGGTGCGCCACCTGTATGTTTAGTCGGATTGCTGTGTCTTTTGGCCACAAGACGATTCCGATTATCAGGGAGGATGTGTGGCTGTCACAGGCCTGGCTCCGTGTCGGCTAGGGCCGGAAAAAAAAATTCGTTTGTGAAACTTGTTGGCTCGGTTTAAAATTATACCAATTATACTCGTTCTTTAGTTGAATATTAAAATGAGTTAATTTCAAATGAAATTGGATTTTGCCCTATCTCGGCTCGGTAGCTCGATTCTAAAATAATTCTAAACTATAAATAAAATGATTTTAAATCAAAATATGTCAATTTAAAAAAAAAAGCTCGAAAAAATAGGGATTGGCTTGATTTCCACCCCTGGTGTCGGCGACAGTCTGAGAGGCCTAGGCGCCTAGCTAGTATCTGTACCTGAATTAATAATCTTTAACAATTTACAGTAGTACTTTTTTAGGCTATTTCTAGTGACAAGTTTCATTTTACGGTTTTTAGGAGTGCTACATCATCTAAAGAGGTTTGGGTTAATAAATGAAACAAGATCTCCCAATGCAGTTTCATTTCGCGGTTTTATAGGCTAGTCATAGCATTTAATTGTTGCATAGTATTGTGATTAAATGTTTCATTTGGTACATTTTCATTCAGTTTCAGTGCATGGGAATGCGTGGGATGAAATGATGTGCTCTCAATGCAGTTTCATTCAGTTTCTAATGTATTGGAAACGGTGTGCACCCGGTTTCAACCAGATAAAACTCGTCTCCTCTTCTTCCTCATAATTTTTTTGTCATGTCATCATTTTTGCTGATGTGTCACCTCATTAAATGATAATGAAACTGCCACTGTATACTGGCTTTAGTGCAGGATTGTTCCTCCATTATTAGGCTATTCACAGTGCAGGTTTCATGGGAGTTTCATTTTCATTAAATGAGATGCCACATAGGCAAAAGTGGTGACATAGCAACAAATTTATGAGGAGAGAAAGAGTTGAGTTCATGGGGATGAAACACGGTGTCTGTGATTCTAAGTCTTTAACGGGATGAAACCCCACCGAGAGTGATTTGTTTCATCTCCACACCTTTTCTGGATCCCGTGTGGCCATATTGTAGTGTGCTAGATATAATTGCAAGTGGCTACACAATTTATATGGCATAGTTGATCACAACACCATGCAACAATTAAATGTTATGTCATGCCTATGAAACTGTGCATTGAGAGAGCTTGTTTCATTCATCAACCCAAACATCTAAATATGACGTGGCACTATCGGAAATCGTGTAACGAAACTCTCCACTATGAATGGCCTTATGTGGCTAACACTAGCACATTGACACTTGGCAGAGCCGAGCTAGCTAAAACGATGCCGATTTGTTAAGATACGATGGGCATGGTGAGAATCGATATGATACGCAATGCCAACATGAGGACAGGGGATTGGTAGTGAAATCCGATGCGGGGGGCTGCACAAGGCCCCAAAGGAGGTGGTCAGCACCGCACAACACAATTTGGCGTTGTTCGTTGTCTCCGATGTTAGTAGCGTATCATAAGAGTGAGCTCTCGCCGTCCTCCTCGCTGAATGGAAATCGACATGTTTGGAGTAGATGGCAATGGATGGCCAACCACCATTTCTTTCTTCTGCCAACCAGCTTCACACTCGTCATGTCTCCGATTACTGGTTCAGAGGACCTATCATGTGTCCCAGCCTAGGACTGCTGCGGGTAAATCGAAGTAACGGCTAGTACGTAGTGTGTAGTATCCTATTGGCAGCGCACATAGACACGCATGAACAGAGATGAAGAGAGAGCACCCTAGGAGTCACAGGCCACAACAACTCCTTGAGCGAGCAGTTGAGCACACACAGACTAATTGCTGTCCAGATACGCACGTTAAGTGAATTTGACACCGCAACTTAGCATAGCAAATATAGCTCTACATCCCAACCCACAGAGCTTGATGATTGTACGTACTAGTAACTGCAGCGTCCCTGGACGATTAATAACGGTGAGTTGTGATGACAAGTACGGGCATGTGCCAAAACCAAGACCGTCGGCGCCGGTGAGCTGGTTGGTCCGTCCAGTTCGTGCTCTACAGAGCGCCGGCCACAGCTGCATCGGAGGAAAGTATTGAGTTCGTCTGTGCGGTCGATTCAGCTTTGCATGCAACTTAATATGGTATCGGCGGGAGGTCTCGAGTTAGTCTGGTAGACGCTTGATTTAGCGTCGCTCCTATTTCCACGTGTTGAGTCTGCGCTTCCGCGTGAGGAGTGTTGGAAATATAAAGCGGCCATCCTTCTCATCGCCAAGCTTTTGAGAAGGTGCAATCACTTATACTTCAATACTCTTCACGTGCGAGCTCCTCGAACTGGGGCGTGGAATAGAAGTGAATCGCAATTATTTTTTTAATTGCGTCAACCGGTCTTGAACTCGAGACCTCTTGGTTCGATCTATATTGAGTTCGTGCATGGTACCGGCCACCCAAAACTTGGTGATGAGGAAGGATGGGCCGTGCTTTATATTTCCAACAGAAAGCAAGGAAGGACCAGCCAGCCAGCGGAATCCGAATCGAACCCCACAGCTTCACGTGGCTGCAATCTCCACCACAGGCTCGGATCTGTGGTGGTACAGGGGCTTAGATTCGAAGTCGATCGACCATATAGGCATGCATGCACATCGCAGGTAGGGGTGGAATCGAGCCGAGCCGAGTCCATCTGCAAGCCTCGAGCTATTTTTCTACCCCTAATCGCAGGCAGCAAGCACAGTGCTAGTGCAATCTCGCAGCGAGTCAGACTGCATGGGCCCATGGCGCGTCCGGCGTTAGATGCGTGCGAACGGTTCACTCTGATTTGTTCGGTTCGTTGCGTGCTCCGCCGGCCGGCGAGGGGTTCGAGGGGGTCGCTAGCTCGCTGTGGCGCAGCCCAGCTCCAAGTGGCGTGGAGTCCGGCTCGCTGCGCCACACACACACGACACACTGACGGACTGACCCACACTCACGTCGCATCCGTGAAGCGAGGACCGACTCTTGGTCTCGGGGACCACGACACGACCAAACAGACAACCGGACCGGCCGTGGAAAAGGCGCGTAGTTTTTTCATCGACGGTTTGGGCGTTAGGTTTTTTAGCTTCGGTTTTTTTGTTTGATTTTTTAATTTTTTAAAAATTTGAGTTTTTAGATCCGTAAACCGAATCGAAACTGAATAATCGAAAAACCAAACCAAATAAACCAAATTAATTCAATTTAGTTTTTTCGGTTATTCGGTTTACCGAATTTCTAACCTTGTTGCATTAATAGAGCGTGTATCATATCACAAATTAACCTTCAAGAAGTCAAGAACTAACATTCAACATTCAAATGATACTAAACATTGCTTACAGGACAACTAATTTCCCACCACACGTGGCATCACCCAACAATGAACCCTGAGAATAAATTGCAAATACTAGAAAGACTACAGGATGATACCAATCAAATACCATCCAAATAAAGAACATATGTCACCTGATAATCTTATTATCGCAAACAAGCAAGAAGATTTGGTGGATCTTAACTTCAGTACAGAAGAAAAAAAATACCATGAAACTTCCTACATTGTTAAGTACCTACTTATCAACTCATTGATCGATAAGCAAAATACCTAATGAACTAGCAAAAGCCTACAGTTTGTTTACAAAAGATACAACACTAAAATGTTGTTATTTTGGGGGTATCATTTGCAAGTTATAGGCAACAAACCGTTGAATCCACCAATGATTCTTTCCCATGCATTCGACTGTCTAGTAAATACCTCTATAGAAAGAAATGTTACAGTATTTGAACCTAAAAGGTGAGGACACTGTCGTCTGCTTCTAGCGCCCATTTCGGGATAGTGGGATGGCGGGATGGGAGCCGGTCGGGAGGGTGGCGACGGTGGCAACGCCTGGGGATGAGAGCCGGGGGGGCGGCGAAGTGGTGGAAGCAGATGGCGAAAGGAGGCGGCTATGGCTAAGGCGAAACCTAAGTGGCATGTGTGTCGC
Source organism: Guadua angustifolia (assembly GCA_036346375.1). NCBI lineage: Eukaryota > Viridiplantae > Streptophyta > Magnoliopsida > Poales > Poaceae > Guadua > Guadua angustifolia. The sequence continues at coordinate 2,261,789 of CM070500.1, read as the reverse complement.
CGTGTGATAGGTGGCGCCGCATGGTCGCCACCGCCCCGCCGCCCGTTGATGTCGCCAGCTATGGCGGTCTGCTAGTTTGCATTGCCATGTAGCCGCTATGGGTAGGGTACTAGGGTTTGCGATTGGGAAATTTGGGAATTGAATGGTGTCATGGCGATGACTTGCGGCCTTGCAGGTGGGTTGGTGACTCAGTGGCTCCCTCCGTGGGCCGTGGTTGTGGCCTGTGGCTGGCTGGGCAAGTGGGTTTCGGTGCTAACTAATTCGGTGATGCGGTATTTCGGTTTTCCAAACTAAAAAAACGAACCGCAAACCGTAAACCGAATAATATTAGAATAAAAATTGAAAACTAAAAAAACCAAAACATTCAGTTAATTTGGTTCGGTTTTTCGGTTTTGGTTTAAAAATGCCCACCCCTATATGTAGACGCGCTTGCATCCACCAATTGACAACATTTCCCTCCAAAAACAACCTAATCGAGCCCCTCTGAAAACACCCTAAACAAGATGTACACCGTATAGTCAATCTGCTGCAATCGTGTCATTTTGCACAACTCTGTTCGATTATAAATTTTACGGTGTATTATACTAGTAAATAATAAATGCAAGGTAGTAGATATTGTTGTGAAAAATGACCCACTCAACCGATTAATCGGTGACGGTGAATAAATCGTCATGAATAGTTTAATCGGAGTACAATTAATGTAGCTGAACGATTGATTGACCATATAATCCGATTAATCGGATATTTTTTATTAATCATCCATTTTCCCGTTACATTTAGAAATTTACAATAAATTTAGGTAACTAAAAATTAATTCTAAATATAAATAAATATATTAATACGAACGCATAATTGTCTATTAAATTTCGAATAATCAGTTGTATTGTGATTAATCGCTTAACAGTACCACGTCCACCTATCGAGTGCATAATTTTTTCACAACACTTGTAGAAACTAGACCTACTTAAGAGTATTTCTACCACTTTACTATCAGAGAAAATATGAATAAAGACTAGTTAATATAATTGACGAATACACATACCAGGGGTACCCCACGGCAAATAACCCTGAAGGTGAAACTAACGTGGCCCTCATCCCTTACTGAAAGGGGGTTATCGCCGACATTAAAGGTAATACCAAATGGGCCACGCTGGACCACATCTTCATCAGAGGCGCCCCTAGACCCCAAAGGGTCACCCGCCTAGACTGCTCCGGCCGAATCTCGGATCGGACGCACCACCGACCCGACAGGCTTCGGGGGCGGCGCTTATGAGCACCTCCTCCGGCAGACTCGCGCGAGTACCGCCATAGGCTCAGAGCCAGACCAGACCGAGTTCCATAAGCCTCGACCCGTAGTCTCGCCACGTCGGCCGATCTCTCACGGCCGAGTCGCTTTGTTACTGCAGACGTAACGGTAACATTAGGCGGACGATTCCTTCGAGGCAAGGAGGCGGCCTCGGCTAAAGCACCGTCTTTTCGGGACGTCGGCATCGGCAAAGCGCGGAAGGCGGTGTCGCCCTCGAAAGGGCGCCGCCTTGGTTGTGTCTACCCACCCGTATGGAATCTTGTTGGAGCTGTCGATCATAATGACCAATGACCGAGTCGCTGACGAAGAAACTGCCGTCATCATCATGACCGAAGACTAGGACACGGACGTAGCAATTCCCTACCTCTCTTTTCAAATCCTCGTGTAACGTGCCCCTCGGCCTATATAAAGGAGGCGGGGCCCTTGGAGGAGGGATAGACATTCTTCCTTTCATACGCACCCACGTGAGTTCGTTCACCAAGCACCACCCTTAGATCGCTCGGGGTCCTCAGGCAGGGTCGGCGCCGAGCTTAGAAAGCCTCCGCTTTCTTCTTCGAAGGCGAGTGCTAAGGGCTGTCCTTAGCCTCCGTTTGTAACCTCTATTTGCTCCCCGAGCTCAAGGCAATACAAACCGCTACCACAGGCTGGAAGTAGGGACATTCACTTAGAACGATATAAGTCAAAGCTTCTTTGGTCTAACCATTCGAGGAGAGGGCGCGATCCCTATACTACAATTTACTTGCGGTTATCTGAAACAAGCGGTTAGTGCGCCCGGTAGGGGACCTCGCCGCGTCATCTTCGCGATCTCCGGATTCCCATTTTCCTCCTCGATGGCTTTCTTCACCAAGCGGCAGCGCATCTGCGTCGGTTGAATCGCTTCGGCTCCTCGACTTCATCACCGTCCGGCGGAGAGTTAAATCTTCATCCCGCCACTTTCGGTAGCGGCGCTGCCTCGGCTGGACTCCGTCGTCCACACTCTCGGTGACCTTCGGCAGGGACCTACTTGAGCCCCAAGGTGGGAGTCCGTCTCGTACGCTACCTCTAGTAGCGGTCCTGTGACTGCGCGCATGGCGGCATCACCCCCCGGGCTCGCACCTCGTGGCTACGATCGACCACTGCCGACCTCGTCTCTGATCGATTTGGAGAGCCCTCCGGCCTCGATTCGGCTCGAGCGTGGAGCACACCTCCGGTAGCGTTGTACCCCATGAGTGCAACATGGTGGGGCCGGACGCCCGGCCACCACCTCCGTCGGCCGAGGCGCCACCGGCGAGGCGCGGGCGGAAATCAGGTAGCGCGCCGAGGCTCTCAAGCCCGTCGTCAGAACTCCAGCAGTGCGGATTTGGAGACTCAAAGGTGAGCTTGTCAAACTCCAGACCGATCTGGAGCAAGGCAAGCCTGGGCCTTCGCATGCACCCGCCTGGCGTGCCTGGCAGCGGGTCAACGGCGGTGGCGGTCGCCACGACCTCTGAAGTACTTCCTCGCGCCCGGCCGAATGTATTGCCGCGGCAATGTTGCCAGCGGCATCCCGAGCGGAGGATCCGGGGCTAGGCCACCTACGAGAACCTCCGGTAGAAGCGTCTTCGCGATCCGGCATGTCTGACCTTCCGTTTTCTTCGCTCGGGGCTTCTTCGATCACCCGGTACGCGTTGCGCCCAGACCGCAGGAACGGCAGCCAGCGCCACCCAGCGGCCAGACTCGCACCGGTGCGTGAATACGGCAGCATAGCGTTAAGCAACGTGGGGACCCGTGAAAACGGATAATGGCGGTCGATCCGATCGCGCATGAACGGCGATCGCCGTACCCGCCGCGGCGACCCGATGGTGCGGGGCAGCGGGCGTTGGTCGAAAATCGCGCGCGAACTTCCCGCCGATTAAGCCCCCACCAACATAACCAAGTACACTGGGGCCTCAAACCCGATGTCCGGTTAAAGACTTCGGCTCGCATGCGGGCGGGGCGCCACAGACGATCTTCGTCATCGGTACTTCCCATTTACCTTGCAGATTCCGCCGGCGTGGCTCGAGTATTTGCCCACGAACACCATCGGAGTGGGCCGACCTAAGCGTCTTTGGCGGTAACTTCGAGCACTTACAAGCGCCCGAGGAACTCACAGGATCTCAAAAGTCAAGCGGCGGTAAGAGTCTCTCGGGATTATATCGGCGTTTCTCCCAACAATGCAACGAGCTCCCCGACATCACCGACGTCGATGTTGTCGGGGCGTTCATCTACGGTACCTCGTCGAAAGCCCTGGTGCACAAGCTGGGCTGCGCCAAGCCCAGGACCACCAAGGAGCTCCTCGACATTGCCACCAACCACGCCTCCGGCGAGGAGGTTGTTGGGGCTATCTTTGACAAGGGGAAGGCCAAGCGAGAGGCGGCCCCCGAGGCCGGTGCTACCTCTAACCATTTCGACAAGAAGAAAGCGAAGGAAGCGAGAGCGAGGGCTTCGTGGTCGCTGACAACCGGCCAGATTACGCTTAGCGGCGGTAGCGTCGGGATCCGACCACTTGAAAAATTGATGGATAGCCCATGTCGCATCATGGGTACCCGAAATCAAACACAAGAAATCTGATCTGCGAAACCACAAGCGTTTCATCTCCGGAACCTCCGCGCGGGGTAAAGGGAAGAAGCGACTTCGGCACTAGATCTGCGAGCCCAAGGAAGCGGCAGAAGAGTTCCGGAACGATGGTGCCTCATGATCTTTGGCGGACCGACGAGCTATGCCGACAAGCGTCGTGAAGCTTGTCTTCGCGAAGTTCTGACGACTCCGCCGTGCCCAAGTATCTTCGGTGGTCGGAGTCACCGATCACCTTCGACCGGACTGATCACCCCGATCATGTCCCGCACCCGGGGAGATACCCTTTGGTCGTGGCTCCCATTGTGGGGACGAAGCGCCTCTCCAAGGTGCTCATGGATGGCGGCAGCAGTCTCAACATCCTGTATGTTGAGACCTTCGATGCCCTGGGAATCCCTCGCTCAAGTCTTCGACCGAGCAAGGCACCCTACCACGGCATCGTTCTCGTGCGCAAGCCCATCGCGCAGGCGAGATCGATCCGCTCGTAACCTTCGAGGACGAGCCAACTTCATGCACCGAGACCCTCACCTTTGAGGTCGTGGGGTTTCTGCTCCTATCACGCGATAATGGGAGGCCATGTTACGCCAAGTCGTGGCGATCCCCAACTACACTTACCTCAAGTGAAGATGCCGGGCAGCGAGTCATCACCGTGGGCGCATCCTTCGGCTTCGCCTACAAGCTAACGAAAACCAGTTGTGAGTTGGCGTCGGCGATCATTGCGTCCACCGAACTTGAGAATCTCCGGACGGAGACCTCGGAATCCGCCCCCGACTCCAGCAAGTCGGGGTCCGGATCCTTCAAGTCCGCCGAGGATCCGACCAAGACCGTGCGCATCGGGGCCACACTCCCCGCCAAATAGGAAGACGCGCTCGTCGACTTCCTTCGCGTCAATCGGGACGCCTTTGCATGGAAACCCTCGACATGCGGGCATCCCATGAAATCGCCAGAAACCGCCTTGAATATTCGGCTGGCTCAAGGCGGTCATTCAACGCTTGCCGCTTCGACGAAGAAAGCGCCAAGATCATCGGCAGCGATCGCTAAGCTTTTGGTTGCGGGGTTCATAAAGAGGTCGCCACCCAGTGGTGGCCAACCCTATGCTTGTAAAAAAGTCGGGGCAATGGAGAATGTGCATTGATTACGAGCCTCAACAAGGCATGTCCCAGGACCCTTTCCCATTGCCCGCATCGACCAAGTTGCCGATTCCACCTCGGTGCGAATCCTCGTCTTTCTGGGCGCCTACTCGGGCTACCACGGATAGCGATGAAGGAGTCCGATCAACTTGCGACCTCATTCATCACTCCGTTCGACGTTACATTACGTAGCGATGCGATTCGGTCCAAAAAGCAGGTGCTACATACCAGCGATGTATGCAAGCGTGTTTTGCGACCGAGTCGGGCGTAACTGTCGAAGCGTCGTTAGCGATATTATCGTCAAGACTAAGAAAGGTTGACAACCTTGTCGCCCGACTTGGAGGAGACTTTTGCGAACCTCCGAAGGTTCGCATCGAGGCTCAACCAGAAGTGCGCGTTCGGGGTCCCCTAAGGGAAGCTGCTTTCGGCTTCATCGTCTCCGTAGCGGCGATCGAGGCTAATCGGAGAAGATCGCGCGATTATAAAGATGGGTCCGATCGGCAACTGAAGGGTCGAAGCTAACGGGATGCCTAAGCGGCCTTGAGCGCCGTCTCCGCCTCGGTGGCGTGGAATGCCGCTTTATAAATTTGCTCGAAGTCCGACCACTTCATCTTGGCGAGAGCGCAGAAGCCCTCAATCGATTGAAGGCGTTCTTAACCACGTCCCGGTGTTGAGTCGCTAACGCCCGAAAAGTCGCTCCTCCTCTACATCGCCGCCACGACCGGTCGTTAGCGCGCTTCGTTAATGGAAGCGGCCCGAAGAAGGCAGCGTACTCAAGGTGCGGCGGCGATGTACTTCATCGGTGAAGTACTCTCACGAGTCAAGGCGGTACCCTCGGTGCGAAGCGCTCTCGCGGTGCTCATCGCCAAGAGAAGCTAGTCCACTACTTCGCCGGCATCCGATCTCGTGGTAACTTCCATGCCGCTCGGTGAGATCATTCCACGATCGCGGCGCCTCCGGAAGAATAGCCAAATGGGCTCTTGAGCTCAACGACCGCGACATATTGTATGTCCCGGACGACCATCAAATCGCGAGCCTGGCGACTTCGTGTGAGTGGGCCAAAGCCGAAGCGCCACCGCGCTGAAGACCCAAATCTTGGGCGATGTGCTTGATGGGTCCTACACCAAAAAGCGAACAAGCGCTGAATCGTCCTCATCTCTCCACTCGGAAACAAGCTTGATCTGCGATTCGGTTGCGCCAGCGCCACCAACAATGTCGCCGAATCTGAAGCACAAATCAGCGGTCTCCGGATTCTTTGTCGACCTCGGCGCGCAGTCTCTCGTACAGCGACTCCAAGCTTGTCGTCGACCAAGTCATGAAGGCTTAGAGCCTCGTGGCGATCGTATGGCGACATCTTTGCCGAGAAATGCGTAAATTGGAGGGAAGGTTCAAGGGTTTGAACTTCACCATAGCTCGCCGTTACAATGGGGAAATCGACTACTGTGTCGGCTTCGGTAGGGACCCGATCCGTCGAGGATCTTCGTCTCCGACCTCTGCAAGCCCAGATTAATTTGGATTCTCCCTCCGAACATCCGTGAGCCCTCGACATCGCCCCCTCCATTGCCGGCGTCGAAGTCGAACCTTCGAATCGAGCCACGGCGTCTTGCTTTCGCCGACTCATTGGAGAAACCTTTCATCAGCAGACTAGCAAGCGGATCGCTCCGCCGATCCCACCAAGGGCCGGTGCCTCGCTTCGTGAGCGAAATCCTTTGTCTTGGTGGAGAAGACCTCTACAAGAAGCCCCTCGGGGTCCTCGAAGTGCATCTGGCGAACCAAGGAAGTAGGCTGTTGCTAGACATCCGCAGCGGGATTTGCGGACATCATGCGCCCCACGATCCCTCGTGGGCAAAGCCTTCGCCAAGGTTTCTCTTGGCCATGGCGATGGCGATCTTGAAGCGGATTGTTCGCACTGCGAAGGTGCCAATTCTTTGCTCGACAGGCGCATCTTCCGCGCAAGCCTGCGGGCGATCCTATTACATGGCCGTTCGCCGTTTGGGGACTTGATCTGGTCGGCCCCTTTAAGAAGGCGCCCGGGGGCTTGACACACCTGCTCGTCGCGGTGGACAAGTTCACCAAGTGGATAGAAGCTAAGCCGGTCGCCACCATCATACGTCCCAAGTGGCTAACTTCTTCGCGACATCGTCTGTCGGTTTGGAGACCCGAACTCCATTATCACCGATAATGGCACGCAGTTCACAGGGAAAGAATTCCTCGAGTTCTGCGATGATTTTAACATCCGCGTCGACTGGGCCGCTGTGGCCCACCCGTGGACTAATGGCGGTCGGCGGCGCCAATGACATGATCCTCCAAGGGCTAAGCGCGGATCTTCGATCGTGAAGAAATCTGCGGGGACGATGGGCGGCCAGCGCCCTCCAGTCACTTGGACTGCGGACCACGCCGACCCGTCGACGGAGTTCACACCATTCTTTTTGGTGTTGGCGCGAAGCCGTTCTACCACCGACACGGACTCGACGCACCGCGATTGCAAGCTTCGGCGGTAGCGGGGGCTCAGCAGCGACAAGACACCATCGATCGACAGCGGTAGCGATGTGGCTGTTCTGCGATCGACCAAGTGTCGGCCGAGGCTGCTTGGCGCTACCATGATCGGCGGTCATGACGGACCTTCAGCGTTAGCGACACGGTCTTCGCGAGTCAATCCAACGTTAGCGAGCACAAATTGTCCCTCGTGGGAAGGACCCTTCACCGTCGTGGAAGTCCTCGGGCGGTACCTTCCGGCTCAAAAGACGCCGCGGCAACAGCGTTGTACCAGCGCATGGAATATTGAAAAGTTAAGGCGATTTTATCCTAAAACTTCATCCTTATTCTGCGACTTTAGCCAACCCGGACGGCGTTAGCGCACCGATCACTACGATCGTTGTCGTCGCTCGGATCTACTGCCCATTGGCCATTTGAGATCGTGCACCAACCAAACATCGTGACCTATCTTGATGGTAACTCATTTTGCCAAGGCGCTATGGCGCACCCTATGGTGCGGTCTCAAGTAGCGCCTGCGGCGAAAGAGATAACCATGCGAGTGGTCCTTTATCGGTTTGGAGCGCCCTTGGGCCGCAGTTCCATTGCGATTTTCGCGTTTCCTTGAAGTATAAGCGCCACAGCCCTCGACCGCACAACCGGAGGATTCCTAAAAACTCTGATGCGTCGATGGCGCTTCGTCATGAAGGAGAAAATCGCGATACAAGGCAAAATCCCCAAAAGCTGCGGTGTCGATGCGTATATTACAAAAAAGAGAACAAAAGGGGAGGAGGAGCTTGGCGGAGTCTCTGAGGCTCGATCGGCGTCGCCCTCGGCGGTGTTGTCCTCGGGTATCGTTGCCCTCGAAGGCGTCGTCGGCCCGCCACCTTCTTCGCCGCCGCACTTTCGCGGCAGCGCTTGGTCGCGTCCCCCTCAATCCGGCTTGGTTGCTGTCGGGTCGAAGGGCAGCGTGTGGTAGCGCAACGAGCGATACATATTCCGCGCGTGCTGAGGACCCAGCCCTCGCGAAGCGAGGCAGCTCACGCGAAGCCTTGAGGCAAGTCGGAAAAAGCGTCGGCCACAGGTTAAAGCGAGGCGTATCCGTAGGAGTAAGCTCGAGCTCAGCAGACCTCACCCCGAGACTCAGGCTCCTGCCCATGTTCTCGAAAATTTGGGCGGGAGCGAGGGAGAGAGCCCCTCTGAGGCTAGTTGCTCGCGTACATCGAGTGAGGTCCTCCTGGCGGCCTCGGCTCGGGCCCGCTCTGCGGCAGCGTCTTCGCCTGCCGCCGTGTGACTCCTCCTCGAGGGTGGCGGCAAGCCTGTTCGCCGCCACCTCCTCGCGGCGCTGCGCCGATTCCCCTTCGCCGGACCGGGTCGTGCTTGCCGACAAACACTTCCGCCCGGCGGCGACCATGGCGACTGCGGCGCTAAAGGCGTCGGTGTCGTCGGCCGGCCGTCATCTTGTTGCCCGCGCCCTCATCGTGAAGCGGTGGCATCCACCCTCCCATCGAGGTGGTCGGCGAGCGAACAGCTTGGTTGGTTAAATCGAGCAGGAAGCCGATGCTTTGGTCAAAGCGATAAGCATTCAACATTAGCAACAAGAGGAAAGCCGGAGCCATCGCCGGGACTAACAAAGAAGACTCACTCCGAGCGAGGATTACGGATACGGAAGATCGGCGAGGACATCTGAGCCCTCCTTCTCGCGCATCAACGGTGATCGGCAAGACGGGATGTCTTGGGCAGACCCGGGGTCGCCGCGCCTCCGCTTGCCGCCCTCGATCATCGCCGCCACTCGCCATCAACGCCCTTGCCTTGATCCTTCCCTCTTCTGCGGGCCGAAAAGCGCGAGAATAGGAAGGCGGAGGAGCGAAGCTGCGCATGGTGGCTCTTTCCCTCCGCACCATATTTATAGGACCGGGGCGGAGTGGTCGAAGTGGAGTCATCCGGCGGCGCGTCGCGTGGGCGTGCTTTGCGTCCAGCGATGGGGCGTGCCACATCCACGCCCTTGCCTCGCATTAAAATGCGGCGTGGCGATTAGGCGCAAGGATATTTGTCTTGCGACGAAGCGCGATCGCGACCGCCGATTCCGTTCGGCTTAAATTTGGTTGTGTCGGCGATCGGCGCCAGCGACGTCTGGATGGGCCAAGGTGGCCCCGAGTGGAGGGCTTGACCGCCACAATACCTCCCGCATCCAAAATAAAAGATAAGCCCTTTCGACCCGAGCATTACGGCCTACGCCCCAGTGGCTATGGTTGCGAAGTGGTGCTTTGTGAAAGAAGAGGGTACCCATACGGTGCGACCAGCAGTTTGTAGAAACGCTCCCCCGACTAAGTCGCGATCCATGAGGTTTTCGGGAGTAAAATCGCGAGAAGCGAGGCGGCAAGGGGCGAGAGGCGCCTCGGCGCTCGTCGCACCAAGTCTGCAGTACCCTACAAGCGCGTATTGGCGGACACACCGAGCCGTCGCTCGGCAATCCGTAAGGCAATATCGCCCCGATCATTTCGTTTAGCATTTAAATTCCGTGCACACGATAAATGCTTGCGAGGGCGTCGAGGTGCCGCTCGAGGCGGCGCCCGCGACCCTAAACCTCCGACTCGGGCGGTTCAAGCCGACCAAGCAGTCTGAAAAAAGTCCACCAGCCGTAATGGCCTCGGAGTGGCGAGAAAGGCTCGAATACCTCACGAACAAGACACGGTTATGGGCTCCGGCGAGGATCCACCAAGTGGATCTCTGGCCCGACCAAACGAACAAATGAGCGAGGGCAAATTTAAGAGTGAACCCTCGGTGGGTCTTTAGTTGGGTCGTGGACGACCAATCGCATATACTTCGTGTCAAGACCATACTTCAAACTCTCATGAGCCCAGAAAGGCGTGCGGCCAGTGCGCCCGGAGTTCTGACAGCTCGGGGTCCGTCAGGATCGAGTAAAAAGGTTTTTATGGGTCGCCCAGTGTCGGACACCGACGAGGATCGTCGCTCGGGTCGCCCAGACCTCGTGGCCCACTCGGATAACCCGTTTGCGGCTCCACGAGCACGGTGTTCGCCGGCGTGAAGCAAGCCGCGTCTGCTCCCCCTCCAGTCCCACACTGCGGACGGGCGTATCGTGGGATCGACGGCCTCTCCTCTCGAAGATCGCCGCGCGAGCGAGGACTCGAGATGGGCGCCCTCGCTGACTATGGCGTAAAAATAGCACTAACCGCCCTAGCGGCGTAAAAATAGCACTAACCGCGCCTGACTACGCGTAAAAATAGCACTAACGCGCCTAGCTACGGCGTAAAAATAGCACTAACGCGTCTAGCCGGCGTTAAACAAGCACTCGGGAACGGAACCTCTCGCGAAGGCATCTGGACCTCCCTGCCGACCACGGTAGCGTCTAGCTCTGACGTTAAGCGAGCACGGAACCGGAACTTCTCGCCAAAGACATCCGGGCCTCCACATCGGCGAGGCCGCGCCTAAGCCGACGAAACAAGCGACTGCGTAAAGGCACCCATGCCGCCAAACATGGTCGCGCATTGAAGCCCTCGGCCAGTCGGTCCGGATTCATTTTTACTGTGTAACCCCAGGCCAGCTCTTCGACTTGCTCGGGGCTACACCACAGTCTTCAGCGCACATAATCATAGTCAAGCGGTTGGTGGGACTCGGCGGCGGGACTTCCCTCTCCGGAAGACTGTTCCCTCTTCTCGCCGCGCCACGCCCTCGAGAGACCATACAGAGCGAAAATGGAAGGTCCCTCGAGGCAGCTTGAGTTCGGGGCGGCCAGGGGGACTCTTGGCGAATACACATACCGGGGTACCCGACAAATAACCCGAAGGTGAAACTAACGTGGCCCTCATCCCTTCTTGAAAGGGGTTATCGCCCGACATTAAAGGTAATACCAAATGGGCCTGTTGGACCACATCTTCATCAGAGCGCCCTAGACCCCAAGGGTCACCCACCTAGGCCGCCTCGGCGAATCTCGGATCGGGCGCACCACCGACCCCGGCAGGCTCAGGCGGCAACGCTCATGAGCACCTCCTCCGGCCGACCCGCGCCGAGTACCGCCATAGGCTCAGGCCGGGACCCGACCAGAGTCCCATAAGCCTCGACCCGTAGTCTACCGCCACGTTAGCGATCTCTGGCGGCCGAGTGCTTTGTCGCCGCAGACGTACTTGATAACATTGGCGGGACGATTCCTTCGAGGCAAGCTGGGCGGCCTCGGCTAAAGCACCCGTCTTTTAGGACGTCGGCCTCGGCAGCGCTTCGAGAAGGCAGGTGTCGCCCTCAAAAAAGGCGCCGCCGTTGTGTCTACCACCCGTATGGAATCTTGTTGGAACTGTCGATCATAATGACCAATGACCCGGTCGCTGGGCGAAAAACTGCCGTCATCATGACCGAAGACTAGGACACCCGGACGTAGCAATTCCCCTACCTCTCTTTTCAAATCCTCGTGTAACGTGCCCCCTCGGCCTATATAAAGGGAGGCAGGGCCCTTGGAGGAGGGGGATAGACATTCTTCCTTTCATACGCACCCACGTGAGTTCGTTCACCGGCACCACCCCTTAGATCGCTCAGGGTCCTCCGACCCGGGTCGGCGCTAGGCTTAGGAAAGCCTCCCGCTTTCTTCTTCCCGAGCGAGTGCTAAGGGCCTGTCCTTAGCCTCCGTTTGTAACCTCTATTTGCTCCCCGAGCTCAAGGCAATACAAACCGCTACCACGAACTGGAAGTAGGGACATTCCGCGAACGATATAAGTCAAGCTTCTTTGGTCTAACCATTCGAGGAGAGGAGCGCGATCCCTATACTTACGAATTTACTTGCGGTTATCTGAAACACAAACAATAACATATTAGATAAAAAGATTGAACAGTTCATATTAAATTTAGTGTATCCTAAAATAGCTTTAACACACAACAGCACCTAACATATCTTGGCTCCTTTGGACGGGTTCTTTAATTCTGTTGGTAGAACCATCGCACTGGTATTGTTTCCAAAGGCAAACATGTCATGATTATATACCGGTTGCACTCATTCATGTATTCGATGACCAAGCTAATTGCAACGTCAATTTTCGTGAGGTACCCTTTCTTTTCGTTTCTCTTTTTGCAAGTTTGGAATTGATGATCATGGCCAAACAATATCTTTATAAAAGGCTCGTAACAGACTACTGCATTTTATCTGTTACGGTCGAGTTACCTCTATAGCTGGAGTGACACATTGTAATTGTGCAATTGTGCCTGCATTTTACACAAGTCAAAGTTTGGTTCCACTAGCATACGACTTGCCAGAAGACTACCAATAATTCAGAAGACTGGCGAGAATTATATAGCACTTCCTGGGCCAATCCAACTGGATGCACCACTTTCCAAAAAGAAAAGGAGTGCTGCACCTTCCAAATCACAGATTCACAATTAACAAGGAATGCCTCGAGAGGAGATAGAAATATCTCTAAAGAAATTTCGAGCGACTAAAAAAACTCGTAACCGCGAGCGAGCTACGGTTCGACCGTGTGTACGCACTATGGTTCAGCTGTTGTTTCTCCTCCTTTAGTGAATGCCAGAGCTCCTGATCAATTTTTTTTTTAAAAAAAAATCATAACCCAAAATCCAAATTGTGCCTTTCGTGTTTCAACTTTGATGAAAGTTGAGAGCCAAATGTGCGAAATGTTTACGATTATATTTGGAAAGTGATCACTTTTTTTCTAGCAAATGTTACTTTTTTTTAAAAAAAAACATCTAGCTCCCTCCTTACCGTGGAAAGCTACTTCCGCACTCCTATACCGCAGGTAGGGCTGTAAAACAAGCTCGAGACTTACGAGCTACTCGAGCTCGACTCGCGAAAGACTTAGTTCGAGTTCAGCTCGAGCTCCGAACGAGCCGAACTCGAGCTCAAGCTCACGAGCTTAACCGAGCCAAGTTCGACTAGTTCGCGAGCCTACTCGAATCTGAATCGAGCTTCTTTAAGTCAAGCTTTCGAGCTTATCAAACTTATCGAGCTTAGTCGAGCCGAGCTCGAGCCTACTCGAGTTTAGACCGAACCGAGCTCGAGCCTAGATCAAGACTTGAACCTCAATTCGAACTTGGCTCGAGCTCGAGATTCAAACCTTACCGAGCTCGAGTGTAAAGAGCCAGGCTCGTTCGAGCTTAGCTCATGTACAGCCCTAACCGTAGGAGGCTACCTTCACGCTCGCCGAGCGGTGAAGACCATCCCGCCTCGCCGAAGGTGGAAGGCCGCCTCTCACGCTCTTCAGTGATATATGGCGATCAAATCCTCCTCTCTATGACCAGGCTCCTATAATAGGTTTTCTCTTTTTTACTATGTGTTCTGATTTTCCACGGTATATCGCTAACTTAGCCTAGTGCTGTAACGTTTCTCTCTCCAAATGAATGTACCGACGAACTTAACACAATACTCCATGTAGAAAGTACTATATATAGGCGCATATAATATGCAGTGTTGAATCTTACGGTAGATTAGCTGGGGCTAGAGCCTACCCTATCGCTGGCTAGATAATGGATAACTTATCCTGTACGAGTCTAAAGGTAGAGGAAGACTAAACCATAAACCGACATGGGCAGTTTATTGTGCAAACTACGTACGTAATTATCGTACCATTATGATGATTGGTTAATGAACCGTCCTCGTAAAGCAAAACAGCTAAGCTAAACAAGTCTGCTGTAGTAGTAAAACGCGTGTGAAGCACTCCACCGGTCAAGACAAGCTCCGTCTTTGGACACCGAGCCGAGGAACGACCTTGACCTTGAGTTAAGCTGTGTTTGATGCGGCTATAGTTTTATCACATCTTTGGATCTGATTGAGTTAAGTATTTCTAGTTCAATCAGATTCATAAAGCTAAAGTTATGGATATATTAAAAGTGTTTAGATAGATCATCTTATTTATATTTTAAAATAAAAATATAAACTTAATTTATCTTATTTTAGTCTATAAGTTTTAGATCCAATATAAAACTCTACCGGTGCTTCGGTGATCAGCAGCAGGCCAGGTGCAGGACGAGTCGAGTTGGACCTACCCAAGCCTAAGCATAGATTTCCACGCATCAGCTAGGCTGAATTTTATTAGGCCAAGTTGGGTACATAGCCGGGCAGCCTGTACGACAACTGGCCTGTTCTAACGCGCATGCCAACCGCTGCCTGCATTTTGGAGTAGCAATAACGAAAATCTTGATTGATACACGCATTGCACTGTTGTTAGTGTTCAAGAGCCAAATGCTCTTCTTGGCTCCAGTCCAGTCTCCAGCAGTGTATTACCGCGTACGTGCGGACCAAATGCTCTTCTTGGCTTTGAAGACCTGAATCAGCTGTTCCATCCATCCTTTTGTGCTGTCCTTTGAACACTCGGCATTTGCAGCTGTAAATTGCACACGTTTTGAAGCAGTATATCTCTGCAACGCAGAAAAAGTCATCTAAAAGATCTTAATTATCAATCGTTGCAAGGACTCCATTAGAAGAAAAAGGTTGGTAGCAGGGGATTGGTTATAGATGTACTGCAGATTCTTAAACGGATGTATGATTCGTTGTTATAACTATGGTTTACCATACTTTCTTAGCCTCAAGTTCTATGCATCATATGTCTATGACGCTAAATTTTGTTTGTAAACCACACTTGTTTAAATTAAGTTAGTTATAGTAAAATTGTCTTCAAACCAAATAGACTCTAAGTCACGAAAACAAATCATACACAAAACAACTTGATTCTAGATTCTCTAAGAATTGGGTGGATAATAACTTTTGATTTTGTGTACAAATCTGATTTTAATTGTAGAGAAATTTCTTGAAGAATCTATCTAGATTCTTGGAGAATCATAAGCTGTCGCCTACCTGATTCTTATATAATTCAGAATCTGTATAATCAGAAGTTGTCCCAATGAGTCCTTATTACGACTGCATCGTGATTGATTCTGACCTTTCATCTTCTCGGTAGGAGAGTTCTAGATCCATTCATTCATAAAACTGTAGTCATCCATGTTCTGCATCGTTGGACCCTAGAAACCATCCCATGTTCACGTACCTTCTCTAGGGTCAAGTTCAGCAATTAGGGATCCTGTAAAATTTGCGTAACACCGAGTCACTGACCAACAAATGGTCCCTAGATGACCCACGAACTTCAACTTGCGCATTGAGCCCCCACCTGAAAATGAACGTCTGTAAAGCTCTGGTATGTAAGCATCGAAATCCTCTTACGACGTAGCAGTAGATTTCAGACTTTGCAAGTAGTTGATGCAACTGTGGCTAGTGCTAGTAGCTGCCAAGACGGGAAAGTCACCGGTCAGCAAGATATTGGCTGTTACATCGGTCGTTTGTTTTCTTTCCTTTGGGTGGCCACTTCGTGAGATGCCTATCTGGTCACCGTGGGAGACCAAGCTCCACCCATCGGTCAATATGGTGCGTAACACTAACATAGCTGCCACTACATCCCCACTAACTTCACCAAAAACCTGTGAACCACAACGCGAGGGCGTTTCTGTGGAAACACAGACTCAGAAATTCAGTTCTGAATTAGCTGAACACCACAGCCTCCAAAGCGCCCTCTCGTGTGTCGCATTTTCATCGTGGCGTACACGAGCTCGAGCACATCGTGTGTTACTTCAGTTCACAGAAAACTAGCTGGAACAATACTGCTCCTGTGGATCAGAAGAGGCCAATTTTGGTTAGAAGTTCTAGCATTCACTATAGAAGAACAGAACAATCACCGAGTTACAATCGTAACATACGCACACTCACCCCTACACTTACGCACGCACACCACCCGTGAAAGTAGTTGGCGCATAAGCACCCGAGCGAGCCTAGGCTTTGAACCCAGTGGCCAACGCGCTCACAGTGACGCCTTGCCACTGAGCCGAAGCTCAGTCCTCACATGGTGTACTATATTACTCAAGAGGTTGGCCGAAATGAACATCCCAAGAATTATATATGCAAGTAAGTGCTCGGTTGCATATGCCCAACGTTTTTTGTTGTTGTTGTTGACGTTTTGTACCATCAGTGTTTCTATGTATTTTTAATTCTGAAATAGCACAAAAGAAAGGGCACATGGTGTGCTTGTTCACGTTCTTTACAAAGTTGTGAAGAACAAAAATGAGTGTGGCAATCGTTTGTCAAAAAAAGTGGGTAAACTGGAGTAGTAGCTAGGCCGGTTGTAGCACTAGGCAGGGCGAAGAGCGTAGCCGCAAATTCCTGTATGCTGACCAGACTATTTGGAGCAGAGTTTGTGCAACTTTTCCATCAAGACGGCGTGTTCACAACCAGAAAAGATAGACGAGCCAAACAAATTCTAGGACTTCTTCTTCTTTTTATTTATTTCGACAGAGGATAAAGAGTTTATTCTACGCATCACACTTGCAGACAGGGACAAGTACCTCTCATCTCATCCCGATGACTCGGTGGTGTTCATTCGTGCTACCGATATTCTTGCCTCTCATGTCGTCATAGGTTGTCGAGCATCACGTCAAGCATCTTCTTGTCATCGGCATAAAGAGTAGGAAGACAGGGCCTGACGCCCTGACGTGCCGAAATTAGTGGACGCGCGGCCCACTTTCGTTGTGGACGGGGGTGGCTGCGCGCATCGTATCGTACGTGTGCGAAACGGTAAACAGCGCTTCCGATGGCGGCCCACTAAAATTGGAGGACCGCACGGATCAGCACTTCAGCCTGGCTGTGGGAATTGGGCCCAACCACCATGGTGATCACACCATAGAAGGGCATCCACGGAGCGGTGCCGGGGGAAAAGGGTGGGACCCACATGCCTTAACGCGCATTGAGCTCCTCTTGCTGCAGTATGTTGCATGGTTTGTAGGAGCTACATGCAAAGGGAAAAAAAAACTCTAGACGTTTTCTCTGAATTATTTTTTTAAAATAATACGCTGAATTAAAATTTTACAAAAACAAGTTCTAGACGTTTTCTTTGAATTCCTTTTTTTTTTAAATAATGTATTTTAAAAATAATACGCTAAATTAAAATTTTACAAAAACACATATATGTCACCAAATTAAACAATGACGGTTCATTAGGCCATTGTTTGCATTGGTCGACGGATTATTTTGTCATGTATTCATTTGCTTAGCAAGGCTGAGGCTTCAGTCGTCATTTGAATTGGCGACAAAACCCTATTACCGATTCAAATGGCAAGAGAAGGTTCGTAGGAGATACATGCAAAGAAAAAAAAGCTCTAGATGTTTTCTCTGAATTATTTTTTGAAATGATACATTTTAAAATAATTTTATAAAAAATAATACGCTGAATCAAAATTTTACAAAACACATATATCGCAAAATGAAATGTCGAAGAGGTCCGTTTAGTCACGGTTTGTATTGGTCGACGGATTATTTTATCGTGGATTTATTTGGTTAACAAGGCTGGAACTTCTGCCGCCATTTGCATTGAGACAAAACTCTGTTACCGATTCAAATGGTAACGGAGGGTATGTCGCTATTTCAAATGGCAGCAGAGTTTCTGTCATTGTTTGAAATGGTAACAGATGTGTATTTTTATAGAATTATGATTCAGCATATTATTTTTAGAAAATTATTTTAAAAATATATTATTTTTTAAAAAGGTAAATCAACTATGACCCTGGGTGGGGGCCTCGGGCAGCACAGACTCATGTTTTTGGTTCGAATGCTGCAACGAGTGAATCGGCTCAAACTCTCTTCTCTCTTGCGTCGGTTTGCAACCAAAGGTTACAAATTTGTTTTCGGAATTTTAGCGAAAATTCCAAAATTAAATTTCAAATTTGATATTTTGGTGGCCGATAAAACCAAAATTTTGACCGAAATAACTGAAATTTCGGCTATTTTCTATTTCTGTGAAATAGTCTCTCGAGACTAAAAAATTAAAATAAAAAATTAAACAATCATACAAACATTTATCTAATTTTTTATCCGTTTAAATTTAAAATACTGAGCTGCGAGCTCGGGCCGGACGCCTTGTTCACGCTGAGCTGCAGTAATCTGGGCTACTTTTTTGGAAGTCCATGTGCGGCAGAGGTTCATTCAAGCACGTATAGAACGTCTGACTTTGGCTGGGGATTTCAAAGGTCGAGCCGTGATCTGTTAGTGCAGTGATAGTATAAATTCTACTAGCAAATCTCCCTCGTTTCAGCTGCATTTGGCACAATCAGTGTTCTGATTGTTAATTTTTTTGCTTTTTAGTCCTTTTATGAACATTTTTTTAATATAGCCCTCTTCAAAATCATTCATAAATTTTGCCTCCACGAGTTACCTCCCACGCTTAGAAGCTCAACAGATCATCAAGATTTTTGCCGGGCTCCCCCTCCTTGACAGGAATCAAAATAACTAATTATCACTAATTTAATTGTACTACTTAATTAAATTACTAATTAATAATTTTTTTATTTAATCACATGATTAATTAGTCAATCTTCGGTCCTTCCAAGCCACCGGTCCTTGTAGATGGCTACTAAGCAAGAGTGTTTCTTGCCGAGTTCTCCTTGCTTAGTAGCTTTCTGAAGAGCTCTTTTGATAGGACATGTGATTCGTGTCGTATGCCACATGTTCTAAGCTCATTATGGGAGTTAGTTTCGTAAATTCAAATGAAAATAGGTTAACTTCATAAAACGAATTTTAGAGGGTTACAAAAGCGGCGTCTTCCTGTTGTTACTCCACAAATTTTTTAAATAATATATTTTTATTCAAATTGCAAAAATATATCTTGATCTAAAAAATTGCAAAACTATATCTCCTTCACCAAATGGTTGGGTGACAATAACGCAAAACGTAGAAAAAACTGAGTCAGCACTGATGTGGCCTCTGTGTTGTCCAATAAAAGGGTGACAGGACACTGTCGCCTAACCATTTGATGACAGAAATATGTCGCTTTTTTCATTTAGCGACAGAGAGCTGTCGCCAAATGGTTGGACTAAAGAGCATCCAAACCATATAAATTATAAAAATCATAAATTTTTTTCTGAGGAAATTAAATTTATGAGGAATATTTTTGCATTGATTTCATTCAAAAATTCGCTGTCACTTGTGAGCATTAATTATTAAAAGTCAGTGTTATTTTGACAGTAGCTAGAATTTGAGAGTTCAAACCAAGGTTCAATAAATTCAGAAAAAGTTCACATTTGTTAGTGATAATTCATGTAGCATTTTACAAAATTATTTGTCAGTTATTTTTTGACTAAAATTTAAATTTTGTTGTTCCTCGTTCTCTTTCGGTGTGAGACAAATTTGACGATAAATCATAATAAAATATTGAATAAAACTCGACATTGATATTACAAAGTACAGTAAGTACAACGCCCACAATAGCATGGCATGTGAATTACACCTAACATACCTACATGCCTTAGAGAATTCATAAAATTGAGATACGATATAGGTACATGTCTCTAGTAAAGGGCTAAGTCAAAAAAACCATACATTGTATGGCTATGTTGTCGGAGTAGGTTGCTACAATAAAGTTAATAATAGTTATCTATTAGTTCTTGACGGGGTATTACGTATAGATACCTGATAGGACTTAATGTAATATCATTGTCAGGATTTCTTCATTGAATTCAACTGAGCAGTGCAGGCAGATTATGGTACGAGTCTTTAAATTTTCCAAACCTCATTTCTAAGGCCTTCTGCTTCGCCCTCCATGCCTTACCGTAGCTAATTGTATACTGATATCTATTCTCGATTGCTCAGATAATAGCACAGGACTCAAAGTTGAGATTCTCCACTATCTCTGGGTACATGATATTTGTGACATACCCGAATAACAAGTTTCTGTGAGTTATCAGGGTTTCCTCAGTTATACAGATATGCTGCTCAATCTTCGAATATAGCCAGTGGGTGCCCCATTTGGGTTTGTACACGTGCACTCTCTAGGGGCATCAATGCATCTTGCACACCATGTCGTAGCAGGTTGGGTGGACTTCTTAACCCTGAAAGTCCTTCTTACTGATAAGACCCAATCTTTCACAGCATCCCGCACTGTCTCTTTTGTTGGGTACATACTATTATGTCTTACTTCATTCTCACTTTACTAGCAAGGTATATCGCTGTTTTCATTCACAACCAGCTTATTAAATTGATGCGTGCTCCAATTTGTTAGCACAAACGGCACTGTACCTCCATCTTCCTTATCCGAGTCATCGTCGTCTTCCTTAATTTCCTCACCTTCGTCTCCTTGTCCTAGCGTTTCTTGTACAATGTTTTCATCATTCTCTCCAACTTCAACTTGTTCATCACTTTGGTAAATAATGTCCTCGTTACATTCTTGTACATGTTGCTCATAGCTAAATTTCTCAATTTCGGCGTCACCATAATTGAACTCATTTTGAAGTTCGCTACACTCATCGGCGTCCAACTGCTGCTGTGGGGCAACAACCCTATCATACGCTTGTACTAAAAGCACTCGATACCATCCACATTGCTCCGTACTCCTCACATATGACCTCTACAATGCAATTCCCTTCACCTCAACTAACTCCCAATAAACAGTATCATTTCGCATACTACAAAGGCAAAATAACTTCAGCTGGTACTGATCTGATTCCATCCGAAAAGTATAATACAACCAATTCAACACAGAAGAAAATGTATGCTCATCAACCCAACTCAAACTTCTGTTCACATATTGGAAGTTACTCATATTTGCACCTTCTAAACCATACTTAACAATCCATTTACCATAATAGATTTTAAATGAAACTCGTTTTGACATATCTGCGGACCAATCCATTAACCCTCTGAATTAATTACTTTTTGTAAAAAATACTATGACACCTAACATAACTATATCTATATGCTCAAAAAATATATCTAGATCTATTTATATCCGCACTTCTAAAAATATATATCTATCTAGATCTATCTGTAGAAAAATAACTATATTTCTAAAAATATATTATTTTTCCTAAAAATATATATCTATATAAATGTATTTATACAAACCAACTAAATTACTAAAAATATACTAAATCCATCCGTAACCTCTAAATTTGACTAGCCTATTATTTTTGCTACCCTACCATGGTATATTGCTAAATAAAATAAACAGAAAAATAAATTTACCTACACAATGAATAGAAACCTTAAATCTCGCTTTCTCCTCTCCCCTTCCCTTCTCTCCCTTCCTCTCTTTTCTTTCTCTTCTCTCCTTCCCTTCCTTTCCTTTCTCGCTTCTCCCTCCCTCTCCTCTCTTCTCTTTCTCACAAGCGAAATGGACTCCTCGTGCCAAACAGTAACCACCTCAGCCTATTTATAGGGTTGCGCTCTCTATCGGCCGTTGGTTGGGCGACAAAGGTGCCTGCCCCCATTGTTGCCGTTTGGTTGGGCGACAGGAAGGCCAACTATTTTTTTTTGTCTATGTGGCACTGATATGGTTATTTCTTGTCAGTTCAAACAACGACACAACTATTCATCGTCATATCATACGGCGATATTTCCCTCTCGTCGTTTCAAACGGCGACAGATGTATAGTTTTGCAATATTTTTCAATTGAAGTATATTTTTACAATTTGAATAAAAAGTGTATTATTTAAAAAAAAATCGTTACTCCACGATGCCGACCAAGCTGTGTAGAATCGCCTGCCGGACAGAGACCAGCTTGTCTCTATGTCGCCTCATTTTGTTTTGTTTATTCTAGGCTTTCAGCCCAACAAGGCAACAAGTCATTTCTGCAAACGGAAGTGCAAGTCCGTTAATCTCGGCCGAAAATCATCAGGCCCATGAAAGCCCAAAATCATTACTAGAATTTTTTTTTGAAAACTAGTAGGGGGCAAATCAAAATCATTAGAGGAACAAATAAAAAAGAGTGCTGTTAGACAAGCGGGGTCCTATATTAAAGATCTCGCAACAAGAAACATAGTGTTTTAGACGTAAATCGGATATTCGGTTTAAAAATATGAACGTTTTTATTTTTTAATTCACATTTGGCTCCCGCGTTTTTAGGGGGAACTTTTGACGTCAGCTAATTTTTATTTTAGTGGATGAGCCGGAGGTGCCGGCCGATGGAGTGGCCCGTGGGCCCCATGTCGGCTGCTATAGCCATTCACGGTGCTTTCTGCGAAATATTTAAGGCCGAAGAAGCAGCTGGCGAAACTTCTAGGACCTGGGAAGCATCTCGCTCAGCGGCAGAACAACATAAAAAAGGGCGTGCAGAAGAGAGATTTCTTAGCCATTTAGCCGAGTGTTGCTGCAGGTTTGTGAAGAGAGAACCAGCCATTTAGCCAGCCAACATCATGTCGTCGGAACCGGTTAAGCTGATCGGCACATTCGGCAGCCCATTCGTCCACCGCGCCGAGGTCGCCCTGCGGCTGAAAGGAGTGCCGCACGAGCTGACCCTGGAAGACCTGGGCAGCAAGAGCGAGCTGCTGGTCAAGCACAACCCCGTCCACAAGCTTGTGCCCGTCCTCCTCCACGGCGACCGCTCCGTCGCCGAGTCCCTCGTCATCGTCGAGTACGTCGACGAGGCATTCGACGGGCCGCCCCTCCTGCCGGCCGCCCCGCACGATCGGGCCGTGGCGCGCTTGTGGGCGCGCTTCATCGATCAAAAGGTTACAGGTCTTCCTTGTATCATGCAGGTCCTTACGGCAACGTACATCTCTTTGGAAGTAATGCATTTTTATAGTTTTTAGATAATATCATGGTTTCTAAAAATATCATAGTATTTTATACCATAAGGTGTTTGGTTACCATGCTAAAAACTCTGTATTAAAATTATGGTTTGGTAGATACCATGGTGTTTTTGGAGTATTTGAAACTCCACTCCAACCCAAAGTTTTCATGGTTTTAGCTAGCTTCTTGTCTATTTTCACTCAAATACTATGGTTTGTGATGTTGCATCCAAACAGTTAGTAGTTCTAAGGAATACCATGGTTTTAAAGGGGTTTGATAAAATCATGGTATTTATGACAAAACAATTGCAAACCATAGTATATCAAAACTATAATTTTAAAAAATTATACTTCCAAATAGGATCTAAGAGTTTTTTTTTAATCGACAAATTGTACTGCTACTGCAGTTCTCAAGGCCGTTCTGGCTGTCGTTCTGGACTGCGGATGACACGCATAAGGAGGCCTTCGTCAAGGAAGCCAAGGAGAACCTGGCGCTCCTGGAGGAGCAGCTCAAGGGGAGGAGCTTCTTCAACGGCGACGCTATTGGCCTCGTCGATATTGCCGCCAGCGGGCTAGCTCACTGGCTCGGAGTCCTCGAGGAGGTCAGTGGAGTAAGCTTGGCGAGCGACGAGGAGTACCCAGCCCTGCGCCGGTGGGCGAAAGGCTACGTCAACGACGAGACTGTGAGGCAGTGCCTGCCGAGCAGAGATGAACTCGTCGCCATGTTCTCTGCAAGGAAGGAGATGTACGTAATGCGAGCGAAGGCAACGCTGCACACATGAAGTGATCTGGATATTCGATTTGGTGCTTAAATATGTTTCCGTGTATGCATTTGTCAGTGATGAACCTGAATTCCTGATTGGTTTTCCGCAGATAAAATGAGATATCGTCGCCAAGTTCTCTGCATTTTCATTTGGATGTAAACTTGCAATTTGCTTTCCCAGGTTTCCTACCGAAAGAGGAAAAATAGACTCAAGGTTTTAACAACGCGTAATCAGGGTAGCAGGCGGGCCCCACCTGTCCGCTGCTATTGGCGTGGACAGGGGCCTGGCCCATGGAGGCTATGGCAGGTGGGGTATGTGAACCCAAGTTAGATCGCATCCGTGTGAGGGCGACACGAGCAACGCAGACGGCGTGCGGTCCCTTGTCCTCGGTCCGGTGAGTCCAGTTCCCGGCGTCAAAATCCGATCTTGGAAGGATTAGTTTCAAACCGTAGGGCAGAACGCAAGAAAGGAGAGGCGATTCCAATTGACCCATTCAGGATGCCGAGTACCAACTTGCTCGAGTAGTCGCTAATTCAGTTACAGTTGAAATGTGTTTGTATGAGTTCAGATGCGGTGGAGTGGAGCTATCTTTGTCCTTCAGGTTGTTTCGTTTGGTGGT
This sequence comes from Guadua angustifolia, assembly GCA_036346375.1. Classification (NCBI taxonomy): domain Eukaryota; kingdom Viridiplantae; phylum Streptophyta; class Magnoliopsida; order Poales; family Poaceae; genus Guadua; species Guadua angustifolia. The sequence continues at coordinate 2,237,372 of CM070500.1, read as the reverse complement.
TTGTTGCTGCATTGCTGCTGCGATGGTTGTTCGGAACGATGGAGAGCAGAGGATTGAGCATTAGCCATGTTGTTCTAAAATCAGGCCCCAGTGGTATATGTCTTTTCAAACCCATTGGTACCAATGCTGAATAAGGGCTCAATGTTATCTTGCTAATCACCTTTTATCGTTTTTAGATACTCTGCTACAGGGGCGGCGCCAGCCTGTGATCAGTAGGGGTGGACATTCGATTAATTCAGTTTAAAAATATTTCGGTTTTTAAGAATTGTTAACCGAACCGAATTTGTTCGGTTCGGTTATTTCGGTGTTTCGGTTCACCGAAAAATTCCAAGTAGCAGGCCCCGACTCCCCGTGCGTTGCCTCATGCTCGCCGCCCGTGCTTGCCGTCCACTCCCCGTGCTCCGCTCCACGCTCAACACTCACCGGTCGGCGACGTAGAAGGAGGCCATGGTGGCAACCATGGCGAGCATCGCCGACATCGGGGCCGCAGCGACTCACTAGCTGGACAATGGAACTCCAAACAGAACCCCTCCAAGAAATGAAGAAGCCACAGCAAGAAACACACTAGTAAGAAAGAGATCAAATCCAGTGCAGAAAGCAACAAATCAAGAACCACATCACTCACGGATCCCCCAGAGATCCGGCAGAGGCTCCGAAGAGCAACATTCCAAGGCTTGGGAGCAACAGAGTAGCAGAAGAGAAGAGCGGTGTTCACCACCTCTTGCGTGAGCATAGACGGCAGCAGCAATCGCCCCGACGTGGTGCGAGGGAGGGTGCACGGAGTGACGCGTGGAGAGAGGAGGTGGCCGGCCAACCAAGAGGGCAAGGGAGGGAGGACTGGCCACAGTGTGCCAGTGCCGCACGGGGGAATGGGCGAATGGCCCGACTCAGCGACTTCGAATGGGGAATTTTGACGGGAGGCTAGGAGGGAGAGGAGTGAGATTTGGTGATTCAGTTAGTTCAACCTCTCATGTTACAAAACCGAACTGTAAAACAAAAACCGAACAGTGATTCAGTTGGTTTGGTTGGTTAATTTGGTTTGGTTTTTCAGTTTCGGTTTAAAATTGCACACCCTTAGTGATCTGGCCTCAAGGCTAGCCCAACTAGTCCATCGGACCACGGGTTGCAATGGAGAGAAGAGAGATTGGTGGTCCACGGGCCACAGCCCAGGTGGCCCGAGGCCTGGATCCGCCACTGCTCTGCTATTTTGTAGGATATTTTGAAGGAGAAGACCACCGCCACATTATGATTGAAGCTGGAGCAGATTTTCATAACGAAAAATCTAACCAGTAACATACATTTGAAATAGAAGCTTTATTTGCACAAGATGGTAGAAAGCGGATTACTATTGAACCACCTGATAGCACTCAAAGAAATAGTCTTGAATTTCGAGTCTACAGAGGGAAAATAGAAAGATGAAGATTCGGATCTTATTTTTTTATGTTGTCTGCCTAGTTTGTATTGAGTTTAAACGACTATTCAAGAAGCAAAATCTTGAGTAGAAATTATAAAGTGAGATCGAAATCCAGAGGAAGGTACAAGTCATGCAAGTATTGCAAGAAAGATGTACATAACATATCCAAGTGTTAGTGGTTAAAGAAAAAGAAGAAAAGAAATAACAATTCTAAAATAGATTAACAAAAGGATGAACCTAAAACCACTATTGTTACTAAGCAAGATTCTAGTAGTGATGTTCTCGTTGCCATTGCTGATGATTCCAAAACCGACAATGAGTAGATACTTGATTTAGTATGTATATTCTACATGAGCCCGAATCGTGAGTGGTTTGTTAACTATGAAGTTATACCAAATGGATCTTTATTGATGAGTGATAATTCATCATGCAATATTGCAAGTATTAGTTCTATACAGATCATGATGTTTGATGGCATTGTTAGAACTTTATCGGATTTTCGACACATTTCAAGTTTGAAGAGAAGTTTTATCTTGCGTGAGTACTCCTGATGCTAAAGGGTACATGTATTCAGGTGGAGGTGAAGTTCGAAGGTCTCCAAAAGTTCTCTTATTGTGATAAAGAGTGATATGAAGTCTGCCAATCTATATCATCTACGAGGCACTATAATTTCGATATTCTGTTGTTGCCTCAAACAAATCATCCGATTCTTATACTATTAACCTTTGGCATATGTGTTTGGGGTATATGAGTGAAGCTGGCATGATGAAGTTATGCAAAAGATAACTCCTTGATGGTCAAAGCATCGACAAGTTAAAGTTTTATGAATATTGTGCATTTGGCAAACAAAAGAGGGTAAACTTTAGCACTACAACTCACTTTACAAAAGACATTAGATTTTGTTCACTTTGATTTATGGGGTAATCCCATGTTCCGTTGCTTGGAGGTGCTAGCTATATGTTTACTATCATTGATGATTACTTGAGAAGAGTTTGGTTATATTTCCGAAAGCACAAAATATCATCCCTAGTACCACTCAATAAAATGGTATGGCCAAATGGATGAATAGAACCATAATAGGGAAGGTACATTGCATGTTATCTAACTTTGGATTATCAAAGAGTTTTTTGACAGAAGTCACTTCCACTATTTCTTTTTTGATCAACCAGTCACCAAACCTAGCAATTGATAAGAACACTCCAATTGAAGTATGCTTTAGTTCTCTAGCAGATTATTCGAATTTGTGAATATTTGGTTATTTTACTCATGTTAACAATGTAAATTAGAGCGTATAGCTGTTAATTGCATTTACCTTGGTCATAAATCTGCTATGAAAGACTATAAATTGTGAAATCCTGAAACCAGAAATTACTAGTAGAAATGTTACTTTTGATGATTCTGCTATGTTAGATGCTACACTATCTATTGATATTCCTGTTGAGAAGCCATAGAAACCAAGTATTCAAGTGGAGCATGCTATTGATTCAAGATCTACACTAGAAGCCGAAAACGAAAATATGCAAGATGTTCCTTTTGTTGTGCAACCAACACAATGTTTCATTCTAGCCGACAGACCTAAGACAAATATTTGAGCTCCTAAGAGATTGGTTGGAGAAGTCAATGTTGTAGCTTATTGTTTGAATGTAGCAGAAGAAATTGAAGGTAAATGCAATCTTTCGAGAAGAATAGCACTTGAGAACTGATCAAGTTGCCAATTGAGGATAATTATTAACTGTAAGGCCTTGTTTGGGAGACCCAATCCTGGCCAGGATCTCTATGGATGGGCTGGGATTTTAGACTAAAATTTCGGCCCATCTACAGGGATCCCGGCCGGGATTGGGCCTCCTAAACAAGGCCTAAATGGATATTTAAGAAGAAAGAAGGAGTTTCACCAACCGAAGATGTTAGATACAAGGCAAGACTCGTTGCTAAAGGATACAGCCAAATTCTAGGTATTAATTTCACAAGTGTTTTCCCCAATTGTGGAGCATAATTCTATTCATACTTTACTCAGCATTGTGGCTGTGCATGATTATGAGCTTGAGCAATTAGACGTGAAAACTGTATTCTTACATGGAGAACTAGAAGGAGATATTTATATGGAGCATCCAAAAGGTTTTATAGCTCTAGAAAATGAGAGAATTTTGCTTGCAACTGTCTTTAGTGTTATGTCCATAATCAAATGATGAAACTAAGAACATGTCTAGTGTTTCATATACCAATGCATTTGGATTACTTATGTATGCTATGGTATATTCTCATCCGACTTATCTCAATTTAGAGTGTTGTCAGTGATACATGGAAAATCCTAAAAAAGAGATTGGAAAGCAATTTAATGATTTTGCTGGAGATTTAGATAAGAGAAGATCTCTTCTTGGTTATATATTCACTGTCAAATGATGTGCAATTAGCCAAAAGACACGTCTGCAAGCTATTGTTACCTTGTCTATTATATAAACTAACATATAGCTACTTCTGAAGCTTGCAAGTACGTCGTTTGGCTAAGAAGTTTGTTTATTGAGCTTTGTCAAAGTACATCTCGCACTATAATTTTCTGCGATAGTCAAAGTGCTATTTGCCATACAAAGAATTAGATGTTTCATGAGAGAACGAAGCATATTGATATCAAATACCACTACATTCGAGGTGTCATTTCTCAAGATGATATTAAAGTTAGCAAGATAACTAATCGTGATAATCTAGCTGATATGTTGACAAAACTAGTTCGTACAGCTAAGTTTGAGCTTTAACTAGACTTAGTTGGTATCATTCACTTGTTCATGCTGATCTAGTTCGAGGAGCTTCATATTTTATTTTGAGTATTTTATTTTGCTACAAGAGGAATTCTTCTTAGAGTGGAGATTATTGAGTTTCAGTATGATAAATTTGTTTCCCACGTATCTTAAATCTACTCTTCACAGAGTTGCGATACTTGTATTATTTGTTTCGTCTGCTCGTTTCTTGTTTCTAGTTCTCTAGGTAAACCAAATCTCTCTTCATTTCTCAAAAAAAAAAAAAAAATCTCTTCGACTTAAGCTCATCAAACCTAATGAGCATAGGCTATATTTTAAATATGCTTTCATGATTTCATCACTCTCAATCTCCATTAAACTGAACCTCCAGGGATGCTTTCAGACATGTACTAGTATATTGGGCTGATGGTCAGATAATTTTTTTTAACCACTGAGCTCTGAAAGGAAGCAACTGAGTAGTTTCTCCCATATAGACAGAACGATTTTACTATCTGAGAGGGGAAGATGTGAAAAAGCTAAATCTTCCAGGAGAAGCAGCAGCTACGAAACATTTACCAATACCTGTGCGCTATCCCTATAAAATACTGTGAGGACCCTCCCCAAATAATCCCATTATTAATCATAAGCATGTTGTAATTATCATTAGCATTAGTCTTAATCATGATCCTTAATTAAGCAGGAGGATAGTCATTAGTAGCTAATTAACATTAATGCAATGGCATGCATGCATCAGCATATAGTCAATTAGTTTCTGCATGCAAAAGGAGGTGTTGGCAGTATATGAAGTGTGCTGGCAGTGCAGGAGGCGTGTGGGCAATGCAGGAGAGTGATAAGGGGAGAGAGAGGCAGTAAAGTTGCTTGTGAGTGCTGGCATCTGCATGTTGGGATGTGGCAGCAAGAGAGGGAGTGCTGGCAAAAGATGGTGTGCTGGCATTTGCATGTTAGGAGGTGGCAGCCAGAGAGGGACCTGGTAAAAGGGAGAGAGAGAGTAGTAAAATGTGCCTGAGCTCTGCTGCTACTGCTGTAGTACAGCCAAAATCAGCACTCTAGAACCAGAGTTTTTACTTCTTTCATCTCCTCAACGAAGCAGCCAACAGCCATGTCCTTTCTTTCTTCTGCATAGCCACCAGAAACCTCATTTCTTTCTATCTTCCCAGCTGAAAGCAAGCAGCCAGACAGCCTAGCACAAACACATCCAGAACATCACTAGAGTTCATCCCCTTGTCCATTTCAATCAAGAGCAAGAAAAGGTGGCAATCAAGAATGGCCATCCAGTAGCAAGAAGGAGAAGAATCAAGCCAGGATCCAGCAAGAAAAGGAGCTAGAAGAGGAGTTCAAGCAGCCAAGAAGCAAAGCAAGAAGGAGAGTTAGAGGATTCGGCCACCCTACACTGCATCAACTCAACTCTAGTCCTAGCCACAATCCATTTCAGAACCAAATCACAGGAAAGCCAGTAAGTATCCTGTGCATGCCTAGAGTTGGTTATAGCAGCAGATTTCTAGAGGCATTAGCTAGAGTAAATAGAAAGGGTAGTAAAGACTTAGCTCTTGGGGAAAAGGGAGGGGAGTAGTTAGCGTGAGGGAAGTAGATGTTGCCAGCCAGGAGGTGGAGTCGCCAGGAGTAGTGGGCCTGGGAAGCTCAGTCCAGAGAAGGACCAAGAGAAGGGGGAGAAGTGGGGGAGTTCGGCTGTGCCTAACAGAAAAGAAGAATGCAGCAGAGAAGGGAAAGAAAGAGTAGGGAGAAGGAAGAAAAGGAGAAAAAGAAAGAAGAGAAAAAGGGAAAAATGAAGAAATGTGGAAAATGAGCAAGATCAGTACATGCATACTAGCAACCTTAACATATTCTGCAATAGATTATTAATGGTAGATCATGAAAACAGACACGCATGCATGCGCATAAATATAGTCATTAACAATATTAGTAACATTAAGTGATTAAGTAGCTAATGAATTAAGTGGAGCATACATGGCATATAAATAGAAATCATCAGAATATGAAAAGGAGCATATCAATAGTAGGACCAGTTGGACATCTAAGCTCATATGTAATAAATGGTTGTAGATTAATAAGATTATAAAATTTTCAGGACAAGAACAGAACTTGCTCGACAATCAGAGCCTGTTTTCGAGCGAGGTCGAACATTCAGAGTTTATTCCAGGCAAGCAAATCCATTGACCATGTGTTATTAAAATGTTTTAACGGTTTTATCTCTTTATCAAACATTCACTGCATGGAAAAGTTAATTTAATGGAAGTAATAAAATGATGGTGTACTGGATGTGAGTGATCATGAGATTGGACTTGGATTATGAAAGGATAAATTGGAGCTGCTGTTGAGTTATAAATTTAGCTAATGTTGGAATGGCGTGTGTTACTATGGATGGTAGAGGATGCCGATGAGAAGGATGTTTGCCGGCGGGATCCTCTACATAGGCTATGATATAAGTTTCAACAAACTAACACTTGGGCAATGAGCCATAAATCTAGTATCAACCATGGTGTGTGAAATCGGCCAGAAAGGGTTGTCCTACAAAGGTATTAGAGCTCTCCACCTTGGGTAAGTATAAAGGGTGCTCTTTGGGAAAGGCCGGTATGCCCAAAGGAGCGAGAACCAATTGACGGCGGTATATTTGAAGCGATGGAGTACTCTGGTTGAGAGGGAGTACAAGCAGTATCTTGGAGTTGTGTGGCGACTGGGATAGGTGTCACAAACTCAAGGTACAGTGGAGAACTAATACTAGAGTAGCGATAAGCGTTACAGGGCATCTCTTGTGGGTGTCACTATGGGTAAAGTGATACAAACTGCTGTAGGTAAAAATCTTGAATTCAAACCAGTCTCTTGGATTAGAGACTATGGAAGCTTCGGCTATCTCATATACGGTGTTAGTAGAGTTTTCTAAAGTCATAAAATTTACCAACCCTTTAATCCAAACTTAATTATTGTAAAGGATACTTGATAAAGGTGATTTTGGGATGGGATAGAGTAAGAGAGAGTATTACAGAAAAGGGGAAAATCACTTCTGCATTCATATATAATACTGTTTGCTGAGTACCCAGTACTCACCTTGCTTAATCCTCCCCTTTCTTAGAAGGTGAGTCATATGGACAACCTTCCGAGGTCTGGGGTGAGGACTGTGCGCAGGACCAGGACGTATCGGAGGGTGACTACTACTACTACTATCAGGAGCAGTAGAGGGACTAGTAGGCCAAACCCCAGCTCTAGCAGACCCTCAGGAAATAGGAGGTCACAATAGTTATCTATATCTTTTGCTGTAATCAAGTTTATGTAAATTAAGGTAATGTATTGGACAATAGCCCTGCGTGGCTTATGGAATGTAATAAAGGAATTCCATTGTATGTCTCTAATTATTGTTCTGCTGCAATACTCTGTATACAGTATAGTAATTAATAAAACATCGGAAAAGTTTGCTGTTTTGCTAATTACTGTGCTGAGATTCGTGTAGTTAACTCTAGGTGACAGATGTTACCAGGGGTTAATTATATGGGTCGTCACAAATACCATCCGTGTAGCCAATATATCACCAGTCAAGAACTTGGAAGCAAGAATGGGTGAACCGGTTAAGGTCATCGGCGCTTTTGGCAGTGGATTCAGCCACCGTGCCGAAGTGGCCCTTTGCCTGAAAGGAGTACCTTATGAGCTGATCCCAGAGGACCTGACCAACAAGAGCGAGCTGCTGCTCAAGCACAACCCCGTCCACAAGATGGTGCCTGTGCTCCTCCACGGTGAGCGGTCCATCGCCGAGTCCCTTGTCATCATCGAGTACATCGACGAGGCCTTTGATGGACCATCCCTCCTGCCGACTGACCCCTACGCCCGGGCAACGGCACGCTTCTGGGCACAGTTCATCGATCAAAAGGTAAACTTTTTATGCCAAGCAGATGAATTCCAGTTAAGTTGTAGACACTGGCAATCCTTACCGAATATTGTACTGCAGTTTGCAAGGCCGTTCTGGTTGTCGTTCTGGTCGACGGACGTCGACACGCAGAAGGGTTTCTTGAAGGAAGCTAAGGAGAACCTGTTGCTCCTGGAGGGGCAGCTCAAGGGGAAGAAGTTCTTCGGTGGCGACGCCATTGGCCTCGTGGACATAGCTGCCAGTGGGCTAGCTCATTGGCTTGGAGTCTTCGAGGAGATTTGTGGGGTGACCTTGGTCACAGATGAGGAGTTCCCTGCTCTGTGTCAGTGGGCGAAAGGCTACGTCAACGATGATGCTGTGAAGCAGTGCCTGCCGGGCAGAGATGAACTGGTCACCTTGTTCTCTGCATGCAAGGAGATGTTCCGAGCAATGGCAGCGCTGCAGAAGTGATTCGGACTTATCGGGGCGAGAATATGGTAGTGACTGATGGATTGTATGACATGTTAGTAGTGACTTGATGTGCCGGGAAATGGAACAAGTTATTACAAGCGATGCGCCTGATTTCTATGTAATTTCCATTGGAGTGTAAGTGTGTTTTGCTTTCTTGGATACGGAAATAAAATATGGAGCAGCAGGATGGTGTTTGTGTTTCTTAATTTCTCTATTCAGGGTGCAATGACAATTACTACTAGATTTAAACATGGTGCTCTGATTGTGTAATTTACTGGTTATGACTTTCTGGGTTTTATCCCTTTTGCTGTTACTTCGTGAGTTTGGATGTAATTTCTGGAGTCCTACGAGCAACCTTCCAAACTGCTGTACCGTTTGTTAGTTTTAAAATAAAATAAAAGGAAAGGTTTTTTTACCGCCCTCTTCGGTCTAAAAATTACTACTAAATTGTGCATCTAGCATAATGTGGTGCAATCATACGGTTTAGAGAACATTACCCAGAGGATATCTGCTGGCGACCGGACAGAAACTGAGTCGATAGAGGCGTCCTCCCTGCATCATGGTAAATCACAAATCGCTACTCCCAACTAGTATCAGATCACCTCTTGTGAATATATACTAGGCTCAAACTTACCAATAAACAAAGTGTGTTAGTTTCTGTATGCAGCAAATTCGCATAGCCAAGATAATGTGACCAGAGCTGAGCAACATCGAAGCAAAATGCCATAATAGGTTATATTAGCTGTTCCAAGGAGACCTGGACAACAAGGGACAGTGGTATTCTTTTTTATCATCATTTCAACCAGATAAATTAGTGACTTTTCTTGACATTTGGATGAACTTCGATATATGTGGGTGTTTGCACCGAAATTTGGCAAGTGTGGTCAAAATCGGCAGGATGATGTCAACGTATCGTAATCAACGTGTGGTATGAAAAAATTAAAAGGTATTTGGTTATAATAAAGATTTTAAGGAAAAGCCGTTCAGATTGAGACCGATACGGACTATATTTTGTAACGTATTGTAACAGGATACGATCGGCCGATGGGTATAAAAGATAGTCTTAGGCAAACGAAAACACACACAATCCAATCAATGAATACTCTACTTTTGTTTTTTTTTGTCGACTAGGGGTAGCTCCTGTAATTTAGACTCTTGTAACTTGATTTGATCAATAAAGTTTCACATCACCGATTGTTGATTATCTTCTGTTACGTCCATCAGGTTTGATTATCTCTGATCTTGTTACGCATCGCCTTTCTCGGAGTCAATCTACATTTATCCTTTGATTAGCTTTAATCGGCTAATTAGACCTATCAGTCATCCGTGATTCGGTCGGCTTCTTAGCTGATTAGATCTAAGCTGATTGATCTCCAAGATCGGTTTTGAACGTATTTGATATTTTTCTTACCAATTGCAGGATCAAATCGGTTGGCACGTCTTGAACCTTAAAACCCGGTGTTCGTCAGGTGTATTGAGGCCGATACACTGAATGGGTGTCCAATTTCGTTCCTGTTATGAAAAATGGTAAACTCATGGTATACGTCGATTTTAGAGATTTAAATAAGACCACTTTGAAAGATGAGTATCCGATGGCCATAACCGATATGCTTATCGATGCCGCATCGGGAAATAAGATCATTAGTTTTCTTGATGGTAATGCCGGATACAATTAGATATTCATGGCAGAAGCCGATATCCCAAAAACAGCCTTCAAATGCCCTAGGACCTTGGGGTTGTTTGAATGGACGGTGATGACGTTCGGCTTAAAAAACGCTGGTGCAACATATCAGTGTGCTATGAATTTATTTTTTTCATGATTTAATCGCTCAAATTGTAGAGATCTACATTGATGATGTAATTGTGAAATCTAAATAAGATGAGCAACATTTAGCCAACTTAGAAACAGTCTTCAAGAATACAAGAGCGCACCGTTTGAAAATGAATCCCCATAAGTGTGCTTTTGGCATGTCGGCTTGTCAATTCTTAGGCTTCATGGTTTATGAGAAGGGAATTGTAGGCTTCATGATTTATGAGAAGGGAATTGAGGTCAATCAAGAAAGAGTAAGGGCCATAGCCAAGATAAAGCCGCCAACGTGCAAAAATGAGTTACAGAAGTTGGTTGATAAAATCAATTATCTACGATGCTTTATTTCAAACCTGTCTGGCCGGTATTTGTGCATTTACCCCGTTGCTAATGTTGAAAAATAATGAAGAGTTTGTATGGGGAGCTGATCAACAAAAGACTTTTGATGATATCAAGGGGTATTTGACCAACCCTCCAGTTTTGGCTACACCACAGAAGGGCATACCATTTAAGTTGTACATATCAGCTGAGAAGGAGACCATCGAAGCGGTGTTGGCACAAGAAGTTGATGGCAAAGAGAGAGCGGTCTTCTATTTAAGCTGACAATTGCTTAACACTGAGATCAAGTATCCTTTCATAGAGAAGCTGTGCTTATCTTTATATTTCGCTTGCACAAAATTAAGGCATTATATTTTAGCGTCGGCTTGTAAAGTTGTCTGACAAACTGATGTTATAAAATATATGTTTTCGGCACCGATTCTACGAGGTCAACTTGGACAGGTTATAGCCGATTTTATAACGGGATGTGAAACTTCTATCAATTTAGTGTCCATAGCCCCGTGGCAGTTGTATTTTGATGGATCGGTATATCGGGAAGGTGATGGTATTGGTATAATACTTGTGTCCCCAAAGGACATAGTTTTGAGTTTGCATTCCGACTAAATTGCCGATGCTCTAATAATCAGGCGGAATATAAGGCGTTACTTAGAGGCCTACAGTTACTCAAAAATATTGGAGTAAACACTATCGAGGCTTATGGAGATTCTTTGTTAATTGTACAATAGGTCAGGGGAGAGTATAATTGTTACAATGAAATTCTAGCTAAGTACTTAGACCAATGCATTATCATAATCAGTTCATTCACATCATTCTTTATTGATCATATTTCTCGAGAGATGAATGAAAGGGCCAATGCATTAGCTCAGCAAGCAACAGGCTATAAGATTCTTGGTCGAATTGAGGATTATGAGCCGACTGGTAAAATGATAAAGTGTGTAGACGTTGTCGATTGGAGGACGAAAATAATGGAATATCTAATTGACCCATCTAAGCCAACGGAGAGAAAAATCAGGCAAAAGGCTTTGAAGTATGTAGTCCTTGACAACACTTTGTATTTTTAGACATTGGAAGGTTTGCTGCTAAGGTGTCTTGGAGCCGATGAAGCCAAGGTGGTGATGGGTGAAGTGCATGAAGGCATATGTGGATCTCACCAATCGGCTTATAAAATGAAGTGGCCTTGGCCATTTAGAGGTTGGGGTATAGACATAATCGGACAAATATTCCCTGCTTCAACTAAAGGCCATAAGTTTATTTTGGCCATGACTGATTATTTCTCTACATGGGTTGAAACCACACCACTTTAAAAAATTACTAGTGTTGAGGCCATCGGATTTGTCGATGAACATATTATTCATTGGTTTGGAATCCTACAAACCATCATGACCGATCAAGGAACAATATTTATGTCTGATGAGTTTCAGGAGTTTGCTAGAAGTTTGGGGATCAAGCTGTTGAATTCATCATCGTATTATGCTTAAGCTAATGGTCTTGATTAAGTTGATTAAAAGAAAAATTGATAAAAAACTAAGGAATTGGCATTCAACATTGTCAGAATCACTATGGACGTATCGGCTAACGTATCATGGGGCAACGAAGCTTTCACCCTACCAGCGAGTTTATGGTCAAGAAGCTATTTTGCCAATAGAGATTTGACGAATACTCATACCAGGGATACCCCCAGCAGGCCGGAACACCAAATGGGCCATCTCAGGCCCAGCTCTAGCCGAAGGCCTCGTTGGGCCACGAAGGATCCTCGGCCTCGACCTGGCCTCGGGTCGGGCGCCCCAGTCTCGACACTGGCCTCGGGTCAGGCGCACCGCAGAGCCAGACCTGGCCTCGGGTCAGGCGCCCGTGAAACTCAGACCAGCCATAGGTCGGGGCCCCAATGAGCTCCGACTCAGCGACCTCCGCCACGTCACCGGTCGACCTCAAGCTTGTCACCTGCCCCGTGGACACGACAGCCATGCTGGGGCAGGTGGCTCCTTCCCAAGGTGGCCAGGGGGCCACCAAAGTCAAGCGCCAGTCCCTTCACCCCGTCGTGCACAGTGGAGAGACGCGCTCCCTCTGGCGATGCGAGCAGCAGAATATGCGTCGACATCGGCAGCGTCAGAGAGGCAGTCGCCCCTTCCCGACGGAACGCCGCTCGCTGTGTCTACCAACCCAGGTATGGGATGAGCAGAACTCGATATACGGGACCAAGACCAGGACTCTCGGGCATAGTACACCCTACTTTTCTTTTCCAAACTCCGTGTAACTGCCCCTCCGCCTATATAAAGGGAGGCAGGACCCTCAGGGAAGGGGGATCCGAACTCACTCGAACATATCGGAGCATAGGCAAGCTCATACGAGCAGACCAAAGCACTCACGAGCACTTACGAACGAACGGCTCTAGCTCACTCCGACCTCACTCACTCATACGAGGCGCTCAAGGCCTGCCCTTAGCCCTCGCTTGTAAACACCGTGCAGTCCTCTGCATCCAAAGCAATACATAACCACCACACGAACTGGAAGTAGGGACATTCAGCCTGAACCAGTATACTTCCTGAGCTCCCTGAGTCAACCATTCAAGGAGAGGGAACGCGCGGCCCCTTAACTTACAAATTTACTTGCCGGTTCACGAAACACCGACAAGATTAATATTGATTCCATAAGAATAGCCAGGCAAAATAATTTGTCGGCTCAAGAGTATAGAGATTTGATGATAGATAATTTGGATGATTTGGTAGTTACAGTTGCATACTTTAGATCGGCTTAAGAAGAATAAAGTAAGGGTTGCTAGAGCATACAACAAAAAGATTATATCTAAGTCTATTTTAGTTTGGAAAACTATTTTACCTGTTGGTTCTAGGGATAGCCGATTTGGTAAGTGGTCACCTACATGGGAAGGGCCGTATAAGGTAAGTCATCTTGTTGATGGAAATTCCTACATACTTGAAACATTGGAAGGAATTGTGCTCCCCAAGGCGATCAATGAAAAATAATTGAAGAAATACTATTTTAGCATTATTTCTAATCGGCTATAATAGTTTGTCAGTTGAAGGGCCAAATTAACTCGATGCAGTTAATTTTGGCTAAGTATAACAACAAATCAAGCATAAAATTAAAATTAGTTACATAGCTGATTAATGACGTATTTAAGCATTACAAAAGTATTCCAATATGCTACCGCTCTAGAAAGTAACATTACATCCATTGCAGAAAGCAAGTTACAGGCTAGAGACTTGATGCCTAGCATCTAAAGTAGATAATGCACCCATGGCCTTAGCGATGATCAACTGCACCTCTTTAACAATTTTGTGATCCTCTTTGGCGTTGTCAGGCACAGTGACCACCTTAGCTGATTGTGGAACATATGGATCTGGGTATCTGGCTAATGGGCCGACCGGATCAGCCCAAGGGGGTGGGCCGAGCCCACCATGCAGAAAAGGAGAGCTTCTGGAAGGTCTCAGCCGTGCCAGACAAAAAGAAGATTGGGAGACGGAAGCGACAAGAATGGGTAGACAGCACCTGCACCCCTGCAATGGGCGGCTCTGCTCCTGCATGCTCTTGTGCTGGTCGGGCTGACTCTGGAGGACGGTCTTATTCTTGCTTCCAACTACCTCTGCTGCTCCTGCTGCACCCCCAACAACCCCTACGGCTGTGCCAGGGCGACCCTTCCTCTGGCATATAAAGAGAGAAGAAGCCCTAGGAGAGAGGAGAGAAAAATCTGTAAGAGAGAGCTTGTAAACAAGAACATTCACATTTTACACCAGAAACAACGAATGCAGGACTAGGGTGTTATCTCCATTGGAGAGCCCGAACCTGGGTAAAAACCGCCTTGCGTCTTGCATTACCATCAGACTCAGATCTTCCGCCTTGCCCCATTCTCTTTTCTTCATTGCCGATCACAACCATCGACACTAATTACTCTGTAACTCCCACAGTAGCCAAAGCAAAATCATGCTTCTGTTCCTTAATGGATGAGGTTATTGCAGCGAGCCTGACTTGGCCGTCAGTTATTTGCTTAGTCAAGGTGGTCAGTTTTTCTTCAAGGAGCCTTTTGGTCGATTTCAACTTCTGAATAAGTTGAAATGGCCACCTTGTTGGTTTTGAGGGCCAGAGTGTCTTCATTAAACTTTTTCTTCTTAGCCTTGGCCTCAGCCACCATCTTGTCAAGAAACCTTTGATTGGCTTCCTATGCCTCCCTTTGGGCGATCCTAGCCCTAGCTGCTACAACCTCTGCCCTTTTGCTATCCAAATGGCAGACGGTTAGGAGAGCGTTCATAGTCTTCGGAGGGAGATCAGCTTCCACAGGAGCCATGGTGTCCCGAAGGGGCTACATGTTGTTTAGGAGGTCAGCTTCGGGCTGTATGACTTGGTTAAAGAGTTTGTTTAGTCTCTCTTGCATGCCCATGCTGAAGTAACCACGGTCGATACTTCCTTCAATACTCCAAGGATTTCCCTGATGTCGGTGGGGTAATCATCTGTGGCTACGGCATCTAGATCTTCTAGGTCTTCTAAGGTAAATCCCAATAGATTCATCGTGTCAGACAACACTGGAGGGAGAAGCGATGGGGCCGGTGGCGTCGGTTGAGAAGAAGGTGGCGAGAACCTCTAGGGACACGCCAGGCAGATCGATCAAAATGTTCGCCACCTACATGGATGAGGTCTAGCTGAAAAAAGGGATTAAAGCGTGTTAGGCTGACAGATGATAATACTCATCATATAGAAACCCATCAAGAGAATAGTAATTTACTCCTTCGGTAGCCAATGCATGATGTGAGCTTTCACCACTCTGCTCTTGAGGTTTGGAGCATCTTTTAGCGGGGCCATTGTAGATTTGGCCTTCTTCTTCTCTAAAATTTAATCGCTAAGAGTGAGCCCCTAGAAGAAGGATAAAAGCAAGTAATAGACAAGTAGAGCCCGCTTACTAGGTTGTTGTTGTTTCTCAATGTCCAATAATGATGGACTCTGTATGCCTAGGGTACCAGAAGAGTACCCAGTTAGGCCAGTTGACTGGTGCAGCCTATTAGATTGGTGGCCGCTACCCCACGAGGCAGAAGTTGGTTTCTTGCCAGCAGCTTTAGTCTACGAAGGAGTAGAGAGTTGATTAGTAAAAATACTTGGACAAAGTCAAAAGATGAAGTGAAAATTTCATTTAGCCAATACCTCTCCAGTAATATCTACTAAACTTGTGTTAATATACCCGAAGGAGCTAGATTTGTCGCTCGAATCACTGTCAGACATTACCATCGGCTCAGGTAGATTTGGGAAGAATGCATTAATAATAGCCGACGGTATTCTCTCCAAGAATAGTGCTTCTACGATTGATAGCCACCAAGAAGAAAAGTGGCATGTCTGACGAGTATTCAGGAAGAAATGCGGCAAGTCATTAATTTGAAGCTCGTCAGCTATCTCCAGTACTATATTGGCCGTGGTTGCGTTGCGAACATGAGCTCTTGGCTGAAGCCAATCAAGAAGTGGGAGACTTGGGATCACTTGCCCGAAACCTAGCTGCCTAGCATGGATGGAGGGGTGGTAAAATTTGTAGGAAGGCTAAAACGTTCGATTTAGTATTGAAGCCAACATGAAAAATATTTGGAGAAATGAAAATCTTGTAAAAGTTCAAGGCCTCTGAGGCATCAAGGAACTATCGGATTCTAGATGCAAGAATGATGGTCATGGAAAATCGGCCACTCCACTATAACTGAAGAAGTCCTGTTTCTTCATTATCGAGCTAAAGAAAGAAAGCTAGGTACTTTCTTGAGCCGATGGGCATAATCCTTGTCTCATTCCTAGAGCACATCATAAATCTTTCCCTATATGATTGATTGGCTCTAAATTGAGGAATCTCGCCCTCTAGAGTGTCTTCTCATGAAAATGATGTATCTTCTGAAGGATTTAAGTTGAATCATCGGCTGAACAGGTAGTACAGCAAGATTTGAATGAACCAAAGGGATCCGCCTATGTTGTCGACAGAAAAACTAGCGAACCCCATAAAATGCTGACTCCTCATTACGTACATCATCTGGTATACTGCTCTCAATAGCATCTTTCCTAGGGCTAGCCGACGGTCCTCCACTAGTTGCTTTGCTATGGTTTGGTAAACCTGAGTCAGCCCAAGAGAAGCACCGCAGAATAGATACCAATCTAGCCAGAGGTTGAGAAAAGCCACATGTTTTTGTCCGATACTGGCCCATGCACTTTGTTGTTGCTGCTGATATACTTAGTCAACCATTCGCCTTTGGATCTGTTAAGTTTGTACTTGGGCTTGGCACTATAAGTCGATATTTGCTCTCCATCTAGCCTTAGGCAACATAATTCAGCCACATCCAGGAGAGTTAGGCTGACAAGATCGGTGTGAAACATAAAAACGTTAAATGTATCCAACCAGAAATAACAAGCCATGGTCACTAAAGGATCATTGGCTGGATCGGCTAAGCAAAGGGGAAGGTACTCGGCTATCCCTATTCTCTCCCATATCTCTTTCTTCTAGGCTGCTACCTGATGTACTAGCTCTTCCATCCTTTAAGTGCCGTCAGCCAAGCCCTAAAGCTCTTACTCCAATCCTTTGTATTAAAGCCAGCAGTCGATAATGGGAGATGAGGGACTTCTTCATTTATAACTGTATCAGAATCTAAACTTCCTACCGGCCCTAGGTAGAATTGGTCATTGCTGTCAGGGATCGGAATGAGTACCTCGGTAGAATCCATTCAGTCAATCTCGGCGGAAAGCCGATTGAGAGGTGAAGGAAACGAGTGCCGAGGGACTTGTTAACTAGAATGAAGAAGCCAATTGCAGATGTTCAGAGAGCTTAAGCATGTGAAAATGACCGTGCGGAGGATGTATATTTGTACGAAGGGTAAAAATGTGAAACGGCAGGAAGGATTTCGATGCGACACGTGCAATTAAAACGTACGATACACATATCGAGATTTTTTACGGCGCTATTAATGCAGAAGATTTCCTGCCAAGCCAATGTCGTACAAGCTGATGGTTAAGATTTTTGGAAGATAACAAATTATGTCCTAAAAATGGGGGCATATGTTTGCATCGAAATTTGGCAAGTGTGGTCAAAATTGGTAGGATGATGTCAACGTATCATAACTGACGTATGGTATGGGAAAATTCAAAAATATTTGGTCATAGTAAATATTTTAAGGAAAAACCGTCTGGATTGAGGCCAATACGAATCGTGTTTTGTAACGTGTTATAATAAGATACGATCGGCCGATTGGTATAAAAGATAATTATAGACAAACGAAAACACACACAATCCAATCAACGAATACTCTACTTTTTTTTTGTCAACTAGGAGTAACTCCTGTAATTTAGACTCTTGTAACTCAATTTGTTCAATAAAGTTGCGCATCGCCGATTGTTGATCATCTTTAGTTACGCCTATCAGGTTTGATTTTCTCCGATCTTGTTGTGCATCACCTTTCTCGGAGTCGATCTACCTTTATCCTCTGATTAGCTCTAATCGGCTAATTATACCTATCAGTCATCCGTGATCCGATGGCTTCTTAGCTGATTAGATCTAAGCCGATTGATCTCTAAGATCGGCTTTGAGCGTATTTTATATTTTTTTACCGATTGCAGGATCAAATCAGTTGGCACGCCTTGAACTGTAGAACCTAGTTGACGAATACTTATACCAGAGGTACCCCACAGCAAGGTCTCGATCGGGTCATGAGGGACTCTTCGCTGCTGCCAGTAGTCGGAGGGAGCGCCCGACCGTGCCACAGGTCGAACTCCTCATGACCCTTGGCCGGAGCCGGTCGGGGCTCCCGAAGCTCAGACCAGTGCGCAGACGGAGTGCACGCAGCCTCCGACCCGGCCACTGGTCGGGCCCGGCAAAGTCCCGTCTCAGCAACTCCGGCCACGTCATCGATCGACCTCGAGGTTGGTCAACCCCCGTCTGAACAAGACGGTCATGCAGGGATAAGCGAACCTTCCCAAGGCAACGCCCAGAGAGGTCACGCCAGGGCGCCTACTCGACAAGCACACAGAGGACAGAGCGCACCTTCCCAGCGTGGCGCCGCTAGCTAACTCTGAAGCGGGGCATAGGCAGCTAAACACGCCAAACCATCATGACATATATGGGGACACAGTCACTCTGAAAACCGCCGTCGGATCGCTAAAGAATAGTGCGCCCGGTAGCTCTCCTCTCCGAGTCTCGTGTAACACGCTTCCTCCGCCTATATAAGGAGGCGGGACCTTCGAGGAGGGGCTCGCTCCTGAACACAACTCCCCGCCAATATTGCATCTCGCTCCCCGATCGGCGATCGTTCGAGGCTCTTGAGCTTCCTGCCTGAACGCAGCGCTAAGGTCTGTTCTTAACCCTCGCATGTAATCCACCATGCTTTGAGCAACGAAATCCACCACCACAGACTGGAAGTAGGGACGTTCAGCCCGAACCAGTATACATCTGAGACTCCTCAGCCCAAACCAGTATACATCTGAGACTCCTCAGCCCGATCCAGTGTACATCCGAGACTCCATGAGTCAACCATCAAGGAGAGGGAGCGCGCGGCCCCTTGACCTACAAATACGACTGCCGGTTTTACGAAACACCGACAGTTGGCGCGCCAGGTAGGGGCCTCGCGCGTCATCGTCCTCATCTCCGGACCCCCGATCATCTCCTTGATGGCCTCTTCCGCCTGCGACGGCGCGTTTTTGTGAGCGGACTAGGATCTTCGAGTACACTCAGCGGGCGAAGAAGCGGCTCCCTTCGCCACCAAAGGGTGTCCTCGGCCGCCACGCCGCTCCAAGGATCCCAGTGGGGAGGACCCTTCACCGCTACGAAGGTTCCCCAACTCGGCACCGTTCGACCTGAAGACCCAGACGGTGACATTGCACCCAGCGCGCGGAATATGGGAAGGTTAAAGCAACTCCATCTCTAAGAACCCTTCCACTGTTCCTACGACCTTCTGAAATCCTCCGAGTCGGAGGCGCCCATGACAGTGATCCCTCGGTCAAATCACGCACCTCTCGGGGCGGCGTCTGCGTGTCACCTTTGTGCTGTCCCGGCCGACCATTAGAACCTCTCAAGGGGAGCCTCCGTAGACCCAGAGTACTACGACCTACGCCCAAGTGGCTACGGTTGCGAAGTAGTACTTTGTGGGAGAAGGGGGCACGGCACCCCCGCGGGGCGTTCCCTGGTCGTTCGATGCGCTCGCGGATCGCGATTCCCGTTGTTATCTTTGCAATTTTCCCTCAAAGGATTAGCGCTGGGACCTACGCTCTAGCCGCCCCCGCGGCTCCTAAAGGCCATGATAACTCGGCGGGTGCTAATCGTGAAGGGAAGATGCAAGATACTAAGAAAGATGTCCAAAACATCGCACCACATGAAAACAAAAAAAGCGGGCGCCAGTTCCTTAGCGAGGCGTCATCACCATCCGAGCTATCGGCGCTCACGATGCGTCGCCCAGCCAGAACCTTCTCTCTGCCGCCCGCACTTCGCGGCGAATCGGGCTCGCGTCTCGCCGATCCGGCAGCGGCCACCATCGGGTCGAAGGAAGCGTCCCGGGCGCAGCAGCGAAGACGTGCTCCACGATGTCGGCAGTGACCCCGCCCCTCGCGAGCGGGCGCTCGCGCAAAGCGCAGGCGGTCGGCAAGGGCATCGGCGCTGGGTGAGGCGCGGGCATACCAGGGGTATGGTCAGCGGTCCATTCACCTCACCCCAGCGGCTCCAAGCTCCTCCCTATGCCTTGAAAGGTGGGCGAAGCCACGCAGAAGGGCCTCGCGTGAGGCCTGACTCTTGCGCGGCTCGGCGGCTCCGCCTCGGCGGCCGGCTCGAGCCAGCTGCGGCTGCGTCTCCTCGCGTCTTAGCGAAGCTCCTCCGGGCGGCTGGGCAAGGCCCTCGCTGCGCCACCGCCGCCGCAAAGTGGCCCTCGCAATATGGGCGTTGAGAGGCCTCGGTAGCGCTAATCGATCGACAGATCCGTCGTCTGGCGCCGCCAAAGGGGTGACGGGAGCGATCGGGCGTCGGAAGCCAGCGCCCGCCGTCTCCCTTGTCGTGGCGGCCGCAAAGCGCCCAGTATGACCGAAGCGCTAAGAGAGAAAAGGGAAACGCCCGACGTCGGTGAAAGGCGAAGCCACCGGGGCAGCAGAGAAGACTTACCCGCGGAGGAATCGATCTGAAAACCGACGAAGGCGGCGTGACCTGTCCCCGTCGCGGCACGAAGGCGGCGTCGGTCACGGGGCCTCTTGCGTCGAGGGCAGCAGGCCCGCAGCCGCCTCCCGCTTCCCAGCCATCCGGTCACCGCTGCCGTTTGCCATCTACCATTCGAGATGCTATAACCCCTTCTTTCTTGTGCTAAAACAAAGGCGCAGGGGGGTGAAGAAGTGGCAACGGCGGAAAAGAGTGACGGATCTCAAGCACTCCGTGCAGACTTTTCAAAAGCGGGCGAAGTGGCGAAAATGGCGTCACGCAAGAGGGTCAGCGCAAGACATTAACCGGCATACGAGCGGCGTGGACGCTCTCTCCATCCCTCCTACGGCGCATCGAAATACGATGGGGCGACAGGACGCTGCTTCGGGCAAACCACGGCATGACCCCTCGACTTCAGCCACTGGACTGACCGCACCAACAAAAGACGAGCCCAAACCATCACGACATCTCTAGCATGCGGAACAAAAAGCTAAGACAGTCTTTTCCCCAAAAAACTTCTTCCGCAATTGTTTTTTCATTCCGAATTTAAACACTGTGTAGCGATCACAAGCTTAGTCCCCACGCACGCTCGGGGCGTAAGCTCACGACTTTTCTGGTCGGTGACCGTCGGCTATATGGTCCTCCTAGCGGTAACCCTCTCGACCGGCGCTCGGCTTACGCCCGGTGGCTATGGTAGCAGTAATGCTCTGCGGAAGAAGGAAGTACCCATACGGTGCGATCCATAGTCGGTCGGGAACACTCCTCTCTCGCGCAAGTGCAGATGAGTGACTTATACCTCAAATTCCTGCACTCACCCGGGTCAGGCAATTCGGTCGGTATTAGATCCTTCCCAGTGTAGTCCTTCGACCCAACGCTCTGACCCCTCGCCCGGTCTCTACGGTTTGCCAGTAGTGCTGCGGAAGAAGGGAACACCCATGTGGTATGATCCATGGTCGGTCGGGAACGCTCCTGCCCCGCATCAAGTGCAAGAGAACACTTCATTCCCAAGCAAAAACTTCTTATTATCCGAGCTTTCCTAAAAGACGTTAACATACCGACCCGTGCTTGTATAACCCCCGCGGTTTTTTAATCCACGGTCATCGAATGTTCATCGTCCTGGGGAAGCACGAAGAATAAGAATCGGACCTATGGAATGATCCGACTAACCGCTTGGTTCCCCCACGATGGTAACCCTTGAGCTCGATCCACGACATTTTCGAGAATGGAAATCGCAAAAAAGCAAGGAGCGGCGATGGCGAGAGCGGGAAACGCGCCTAGCGCTCATCGCACCAAATCTGCGGTACCCTCGAAGCATGTGCAAGCCGGACAAACATCGACCGATTGCCGCCGATCAAAGCATCGCGCGTCCGTCTAAGCGTCACGACGGGCCGTTGGTGAGATGTATCGTACCCAATCATTTCAATTTTCCTTTAATTCCGCGCATATTAAATGCTTGCGAGAGCGTCGGGATATCGCTCCCGCTAAACGCCCCGCGACCTCTTGATTACCGCCTCCGGGTCGGCTCGAACCGACCCGAGGTAGGGAGAAAAAGCCCACCAGGCCCTAGCAGCCTCAAGGTGGCGAGAAGGCTTGAATGCCTCACGGTTAAGACCTGGCCGTGGGTCCCAAAGGCACGATCCACCAAGTGGATCCCCAGCCGACCCCAGCAGGCAAATGAGCGAGGGGCAAGTTCAAGGCGAACCCTCGGTGGGTCATCAGTTGGGTTGGCGGACGACCCAATCATCTTAGCTCGCGTCCGAGACCATACTTCAAACTCTCCATGGAGCCCGAAAGGGAGCGGCCAGTGCGCCCGAAGTTCTGAGCGGCTCGGGTCGTGCAGGATCGAGTAAAAAGGTTTTTATGGGTCGCCCAGCGGTCGGACACCCGACTCGAGGATCGTCGCTCGGAGATCGCTTGATCTCGAGGCCCACTGGATAACCCGTTTGTAGGTCCACGAGCACGGTGTTCGTACCGACGCATGGCAAACGCGTCTGCTCACCCCCTCGAGTCCCACACTGCGGGACGGGCGTACACGTGGGACCGGCGGTGGCCTCTCCTCCCAGATTGCCTCGCCGAAGCGAGGACTGGGATGGATGCCCTTGCCTAGCTGCGGTGTTAAACCGGCCCGACTAACTTCGCCTAGCCGAGGCGTTAAACCAGCCCAACTAACTTGTCCGGTGCGGCGTTAAACAAGCATTCGGGGCCGGAACCTCTCGTGAAGGCATCCGGACCTCCTGCAAACCACGGCGCGTCTAGCTTCTGACGTTAAACAAGCATTCGGGGCCGGAACCTCTCGCGAAGGCATCCGGGCCTCCCTGCCGACCACGGTCGCGTCTAGCTACGACGTTAAACAAGCATTCGAGAGCCGGAACCTCTCGCGAAGGCATCCGGGCCTCCCTGCCGACCACGGCCGCGTCTAGCTACGACGTTAAACAAGCATTCTGAGCTGGAACCTCTCGCGAAGGCATCCAGACCTCCCTGCCGACCACGGCCACGTCTAGCTACGACGTTAAACAAGCATTCGGGAGCCGGAACCTCTCGCGAAGGCATCCGGGCCTCCCTGCCGACCACGGCCACGTCTAGCTACGACGTTACCTGCCGACCACGACCGCGTCTAGCTACGACGTTAAACAAGCACTTGGGAACCGGAACCTCTCGCAAAGGCATCCGGACCTCCCCGCTGACCACGGCCGCATCTAGCTATGACGTAAAATAAGCACCCAAGCGCTCACACCGACCCGAGTTGGTCGAAGCCACCCAGCAAGAGAAACCCCTGATCGACTCGCCGACCCGCTCGGGGGTTAGAGCTACACCCAGGTGCGCTTCATGCATGCGGACGAAACCGATCGACGGTGGTGAATCCTACACTACCCAACAAAACCCTTTGCTCTCTGGTGTGGTCGAGAGACATCGAAGGGTCGCAAAACGAAGCCCGAGCAAGCAAAAAGCGACTACATTCAACAAAGCCGCAGGTAACATTCAACTACCGTCGCCTCCCAAAAGATCGAGGGGGCGAAACAAGAGAGAAAACAAGAAGAGCTAGGCGCCGAAGCGAAGCCGCCGACCGCCCGGACAAGGGCGTCCCTCGCACTGGCGAGCTTTGGGATGACACCGGTCAGCGCGTCAACAACGGCGGTGGCATCACGATCGATGGCGTCGAGCCTCGCCCGTTCCGCCATGGCGAGGTCGAAGACCTCCGAGACTCGCGAGGCCTCTTCGTCCGTGGCGTGGCGGCGCCTCCCCGGCTAAACACCACCGTGACGTCCCGGCCGGAGGAGGGCGATCGAGAGAAGCCATTGCAACCTGGCGCCGGAGATCCAAGATCTGAGCGAGAGCAACTACTCGGGCCCGCTTCGCGCCGCCTTATAAACATTTGGCGCGGAAGCCGAGCGAACAAGTTAAGGAAGGCATAGGAAGCCGGCGTCGCCGGCGCTGAAGAAACTATGTCGCAGAATCGAAGGTCCGTCCGAACGCCCGCGTTCCGGTCGACTCGAGACTCTTGGCGAATACTTATACCAGAGGTCCCCACAGCAAGGTCTCGATCGGGTCATGAGGGACCCTTCGCCTACGTCGTGGTCTGTAGGGAGCGCCGACCGAGCCACGGTCAGACTCCTCATGACGCAGGTGGGCTTGGTCGGGGCTCGAGGGCTCCGGCCAAGACGCGGGACGGAGTGCATGCGACCTCCGACCCAGCCGCTGGTCGGGGCCCCGGCAAAGTCCGTCTCAGCAACTCCGGCCACGTCATCGATCGACCTCGAGGTTGGTCAACCCCCGTCTGAACAAGACGACCATGCAGGGATAAGCGAACCTTCCCAAGGCAGCGTCGAGGGCGCGCGCCTGGCGCCTACTGACAAGCACACAGAGGACAGGAGCGCACCTTCCCAACGTAGCGCCGCTAGCTAACTCTACCGACAGGGCATAGCTGGCTAAACCTGCCAAACCATCATGACATATATGGGGACCTGTCAACTCTGAAGACTGCAAATCGGATCGCTAAAGAATAGTGCGCCCCAGCCGCTCTCCTCTCCCGAGTCCCGTGCAACCTGCTTCCTCCGCCTATATAAGGAGGGGCAGGACCTTCAGGGAGGGGGGCTCGCTCACAAACACAACTCCCCCCGCCAATATTGCATCTCGCTCCCCCGATCTGAGCGATCGTTCGAGGCTCTTGAGCTTCCTGCCTGAGCAGCGCTAAGGGCTAATCCTAGCCCTCGCATGTAATCCACCATGCTTTGAGCAACGAGATCCACCACCACAGACTGGAAGTAGGGACGTTCAGCCCGAACCAGTATACATCTGAGACTCCTCAGCCCGAACCAGTATACATCTGAGACTCCTCAGCCCGATCCAGTGTACATCCGAGACTCCATGAGTCAACCATCAAGGAGAGGGAGCGCGCGGCCCCTTGACCTATAAATACGACTGCCGGTTTTACGAACCACCGACACTAGTGTTCGTCAAGTGTGTTGTGGCTGATAAACCCTACTTCACGTTTTTGGCGTCAAATCGGTTGGCACACCTTGAAGCGTAGAACCTAGTGTTTGTCAGGTGTGTTGTGATTGATAAACCCTACTTCACGTTTTTGGTGTCAACAGTGGGTTTTTATTTCAGATTGATTTAATGGCCATAAAATGTGACATGCTTAGAAATAGACATCCCAATTTAAAAATAACAGGCAAGTCCAAGGTCTACCTTGCTTATCATCTTGCCCACCAAGAAACTGTGAATTAGGATTGCACTGCTAGCTCATAAACATAAAAATGCCAAACAAAGTAACCATCATCATACTACATTATATTATCTGTTTGACCTTCTCATTTGTTGATCCTACCCTCTAGGTAAATTAAATCTCTCTATGACTTTCTACTTCCCTGGCTTCTCGACTGAACCAAACTTCTAGAATGCTTTCCACGATGTATATCAGACCGAGGGTCAGAGAAATCTTTTTAATCTGTTCTTTGGATTGAAGCAACTGAGCAGCTTGTCTCATCTCACACTGAAAAGGCTGTCTTCAGTTGACTAATAAAGGATATAATAAACAAAAATTAAAGAGATCAATCCTTCTTGGAGAAGAAGCTAGGAGCGCACCATTTGAATTAAGTGTGCGGCAAGAACTGGTCGTTATCCCTATAAATACCAACATTTTGGTTTAACCGAGATATCAGCAAGCGAGAACTTGCAAGCAAACATGGCTGAACCGGTTAAGCTCATCGGCACTTTCGGCAGCCCATTTGTCCACCGTGCTGAGGCAGCCCTGCGGCTTAAGGGAGTGCCATACGAGCTGATCCCAGAAGACCTGGACAACAAGAGTGAGCTGCTGCTCCGGCACAACCCCATCCACAAGAAGGTACCCGTTCTCCTCCACGGCGACCGGGCCGTCTGCGAGTCCCTCCTCATAGTCGAGTACGTCGACGAGGCCTTCGACGGGCCGCCCCTCCTGCCGACCGAGCCCTATGACCGTGCCACGGCACGCTTCTGGGTTCACTTCATGGAGCAGAAGGTAATGATCTGTATATACATCCATGCATGCATGTATGCAGCCGTTCTCTTGTGAAGTTCTGAACACCGGTGAGTTTTATTGACTATTGTCCACCGTTGAGCAGTGCTCGAGACCGTTGTGGCTGTCGCTGTGGTTAGATAGCGAGGAGAAGACGGGGTTCGTGAAGGAGACGAAGGAGAATCTGGCGCTGCTGGAGGCGCAGCTCCAGGGGAAGAGGTTCTTCGCAGGCGACTCCGTCGGCTACCTCGACATTGCCGCCTGTGGGTTAGCTCACTGGCTCGGCGTGCTAGAAGAGGTGACTGGCGTGAGCTTGGTGGGCGACGAGGACGAGGAGTACCCTGCTCTGCGCCGGTGGGCGAAGGAGTATACTTCCAACGAGGCAGTGAAGCAGTGCCTGCCGGACAGGGAGCACCTCGCCGCCTACTTCACTGCAAAGAAGGATAAGTGCAAAATGGTAGCCAAGGCGATGCTGCAGCAGTAATTCGGTGGCAGAAGATGTTTCTGCCTGCGTGTGGGATTATTGTATGGACATGTCAGTTGTGAACGTGTGATCATACTGTACTGTGCCTGCCGGAATAAAATGGAAGTGTGGTGTCCAGGAATATGAGATCTCTCTCTTCATAGTGTGGGTATGTTTGACGCTTGCGCGCTACAGGTGGACGATCTTCTCCCCTTGCCGGTCCCAAGACTCCCAACCAGTGCGACGCTCCATCGGCCGGCCGGTTTTCTCTCGCTGTCGTCCATCCCGCGCTGGTGACGAACTTGCCACCAACACACCTGCCTTTGCAACCGGGGAAAAAAACTTTTTACTGCAAAATTTGAAAAGTTTCAACTCAATTTAAAAAACCTCCGATTGGGTATTTCAGCTTTGAACCAAAATTTTGGGGAACTTGAGAACCGAGTTAGCTCGCTTGTAAGGAGCGGTGTCGGCCGCTCAGCCCACCTGAATTCGAGTTCAGGACTAGACCAGGGTGGTGCTCATTCCCTTCTTAAGTGCAAAGCTAAGGCTCCTGGCCAAAAAATCAAAAAAAAAAAAAAAAAACGGAAACTTTTAACTAAAATTTTGAAAAGTTTCAACTCGATGTTTTCTGAACTTTCAATTCGATTTCCATCCTTGCAACTCAGAAAATTCCAAAAAACTGGCAATATATCCCGTGCAATAATTGCACGGGCACGATTTAATATAGTTCTATATTTTAACTACAACTAATATTTCAATATTCCTTGCTAGTTTTAACGTAATTCTAAACATAAACTAATATGACTTTCGTATCATATTTTTAGAATCATAATTCCTCCTTTTTCGTATAGATGTCATTTTAAATATGTGTAGTCAAAATTTGAAGACCTTGACTACTAATATAAAGAAAAACTATTTAGATTTATCACATAGAAATGATATTAATAGTTTGTTTTTTATCAAAATATTTTCCCAAGATTATCTTTTTTATATAATTTTTACTATAATTTAATTAGAAAAGGTCAATTAGATGTGTGTACCTAAGACCACTGTATCCATGTTTAGATAGTACAATTTAGTCATGTTTTAGTTTAGAGAGAGACTACTAAAGCGGTATACCGTTGGGAATCACTTCCAACGGTATACCAGGTTTCATTAGGTTCGCGGGTAAGTTTCATTACCAGGTTTCACGGGTAAGTTACATGGGTTTTATGAGGTTTCAAGTTTCATAAGGTTCGTGTTCATTAAAAAAAGTTTAGCATTGTGCTGTCTGATGAAACCTTTGGTTGAAACTTATCTATGAGACTTTTTTTAATGAAATACGAACCTTATGAAACTTGAAATCTGATGAAACCCAAGAAACCTATCCGTGGAAACATCATGAAACTTACCTGTGAAACCTAGTAGCGAAACTTACCCGTGAAACCTAGTAGCGAAACTTACCCGTGAACCTAATGAACCATGCTATACCGTTGGAAGTGATTCCCAACGGTATAGCGTGTGGTAGTTGCTCTCTTTAGTTTATACTAGCCATGTGTCCGTACGTTGTAACGGAAACTCAATTTGCGATAAAAAGTTTATTTGCAAAGAGCACTAACAGTGGCAAATACAGGTAATTAAAGAGCAGTGGCAAAAGTGGGTAATTAAAGAGCAGTGACAAAGGTGGATAATTTTAATGAAGTAATGTAGGAAGAAACTCTTGCTTTATATAGTAGAGACTACCCTTATTAATTTTTCAATGACAAATCCATATACCTCGACATAGCCGCCAGTGGGTTCGTGCACTGGTCCGCGGTCCTAGAGGAGGTCGCCGGGGCAGGGTTCACAAAACAATTTTTGAAAAAATTGTTCGAAGACCAAAATTCAAAAATCGGAAATATTGAGTCAAAAATCGTCAGAAACCGAAGAACTAAGAAACAAAACATTTTAAAAAAATTAAAAAAAATCGAAAACCGATCGGTTTTCTCGAAAAACTAGTTGAAAACTGACTGACCAATTGAATGTTCCTTAGAGCTAATTTTTTAGCAATTTTCGCTCGATTTAATAAAAAATCGAGCGGTTTTCACTGCATATTTTTTTTTACAAATTTTTTTTGAATTAGACTAATTTTAAATCTTGAACCAGCTCGACAAGATCGAAACCGCAGTTTTTGAACGGTTTGCAAACCCTGTGCCGGGGGTGAGCTTGGTGATCACCAGGAGGAGTTTCCTGACCTCCGCCACTGAGGAGTACACTTCCAACGAGACGGTCAGGGAGTGCCTGACTGCCTGCCGGATAGGGAGGATCTGCTCGGCCATTATGCGGGTGCCCGTGGCAAGGTCAACGCTGCCAAAATAATCTGGTTACGACTTTCATGCCAAAAACCCAGAATTAGGGATGGATTAAAGCTAATTGTTAGCTAATTAATGGCTAGAGCTAATTGTTAGCCAGCTAATAATTAGTTTAGGGCTGTTTGGATACATGGCTAATGGTTGGGCTAATTTCTTTGAAAAGTCATGTCTGCCCCTCATAATGGCGAGGGTATTTCAGACTTTTCCCAACGTGTTACATGTTTTTAGTCCAAATTAGCTCCCACCTACCAACTAATGGACTAATTGTTAGTTGAGGGTTGGCTAAAAATTAGGCCACCTATTAGTCTTCCGGTTTGGATAGACTAGGGGTATGTTTCGATCCATTAGCACTAATAGTTAGCTAGCTAATAGCTAATTGTTGGCTAACTATTAGCTGGCTAATTATTAACTGGAGTTGTTTGGAGGTATTAGCTAATTGGTGGTTGAAAATTTAGTTGTGTGTGCAAATGTCCATTGTATCCTGCATTAATAGATGTTTGCACTTTTTTTTTAGCTGGCTAAGGGCATGAACATACGGTGAGTTGTGCCCAATCTGCTTGACCAATGGCAAAGATTTAGCCTTCGGTTGTGGCCATATGGTAAGAAATCAGATTTTGCACTACATGCATCTTCGAATAAGGATTTAACTTCAACCACAGAGTACTAGTACTTATCTAGTACTAATGTGCAAATTAACCATTTCACCATCTATTAGCTGCAATTAGCAGGGGACAACCAACTAATGAGATAACTATTAGCTGGGTTAGTGGCTAACTGTTAGCTGGGTTATTAGCTGGCCTGTTTGGATCCACTTTAGCTAATTTTAGTAGCTAACTGTTAGTGCTAATGAATCCAAACATGTCCTAGGACTAATTTTTATCCAGCTAACAATTAGTTCAGGGATCCAAACATTACCTAAGTCTATTGATGTGGAATCGGACGTATGGATAACGTATTGTATACCAAAGATCATATGTCATGGTGCGCTGGTCAGACTAAGCATGGACTGGATTTTAATGCTTTATCAATATTAGTGAGCAACTGAACATGGACTGGATTTTAATGCTTCTATCACTCCCTAGTCCCTACTTCCCTGGCTTCTCGACTGAACCAAACTTCTAAAATGCTTTCCACGATGTATATGAGACCGAGGGTCAGAGAAATCTTTTTAATCTGTTCTTTGGACTGAAGCAACTGCGCAGCTTGTCTCATCTCACACTGAAAAGTCAGTCTTCAGAAAAAGAAAAAAAGAAACATACAAGACAGTTGACTAAAGGATATAATAAACAAAAATAAAAAGATCAATCCTTCTTGGAGAAGAAGCTAGCAGCGCACCATTTGAATTAAGTGTGCGGCAAGAACTGGTCGTTATCCCTATAAATACCGACATTTTGGTTTAACCGAGATATCAGCAAGCGAGAACTTGCAAGCAAACATGGCCGAACCGGTTAAGCTCATCGGCACTTTCTGCAGCCCATTTGTCCACCGTGCTGAGGCAGCCCTGCGGCTTAAGGGAGTGCCATACGAGCTGATCCCAGAAGACCTGGACAACAAGAGTGAGCTGCTGCTCAGGCACAACCCCATCCACAAGAAGGTACCCGTGCTCCTCCACGGCGACCGGGCCGTCTGCGAGTCCCTCCTCATATAGTCGAGTACGTCGACGAGGCCTTCGACGGGCCGCCCCTCCTGCCGACCGAGCCCTATGACCGTGCCACGGCACGCTTCTGGGTTCACTTCATGGAGCAGAAGGTAATGATCTGAATATACACCCATGCATGTATGCAGCCGTTCTCTTGTGAAGTTCTGAACACCGGTGAGTTTTATTGACTATTGTCCATCGTTGAGCAGTGCTCGAGACCGTTGTGGCTGTCGCTGTGGTTAGATAGCGAGGAGACGACGGGGTTCGTGAAGGAGACGAAGGAGAATCTGGCGCTGCTGGAAGCGCAGCTCCAGGGGAAGAGGTTCTTCGCAGGCGACTCCGTCGGCTACCTCGACATTGCCGCCTGTGGGTTAGCTCACTGGCTCGGCGTGCTAGAAGAGGTGACAGGCGTGAGCTTGGTGGGCGACGAGGAGTACCCTGCTCTGCGCCGGTGGGCGAAGGAGTATACTTCCAACGAGGCAGTGAAGCAGTGCCTGCCGGACAGGGAGCACCTCGCCGCCCACTTCACTGCAAAGAAGGATAAGTGCAAAATGGTAGCCAAGGCGATGCTGCAGCAGTAACGCGGTGACAGTAGATGTTTCTGCCTGCGTGTGGGATTATTGTATGGACATGTCAGTTGTGAACGTGTGATCATACTGTACTGTACTGTGCCTGCCGGAATAAAATGGAAGTGTGGTGTCCAGGAATATCTCTCTTCATAGTGTGGGTATGTTTGACGCTTGCGCGCTACAGGTGGACGAACTTCTCCCCTTGCCGGCCCCAACCAGTGCGACGCTCCATCGGCCGGTCTTCTTTCGCTCTCGGCCCTTCCAAGTCCCAACACACCTGCCTTTGCAATCGGGAAAAAAACTTTTAACTGCAAAATTTGAAAAGTTTCAACTCAATTTCAAAAACTTTCGATTGGGTATTTCAGCTTTGAACCAAAATTTTGGGGAACTTGATGACCGAGTTAGCTCGCTTGGGCGGTGTCGGCCGCTCAGCCTACCCGGTTCGAGTTCAAGACTTGACCGGGGGTGCTCTTTCCCTTCTTAAGTGCAAAGCTAGAGCTCCTGGCCAAAAATTTAAAAAAAATTGGAAACTTTCAACTAAAAATTTGAAAAGTTTCAACTCGATGTTTCCTCAACTTTCAATTCGATTTCCATCCTTGCAACTGAAAAATTTTCAAAAAACTGGCAATGTATCCCATGCGCACGGGCACGTTTTAATATAGTTGTATACTTTAACTACAACTAATATTTCAATATTCCTTGCTAGTTTTAACGTAATTCTAAACTTAACTAATATGACTTTCGTATCTTATTTTTAGAATCATAATTCCTCCTTTTCCGTATAGATGTCATTTTAAATATGTGTAGTCAGAATTTGAAGACCTTGACCACTAATATAAAGAAAAACTATTTAGATTTATCACATAGAAATGATATTAATAATTTGTTTTTTATCAAAATATTTTCCCAAGATTATCTTTTTTATATAATTTTTACTATAATTTAATTAGAAAAGGTAAATTAGATGTGTGTACCTAAGACCACCATATCCATGTTTAGATACTACGATGTACTCATGTTTTAGTTTATATACCCCTATTACTTTTTATTTATTGTTTCAGTCATCCACGCACTACACACATATTACCATTAATCTTTTAGTTATATGTTAGCAAAAATCATTAGACACAATAGTATGAAAGTATTTTTTGTGACAAATCTAATAATACTATTTTCATATGACAAATCTAGTAATATTATTTTCAATGACAAATTCGTATATCGACATAGCTGCCAGTGGGTTCATGCACTGGCCCGCGGTCTAGGAGGAGGTCGCCGGGGCAGGGTTCACAAAACCGTTTTTGAAAAAACTGTTCAAAATTCAAAAATAGAAAATATTGAATCGAAAATCGTCAGAAAACAAAGAATTAAGAAATAAAAAAATTTGAAAAAAAATCAAAAAAATGAAAAACCGACAGGTTTTCTCAAAAAACAGTCGAAAACCGATTGGCCAATTAAATGTTTCTTAGAGCCGATTTTTGAGCGATTTGAACCGCAGTTTTCAAGCGGTTTTCGTTGGTTTGCAAACCATGTGCCGGGGTCAGCTTTGTCACCACCGAGGAGTTCCCTGACCTCCGCCGCTGAGGAGTGCACTTCCAACTAGACGGTCAGGGAGTGCCTGCCGGATAGGGAGCATCTGCTCGGCCATTACACGGGTGCCCGTGGCAAGGTCAACGCTGCCAAAATAATCTGGTTAGGACTTTTATGCCAGAAACCCAGAATAAGTCTATGGATGTGGAATCGGACGTATGGATAACGTATTGTATCCAAAGGTCATATGTCATGGCGCGCTGGTCAGATTAAAAGAACAGCAAACAAAGCATACTCTTTCTGTTCATGAATGTCATTCAACATTTAAAATTTTGTTGAATAATACATATTATTTTACAATTTTAAGGCAACTTTTAACTAATTTTCCTTTTATTTATCTCTACCTTCATTATTTCTAATATTATTTATTACTAAGGATTAGAGTAACACTCATCATTTAAGAGCAACAAGCAAGCTCATGAAAGAGTGCAATTTGGTTATTTCTACACACGCTTGGTTGAAGTGAAAAAAATACTAATTAAAAAGAGCAGTGCTTCTATTCTTTCTTTCAATACAAGCTGTACAAATCTTGAAGCAAGAAGAACGATAAGTAATCACCATCTAATTTTTATTATGCTTTAATATTTATGTATCTTTAAAAAAGAAAAGCATAAAAGAAACCTCTCATGCTAAAATATTATCTATTGAAGAACGGAGGAAATATATTCTATGTATTATCGATCGAGATGTGAAAATATCCAACTGTATATGAAATAGAATATTGCATGACGCTATATTTTTTTTTTCAATTGTGACCGCACGACTGCCCGAGAGCATACAAGGGCGGTGGAGTTGGGGCCGGATCCAACTCTTGGTCATTTTTCGACCCACTAGCTAATTCCGACCGGATCAATTTTAAAAAAGCAGTGTTTCATTACAAATTTTCAAAGGGACTGGCCCACCCCGTTGTCTACCTCATCAGGCGTGACCACACTGCAACTTGCGAATCGTCTCATTCACGGTGCCAGTACCTTTCAAGCGTGGTGAAAGAAACATGTCGCGAATATGCAGCTGAGCTTGGAGATGAAGCTGCTACAGCCTACAGGAAGCTTCTCGCACAAATAGTAGGAGGTCGAACTACTACTAGTCAAACCCGACCAGGCCGGCCGGAGAGCCGAGAGACATCGGACGTGCAAGCACCGAAGAAGTCCGAAGCGGTTAAGATCATCGGCACTTTCGGCAGCCCGTTCGTCCACCGCGTGGCGGTTGCCCTGACGCTGAAAGGGGTGCCGTACGAGCTGATCCTAGAAGACCTGAGCAACAAGAGCGAGCTGCTGCTCACGCACAACCCCGTCCACAAGAAGGTGCCCGTGCTCCTCCACGGCGATGGCTCCATCTCCGAGTCGCTCGTCATCGTAGAGTACGTCGACGACTCCTTCGACGGGCCGCCCATCCTGCCGGCCGACCCCTACGGCCGTGCGGAGGCCCGCTTCTGGGCGCGCTTCATCGACGAGAAGGTAATCGACTGAACGACATAGATATCACTAGCTAGCTTGCGAGTCCCAGTTGTATCATCAATTGCTGGTTACGTTTAGCTCGAGTTTGGTAAATTAAATTGATAATACAGTGCTGGAAGCCGATGTGGCTGTCGCTGTGGATGGAGGGCGACGTGCGGGAGGAGTCCGTGAAGGAGACGAAGGAGAACCTGTCGCTCCTGGAGGGGCAGCTCAAGGGGAAGAGGTTCTTCGGCGGGGACTCCATCGGTTTCCTCGACATCGCCGCCAGTGGGTACGCTCAATGGCTAGGGGTGTTCGAGGAGATGGCCGGAGTACCGAGCCTGCTCACCGACGAGGAGCACCCTGCGCTGTGCCAGTGGGCGAGAGAGTATACAACGGACGAAGTTGTGAAGCAGTGCCTGCCGGACAGAGACCAGCTTCTTGCCGGCTTAGGACCAAAGAAGGAGAAGTATAAGCTATTAGCCAAGGCAATAATGAACAAGTGATTCCGTGGCTCCGAACCAGCAAAAGACATAAGCCTCTGGTGAACTACGTACATGGGTGTGGATTATAATTGTATTGTGAGCTAGTAGTACTAGTACTAGTATGAGCTTGCGTTTACATGTACACATACGCTCGTGTTCCGAACAGGGGCGGATCTACAGGGTATGCCCAGTGTGCCACGGCATACCTGTAGATTCAGCCTAATCTGATCTATAATATCGTCATTATTTTATATAGTCAGAAGACATGAAGGTTATAACTTTAGATCCGTAGGTCCGATTGAGCTAATTCTTGTTGGGTTAGTTTTAAAATTGAATCTAGTTTCTACAGTTAAAATTTCACATTAATCCAACGGTTGGATCTTCAGAAATTACTGTTTTAGTTAACATGTGTCAGTCTGTTTTTCTGAAACCGAAGCAGTTTTTTATAATTTGTTTAGGGGTGATTTGAGAATCAATAAAAATTTGTTTTAGCTTCCGCACAATCATTCACCCCCCTCTGATTGCTATATTAGTGTATATCGATCCAACATGTAATTTGAGTGCAAGACTGCTAGTTGATTTATAGAGTAGAAACAAATATAATTGCTACTTTGCTAGAGACTAGAGAGTTGCTTGTTGATGCATTGCTTTTTTTGTTTGTAGAGTTATTGAATTATAAAGAGTAATGGAGACATTGCATCTCTTTTCTAGAAACATGTAGCAATGAAGGTCATTTTTGCTTCATCTTTTTAGGAAATATTGCAAAGCGAGAAGCAAAGAAATTCGCCTTGCTTCATCTCTTTTCGAAAACATTGCATCTCTTTTCCGAAACGTTTATTGAGCGAGATATTTTCTTTCGAATTGATGAAAATGATATAATCAAGAGTTTCATGGCTATTAGAAGCGGAGGCCAAACAAGAAGTAATATTGTATTCTTTAAACTATTGTAGGTCGTAAACTTATTTTATGCATATTTCATACTTAAAATGTTCGAACTATTTATATTATAATTTATACTTGTATTATCATGTTTCTAGTTATTTTATACTCGTATGCGAATTTCTCGACAATATTTATAGTTGTTTATCGAATTGTTCATTGGATTTTACCGAATTATATATTATAATATTAGCTCGGCATACCCTAACTTGAAATCCTAGATCCGCCGCTGGTTCGGAACTAGCAGCTTCCAAGTTGCATGTCAATGCGTGCGTGTACTACATTTGCTTGTTGAATTGTAATGCAAAGCGTGTACTACCGCTAGCTTTTGTGGCGAGCAAACCGTTCAGCACAAGTCTAGAGACGTCAGTGTCATGACCAACCTGAGCGCGCGCTGAAGCAGAGCAAGAAGACGGAGCAGAGCAGAGCTCAAGAAGAAGCGAGGGCGTTGCCTGACAAGTGGACCAGTAGGAGGCCCACTGTCAGGCTGTCTGACTCGGAGTTAGTGAG
Source organism: Guadua angustifolia (assembly GCA_036346375.1). NCBI lineage: Eukaryota > Viridiplantae > Streptophyta > Magnoliopsida > Poales > Poaceae > Guadua > Guadua angustifolia. Next base: position 2,201,145 of record CM070500.1, on the reverse strand, counting down.
GTTTGCGTGTGGGCCAGTGTTGTCAGCGGTGCAGCTGATAACCTCCGTGGAAACTTGTTCTGATCTTCGTCCTCAAGTCTTCGTCCTCGGTGCCAGATCCCCCCGCCCAAACTTGTTCTGATCTTCGTCCTCAAGTCTTCCCAGTCCCGTGCTTTGACTTCCAATCCCCGTCTGATTCTTCCCTTCCCCAACTTAATCCAAACAAACACTCAGGCAGACATGGAAGAACCAAAGATGTCTGAACCGGTAAAGATCATCGGCTCTTTCAGCAGCCCGTTCAGCCACCGAGCGGAGGCGGCCCTGCGGCTGAAGGGAGTGGCCTACGAGTTCATCCAAGAAGACTATCGTAACAAGAGTGCGCTGCTGCTCACGCACAACCCCATCCACAAGAAGATTCCCGTCCTCCTCCACGGCGGCCGCTCCATCTGCGAGTCGCTCGTCATCGTCGAGTACGTCGACGAGACATTCCATGGGCCACCTCTCATGCCGCCCGACCCCTACGACAGGGCCACGGCCCGCTTCTGGGCTCGCTTCCTCGACGACAAGGTAATTACCGGACGAGACGCTCAATTCTTGGCTTAACTATGACTATCTCCATCTTGTATCGGTTGCGGTACTAAGGTCCTATTTAGTAAAGTTTCAGATCTCAGCTTCACCTCGATTTGAAATTTATAGGTTAAAATAAAGTGAATTAAATTTATATTTTTAGTTTACAATGTAAATAAGATGACACACCTAAACACTCTTAATATACTCACAGTTTCAATTTCATAGATCTAGTAGAGCTAAGAATACTCAGCTACATGAATTTGGTGGAACTGGAGCTATACCAAACACAACCTAATTTTTACTGATAAGTGAGCAGTGCTCGAAGCCGTTGTGGCTGTCGCTGTGGACGGAGGGCGAGGTGCAAAAGGCGTCTGTGAGGGAGACGAAGGAGAATCTGACACTTTTGGAGGGGCAGCTCAAGGGGAAGAGGTTCTTCGGAGGCGACTCCATTGGTTTCCTCGACATAGCCGTCAGTATGTACGCTCAATGGCTAGGGGTGTTCGAGGAGATCGCCGGAGTTAGCCTGCTCACCGACGAGGAACACCCTGCGTTGTGCCAGTGGGCGAGGGAGTATACAGCGAACGAAGTTGTCAAGCCGTGCCTGCCGGACAGAGAGCGCCTACTTGCCGCCGTAGCGGCGAAGAAGGACTGGTATATATCCATAGCCAAGGCAATGATGCCTACCTAACTAGCGTATGTTTTGCTTGTGGATCTGTATGGATATACAAGTTGCTGCTGATCATACATGATTTGTGCTAAACACATGAACGTCCTACTTCACGAGTAATCTGTGTCCTTATTTTTGAACTGGTTTTCAGGATTTGCATGCATGTGATTATCTGTGTCTATTATCAGTTGATCGTATGCTGATCCAGCTCGTTGATTCAGCACTGTTAATTCGTTATGAAGGCTACGCTGTTGTCCGGGACTCCGAGTACTCGTATCTACTCGTTCCCGGCGTCCATCCAGCGGCCATGCGCAACCGTCGATCCCTTTCCAATTTGCAATCAGCACATGGGAGGCTTTGAAAATACAGAAAAACTAGGTAACGGTATATCGTTAGTAGTGATTTCAACGGTATAGATTCTGAAACCTGCTCTGAAACATATGAAACCTGCTGTGAAACATGCGAAACATGCTCTGAAATTTGTTGAAACTCATGGATTGACATGAAATATTCTAGAAACACGTGAAACTTACCGAAACATGAAACTTTTCAAACGTTCTCTTGAAACTTGCCATAACACGCATGGAATTTTTGAAACTTGCGAAACATGAATGAAACTTCTGAAACTTCAAATCTGAAACCTAGTTCGAAACTTAGCTTGTGAAACTTAGGCTGTGAAACTTAGCTATGAAACTTAATGTGAAACACGCTATACCGTTGGAAAATAATGTTTGGCCTTAGCTATGAAATTTAGTTGTGAAACTTGCGAAACATGAATGAAACTTCTTTGAAACTTAAAATCTGAAACTTAGTTTGTGAAACTTGCTGAAACTTCAAATCTGAAACCTAGTTCGAAACTTAGCTATGAAACCTAGTTGTGAAACTTATTTGTGAAACTTAATTTATGAAACTTCATTGTGAAACATCTATACCGTTGGAAATCAATTCCAACGGTACAGTGTTAAGTAGTAGCACTCTTGAAAATAATGTTTGGCCTTGTTTTTTTGGAGGCAGGGGGAACCCTCCCGATTTCATTTTTTTTTTGAAACCAATAACAGTACTGTTAAAAGCATTATGTTGGTTGGTTCATGGTTGCTTGTACAGCTGAAAAGTGTGATGTCCGTGCGTGGAATGGATACGCTGACAGATATGTGCCCAGATCGGCCACACCGTCACCGACGACCAACCAGACGTTTTGCAATGCACCGGATGGTGCTGGCCGGCGACGCCGAGACGAACCGATGAAATCCACATAAACGCACGCCCTTTGCTCCGTTCCATGCTACCGTTTCGGGGTGTAAATGATTGGCTATTGCATGCTTCTGTGGTGCTTCCGCCGCGCGCCGAGGAAATTAACCGGCGAGTGAGGGTGGCTGGCACCGGATGGTCCAACGATCGAGACGGGAGGTGCGGAAGAAGTTTCCTGGCGTCCTACGCCGCCCGAAGATGACGGAATGGGATCTGATTAATGTGATGTGCCGCGATTCGCGTGTAAACTGGGCCGGACCCAACGCTTTCCACGCCACTACTTTCCAGCCGACAAAAGGCCGCGCTGCCCTACTAGAGGACTTATCCCTTTCCTTCTCTTGTCTAGAGCACTTCAAGGTTGCCATTTCTTCTCAGGAGTGACCAGATAGCGGTGTACCGATGTAATGGTGTGCAGTAGCGAATTCAGCATAAAAGTAGAGGTGGGGCTCCTATGTCAAAGTTCTAATTCAACATAAGCATACTAATAATATATCTATCAATCTATTGTCAACCAAATTTTAAATTCATACATATTAAATTAGAGAGACAAAAATATCAATCAGTCAATAGAATACAGACTTTGGGCAATAAAATACAAAAATCAGACATCAGTTATCACAACAAAAGGCATTCAGTTATGAGGCATTGAATTGGGGTTTGGGGCAATTTTTTTATACCTGGGCTCGGTATCTGGGCTCTGGTGATGTGCATTCGGCCGCCGGCTGGATGGAGGGATCCTCGGTTCCTCTCTGGGCTCTAGAAATACGTGTTCGGCCGTTGGCTAGACGGCTCTCCGAGCGGCCGATTCCACTCCTCTAGTGATGCGCGTTCCGCCCAGCTCCCGACAATGCGTGTTCCGCCCAGCGCTCCTGCTAGAGATGCACGTTCTGCCCAACGCTCCTCTGGCGATGCGCGTTCTACCCAGTGCTCTGAGCGGCCGACAACTCTTCTCGGGCCTCTACCGCCTATCGGCTACCCACCTACCCTGGCCCTGGTGCACACCTAGCGCCCTCGGCTCTAGGTCTTCAGCGCCCGTTGGTGCTAGCGTGACGTGGCGAGTTCTCTCGAATCGGCCACCTGTCGCTTGGTCACGCTTCCTCGACCCACCATGCTGCCTCCATCGTGCCGATCACCGCCTCTCGATTCTACTGTTGCATGTTGAATTATCATATGTCAGAAATGCGTTAGCAGTTGAAACTTGTCTTTATCAGTACTCAGAATTTATGTAATCTTTGCAATCTGGTAGAATTGTATCTATAATTGTTATTCAATTCGTTGTATAGTATAAGATGCGTTGTATATGCCAGTTAGACATAGTGTTGTACTCTTTGCTATGTATTAGAAATTAATTGAGTGACATATCTGTTTCTGTATTTAAGTCTTATTCAGTTTGATGGCAATTTTACTTTGAATGTTATTCAATTATTGACTAATTGATGATCTTATAATTACGTTGATGTTGACAAATTTTAAATTGAATGTTACATGTATGTTGTCACTCTTATTGAGTTACAGCAGTTTAAATTTGGTTATGTGTAATGCATTGAACGTTTGATTAACTATTATCAAATTATTACAAATTATTGTACGTGTAACTGACTGATTACTACGTTAGATACTGATATTGATGTAGCATTGAAGTCTACTAATTTTGATGGTCCACTTGCGTGGCAGTATTGTTTTCTACTTTTCTTTTTACATCTTACCCTCAGTTGTCAGTTGCTAAATTTGTCGATTTGTTGCCATGGCGCCATGTCTCTACTTCTTTCTGACGTTAGGGATACTAAAAGGAGGGAGGATTCGGCCGATCAGAGGTGGGGCTGGCGCCCCAGCCCACCCCGACGGTGGATATGCCCCTGGAGGAGAGGTATGTACAGGGATGGCAATCGGGTGCGGCGGGTATTAGTAGTACTCGTCCATACTCATACCTACGAACCAAAATCTCTCTCATGGGTATACCCGCGAAGGGTCGCGGGCGAAAAATCTTGTCCATACCTATCGTCCGCGGGTACCCGATACCCGCAGGTATACCCATTTACCCGCCACCATCAACAATCTTTCCAACCAAATGGTACTAGGAGCTAATGAGTTACGGTACCAATACAATCTTTTTGATGAAGTTATGGGTATTAGCAATATTCTATAGATTAAAGAATGATTATCAATGATTTAAAATTTCAAATGTACATAATAATAAGAATTAAAATAGTACATGCAGACAAATAATACATAGATAGTCAAATTCAACAATTACTGAAATGAGATATCACAAATTGGGGATCAGTGCGTCAAATGGGCGTCTGTTTTAGCCTATATATCAATAGGAGATGGCGGGTAATCGGGCGGAACGGGTACAGGTGAAGCTCCCCTATATCCATACATGTTTACTTGTCGGGTAGAGTTTGACCCCTATAAACATACCCGCGGGTAATAAAAGAGAAACATACCGACCTCAATAGTGTTTTTACCCGTGGGCATACGGGTAATCGGATAAGATTACCATCTCTAGTCATATACGTATCAGGATGTACAGATAAGATAATAAATCAGGATATACTTTAAGTATGGTTTTAAAATAAGACAAAAAAACTAAGAATATACTTTTGGTAGCTCCAAGGGTTCTGATGCACTCGAGGTGATATTCTCTTGCGCTAGGAATTGATATAATCTAAGCTAAAAGGTAGTACTACAATCTTGCATAACAGTTCACGAATTAGTTGATCAATGCGGTTATCTTCTATTTTCTTGTCCTTTGCCACCGAACAAACTAAATGTGTCGGAGATAACTCAATATCTCTAATTACTATATCCTTTGATTCTATCCATAGTTTGGTAGGAGTCAAGTCTTCTGCAATTATGATTTTTGGCTATATAAGTCAACTCTCTGTACTTATAATCTTAAAGTATTATAGTGGATTGTTTCCTGTGATTTTTTCCCGTAAGGATTTTTTCACGTTATATCTTTCCCTCCATTATTTACCGTGCTTGCTATTCTTAACAGAATGGAACCAAATGCTGTGAGATCAGTGCCATCATCTTCCATATGGCCACACCTGAAACTAACATCTTGAAGCATTGATCTTCTCGCCGTTTTTCATTTGCTCATGTATATGGCGTCAAATACATCTCAATTTTATTCAGAGTTCACAGCAAGAAGTTGCGGTACGTCTACACATGCTGTTTTCATCTCCTGAGAAGCCGTATGCAGATATCAATACGAGGACGGAGCACTAGCTCGTATAGTGCTTTGTTTGACTCAACATTTTTATTAAGAGAGCATTGTTTGACCCAACATGATTCGAGTAACTGAATACTGTTATCTTCTTTTTAATTCCAACTAGCGAGCTGCAGTTTCCTTTCTCTTCTCCATCATATCTCCATTACCGGAGAAATATTCGAACGCTGTATAATATCTGCTTTTTTGCAGATAATCACGAACTACGGCAGTCAAATCTCAATAGCCGGGCACCGACGCTCGGCCAGGTGGATAAAACAACTACTGAAGTCCGGCTTGCATCTGAGTTGGTAACTAAAGCCCCTCTTTGCCGGCTTCCTTTTTCCAGCAAACATAGCCAGGGGTTAACCAGGGTTAGCACACCCCTACCTCCGGTTGGACTGTTGGTACTACCCTAGCACGTCTTATCTTCAGACAGGGGCGGAGAGAAGGGGGGGCGCGCAGGGGCCTGGCCCCCCCCAATCATCCCGTAAGTCCATTAGGCCCATATGATAAGGCAATCAGGTCCAAGTCCAACATGCAGTCGGCAGGGGCGGAGTCATGCAGTCGTGGAAGTCGAAACGACCGAACGAGGCAACGAGCTAACGAGCGCCGCAGTTCGCCTGTTCGCGTTCTCGTCATCTCGTGTTATCGCGCCGCGCCGCCGCTGTTATCTTCGTAATTCCGAGTTTCCGACGACGACGATCCATCCGCTTGCTGTTGTCTTGTCCTGGCCATGGCCGCGTGATCGCGTCTGCTAGCGTCTTGGCTGCCGTCGCTCCGCAACCGCAAAGGTATTATTCTAATTCTTGGATGCCCTAGGCTACGGTTAATTAAATTGAGAGTTGAGACATTGATTCATTGCCAATTAACATGTGTTTTGTTACATAAATAGATTATTAAATAATATAATCCCTTTATTGTTTGATCCTTTAGCCGATGTTACTGCTTATAGGAAATATGAAGAGGATAAGAACACTTGATAGTTGGTATAAGCCGGTTGTTTCTGCTGAAAATTCTAATGCGAATAATGATCAAGATGCCGAGCTAGTAAATGATCAAGCTACTGAGCCAATTGAAATGCAAGCTCCAGCTACAGAACAAAATGCATCTGCACCTCAGTCTTGAACAAGCTAGAATTTTAACTACACCATTTGAGAGGACCTGTAAACGCAAACAAATTTGGGAAATCTTGCTCATGAACAAGATGAAGCCATGCGATTCTATATTTCGGAGGGTCCATATCAACCTATTTTGACAGAGTATCCATTTAAGGGACCACCGAGTCATAAATCGGCGATTCAATAGCAATTGGTTTACAGATTTACGGTGGCTAGAATATTCACCTCACACCGATCGTGCATATTGCTTGCCTTGTTTTCTATTTTCTAAAAAGCCAATTGGGAGGACCGGCTCGAGATGCATTCATTGTGAAGGATTCCAAAATTGGAAGAAGGTTAATGATGGAGGTAATTGTGCTTTTCTAACTCACATGGGTCAAGACTCTAGCTCAGCTCATAATTATTCAGTCCAGTGTTATAACAACCTCAAAAATAGAATGGCTCATATCGACCAAGTGGTCAATAAACAAAATGAAAAAATAGTAGCAGATGCAAGACTTGACACAACTACAATTGATGCCATTAGGTAATATGAATTCCTATCTTTTATATCTTGCAATTAGAATAATATATGGTCGATCAAGTCATGAACTCATGATTTGCATTGTTTTTGTATTATTAGGTGGTTAACTTTTCAAGCATGTCCATTTAGAGGCCATGATGAATCTCCAAATTCAATAAACCAGGGCAATTTTCTTGAATTGGTCAAACTTTTGGCTTCTTATAACAAGGATGTGGATGCTGTTGTGTTGGAAAAAGCTCCAAAAAATGCAAAGTATACCTCACATGAAGTCCAGACTGAACTCCTTAGCGTATATGCTCGAAAAGTGCAGCATACAATTAGAGAAGAAATCGGTGGAAGCAAGTTTTGCATAATGGTAGATGAAGCTCGCGATGAATCAAAAAAAGAGCAAATGGCAATAGTTCTTCGGTTTGTCAATAAAGAAGGTCTTATTATGAGCGTTTTCTTGACCTTATTCATGTTTCTTGACATCGCTGCATTAACTCTTAAGGACTCAATTTGTCTTGTACTATCGGATAATAATCTAAGTGTGCAAGATATTAGGGTCAAGACTATGATGGGGCAAGTAACATGAGAGGGGAGTGGAATGGATTGAAGGCACTAATTCTTAAAGAGTGTCCTTATGCATATTACATCCATTGTATGGCTCATCAACTTCAATTGGCTCTAGTCGCAGCATCGAGGGAGGTACATGAGGTGCACAATTTTTTTCAGAATGCAAATTTCATCATAAATGTTGTTAGTGCTTCTCCTAAGCGCAATGATGAGTTATTAGCGAATCAAGCAACTGAAATAACTCGAGAAATTGAATTGGGAGAGCTTGATACAGGAAGAGGGGCTAATCAGATAGGCTCTCTTCAAAGACCAGGGGACACTAGGTGGAGTTCTCATTATAAGTCTATTCTGAGCTTGAAGAAGATGTTTGCTGCCACAGTTTGAGTACTTTCTGTGATATTGCGAATGATCGATCAGTTACAAGGTATTCTCGAGGTGATGCCGGAGGTGCACTTAAGATTATTGTCACTTTTGATTTTGTATTTATTCTACTCATGATGGAGAAGATAATGAAGATCACCGATGTATTGTGCCAAACACTACAAAAGAAGGATATAGATATCATAAATGCAATGGATTGTGTATCTAACACAAAGGAATTACTTCGGGGCTTGCGGAATGATGGCTGGGAACCTCTTCTCGAGGATGTCAAAAATTCGCGGAGAAGAACGAGATTGAGATTCCAGATCTAAATCGCAAGTAAGTTCATTTACCAAAATATTTCATTGTTAATTTTTACCTATAAGATAAGAAACTAATCTCTCTTTTAATGCAATTCATAGGTATGTTGATGTGACCAAGTCTAGGAATAAGCATGATAACACCACAACTCTTCACCACTATAAAGTAGATGTATTTAATGTGGCAGTTGATCAACAACTAATTGAGTTGGAAGATCGATTCAGCTCTCAAGCGACAGAGCTTCTGTCACTTTGTGCTTCTTTGGATCCAAGAATTGACACCTTTGATATATCAAAGATATGCACCTTAGTAGAAAAATACTATCCTGCTGATTTTTCTAATCAAGAAAGAGACCGATTACAGTGCCAACTTCCACATTTTCAGCTTGATGTTTGCAACCATCCAGAGCTAAACACATTGCCATCGATTGTTGATTTGATAAAAGGACTTGTTAGACTGGGTAGAAGTTCCTTGTATCCAATGGTTGACAGATTGTTAAGATTAGTGGTGACTCTTCCAGTATCAACTGCAACCACTGAGAGAGCCTTTTCAGCTATGAAACTTGTCAAGACCCGTTTGAGGAATAAAATGGGAGATGATTTTCTGCGAGGTTATATGATCATCTATATTGAGAAGGAATTGCAAAAAAGATTACCTCTCTGAGCTAATCAAAGCTTTTGATCTAGCTGGTCCTCGTCGAGGTAAATTCAAGCTAATAGATATGTGATCATGTAAGTCTCTTGATCTCTCCAAATATATCATGTATGCTACATCATTTTGATATCTGTAGGAGTTAATTAGTAGATGATTTTATGCTGCAGCTCATGTTGATTTTCTTATTATTTATGCTCTATGGAAGTTAGTATGTGCATGCGTATATGTATCATGCCATAGTATTGTATGATTTATTATTGGTGGATTGGCCCCCCCTATGCTGAAATCCTGGCTCCGCCCCTGTCTTCAGATGCTCCTATTTATGTTTAATTTGTTTATCTCACATTGTTATTATCTCCATTGGCACTTCCTAAATTTTGATCAGATCCGCCGCGACGATAGTACATGTGCACTGATCAATGGCAGTGTTGTAAACTGAACCAGTGCTTTTCCCAGTGAGTGCTATTTTTGTAGGAAATGTTTTACTGTTTCTTCTGGACAGGATGGAGTATTTTACTGTTACTAGTGCGAGTATTTTACAGATGGTATCGCCCTTGGCCGCTTGGCTGTAGTGTGTACGTGCTACGTTCTTGATCGACCAACACCGCTTCTTCTAATGAGAAGATGCTCTTCCAAGTTCAGAACGGCTGAGGCCTGAGAAGCATCGTGTCCACATGTGATGTGAGTACGTATTAGATCTGGATAAAACGGCTTGGGAGTTTGGAGCCGACGATAGATGCGTCATCACGTGTGATGCCTGACTTTCTGTGGGCTCTCTCTCAGCATGTAAATTTGCATTTATGCTCTGCAACGTGTTTGTTCGATGTGGGTCATCCTCTTCGGAGGAACACGTTCTTAGTTGCGTTGTGCTAGCTAGGAATTTGCAATTCAAAACAGGAGCACATCAAATGTGGTAGGAGTACTATTTAGCAGCCAATTGTTGTGAGTAGGATGATCTCAAAGGATTTGCAATTTTGCATGGACTAAAAGGAACGGTTTTGACATAATAGCGCAAATTCACTTTAGCAATTAAGTTTGGCCCATCTAAACTCCAGAACTGAGGTTATAGATAGATCATTATCCTCTAAGAAAGCAATTACAGCTCTCCATCGTCAATGCAAACGTCAGGTTTAACTCATTTTACATAGTTTTATATGTAACTGTTGGTTTGAGAGCGATTAAATTTGTCCCATCATGAATAATTAACTAGCAACTCCTTTGTACAGGGTTGTAATTGGTTTTTCAACTCCATTTTTTTGTAATAGTCGCAATTGAGCCATTAAGTAGGTCTATTTGTACCAAACCTTGTTATCTTCCTCACTATCAATGCAAAGATACACAGCTCTCCTGCGTATTCTAAAAAACAAAAACAAAAAAAAAACTAGTTACAAAATAGAAATATTAAACAAGCCTAATAATGAGAATATGCGCTATTATGTGCATAGAATTTGAATTCATTCTAATTTTTTTTCTTCGAAAGAACAGCACGAGAGTTGCTGTATAATATATTAAGAAAGTAAAAAGAGGGGCGACCCCGTTTTTATAGGGAAAAACCGGACCCGAAAAAACCTCACAACAAAAGCACCACTCTCACCGACAGTCTACTCACTAAAAACCTCACCACCACGCTAGAATGAATAAACATCTAACGGTACACATATCCCGAAGGACACACATGACCCTAGAAAAACTAGACCGAGGTCACCCTAGACCAAGCAAAATTATGATTTTGTACCGCTTCCTTGATTGAAGTAGTCACTTGTTCGTAAGTTCTAGACAGCCCCTGAAAGACACGTTGGTTGCGTTCAAACCAAAGATTCCACCAGAAATAAATGAGTAGCCCGTCTAGATCACGCCGTTTGTCCTTATCGCACTGGGTTCTCAACCTGCGCCACCACTTGTACTGATAATTCATTCTAAATATCGTCTCGATTATCTCTATATACTAAGTTCATAAACTGACAGTTATTAACCAAGAAATGTACAATCAATGTGCTACATTAGACTACTAAAATAATACACCACATAATTAATGCCATAAATAAAAGGAGTACATGCATAGCACATATGCTAATAAAATGTTAAAATGGAAGAGATAATTAATTATTTATGGTAGGACTTTTTACTATCTTTGCAAAAAAAAATCTTCAAAATGCCTGCCTCATGGTAAAATCCTAATTAGTTAAAAAAAATCTCAACAAAGTCAAACCGCCCCAGGGCACCTACGAACACTATATAAAACCATCAATATGGAATCATAGGTTACTCTACTAGGGTAGACTAAAGCCAAAGCTGAAAACAGAGGAGGCGGGCGAGGCGTTCACAGAGTCTGTACCCACAGAAGATACGCGACGCATTCAAAATCTCGCCACCTCCGAATCCAAACACCACCTCCTCCTCCTCGACGATTCCACTCGAGAGGCCTACCCACCCACCCTCGCCGCCGAATCCCAAGGAACCCAACCCATCGCCATCTCGCTAGATTCACCACTTTCCTTGTGTGCGTGCGTGTAAAATCTCCACCTCGTCGCGTCCAACTCCCACTACCTTTCTTGCCGCCTCCGCCTCCGAGAAGGAAGCGGGAAATTCCAAGAAGCCGCCGCCGCCATGGTGCAAAGGAAGCAGGTGCGCAAGAAGCCCGAAGATCCCGTCGATCTTTCCGGGAACGGGTTACCGCCGGATCACGTGCGCCGTGGAGGCGATCCGAGAAGCAGGGGAGGCGGCGCCGCCATGGTCGGGACGGCACCCCCCAACTACATGAGGGCGACGAGCAGCTCCGGCGCGAAGGCTGGCCAGGCGGTGGGGAGAGAGAAGGCTCCCGCCTTGCCGACGAAGCGGAAACCGGTGAGAGTAAAGGTGGTCTTCACAAAGAATCCGTACGTGAGCAGGGCCACATACTCCTCCACCATGAAGTGGTCCGGCTTTCGCGCCGCTGTTAACCTCGCGCCCGGCCCCACCGGGGGCGACGGTCCCGTGGCGGGGCACGTCTGCCCCTACGCCTACTGCTCCCTCAATGGCCACGTCCACGCGTCCGTGGTTCCCCTGAGGAGCTTCATGGCGTCGCAGAGGCGGCTGATCAAGACGCAGCAGAGGATGAAGCTGAAGGGCGTCTCCCTGTTCCGCAAGACCAACAACGGTGGAGGAGGCGCCGGCGACGGTTTCTTCGTCGAGATATATGCCGGTGCCACCGCCACCGCCACCGCCACTGCACCAACGGTGAGCTCTGATGTGAGTGATCTTTCCACGGAGGAGATGGACGCGATGGTCAGGCGGATGGAGTACGTCATGCTCGATCACCGGAGTTGTGGGAATGCAGACGACAAGGTGAAGGATTTGGAAGTTTCGGTGGACGGTTCATGCGGATCCAGTGATGTGATCTCGGATGGTTTGGCCGAGTTGTTGGGGACGACGAATTTTCCCGGCTGCAAAAAAGCGATTGCTGGAGAGAAGGAGACTTCCGTGGATCAAGAAGCAGAAGACTTCGGTGCCTGCAAGACCGATAATTCCGAAGAGCTGGATGCAAAGGATGAAGAAAACATTTATGAAGGTGAAGTTTCTGTTTCTGAAATTGTTTGCTTCAATGCTGTAGCTCATCCACATATTGAAATTCAGAAACAACTCTTCGTGGATTACGAACAATATGTCAATTCTGCAGATAATGCCGGTGATGATTTAAAGGACTCCTCAATTGATGACATATCCAGAGCATTTGGTGGGATGAATTTCACAGATGCAGTTTCTGATCATATTGATGCAGCAACCTGTCAGAGAATCAAGTTGGTTACAGCCAGGAGGAGAACACCTGAAGAGGGGGAGCAAATGCAGCCTTTCAATCCCAGGGCTCCTAACTTTCTTCCAGGAAAACCTGATCCTAATGCTGAAAAGGTTGACCTCAGGCATAAGATGATGGATGATCGAAAGAATGCTGAGGAATGGATGGTTGATTATGCACTTAGGAGGGCAGTGAAGAAATTAGCTCGTGCTCAGAAGAGAAAAGTGGAGATGCTTGTCCAGGCCTTTGAAACTGTTCTACCGCCAGTTACAGATGAGAGGAAGTCTGTGCAACATGATGACGACAAGGAAAGCTTCACACATGCAAGGCCTTGGCAAGCATGCAGCTGATAGATTTAGAGGTAAGAACAATAGAGTAAAAGTTCCTCTGGTAGCAGATTTGACGTGTTTTATTTATTTATTTTATTTTTTGCACATTGTTGATTCAACTTATGATGCGCTATTGTCTGTTTTGCAGTTTAAGGTTTAGCTGGAACTAATCATGATTTCGAAGTTAAATCTCAGTGGTCACTGCAATATTAGTGCTAGACCTGCTCAACGAGAGAGCTTACTGTTACTGATATCTCTATCTGGTTGTTGAACTGCATGGAACGCACTGAATTAGCTGATTAGTGTAGTCCCGTAGTGCATGTACATAACTCTCGTGTGCTCACGTTGATATTTTAGTGATGGGTGTATGAGAGTTGCAAACTGGCAAGAATGTTGAGATGTATTCCTTGGGCAAAGATCAATAAAACTCTTGTTGACAGCATTTGTTTTCGGATGAAAAGGTGATCATATATGCATAAGATTGGTTGAGTGCATGTGTAATAAGAGAGTATCTTGATAATCTTGTGTGGGCTATTGTTCGTCTGTTCGATTTCTTGCATTTTATGTAATCAGCAAAAGAAAGTAAAACATCCTTGTCTCATATTATTCATGTAAATGTCCCAATATCCTTCCCTATTTCCAATATGTTCAGTAATGGCACGAAACGGCTGCAACCTACTTTGACTGACAATAAGCAAGTACAAGTTGAACATAAGTGCTGCTTCCTGAATACTACTAGGAACTATAATAAGGTATTAAGGTGATGCATCTGAAGTTAAGAGCAATAAATTAATCAATGCAACTAACTGTTAACTGCTGAGACTCTTCTATGTCAGGTAACATAGAACAGGCTATGCCCAGCTGAGACTCTAGAACAGGCTATGCCTATCCTCACTCCTTAGCTTCACAAGTTAGGGTGTCAGCAGTCTGTGTGTTGACATACAAACAGATTGGACCAAACCTGCTAGGGTCTAGAAAGTATAATATATGTAACCTAGTATTGTATGTCCGGTAACAAGAACCAAGGCAGAAGAAAATTCCAATGTTTGGTCATTTGGTGCAGAGGTTTCCTGACGCACACTAAACCATTGACTTGGTTTGAGATTCTCTGATCGTATGAATTATGTCTAATCCTTCTTGGGCTCATGGCAATCTGAAAAACCATGACATTTGTCTGGATTACTCATGAAAACCTGGAATCATGCAAGCATCAATCAACCAGTTTGCATGCCGGGTATTTCATTCAACTGAGGAGCAACCAAGCAAGAGAGAAGATGCAATGTTCATCGTCAAGATTCAAGAATAAATTGCACTGAATATAGTAACAGGAAACGCTCCAAACGGATACAAGGAGAATGCAGATCAAGCATGCATCATCATGAATAAATGACATTAATATTGAAAACCAACACTCACAAGTCACAACGGATACAAGCTATGATGCTCTCACCAACTTGGTACATTTTGAAGGACAAACGCTCAGCTTGATGCCCCAGTCACACCAACCATAGTAATAGAAGCAGACCATCACTGACGAGTTGTGCTCTCAAACCACAATGGACCATTCAGGATATCGACATGCTGCATCACAGCAGTAGGCCAAAGAATCTTTGAGTGGATCAGACCTTTAAATTGAGCAAATTCAGTATAATTCGTGAAACCAACTTATGTAAAGCTAGAATATAGCCAGGATACATCCTTTGCAAAACTTACAGCTCAATGCAGTGTATACCTAGTGGTATTTTCTGGCTGCATAAAGCATAAAAAAGTGGGTAAGTGCTACTCGGAAAAATAAGATAAGGTATAAGACTTTAACCATATACTGATCCATTTGCTTTCTTAGCTGTGCTGGCTTGCCATATTGTTAAGCATTGAACCATGAGAGATTAAGTTATACCAGAATGTTTCCAGAATTTTCACCTGATAAAAGTAGAATTTTTCAAGATTTTCTATATCGAGGTAGCTATTATTTAGGGTGTGTTTGGTTGCTTGTACAAGTGGTACATGTATGGGATGGTTAAAAAAATCTTCCATGTATTTGATTGTTTGAATAGAAATATATCATTCTGAACAGTGGAATAAAAATTTAAGATATATTCCCCAGATGCTAACCATACTATTCACCAAAAATAATAGAACCACATAGTACAGTACCATCCTAACCCATTCTTTTTCATCCCACCAACCAAACACACCCTTATACTCTCCTCAGAAGATATTGTCAGGAACTTACTGTACAATGGATCAAACTAACTAAGAAAACAATTGCAGTCCATCAGCAACTGCCAAATGTTTAGTGAAACTACGAGCAATGTTTGGTAGGGACAAGACCAGGGAGATGTCAAACATCAGGAAGAAATATATTACTATTGTAAATTCATACTGCAAGTTTACAGGGATTACAGTTACAATATTACTTACAACTTGCAGCAAAAGAAAAGGCGATACGATTAAGGGCACCTAAGTACCACAGGATTTACATTTACAGTCTTCATAATTTCTAGGTTTTTGAGGCTCAAGCCTTTTGAGTTCGAAACATTCCTTCAAGATTGCAGGATTAAGGATTTGAAACAGCTCCATCTCCAGCAACATCCCTGAATCATCTAGAGCCTTCCTAGATGTTCAGTAACCTTAGAATTCGATGCAAGTGAGTCTGCCAGACTTAGGAGATTGGTGGTCTTGCAATTCCCTTGACCAACTTCTTATGAATCTCGTGTCAATTCTTCCACAACTTTAATATCGGGGCAGTCATGCAACAGCAACACAAGATCCTTTGATAGGCTTTTGAGCCTACTAGAATCTGTAGCTCCGTCTGCTTCTGATGTTACATGTGGTTCCTCTGATGGATGCTTATTCTGAAGAATGCTCTCATGAAACATCTGCAGTGCGTCATTTGCTGAAATTTCTTGCACAGAGTTGCGCAGATCTTGGAGTTTTCCTCTATTTTGGACATCGGGCAACAATTTTTCTTTCATGCCGTCAGGAAGACTAGCTAGTGCACTGCTTGAAGGACAACAAACAGAAAATGGAACCAACAAGAACGTTACAAGAGAATGGCCGTACAAGAAAACTATTCTTGGCATGACAAAGATCCATCTTTACCTGGTAATCCCCCGAACAAGGCCCCACTTGTAGCCAACACGCACAGATTGCCTAAACCCAGCATTGAAGCCCTCTTGGGCAGCATCCTTCTGACCTTCTGTTATGCCATCCCTATAGCCCATCTAGAGTAAAATTGAGAGCCTTACTTTCAAACATATCTGATGTCAACACAAAATCATGATTCATGACTAACCAATAACCATCGCAGTAAAAATCATTTAGGGTATACCTTATGAAACTGGTTCTGCCTGTAGGTCCATTCTCTGTCTAAGGTGGATCCATGATCTGGAGAGTCTAAAGCATCATCCCATATGTCATTGTCTGCAGCAGCAACATCGAAATCATTATCTGAACCAAAATCGACGCAAATCAACTAGTTGTAACATGAGATAGTACTCTTGTTTTTTTAACAGAAACTTGAGTTGGTTAGCTAGGTGCATCAGTAGACGATCAAATCGTGGACATAACACATGACATCGCTAAGCAGCAATAAATCACTACTAAGTAACAGTACACGGCGATTGGTAAGTACTAACTACTAGTATACTGTCTTAACAATAGCAGGCAACGAATCTGTTCTAGCGCATTGCAGGGACACGCACCATGGCGAGCGATTTCACCCTCCATGGAGGATGACGCTTCTATGTGCAACTCCCCTACGAAGGCTATCACACCCTTTATCTCCTCAGAGCCTGCCATGTAGAAGACACCCTGCAATCGGGAGAGGAAGCGCCCATGGGATGAGAGGTCCACGGGAAGCTTAGCAGAAAGCAGCCTCCGGTAAGTCGGAAGTATGTAACTGACCGGAGTAAAAACGCGCGCGTGGGGAGTTGATGGTGCGGTGCCGTTCGCCGGCGAACCGAGCCGAGGTCGGAGGCGATCGGGCAGGCAGTGGGGACGGGTGGATTGGCTGGCTGGTTGCGGCGGCGAGGGCGTAGACTGAGATTGGAAGCCGAGGAGGCGAGCAAATCCGACGGCCCATGGGTCAAAATGTCCAAGCCCAACTCCGAGAGAGCCTACTCGACCCCTCCTCCTTCCTCGCTCCTTCCGCCCAAATCCGGTAGAGAAGGATTATTCCACCCCTAGAATTCAACGAGGACCATGGCCGCCACCGCATCGTGCGCGGCGCCGCTACTTCCCACCTACTGGTGCCTGGAGCTCGTCCACGAATGCTTCCCCCACCTAGCGCTGCCGTCGCTGCCACCCCGTATGGATTGCATTGCGACCTCCAAACCCTATCGAATCGATCCATCTCCGATCTTTTGCCGAGTTTTTCTCTGCCTGGCTAACTCGTTTTTGGTATCAGAGATGGTGGCCGGCACACCAGAGGGATACCGCAACCGCGTCGAGCGGCGCGCCCCGGAGACGTGGTTGCAGTCCGTCGACGTCCCTGAGGACTCGACGCCGCCTGCTCCGGCCGCCGGCGCGTCACCGCCCTCCTCCGTCGTCGGCACATCGCACTCTCGGCGGGCTCCATGTGGTACTTCCCCTCCTCGTGCTTGTTGCCATGCAATGCAAAGCCTTCGTCTTTCCTGCTCTTGGCATTGCTACTCTAGTTCGGTAAATCCAATTATATGTGCCTTTTTATTCGTCCTCGGATTAATTTGAACATTGTTTTCCCAAACTTTTTGGCAGATTTTAGAGACATGGACAAGATGGTATAGAATCTTTAGCTTATGATGTCCGAAAGTACATTCATGACAAGACGGCATCCTTGCCAAAGCTTTGCATTCACTTGGTATGATGTTTCCTCGCTGAAATCTGCAACGAGAAAACATGCTTGTTCACGTACTCATTCTTGAGGTTGCATTTGTGTTGGCATTTTAGCTAAAAGATGTGGATTTAGGATTGCATGAACATACAAAAAGCAACAAACCAAAAGATGCTGGCACTACGACATCGCACCGGTGAGCACCTCCTGCTTTCTGTTTCGTACATACTCTAAGATGCTTTGCAAGAGCTAAGCGGCTGTCTTGAACTAATATCTGTTCATATCCTGTGAGTGTTAAACTGCCAAACTGAATTCTCACTGCTTGCTTTCAAGGGAATCTCCTTGCGTTTTGAATCGGAAAAGAGCACTGTGGACTGAAGATGAGATGAAAGCTCTGAAGGTATGCATCCCATGGATTCCGTTATATTTTTCATGCTCAATCATCTGTTGATTGCATGCATTGAATGGTACGAAGTTTGTCTTTTCCATTTGCTTTTATTCTTTGCCTCTGCAAGTAATCTATTGTGCATCTTTTTCAATACAGTATTTTGCTGGGTCATTTAGGAAAGGTCAAAACATACCTGCAAGTAATATGGCGCGCACGTCTTCCATTAAGAGCGCTCGCCAACTGATCTGAAGGACAAGTGGAAGAATCTGAAGAAGAGAGCGTTAACGCCAGGATCAGAGCTGGGTTAACCGCAGCTCTTGAATTTGATAGTTCGAACTCTTGCTGTCTGTCTAGATCAATCAAGTGTGTAATGTGTATATTGAGTTAAGGAGACTCCCTGTAGGGCAGTTAGGTACTTCTTTTTGGATGGTTTGAAATGGCAAAAATGTCTAAGAATGTAGATGTGCGAGTCATGTATTTCTGTTGTCTGTTTGTACTTAGTATGCTCCTTCAGGTACGAACAATATCTGGAGGGATAAGATAGGCTCTGCATGTTGTCTGTATTTTAATTAGTGTTGACAACTGACCATGTTTGATGTTGTACTACCTTTTCTTATTAAGTTGATCTGCGCCAAGTTTTACTTGTACAGAATGTTTAACTTACAAGTTTTACTTGTACAGAATGTTTAACTTAACTGTGATTATCTATAATTTGTTAAAAAGAGGTATTGACAAAGGGCGTGACTGCTACTGCTGCGACAACTGACCATGTTTGATGTTGTACTACCTTTTCTTATTAAGTTGATCTGCGCCAAGTTTTACTTGTACAGAATGTTTAACTTACAAGTTTTACTTGTACAGAATGTTTAACTTAACTGTGATTATCTATAATTTGTTAAAAAGAGGTATTGACAAAGGGCGTGACTGCTACTGCTGCAACGAGGAGGAACGGTTAATCATATATTTTTTGATTGTGTCGTGGCTCAGAATGTTTGGAGTCTAATTTCAAAATTTTTTGGTGTTGTTATTGGCTTTAACCTTGAGTCTATTGCTCATTTCTGGCTTAGTAATACCAAGAATGGTGCTTTGAACTCGATTGGTGCTGCTACCCTTTGGAGCATTTGGAAAATTAGAAATAACATGATTTTCCGCTTTCAAGGATGGTTAAGTGTAAAAAGCGTTTGGAGGAAAATGCTGGTTCTGTTAAGAAACTGGAGTCCGTTGTTCACAGGGGAGATGGAGGCCAAGATTTTGCTGTTTTGTAAAAGTTTGGAATCCTGTGTCCAAGCGCCACTGGCTTTGGAATGGCGTGGCAGTGTGACATGAAGCTGGTGATTAGTTTCTGGAATATGGTGGCTGGATGTGTTTTTGATTGAGTTGTGTCCTGGCTATATGGGTTTTGGCTAAGTGCTAGTATCAGTGTGAGCTTGTAAAGCTTTGCTGCGCATTGTGATGTTTGTTCTTCGGTGTTTGTGGCTGGTGATGCTTGGTGTTGGTCGAAGTTTTGTTTTGGATTGATACTGTATGTTTCGGTTTCAGTAATGGAACTGAGGCATCTTGAGGATGTCCTTTTGATTAAAAAAAAACTGTGATTATCTGGAAGCATAAGTCAAGAAGCTATCATCCTGTTATCCTTGCTCCTTCGTTCAGAACAAACCACACAAGAACAGTTTAAATTCAGAATTCGGTTTTCTTTTTATCCAGAGCCAGCTGTTTCTCATCTAGGAAACGAAACATAATGTTACGGTAGTGCTATGAAACGGCAACAATGATAAGAAAGAAAGGGGAAGGAATTTGGGAGATTTAGACAGGTGAGGTGAGGGAAGTGCAGAGCACACAAACGTAAAATCCTAAAATCTGTAGTAGAGCAGTAGCGAAGTATAGGAAACAAAATGTCATTACTTGTGAAACAAATATAAGTGCAAAAAACATTGAAAATAATCATGCTTACATAGGCAGTAAAAGCCTGCCTCCTGGCAATGCAATATCAGGTTATATCTCAATTATCCAATAGGGTTATGAAGGAAAAGGCCTGCCTCTTACTAATGCCGGATCGGGTTATATCTCACTTTTACTGTGTTGTGTGTAGTTATACACTGTCAAACATCAAATATTTACAGGCACATTTGTATGGTATCAACATCATGCATACAGTGTACATACATAGGCAGTAATGTCGGGACCCGAATTCGCAATCCGGAAACCCTCTGTGTTTTCAGCACTAGTCCCAGGATCAGTCGCTAGTGCCCACAGTTAACAAAGATGAATATCACAATCATACACAACGGAATAATAAATAAAGAATTCATCTTTTAATATAACATGTTGAACAACCTTAAGGTCAACTTACAATTGTAAAGCCTAGATGGCTTCAATTCAGAGTAAAACGAACAGCAACGGAACAAAGAACGTTGGTGAATCCCATCAAAATACCACAGGCATTTGACAAGGTTCAACTCCTAGATATTCGCCTTCTTGCAGAACTTCTCCTCCTTCGAAGACAAAGACTTCTCCTCAACTGGTGATGTTTTGTTAAAACAAGGGTGAGTACACAACCGTACTCAACAAGTCATGCATGTAATGCGTTCTATTACTACATGCATGGCTTATTCCAAAGGAATGGCTGAATGGTTCTTTTGCAGTAAAGTAGCATTCACAAATAATCATAGTAGATAGAAAAGCAGTAAAACAAATAATACCCATAATAAATTTCGTAATCATTCTCAAGTAAAGCATTTCTCATTCTTAACCAATTTCCATATCACATTATTCACATTCCCAACCTCATTTTATTTTCAAAACTCTACCCCTTGACTGTAATCCCCGAGCATTGTCCAGTACCGCGGACTCGGCTATTCGAATAGTTTTTACACTCTGCAGAGGTTGTACACTTTACCCACAAGATACAATCAACTCATCACGTCAGCCGTGAATCGCCATACAAGAGTATGCGAATGAGCGATCATAACAAAGCCTTTCAGAAACTTCTATCTCAACCTAGGAACCTCTCCGGGTTGCCTTCACTATCACTTCCCTCACACTGAGCCGAAGTATAGGACCGACAAACACCGTTGGACGGGTACCAAGCCGCAAAGACGAGCACGCTCCCCATCTGATCACCCCTCGGATGACGCCACCGGAGGTATCAAAGGTGAGATATCAGAATCCTACTAAACTAGGTCTTCCCATTCAGACATATGGTTGTACGAGTGACTCAGGTCAAAGGCTTGCAAGGTGAAGTCCTTAACTGACCAGGGCAAGACATCCTTCTCTCAAAACTAGCGCACAGCCCTCACAACACTCAACCCACCCAAATGCCACGATGGCTCACCTGGCATAAAGCCACTTGCCACTTGCCCCAGTCTAAATCCTTTATCACCCCAGTTGATTATTGCGCAACACAATGCCAACAACAACTCAACATCCATGTAGAACCACGCTGGTTCCACATATCAACATCATCGTGTGGCAACACGTCACAGCATTTCACAAACACATTTCATAATCCATTAATCAGTATTATTCTTTTATTTTCAAAAGACATGTGTTGCGTGGCATGGCTAAGCAATTATACACGATCTAACCAACCCACGTTGGCAAGTAATAACAACCAACTAATAATCAACCATCTTAGGGTGACAAATGAATTATGGCATACAATTAATCATGGCAAGGTGATATTAGCAATTGGATTGTATAACTAATCCCAAATTAATTTAAATCATTTTAATTCTTGAACTAGCATGCAATAATTTGAATCAAAGTAAATTTGTAAAGCGAGAGCAATATGATCAAAGCACGACTTGCCTGGCTCTTGCAATTTATATTATTCTTTACTCTTTATCTTCGATCCTCGATCCTCGATCTTCAATCTCTGCTTGCTTGATCCTCAGCTCCTTCGAGTGACTTAAGCAGCGCGTCTAACGATAAACAAACACAAATACAACAAAACTCAAAAGGCAAATCAAGTAAACTCCAAATTAAGAACGAATAGCATTGGGCACAACGGTTTAGATGAATTTAGGAACTTAAATGGATTAGGTCGATGATTAGACAAAATAGAACGGCCAAGAAGAATACACCGAAGAGAAAGATTAATAACTGGGAAAGAATGAATAGTATTCCGAAGAATATTTCCTTTGAAGTTGCTATCTTGATTAGACAGACAATGACCTATGGCTCTCGATCCATAGACCGGGTCCATGAAGATTTGTTAGTTCACGATGGGCTAAGCTTAATGTGATAAAGCTAGATCACATCAAGGCTATAGAGAATATGATGACATCGCACTAGGGCCTTTACTTAAATGCATGCTTGCGATGAGAGCAAAACGTTAATGGCGGAAGGTTAGCGACGAAACGTTAACAGCGAAACGTTAACGATGGAACGGTAACGACGGAACGTTAACGATGGAGGCGAAGCGATGACGGGACGCTCAAGGTGGCGACCGTCGGCTGATAGATAGGGCAGCGAGGTCATGACATGGCAACTACATGGCAAATTTGTGCTGGCCGAATGGGTAATGTCGAGGCAGTAGACACGCAAAACGGAGCAATGATTTAATAGCCGAGATACAAATAAATTCTAAAAATTATAAAATTTATACTGGCATGAAGGTATTGAATTTAGATGAATTTAGAAATTTGAATCACTTGATTCCGAGTTCGGATGGAGGAGAACGGATCAAACGAAGTTTAACTAGAAAGAAAATCCTGAAATTACGAAATTGCACTGTAACTACAGTGCTTCGCTTCCTGTTTCTGGCTGTTTTAACAGAGCACCATTAGAGGCTTTTTGCACAAACATTACCGGAGAATGGGGACATGGCAGCACATGGGGAGTGACAAAATGGCACGAGGACGACGATGCGGTGCCGAGGCAAGCAACGGCTCGTGAACGGTATTCGGAGCGCGCCGATTTAATAAAAAGAATTTCGGTAGATGCAACAACAAAGGGGAAATGTCCATCGTGTAGAATGCGACGAGACGAACTCAGCAAAATAGGCAGATTTGGCGGCGACGCAACGGATTAATCACAAACTGCCGATTAACGGTTGTTACAGCTAATAGATCTAATAGCCATAACTACTAGAATAATGAATGAAAAATTACAAAAAAATTCAGAGAGCCTACTGAGATCCTAGAACACGATATGACGTGAAGAGATCGGATTTTTACCTTCTGGATCAACGGGGAACGCACGATGCCATTCCCAATTGTTAGACGCGATCGATCGGCGGAGATTGATTTTTCTGCACAAATCCCGCAGGTAAAACCTTGAGTTAGGGTGAGCACCGTGTAGGGGACATCAAGGGGAGTCTACCATAAAAATTTCACGGCCAAACTGGCAGAAACGAAGGAGAACGGGTTCTGGCAAGATTTGATTTTTGGGCGGCCATAACTTTTGATCCAGTAGATGAAATTGCACTAAATTTGGATGGAAGACAGAGGGTACCTTGAGGCATGACGTGACGCAAACAGATCTTGAAAAGAGTTGACGAGTTGATAGGGAACGCGCCTCAAAGTATGGCCGACGTGCGGCGGCGCTTCGGAGGATGAGGGCAAAGTTTCTCGGTTTGAATGAGTTGATCTGAGGTGAGGACGTGTGGGAGAGGTCATAGGAGGTCTACACAAGGTTTGGGTGGCGGCTAGGTCAAGAAAACGCAAAAATCGGCTTCACAGGCATTTTATCGAGCAATTGGCGTACGCTGCGCAATTCGGGGTGACGTTGGCCAATTGAGGGCCGGCCAGTGGTGAGGATGGGGTGGAGAGGTGAGGGGAAGCCCGTGGGCACGACGGCCAACGGCGGGGATGGCCGGAGTGGCAGCGAGAGCGGCAGCCGGAGCGACCAAAAACGTTCGAATGGCATGGTGCTCGAAATCACATTAAAACGCAAAATTTCCTAAAACTAGTGAGAGCACAGCGTAGAGCAAGATCATACTAGACTATATCTAAAAGGAATTTGATTGGGGATTACCGGTTTGGGAGGAATCGACGACGAACGGAACTCGATTTGACGACGAACAAACGCAAATTCCCGGAGCAATTCTTGACGAAACCTGGAATTTCTTGAGGGGTTATGATCTACACACTAATGCGCACAAGATGACGCGAACGGAATTTGATTTGCTTTACCGGATCAAAAGATGACACGGCGATGTCAACGAAGGACGTCCGGCGATCGTTTCTTCGATTTTTGGAAGGGAAACTATTCTGGAAATGAAGGGCAAAGGTGAGCACCGTGCTGGGGAGACTGAAACGCTCATTTTGGGTGGTCACACGCGATGAGGGGATGAGAAACGAAAGAGTTATGGCTCAAACAAGAAACGCCAAAGAAGTGATTGCAGAAGCCGTTTCACTTGATTTCGGAGGGGGAAACTATAGGGGAATTGAAGCCCTTAACTAGACCGACGATTTGCAACTGACCTCACTCAATTTCGTTGAGAATTGCAAAAGTTATGAGCATTTGAAGTTTGGGTTGCAAATGGGGCTGAAACGTGAACAGTGCGCATGGCTGGAGGTTGAAGATGAACAGTAGAGGCCACGTGTCGCTTTCTCATTGGTTGGAAGAAATGGAGGGACAAATGCGCGAGGAATAAAATAGTAAAAATGATCTAAAAATCTTGGAAAAATTCATAAAAATACTAGAGATTATTTGGAACCCAAAAAAATTGGTTTCACTGAATTTTGATCAGTTTTAGAATTTAGACAATTCCGGGACGAATATACTGGATTTAACAAAAGACCGCGAGAGATAAAATACCAGAGGGATCCTATAAATCTTAGAAAAATTCCCAAAATTATTATAGACTATTTGGAACCTAATTCTATGAATTTTGATATTTTTAAAGTATTTTGGAACTCAGGTGAAATTTCGAATAAGGACCGAAATTGAAATTTTGACTTTGCGGACGGTAAAGGATTGAACTTTAATTTCGGTAGGATATGGATGCCAATTTAATTAGAACACCGAGGGAAATCCAAATTTTGAATTTAAATGGAATTTCGAAGGAAAAGTTTGAATTGGAATTTGGATATAGAATCGCTTTGAACAATTAATAATTCAAATTAAAAACCAATAAAAATCCAATTAACATCCAAATGTTTAAATGAATAATTTTAATTAATTTTTAGCAAATCTCAAATTTAGGAAATTCCTGTGATACAAAGAACACTGTAAAAACTAAATTTTAAATTACTTGATGCAATACAGAATACACATTAAATTTTTTTAGATTTAGAAAATTCTAAATTATGCTTCTTTAATCAAATAAGATTGATGTAAAATTTTTGGAAAGCTAATTTAAATATAAATTTTTGAAAACCCAAATTTTGGGATGTTACAAGTAACAAAACTGTATGAGGGGCAAATGAAACAGCCTTGTCTGTATTGCATATTGAGGTTAGGTTATTGTGTTGAGTCTCTGTTACAAAAACACATTGTAAAAATATATGATTAAAGAAACGAGAGACAAAGATTTTAATGAAAAACCCTTTCGAAAAAAACCATGGGTGCATAATGGCAATATCACTATATAAGAAGATATTTACAGTAAAACTCTTGTTTTCTTATGAACCATAGAGACATATTCATAGTGGTATATAGCAGACTCCATGTAGGAGTAGATTTGAGATGAAGTAAGAGGCGAATTTGTATCACTCTCGAACTCAACAATCTCCACCTTGAGATGAATTCCTCTTGTAGCAAAAATATAACACGACTCACCTTGAAACAAATCATCATGAACACCTTGTGCGCCAAAAATCCAAATGACTATTAAGTGATGCCAACTAATTCTGAACAAAGCTCACACTTAGTTGTTGGAATTGGCTTTATCAACATATCAGTTGGATTATCATATGTACTTATTTTACTGACTTTAATGTCACCGTGAGCAATAACACCTCGAATGTTCTGATATCTGACATCAATATGCTTTGTTTTCCTATTGGACATCTAATCTTTTGTAAGGTAAATGACACTCTAAATGTTATAGAATATTGTAGTGCAAGGTGTGTGAAAGCAATAGAGAATGCGAAGAATAGTAGATTGATTTCATTGAGAGAAAGGGCATGTACATATATAGGGGAGGGGGATCGAGAGGCAAAAGGAAACCTGCAGGATCTCCTCCCCGTATCTCTCTCTAACCAAATATACTAAAGCAGGGGCGGGCCGAGAGCGAACCTTGGGCCGCATAAGCACAGGACTCATGCTAACACCCCCCGCAGTTGAAGCGTCCGTGGAGCGGACGTTGAGACTGGACCGAAATTCAGTGAATACCGCAGATGGCAGTCCCTTGGTGAAAATGTCGGCAAACTGGGATGTCGTCGGGACATGAAGAACGCGGACATCACCAAGGGCAACACGCTCTCGAACAAAATGAAGATCAATCTCCACATGCTTGGTATGCTGATCTTTGGATAGGGTTAGAAGACATGTAAACTGTCTTGATGTTGTCGCAATATACCAATGTTGTCTTGCGCAAAGGAGTGTGCGACTCGAGACAACAACCAGCGAATCAAGTGGCCAAAGAATCGTGCATTGGCGACGGCGCGATACTCAGCCTCAGCACTTGAGCGGGACACGGTGTTCTGACGCTTGGATGACCAGGAGACAAGATTGTCGCCGAGAAACACAGCATATCCAGAGGTGGATTTGCGAGTATCCGGACAACCAGCCCAATCAGCGTCGGAGTAAACCACCAACTCAAACTGGGAAGAGGGGCGCACAAAAAGGCCCAAATGCAGTGTGCCTCGAACATAGCGCAGGATGCGCTTAAGGGCAGCAAGATGAGGTTCCCGCGGATCGTGCGTGTGAAGACACACCTGCTGAACAGCATACGAAATATCCGGTTTAGTGAATGTGAGATACTGAAGAGCTCCTGCAAGGCTGCGGAAATCCGTAGGATCCGAAACAGGCACGCCATCGGCAGAAAGCTTGGGATTCACATCGACGGGAGTAGTACACGGCTTGCAGTCACTCATGCCAGCCCGCTCAAGTATCTCAATCATGTATTGGCGCTGTGAGAGGAAAAGGCGAAGCGATGTGTTGGACATGCATACCGAGAAAATGGTGCAACTTGCCAAGGTCCTTCATGGAAAACTCACCTTTAAGGCCTGCGATGATGTCTTTCAAGCGATGGCTCGGAGGAAGCGGTGAGCACAATATCGTCAACATAAAGGAGAAGATACACCATATCCTCGCCTCGGTGGTAGATGAACAGGGATGTATCTGTCTTGGCTTCAGAAAAACCGAGCTGAAGAAGATGAGAGGCAAACCTGTTGTACCAAGCGCGAGGAGCCTGCTTAAGGCCATAAAGCGACCGGTTGAGGCGGCACACATAGTCAGGATGAGCAGAATCTTCAAAACCAGCAGGCTGAGCACAATGAACAATTTCAGACAGAGTGCCATGGAGGAAGGCATTGTTGACATCAAGTTGATGAATAGGCCAACCACGCGAGAGAGCCAACGAGAGAACTGTCCGAACTGTAGCAGGCTTGACGACTGGACTGAAAGTTTCTGAGAAGTCAACACCAGGACGCTGAGTGAAACCACGAAGCACCCACCGCGCTTTGTAGCGCTCGAGAGAACCATCAGCCTTGAACTTGTGTTTGAACACCCATTTGCCTGTCACAACATTGGTACCTGGCGGTCGTGGAATAAGATCCCAAGTGTTGTTGGCAAGAAGAGCCGAGTATTCGTGTTCCATCGCGGCGCGCCAATTTGGATCGGCGAGAGCAAAGACGATAACCGGGAGGCGGAGACAGAGTGAAGCCTCAAAGCGGTCTGGGACCCGAATGCCGCGCTTACCACGGGTCGTCATGTGGTGATGATTGACAACCGGAGGTATCGCCACAGCACTTGCAGGAATGGGGCGTGGCGGTGAAGTCGTAGACACGGAAGAGACCGGTGGCGCTGGAGAGGTCGAAGCAGGAGCATCAGGTGGGCGTCGACGTGAGTAAGTCAGACCGCGGAAGGGGCCAGGACCAGCAGGTAGGGGCGTGGCATGCCGTCCAGTGCCCGGGGAGACTGAGCAGCGGTCCCCACTGGCAAGTGGTGACGAAGGACCAGTGGGAGACGCAGGGGCGAGGCCGGTAGGCACACGCGTGGGCCGGAAACCGGGAGGCGCAAGCAGCAACCCTCCAGAGGGCTCTCCAGACGAGAGGGGCTGTCCACCAGACAGCCCGGGCCGGGACGCCGGCAGAGGGGGCGGCGGTCCGTTTGCCGAGGAGGAGCCAGGAGGTGCTGTTGACGACCTTGTAGAAGCAAGAACCGGTGACAGCTCAAAAGGAACTGAAACCGTGTTAGGCAAATCATCCAAAAAATCAAAGGCCGCATGCGTGGGTGGAGAAGAATCCTCGGAAAATGGAAAGGAGGTTTCTTCAAAGACCACGTGGCGTGATATGATGGTACGATTAGTGTGACGGTCAAGACAAAGATAACCCTTGTGGTGTGGGGAATAGCCAAGAAAAACACACAAGGAAGAACGAGGCGAAAGCTTATGGGAAGCGGTGGCGACAAGGTTAGGATAACACTTGCAACCGAAAACACGAAGGTGCTCGTACGAGGGCGGCTTCCCTAGTAAAACAAAGTGCGGCGTTGCAAAAGCAAGTGTTTTGGTTGGCAGAATGTTGAGAAGATATGAGGCAGTGCCGAGAGCCGCAGCCCAAAAGCTCGGAGGAATGCTGGCCTGAAAGAGCAAGGAGCGAACGACATTATTAATGGAACGTATAATGCGCTCAGCTTTACCATTCTGGGCGGAGGTGTACGGACAGGACATACGCAGATGGATCCCATGTGTCAAGAAGAACGTGCGGGCGCTGGAGTTATCAAACTCGCGGCCATTGTCGCACTGAACCTTTTGTATGGTGACGCCAAACTGTGTACGAACGTAGGCAAAGAAATTGGTGAGCGTGGAAAAGGTGTCAGATTTCAGTCGTAAGGGGAACGTCCACAAATAGTGAGAGTAATCATCCAAAATAGCCAGATAATACTTATGACCGGAGACACTAGTAACAGGAGATGTCCAAAGGTCACAATGAATTAACTGAAATTTGCGAGTAGCACGCGAAGATGACACATGAAAAGGTAGACGAACATGACGACCTAACTGACAAGCATGACAAAGAGTGTTGCTATCACTTTTAGGACAAGAAATAGCAGATGACCGAGCTAGTTTGGAGAACGCCTCATGACCAGGATGCCCGAGCCGCTGATGCCAAAGAGTGGAAGTATGGAGAGCAAAGGCAGGAAGCCGCAAGGGGTAGAGTGGTCCGGTCATCACACTGACGATCACGCTCGAAGTGGGAAGATCCTTCGAAACGACCAAAGGATCAAATTCCACAGAACAATTGTTGTCAATGGTGAATGGCGAGTAAATCAAATCCTTAATAAGAAGGAGAAACGAGAACATTATTAAGGCGAAAATCGAGGATAGTGGCGGTCTTGGGAAGAGGTAACGGAATGAGATTCCCATTACCGACAACAATGTTAGAGGGAGGATGTCGTGAAGAGGAGGTGTGAGAGATGATACCAAAGATCGGAGGTCATATGACTAGAAGCACCGATGTCGAAGAACCACTCTGTTGTTGTGGTTGTTGAAGAGTAGTGGTGCGAAAATTAGCGACGAGCTTGTTGATCCCACCAGAGCGATCGCAGTGGGCCGACATAGCGGGGTGCCCATAAGTCTTTGGGGACACCCGCTCGCCGCCTTACTTGCCCAGCGGTCCAAAGAAGAAAGGCTTGAGGTTCTTTGGGCCGACCCAAAGAAAGTGCCGAGGGGAGAGGGAGGGCGCTGCCAGCCACATGTAGATAGCCCCGTCCGGGGTTGTAGCACTATAGCCCGAGAGGAGGCGACCGTGAGCTCTGGTTGTGGAGGAGCCGGCCTTTGTTGGAGCCGCGCCCCGCTTGCCCGCTTCTAAGCGCTTCTGCGATCGGTGGAGGTGGAGCCACCCGAGCCGCCTGCCGCCTCCCGGCTCTTCTTGAGGAGGCGAGAGGCAGTTCTTCTGCGGAGGTGAGGAGCAGCCGTGGAGGAGACAGGCGGCTTGGAGCCGCCGGTGCCGCCAGTCCCGGAAAGAGCTGCGAGAGCTGTAGCCGGGGCAGCCTTCGCCATGGTGAGCTCCTCGAGCGCCAAGTCATCCCGGACCTGCAGGAAGCTGGGAAGGGGATGGGTGCGGCGAAGTGAAGACCAAGCGCGAGAAAACG
Organism: Guadua angustifolia; assembly: GCA_036346375.1. Classification (NCBI taxonomy): domain Eukaryota; kingdom Viridiplantae; phylum Streptophyta; class Magnoliopsida; order Poales; family Poaceae; genus Guadua; species Guadua angustifolia. The sequence continues at coordinate 2,170,427 of CM070500.1, read as the reverse complement.
CTCGTTGAGACCCCTGACGATGTTGAGGACGAGAGTCCTGTCAGAGACGGGCTCACCAAGATCGCGCAGATCCTCAGCGAGTTTCTTGTAGCGGCGGCAATACTCAGCGACGGGGAGATCACCCTGCGAGAAAGAGCGGAACTCTTGGTCGGCGTAGAGGGCGCGGGTCGTGCGGTTCCCAAGGAACTGCGACTCGATGGAGAGCCACAGGACGCGAGCGGTGGCACCGCGCTGAGACACCGTGTCGACGAGGTCGTCGGAGATAGTCCCGAGGATCCAGGTGCGGACGACGGCGTTCATGCGCACCCAATCCGGCGAATCAGGAGCGACGGCGTCGGAGAGGACGTGACGCTCCAGAGAGAACTTGGTGAGGGTGAGCAGGAAGGAGTCGCACCACCGTGCGTAGAAGGTGGAATTGGTGTCAAGGAGAAGCGGCACGAGTGCCCGGATGTTCTGCACGGCAACGGCCTGAGCGTGCAGGTTGAGCAGCGTTGCGGCTTCGTGTTGAAGAAGAGCGACGTCAAGGAGCGGATCAGGGACGCCGTCGTCCGCGGCGCCGTTGGAGGCGAAGTCACTTTCCGGTTGGAGGGCGCGGCCGCTGCGTTCGAGCGGCGCGTTCGGCGGCACGACGCGGCGTCGGCCGCGTTGCGCTCTTGTTGCGCAAGGGCAGCCTCGCGATCGATGTCTGCCGCAGCGAGCAAAGCGGCGTCCGGCGGCTGGATCACGCGCTCGCGTTCCTCCTGAGCGGCGCGAAAATCAGCAGCGTGCTCGAGGTTCGGAGCAGCGGCGGCGCCATTGGTGTCGTGGTCCTGAGCCTTCCCAGGGTTGACGACTGCGGCGCCAGAGTTGAGGATGGTCGGCGGTGAAGAGTTACTACCATGGAGCGTGCCAAGAAAAAGGAGGCGCTAGTGCGGAAGCGTGTTCAGGTGTGAAACCCTAAACATCTGATACCATGAAAGCAATAGAGAATGCGAAGAATAGTAGATTGATTTCATTGAGAGAAAGGGCATGTACATATATAGGGGAGAAGGATCGAGAGGCAAAAGGAAACCTGCAGGATCTCCTCCCCGTATCTCTCTCTAACCAAATATACTAAACAGGGCCGACCGGCTGAGAGCCAGGCACTGGGCCGTACAAGCACAGGACTCGTGCTAACAGTGTGTTTGCACAAAACTCAATAAACAAACCTCTTAGCCAAACGGCTTCTTTGCAAATTTCGGAGATAGCCATATACTCAACTTCTGTAGTAGACAAGGCAATGGTAACTTATAGACTTATTTTTCAGCTAACGGCGTATCCTCCAACAGTGAATACATAACCAGTAAAAGATCTTTTTTTATCTAAATCTCTAGCAAAATCGGAATCCACGTAACCTATGAGTCTATCTCTAGTTTTTCCAAACTGTAAATAAGCATTAAAAGTGCCTCGCAAATCTATCTTGCTTTCAAATGCTCTTTGTCAGGACTAACCGTGTATCTTCTAACAACACTAAATAATTGAGATAAGTCAGGGCGAGAAAATACCATAGCATACATAAGTAAACCAACTACACTATCATATGAAACTCTAGACATGTACTCAGTTTCGTCATCTGATTATGGGCATGACATTGAAAATAGTCCGAAATGTGCAACAAACAGAGTACACATCGGTTTGGCTTTATACATGCTGAAACAATGAAGGACTTTATCAATATACCTTTTCTAACTTAGTATAATTTTTCAAACCGTCTGTCTTTAGTAATTTTCATATCAAGAATCTTGTTTGTTGCACCGAGATCCTTTATCTCAAATTCACTGCTCAAATGTGCCTTCAATTTTGAAATTTCTGCCTTGTCTTTTGCATCATACATATATCAACAAATAGGAGCAAATAAATAATTGAACCATTAACAGTCTTCAAATAGACACAACTATCATAATAAAATCTTTTGAAATTCTGAGAGATTATAAAGGAGTCAAATCTCTTGTACCATTGTCTAGGTGATTGCTTCAAATCATAAAGAGATTTCGTTAACTTGCAAGCAGAATTCTCCTTCTCCGAACGATGAAACCTTCTGGTTGCTCCATATAAATGTCTTCTACTAGTTCCACATGTAAGAACACACTTTTCATATCCAATTGTTCAAGCTCATAATTATGTAGAGCTACAATATGATCAAAGGAACAAGAGACCGGGATTTTACATGGAAAACCTTTTCGGGAAAAACCACGAGTGGACAATGGAAATATCACTATATAAGAGGATGTTTACAATGAAGCTTTTGCTTTTCCTATAGACTACAGGAATATATTTATAATGGAACATAACAGACTCTGTGTAAGAATAGATTTGAGATAGAGTAGGAAACGAATTCGTATCAACCCAAAACTCTTAACAGTCTCACTAATTCTGCTTTTTGTTGGGATACTCCCTTGGTCCAAAAATAGTTGACCCAATCCTCACATTTGTGCTGCCCATCACTATCTGTATAATGCCGACAAAACAACAGACATTAAAATTCCTATGCTAAAGGATCAATGGAGCTCTAGGAAATCCGTTATGTTTACACCAAATTTTGTTATTTTAACTGCTATTGCCCTGTAGGCATGAATGACAAATATTTCTTACTGCTTGCTCAAAGTCGCCAGACATTCCCATGGAGAGTTCAAACTGTTCTGTTGGTATCCCAAGGACCTTGCAAACTTCAAGCTTACAATTTACCAGGGCCTGCATTCAGATCAGACAAAACAACAGCTTATAAAATTCAACAGGGAGCATGCATTTGTGATAATCTGATAATAGAAATGCACCTTGAAATTTTCTGGTGTCGAGGAGTAGTCTTTCATTCCTATTGTCATGAGACCTGAAAATATTAGGTGGGGGCATGCTATTTTCACATGCTTAGCAAGCTCAACGCATCTGGAGGGATCGATGCCAGATTTTGCTGAATCAATGAAAGTATTTCACTAGTGAATTCATTGTTGCCAAGAAAGTCAGCTATAAATTGATCACATGAAAGAAAAACCAGCATCAATATCACAGCATGATAGTGAACTGAATTATACTTTAGGTATGCCTTCGGGAGTAATGATCTGAATATAGTGATATTATAGTAGTTTAAAGATTGTTCATAAATGCAATTAATTGATGGCTGCTTGAAGCATGTGGAAAGAAATATATGTCCTATAACTACAATTAAGCTATTAGATCAAGGTAAATGAGAAATGAGGCTTCATAGATCATCAAAGGAAGGAATAATCATCCAGACTTGTGGAGACAAAAGTTCCGAATATTTTTTTTTCTGTACTCACATTCTTCTCCACTAGTGTTTACTTGCACCAAAACTTTCAAAGGCTCCCTTCCCAAGCTATTGACAGCACGATCAAGGTGATTAGCAATCTGAAAGTATGTCGACGTTGTGTCAATTGACAGATCCATATTCCATTCTCAAGGGGAGCAGATAAGGATCTAATTCTTATAAACAAAAACATGCAGTAATTAGTCTAATTATCCTATTGTGCAGACATATGGGTATATAGCATATTCTAGCATTGTATGGTTTAGATGCATTCGACTCTTAGAAGCAACAAGTGATTACCTTTTCATTATCTACACCCTCAACCATGTCAAGATTTGGAACAGCAGCTGCAAAACGACAGAAGAGTTATTAAGACCAAACAGTATAATGTCTGTAATGGTTAGTTGCCTAGTAACATCAACCATATGTATGTGCTGACAGTTAATGACTTATGTGAGAAATGAATGCATGGACTAAAGAACGAACAGCTGCTAAAACATTGTCATGAGAAATACTTGGAATACATCGATATTTATTAATTCCTTGCATTCTCAACAGCACAGTAATTATCATGTTGACACTTGGCGAGCACATTGGTGTGCAGCAATATTCCATCACTAAATACTCTCATTACAAGGTGAAGCAATCAATCATCACTTAATAGTTGTCTAACTTTGAATTTGCTCCTCTCCTTTTACAGGAGGAAAAGGACGAATTATATATCCATGTGAGATGTGGTGTCCAGCGGAGAAGCAACCATTTGCCGCAATCTTTCCATACAAACCAGTGAGGCACAATCTCAGTCTTTCTATACAAACCAATGAGGCATGATAGGGAAGTAGAGAAGGCAGAATTTAACGATACTACCTAAGAGCGATTTCGCTTTGTTAGTCTGCAAGTGCCCAATGAAATGCCAGCGGATATCTTCCGGAAGCTGCAAAGACGGCAGAAGCAATTAATCAGCCAAAAACACCATTTCTATACGATATATCCACAGATCGAATTCAAGCGACCCAATCCGAACCTGCGGTGCCTTGGTGACGATCTCCTGGACGTAGTTCTCGCCGAAGCAGCGGTGGCCCGCGTCATAGAGCTGCCGCAGCATGGACACCGGCTTGGTCTTCCCCACCGCCACCACCCGCACCGCCTCCGGCGCCCGGCCCGACAGCTCCGCCGCCCGCCCCACCCGCGCCAGCACCGTCCGAAGCGCCGCCGACACCGATGCGGCCGCCCCCTCAGCCGCAGGCGCTGCCATCTCTCCCCCACCGCTCCTCTTCCTCCTTCAGCGTCCGCTCCTTATCCTCGTCGTCGTTGGATATTGCCTCTGCCCACACAGAAATCGGCGTGTCCCCACGCGCGCCCAGGCTAAGCCGTAGCGAGCCGGGCCGGCATGGAGATCGCTGGGCCTAGCTGTAACCGTAGGGATGGGCCGCGTCTCGCCGTTTGAGGCGCGAACCAAACGTGTCAGGCATTCGCTGCGCCACGTTGGCTCCCCGCTCCTCCGACCACCACGTCGGCACGTCGCCGCCTACCTAGTAGTGGCGCTGCGGTGCAGTGTGGTATCGAATCACCGGTTTGGATCGCAGACATGGACGCGGAGGGGCTGCTGGCGTCGGCGGCGATCAACCTGAGCCTGGCACTGGTGGCGCTCTCGCTCTTCTCCGTGCTCAAGAAGCAGCCCGGCAACGAGCCGGTTTACCGGCCGCGGCGAATGGCGACCGGTGGTGGCGTGCTGCCGCTCGGCCGCGGGCGATTGACCCCTTCATTCCGATGGATTGGCGTGGCGTTCCGGATCTCCGAGGACGATGTGCTACGGCGCCATGGCCTCGACGCGCTCGTCGTTCTCCGCCTCTTCAAGTTCGGGTAAATATGTGCTCTACTGATCTACTGTTGTTCTGAATGTTACTCTGTCTTCTTCTCATTATTCGAAAAAAATATTGTAGGATCAAGTGTTTCAGTGTTTGCTCAATTGTTGGACTATTGATCCTTGCACCAACAAATTATACCAGTGAAGGTCCATCCGACATCACAAGGTCAAATTCAATGGAACTTTTCACGGTATCCAACGTGACGAGGGGCTCTAACAGGTTTTTTTTCTTCTCTAGTCTGCATTTTCTTCCACCTTCACCGTCCAGGTATTCACTAGAATATTCAAGTGAAACATGGTGGCGGTTCATAAATCTGTCGACATTGGTCGAGAAAGCATGTATATGCTTGTAAATTAGGGCCTGTTTGTTTCAGCTTTTGATTCTGGATTATGGTTCTAAAAGCAGAATAAAAAACAAACAGCCTGATTCTAGAATCCGATTCTCAGAATCCAGTCCACCCATATACACTAGAATCCACAATCCACTTCATATGTGCTTTTGGATTCTAGCTTTTGGAGAATCAGCTTCTCTACAACCATAATCCAGAATCAGCTTTTAGAGAATCCAAAGCTGAAACAAACAGGCCCTAAATTATGTTTCAAATTGCTTTCTGGTTATAACGAACAATGCTTAAATGATCCTGGTTTATATACAGTTTCAACTTTCAAACGTCATTAAATCTTAATTTGGAGCAAACAGTTTTGTTTTGTATGTAGTTTTCATAAGCCATATGACATGTGACTTTTTGAGAAAGAGTTAATCCGACTCTAGTATTGCCTACCAACTGAAACTTGTACTAATCGTGTGTAACTTACAGTTCTCCTTTTGCATGACAGGCTCTGGGTGCATTTTTCATGCCTTTGCTTCATATCTTTTTATGTGGTGTATTTGCTTCATAAGGTACATGCTAGTAAAAACTTGTAACCCACTTGTTATTGTTATGTTAAGCACCATAACATTGATATGAAAATACTGCAGTTTTGATTGCTCAATTGTCATAGTTGGCGTAGGAATTAAAAATTATCTTGTCTGCCAATTTGAAATATCTAAGTAATTTTGGTATATTATCCTAATAAAGGAATCTTGATTTCATTTAAACACGTCCATGCATTGGCTGAAAAATGTAGCAATGTGCAAGTGACTATTTAGCATTGATCTGAATCAGGAATATTTACTGATGGTCTATACATGCATGGCATTGGCATATCCATTTTTATTTGAAGCAGGAGTACAAAGAAATGTCCCTCAAAAGAATTGAACACTTAAAGTATCACAGGAAGCGACCTGATCAATTTACCATTTTAGTTCAAGGAATTCCTATTTGCCCAGATCATGGAACTTACGGGTGTCATGCTGATCACTTCTTCTCAAAGCACTACCTAACATACCAATCATATCAAGTAGTACATGACATAGGAAACATTGAGGCACTACAGGTGAGTACATTGTAGTAATGGTTGTAGTTTGTGTACTTCTAATTTACAGATTATTGCTTCATGAACTGCAATAGTATTTTCAGAATTGTGTATGAGTGAAATTCTTTACACCACGTTTTTACCACTCCTATTTGTCATACTTTCATTGTTATACGACTTGTATGGATTGATACAACCACAGAATTGAATCTATCCATATCATCAAAGCTCACATCTGTCCAGTGAAGGAGCCTCATTGAGGCCAAGGAGGATCATGGCCTCCCCTTCTCACCCAAAACTTTCATAGTTACTTTTAAACATACACATTAATAGGCCAATTAGTTCTTCTGTCTGCACATGCACAATAGTTATTAAATATTTCTCCTAACCTTCCATCCATCACTACTCTTGTTTCTTCCCCAATGTCTCCTTTTTCTTGCACAATCTTCTTTTTCTTTGGAGTATTTTCTACATACAGTTGCTCTAGTATGATATTTTGTGACCAAAATATGGACAATATCAATCTCAAATGTTTCCATGATTATAAATTCTATCAAAACTGCTTTGTTGATTTATAAATCATTCATCAAACTCAAACATTATCATCAACCTTATCAAATTCACACAATGCATTATGTACATCAATACATCATCCATATCAATAGTCAACAACACAATTCTACAATACCATACAATTCGAACATTTTACATGAATTTCATTACACATTCATTAACATTTATCATCACTATGAATTACACATCTATCAATCCACGCATGCAACTATGTTCATAACTCAGTGTACTCCACATCAGACCGTCGCAGATCGAACAGGATATACATCTCAAAGCTTGCAACTATCCGAAGCCACACGTTCTATCATCACCGTAAACGTAGCCACAAGACATACAACTGTCACATGATCCAGCGAGACATGCAAGAGAATCCGTACTAGAAAGTGATCAAGTGAACCTACTTCACACTAGCTTCCAATTAATGGTACTGGCTCAGTCAAGAGCCTTGCAACTAGAAATCCTACAACTCACCGAGCATAGCTCACACAACAGCGCCAATAACTACCCATGAACCTGCCTAACCACAAGCCTAAGACCACCACTACACCATACAATCCATTATCACATTCAGCAATTGATCTCAAATTCAACACATGACGCAAAGATTCATTCAACATCAGATCAATTACATTCAAAATTCTCATCTTGCAAGTCAACATATAATACAGTTTACATGTCATATAATCGTCAAAATCAGTGCTGGCAACGTGAGCATTAAGCAACATTAATCTAAACATGCAAGTAATCTAATGCATATTAATATCACAATTATACATCTTAATCTAGCAATCAATTAATGGCATTAATCAGATTTGATAACTAACATGCTCAATTTAAATTGCCTCTAAATATCTTGATACCTGTCATTGAACTTCAATGCTTTGAACATGGCTTATGACTAAGCGAACTGATCATACACATTCAATTACATTCATATCATTCAATCTCGAACTACGACGAATGCAATACTACATCTCAAGACATCCATAATTTGAGATAGCGACTAATGATAATCAGAATTCAATACAATAAATTCAGATAAGTAGAACTTAACAATAATTCGAAGATTTGAATTGAAAGATTAGATACATGAATGGATAGTGCTGACATTGACATTTATAGAGCGGCTAATACAAGATAAAGATAAGTCATAGAATCCTAAGCATTGAGAATTTGAGTACGATGACCAAGTATGAGGTAGACATAAGCGTATGAGTAATTGATCACATAGCTAACTTAAATGGAAGCTAGATACATAACTATGAAGAATAGTCAAGATGCAGGCTAAAAGCTTACGATGAAGATACGAGTTATGATAGAGTAATGGCTGTAGGACGCAAGGGCGAATGACTATGTGGAGCAGAGGTAGATCGGAACAGAGGATTGGCAAGGTATGCACGATGAGCAAAGCGAATATAATGTAATACAATAAATCATAAGAGCAAGGATATAACTACGCATAAGAATTTAAATTTAGAAATATCACTGACGATCGATGTAGAAGTTAAAATTTGAACTGAAAGAGAAATATTATGCAGCGATAGAAATTAACAATTTAACTAAGAATCTGACGATGTGGAGCAAGATACGGAGCAACTAGATGGCACGATTAAGAGAATCGAGGGCACTATGCATAGCATGACAGGACAATTGAGAGCCATATGAGAAAATATGAATGGAAAAGGAAATGGAAGCAAAATAAACCAAAATTTAATTGAACGGTAAGGTTTGATCTTAAATGGCTTTATCTACTTGATTCCCTTTGCGATGCTTGGTATGTCTTCATTTGAAGGTTGCATTTCCAAAAGTCAAAAGGAAATCAAGGCCTGCAACATGGTGTTCTACTTCTTGCTAGGAAATGTTTTCTTCCTGAGTATTCTTTCAGGTTCTCTACTCCACCAGATAGGAGAATCCTTTACTCACCCAAAGGACATCCCTAGCCGTCTTGCAAGTGCTGTTTCTGCACAGGTAAAGGCAAAAAATATTGAATTGTGTTCCTGTTATTCCAAGTACCAAATATTACATGCTATTGCTTGTGAAGTTGTCCATAGAAATCAGTTCACATAAAGTTCAGAACATGAGAAAAACATGAACCACTTATTTTATCAACCTATTTACATTGCAGTCAGATTTCTTCATCACATACATTTTGACCGACGGCATGTCAGGGTTTTCTTTGGAGGCTCTTCAGTTTGGTTTGCTTACATGGCAATTCTTGAAGGTGCATTCAGTTGGACATCCTGAGGAGCCATATCTTTATGACTTCCCTTACTATAGAGTTGTGCCCATAGTTTCCCTTGCAGTGCTGATTGGAATGGTCTATGCTGTTGTTGCACCTCTTCTACTTCCAATTCTTGTGGTTTACTTTTCGCTCGGTTATGCAGTGTACATCAACCAGGTAGTTTGTCCAGTTCATAGGACTTGTTGCAGTGCAGATTTCCTTCCTTTTTTTTCTTTATGGCAATTTAAATTTATTTAAGCCAGTGGCGGAGTCAGAAAATTTTGGGAGCCTGGGCAAGCTATAGAAAAATTTGTATCAAGTATATTGCCAACTATAGATTGACTGTTACAGTGTTACTAATTCACTATAGTAGCAAAATAGCAAGCTGCCAGTGCCAAGCAAGATCCTAGTCAATTGGTATTTAGTCACCTCCTTCCCTGTTAGTATGCTACCCAATACCCATTTACCTGTCCCTGTTCAGCTATGGCTGCTACCTATTGTCCCTGTCGTCCACCCGCCCGATGGCTCTCCCTACCGTGTCCCCTGCTGCCTACTCCACTGATACACCGAGTGCCGCTCGGCGAGCACTGCCCTGCTGTCTGGCCTTGATGAGCAGGCAGCGACGCTCGGAGCTGCTCCGCCGCTAATTTAAGCTGGTGATATTTCGTTCTTAAATATCTAAGTGTCATTTTATGTTAGCGAATCCTTCTTGATCTGTTTAGATAGCTTATCTCCCATAGCTGGCAACTCCTTTATGGTTGTGATTAGTTTCCTTGTGTATAGGATTCTGTTATTTGTTTCTATCTTTAGAGATAGACTCTCATGTATGTTGTATAAATATGAGGGAAGCACAGGCCCTATTCTCTGTGTTGGTTTTCACCTATCACATCTCTCTTACATGGTATCAGAAGTCTAGGTTTTCCCCTCCCCTCCCTTCGCCGCCCACCTCCCACCAGCCATGTCTACTGTCTCGGATGGAACATTTGGTCCTCCATCGCCTGCTCTTTCCAGTGCTGCCGGTCTTCCTCCCATCGCCGCCCCCTCTGTTTCTGGTGGTGTTGTCCTCTCCGCTGCCACCCGTGGACCGCTTCCGGTCATGCTGGATCTCGACGCCGGCAACTTCACCAAGTGGGACATCCTCTTCAAAGCTCTTCTTGGTCGCCATGGTCTACTGCACCACATCGATGGCTCCGCCCCTGCTCGGTCACACGATGCGGTTTGGGTCTCCGACGACTATGTCGTCCGCTCTGTCATGTATGGCTGCATGACTCAAGAGGTGCTGGACATCATCCTCGACAAAGACCAAGATGCTCGGAATCTTTGGCTTGTTGCCGAGTGTCTCTTCTGCGGCAACAAGGAAAGTCGTGCCATCGGTCTTCTTGCTGCCTTCCACGGTCTCCACCAGGGCGATCTATCCATCACCGCCTACTGCAAAGAGCAAAAGCGCCTTGCTGATGCTCTTCGTGATGCCGATTCTCCTGTGGATGATCGCACCTTGGTCCTTAATGTTCTCCGAGGTCTGAACAAGGCAATGTCCAGTGCAGCTACGGTCCTCGCCATGTCCTCCCTGCTTCCCAACTTCGTCAACACCCGTGCTGCTCTTCTGAAGGAGGAAATGCGCCTTGGCCTTGCCGCTAAGATCGAGGCCGATCGTCTCTCTGAGCAATTCTCGCCATCTCGCTCTGGCGGTTCTGCAGCTGCCGCCACCAAGCCAAAGCCCAAGTGGAAGAAGAAAGGCGGCAAGGTTACCCCTTCCTAGGGTGGGCACAACTTCTCCGCCAACGTTCGCATCAGCCGTTGGTCCCGATCGCTTCACCGCCCAAGAGCGTGGTCTGTGCCACTTTCCTCCCCGTAGCAGCCCGGTCGTGGAGGTCCTAGCATTCTTGGTGCTCGCCCTCAGGCTTACATCACCGCTCCAGCGCCTTTCTACCAGGCCCCGCCCCAACAACAAAGCACTCCTCCTACTTGGGACAGCGCCAGTTTGATCTCTGCGATGAACAATCTTCAACTCGGGAATGGCGGCTGGGTGGTTGATTCGGGCGCCTCTGCTCACATGACTCCTGATGACGGTATTCTTCACAATTCCACTCCCTCCTGTGCCTCCGTCGCAGTCGGCAATGGATGTTCCATTCCCATCTCACATGCCGGCTGTGCTACTCTTTCCACTCCCTCTGGATCCGTCTTCAAGTTAACCAATGTTCTTCACATACCCTCTATTGTTCGCAATTTGCTTTCGGTTCGCCAATTCACCCGTGATAAGTCTTGTTCCATTGAATTTGACCCAGTTGGTTTTTCTATGAAGGACCTACGAACGAAGGCTATCCTCCATCGCTGCAATAGGGGGGTGATCTTTACACCTTCTCCCCCACCTCTTCGCCCCCTCCTCATGCCTTTGCCTCCCTTGCGGTGACTCCTGAAGTCTGGCATCGTCGGCTTGGCCATCCGGGTCGGGACGCCATCATCTCCCTTCAGCGGTCGTCGCTCTTAGATATCAAGCCTTGCAGTTCTGTGTGTCCAGCTTGTCAACTTGGCAAGCAAGTTCGTTTGCCATTTCGTCAGTCTACTTCAATGTCTGCTGCACCTTTTGATTTACTTCACTGTGATGTATGGACCTCACCAGTCTTAAGTGTGTCCGGCTATCAATATTATCTCGTCATCGTTGATGATTTTTCTCACTTTTACTGGACTTTTCCTCCTCACACTAAATCTGAAGTTTTCTCCAAGCTTGAACTCTTTTTCTCTTTTGTTCATACTCAGTTTGGTGCTCAGGTTCACTCCATACAAACTGATAATGGCAAAGAATTCGTCAACCACACCTCTAGCAATTTTCTTGAGCGCCTTGGTGTTCTCTTTCGTCGTTCTTGTCCCTACACGTCTCCTCAAAATGGCAAGGCTGAACGCGCCATCCGCACTCTTAATGATGTCATGCGTACCTTGTTATTTCAGGCCCAACTTCTGTCACAATTTTGGGCTGAAGCTCTTGCTGCTGCCACTTATCTTGTTAATCGGCGACCCTGCAAAACTCTCGACAACACTCCTTACTACAAACTCCATAAGGTTCATCCCTCTTATACTCATTTCCGTGTTTTTGGCTACCTTTGTTACCCCAATCCCAGTGCCACTGCCGCCAACAAATTGCAGCCCCGCTCCACTCCTTGCATTTTTCTCGGGTATCCTCTTAATCATCGTGGCTACCACTGCTTTGATCCTAAGACTCGCCGCATTATCATTTCTCGTCATGTCACCTTTGATGAGTCCACATTTCCATGTGCATCACTAACCTCGTCACCTCCTCCATCGGTACGAGATTTGCATTTCTTGCAGGACTTTGCGGATCTCCTCACGCTTCTCTGAGGCCAACACCGGCATTGCCCTCTTTGCGATCTCTGATGGCCTTGATCAGTGGTGTACACGAGACCTTCTCATCCTGCACCGGCTGTTGCCTCCACATCAGCCCTGCCTCCTACAACATCGGTTGTCATTGCGATGCACTCTCCTCCTCCAGCCTTGAGAGCTCACCTCCGCGGTCCGATCTCGGCAGTGCCTATAGCTCCGGTTACATTCTTGCTTTGCCTGAGACTTGGTCCTCATGCTATCTGAACTCGGGCCAAGGGCAGGATGTTGTGCAGTCAGCGCTATGGCTTCACTACCTTGTGGGCATCTCTCCTATTCCAAGGTCATATGCTCTGACTCTTAAGGATCCTCACTGGCGCAAGCAATGACCAAGCAATTTGGGCCCTCTTGACAATGCTTTGGTCTCTTGTTCCAAGGCCTCCGCGCCAATATTATTCTTGGCAAGTGGGTATTTCGGCACAAGTTTGCCTCCGATGAATCGTTGGCTCGGTACAAGGCTCGTTGGGTCGTTCGTGGCTATTCTCAGCAGCCCGGTATTGATTATGATGAGACTTTTAGTCCTATTGTCAAGCCGGCGACTATTCGGATCATTCTCGGCATTGTTGTTTCCAAAGGCTGGCCTGTTCGTCAAATGGATGTTAAAAATGCCTTTCTCAACGGCACTCTTAATGAAACAGTGTACTGTGAGTAGCCCTCCGGATTTATTGATCCTGCGCATCCTCATCATGTGTGTCGCTTGATCAAATCTCTCTATGGTCTGAAGCAAGCACCGCGCGCTTGGTACCAGCGTTTTGCTACTTATATTACCTCCTTGGGATTCTCTGCTACTGTCTCTGATACTTCCCTATTTGTTCTTCGCTTTGGAGATCAGACCGCCTACATCCTGCTCTATGTTGATGACATCATTCTCACTGCTTCCTCCAGTGCTCTTTTGACGCGCCTGACTTCTGCGCTGAACAGTGAGTTTTCTATGACAGACCTCGGGGATCTTCACTATTTTCTTGGCATCTCAGTCCACAGGTCTTCTACCGGCATGTTTCTCTCCCAAGCATGTCTGCGTTGATCTTCTTGGCGTGATGGTATGAGTGTATCATCCACCTCCACCTGTTGACCGCGAGTCAAGGTTTCCGCACGAAGAGTTCCCGATTCTTGATCCCTCTGAATATCGAAGCCTAGCTGGTGCATTACAGTATCTCACTTTGACTCGCCCAGACATCTGCTATGCAGTTCAACAGGCGTCTCTTTATGCATGACCCTCGTGAGCCTCATCTTGTTCTGGTTAAGTGTATTCTGCGGTATATAAATGGCACACTTGATTTTGGACTGCACCTCTCAGCCTCCTCCCCGTCTACTCTCACGGCCTACTCTGATGCTGATTGGGCTGGTTGTCCTGATTCTAGACGTTCCACTTCGGGATATTGTGTCTATCTTGGTGACAACCTCATTTCATGCTCTTCCAAAAGGCAGCCAACTGTTTCCCGTTCAAGCGCTGAAGCTAAATACCGTGCAGTTGCCAATGTTGTGGCTGAATGCTGTTGGATCCGCCAGCTTCTATGCGAACTACACTCTCCCCTCCAGCGTGCTACGGTTGTTTTCTACGATAACATCAACACTGTCTACATGGCTGCCAATCCTGTTCAGCACAAACGCACGAAACATATTGAAATCGATATCCATTTCGTGCGGGAGAAAGTTTCTCTTGGTCATGTTCAAGTTTTGCATGTCCCATCCAGTTCTCAATTCACTGACATTATGACTAAAGGGCTGCCGTCCAAGTTGTTCTTTGAGTTCCGGTCCAGTCTTGGCGTTCGGGAACCTCCCGCTGCGACTGTGGGGGGGTGTTAGCGAATCCTTCTTGATCTGTTTAGATAGCTTATCTCCCATAGCTGGCAACTCCTTTATGGTTGTGATTAGTTTCCTTGTGTATAGGATTCTGTTATTTGTTTCTATTTTTAGAAATAGACTCTCATGTATGTTGTATAAATATGAGGGAAGCACAGGCCCTATTCTCTGTGCTGGTTTTCACCTATCGCATCTCTCTTACATTTTAGATTTTGTGATTCGTTTTTGTCTTCCATTTAAAAACAACAATAAATAACACTATGTAAGATTCAGACAGGAAAAAAAACAGAGATAAATCAAAGTGGAACATTGACAGCAGTTTTCACCTACATCATAACAATATGAAAAAGGCTTGGCATGGAGTTATCAAACTGGTCTATTAACATCGTAAAATTTTGGAAAATTTCAAACAGTGTGTGGATCTAAGTGGCAGATTTTAATATTGTATTGCCATTAATCCTTCAATATGTCTAAAACATTTAAGAAGTAAGAACCATAAAACAACTTCATGGATGTTTGATATTCAATCCAAATGGTAGGAACAACTAGCTAGAGACAAATATAAAATTAGATTTCAAAAGAAAAGAAAACTCAGTAATGTAAGGTGAAGTATTGGTATTGCATACACTTACAAGTTAGAACAATTGCTATAATTTTTAGCATTCTAAAGGTATTATTGTTATTCAGTTTTTTTCTTCACTAGAAGGTAAATGCACAATTGAACCATGCAACATTAATGACTGACTAATTGCAATCATCAATTCAACATTTCCACTGGATCCAAAGTGCAAGATGTCGAAAGGACAATTTCACTTGTAAAGCAGCTGTTGGATTAGCTACTTGTATCTCGATTCCTCTCACAGTTAACATGTATCGTTGGCACTACGCGTCACAGACATCATGTCTATCTTAGATTCAAAGGTGAGTATAAACTGAAATGCCAGATAGGATAAATAAACCTATTGCTTAGAATAGCACCTATATTAAGTTCAGTGCAACCATTCGGCATCCATGGCTTGGAGCAGCTCTTTGAGAAATATAACAGTAAGTTACTGCAGCTGGAATATTAAGCAAGCAGAGAGATGGGTATCATAGAACTCACCAAGACACAATTAATAGAACATCGGTTCTTATTGATTGATGAGTGTACAAATTTGGCTGCAAAACTTGTCGAGGGGTTGTCTGGGTATGCAACGGACGGCAGCATCTGCAACAGCCGTGTTAATCAGGATATCTAGATAGGGGAAAGGGGGTGAGATAGTCTTGTACTCATTGTATTGTAGATACAAACAGTTTCAATATCTTCCACATTTGGCACTTAATCCATCAGAAATTCCACAATACAATCTTCCCAACAATAGTGGTAGTGACCTCAGCATCAGTGGAAGAACCATAGATAACCCTAGTTAACAAAAAGGAATACTAAGAACAGAACGTGTGTTCCAAAAGATTGCATTAAGACCTAATTGTATGAATTTAATATGTTCAGGTCCATCCCTCAATTTACTTTGTACCAGATTTTTCTCACATATATATATCATAAATGCTGTGGCATTTAGTTATCTACGCCTAAACATCCAAACAACCATATTCATGAAATGCTAAAAGAAAAATGAGCTGTGATGCAACTGAGAAGATTTAAATTATTACTTATGAAGCTAAACAACCCAAAACAACAATCAGAGACAGTATCTGACAGGCAGCTAGATAGCAACAGCAGTTTGAATCATCTTTATACAGAATTCTATTCAGAAGGCAGTATTGCATGTTTGCAGTTCTTTTTCCAAGATGAATAAGTGACAATTATGCAGTTGCTCACTAGGTAGCATTGTCAGTTAAAAGAGAATCTTAACTATGAACACAATCAAGATCTTTCCAACCAGGAGACAACAAAGATTTTAATATAATGTAAATACTGCTATTTAGAAATGAACAGTAGCAAATCCAAAATGACAAATAAAAGTCAACACCAAAAGAAATTGATAGGTATAAAATGAATATAAAATAGCACCCAGAACCTATTGGTCACCAATGACATGTTCTTCACCTTCCCAACATCCACCACCTCTCCTCAAATCTCTCTGCTACCCCTAAAAAATCTCTAACAAAAAAAATCGCCCTATAACAAACAAATTAACTACTAAAAAAATATAATACTTATCCCAAGTTCCCAACAAACTCCCTTCCTTTCCTTCATGCTGTGCAGCAAAGTTGCAATGCAAACAACAGTGTAGAAGACAAAGGCATGGTGTAAGCTTGGCAGCAGAGGCATGGTGTAGGCCAAGACGGAGCTCGACCATGCACTGTGGCGGAGCCGAGAGCATGGCGCAGGTTAAGCCCAACGACAACAGCTGAGCAATATTATTTTTATCCATAGAAAAGCACGGGTATTCAACTAGTGTTATTACAAGAAAGTTAGTAGGCAACATACGTCCAGGACAGCAGCTGGAGTTGGCTGCAGTATGACTCTGTCCCTTGCATCCCGCTGCCACATGCGAGCCTGCATGCCATATACATAATGGTCATCAACACAAGTAGTGAAAGGAAATTTGCTGCACATACTAACACGGCAAACCGAACTCATGAGCGTTTCATGTCAAATTCTCCACACAAAAAAAGGAGTCTATACAAGGCCAAACGGAAGTAAAGAGGTTGAATTGTATAATTTGTTTTGGCTCCCATAGACATAGTTCAGAAAGTTGCATCATGGTAACTGTTCAAACGATAATATTGCGCATTACTTGAACATAACGGACGACTGTGCTTGTGTAGTCCACTGTTCGTCGCAGGACAGGCTTCCGCATCCTTTTAGCACCGAAATTGTCCCCATAAACTGAATTGAGTCAAAAGTACGATAAGAGTTGTGCAGTTGCAACATGCAAGGTGCAATACGATAATGCATGCCAAAAGGTTAACAACCAAACTGCAATAAACTAATGGCTTTTAAGAGTGCTTTAAGCAAAATCTCAGTTCACACTCAAGACAAACTGAGCAGTAAGATAGTAACGTGTACTAATCTAGCTGCTACGCGCCTAACCCTAACACCAGTGACGAGTACCAACGAGTCTTGTGGTTACCGTCGTACGGCGGCTGGTGCTGGTGCTGGTGCTGCTGCGGCGGCAGCGGCGGGTTCCCCGGGTGAGCGGCATAGTCGGAAGGGAGGATGGTGGAGGACGCAGCGGAGAGCTGCCGCATAGGCGGCTGCGGCGGGCCACGGTAGAACTCCTCACCGCCGCCGACCTGCGGAGGCGGGTGCTGCGGCATAGGCGGCGGCTGTTGCTGCTGCTGCATCATCTCCGCCGCCGCGCCGGGAGAAGCGCCAAGAGACTAAGCTAGGTTCTGGATAATCTGCTGAGGACAACTCGGTCTAGCTGGGTTCGTCGTCGGTGGGGTCTCTGGCGCCGTCTTCGTCCTCGATTCCGGCTACAGCCGCCGGCGAGGAGCTGAGATGTCGCCGGCGGCCTCAAACCCTAGCAGGGTTTTAGGTCAGGACAGGGGAGGAGAAATTTGGAGGGAGTAACTCGAACAAACAGAATTTGCTGGCGTGTGGTGCCGCACGGAAAAGCCCATCAAAGCGTCCAAGATGTATTTGGGCCGGCCCACTCATGCGCAACAAGGCCTACAGGCAACAGCACATTCACGTGTAGTTAAAAGTTGAGGAAGACTGAAACATTTTCCATAATTTAATTTTTTGAGAAAAATTTCCTAGTGTACTTTGTTTGAAAATACTAAAAGAATATTCAAATGGTATACTTAATTTTTTCTGTATATTTTGGTTTTTTCTATGTTTTTTCTATGATTTTCTATCATTTTTTTGATACGTTCAAACATGTTCACTTGATGAAAAATTTGACAGTGGCGAAGGAGAAATGCGCACTGATGGAAGAGTAACAAAACTGAAATGAACAAAGGAGTGACAAAACCAATATCACACATAATTTAGTGACATTAAAAAGATTTTCCCTTGAAAAATACAAAGTTTTGTAGTTCTATAGAAAACATTGAAAATACTATCACATGTTAAGAAAAAGATCAATACATTCAGAAGTGCAAACTGCAAATAATTGTCACCGGCAAGGCAGCAACCGACTGGATTTTCAGCTTGTATAAAGGTCTTGAACATTAGACTACCCAACTGAATTGTTAGCTCTCAAACCACCCACATGGCCTTGAAGTAACAAGAAGGCATTCTGACATCTGTTACGCGAATGCAGGATACTATGGCCCCCTTCGGGACAGTTTCTGATTATGCAGATTCTAGATTATAGTCCGCTGTTTAGAAAAGCAGCTGTCTGAAGAATCTGCTGACTAGAGAATCTGGTCGTTCGGCAATTATGATTGTCTGTGTTGATTGTTGATTGGCGTCGGTGACGGATGAGCGAATGATGGTGGTGGAGGGGTCTACGGACGACGGCGGAAGCCCTTGTGCCTGCGACGACTCGTGGGAGGCGAAACTCGTAGAATCTGAGTCAGAATCCACAGAATCAGGTGGGTGACAGCTTCTGATTCTGTGTACAAATCAGATTCTGATTCTTAGAGAAGCTGTGTAGAATCCTACTGTTCGGCGCACAATCCGCTTTTATTTTAAGTAGAATCTGTATTTAAGCTAAAACGAAGGGGGTCTATGCGCCTAATTCATGAATGTTGCTTCAATCAGTTGAGGCTATGCATCTGAAATCATTCCCATAATTTTTTCTGCCTCTTGAATAATTTCTTCCAATCATGTCTGCCATTATTATTAGGCAGGAGTGCAGGACTGCATGACCCATGAGGCCGAAGTCTGAAAATTCCAGTGCGATAAATTTGTAGTTGCTCTAATTTTAACTTCGAACGACAATACCAAGCAAGCAATCATCCAGCAAATTAAAGGATCAAAACAGGACTTTGAATGGCAACCAAGGCACGTTGTAACATCTGCATATATAGCCATAATATAAGGCACATGATACACTAATTTGAAAAGAAAAAGAAAAAAAAACTCTACAGATGGATGTACTTGCAAGAAAAAATGTGTCTGAAAAAGTTGATTCAAAGATAAGGCCAATGAACTAATACCCTGAAGTTGTGAGCAGCATACAATACATGAATTTTTAACCCAGTAGCATCGCAAAGAACCATTTATTTGTGAACCTCGTAATCAATCCATGAGTTTGTTCAGAACCATGCAATTATGCTGAACCCGGTGAACATGTAATCAATATATTGGACCACTCAGATGCATGCATCTTTGGTTGTATACACAATAGGAAATCTACCAACTCTAATAGCATGATGTGACTATCATGTGAGGCCCTTGTTGAAGACGATGGACGAACAATAGAGCATTAGGTCACATACTCCGTGAAACGCTCATGGTAGCCTGGTCCTCCTTCACATGCTCTCAGCACACGACACGTAGAGGCAGCTACATGGAAGATGAAAAAAAAAACTGCCCTGGGTATACCTATATACACAAAGTCACAAATTAACCATCTAAAAAGCATCCAACATGGCGACTCAGGCTACTGCCGAGGCCAACAAATCATTTTTGAACTGAAAACAGCAGGGGAAGCCCCTGCTGGGAATATATTAGCCAAATGAAAGCAGAAACAAAACGAACAAAAACAAAAGACAGAGCTGGTGAGAAGCCAGCCCAGCAGAAAATCCAACTAGATTAAACTAGCCTAGAACCCCAAGTAACCAAACTAGGTCTACAATTAGCCTTAAACCTAAAAGACTGCAAGTGGATTTCAGCAAGAAACCACTCCTTCCAAGCATTAAGACCTGCAGGCCTAGATCTAAAAATCATATTATTTTGTTGCTTCCAAATACCCCAAGAAGCAATCATGAAAACATCCAAAAAGAAGGGGCTCCATCAGACAAGCAAGCATCACTAATCCTCTGAAAAATTTCCGCCTCCAGATCCCAGGAGATGTGCAGAGCATTCCAACAACTTATGCTGAAAGGACAGGCAAAGAAGAGATGATCTCTTGTCTCTCTAGTGTTTAGGACGCAAAGCACACAATTATAATTATTTCCTTGGATGGGGCAATTCTTCCTCTTAAGCAAATTTCTTATGTTAAGCCGATCCCAACACATCAGCCAGGTGAAAATTTTCAGTTTAGAGAGCATTTAGTCTTCCAGATCCAAAGAATTGGTCTTAGGACTGAGACATAATTGAAGACCAATTTATAAAACTTGCTCGATGCATATTCCTTTGAATTCCATTTATAGTGCCATTCTTCCCTAGTTTCATTCCTCAACATTATAGCATAAATATTTCTGTGCAAATCTTGAAGCTCTCCAAAAGCTTGTTCAGATAGGGGCAAATGAAAATGTCTAGATATTCCTGGGTGATCAAGGAAGAAAGCAACACTGGTCTTTTCATTCTTGACAAAAGAAACTAGATGTTGTATTTTGATCTCATATGCATATCATTCCGCATATTATCCCAAAAAAGAGCAGTATCACCCCGACCAATGAGATAGTGAGCAATCCCCCTGAAGTAATCGAGAAAAACTAACACATCTTTCCACCAAAATGAGCCCTTCTTCACTGAAGCCTGAGGGATTTGAGTTTGATAATATGAGGAACAAAGCAATTACATCCAAGGAATATCTTTTTTATTGTAAAACCTGTGCAAAAACTTAAGCAAAAGGGAAATATTTTGCAGTCTCAAATTAATCACTCCCAAACCACCTTTGTGTTTTAGGCATACACACCTTCTGCCATTTAACTAAAGATTTGCTTCTGCCATTGATCTCATTCTCACCCCAGAGGCAAATTTTTCTTGCCTTGTCAATTCTGTTGATTACTGCAGCAGGAACACTCAAAATACACATTGCATAGGTAGTCATTGAAGATACAATTGAATTCACCAACTGCAGCCTACCACCATAAGATAACAAAGAAGAGAACGAAGTAATTATTCCGTTGATCCCGTTAACCAGGTTTTTGAAATCTTTTATTTGTGGTCTTTTGGTACCTATGGGTAGGCCCAAATAAGTGAAGGGGAGTTTCTCTATTTTACAGCCAAACAAACCAGCTAGAGATTCAATTTCTTTCTCCAACATATTGATGGGCAACATACCTGGTTTGCTATAATTAATTTTGAGGCCAGTGGCTGTAACAAATGATTGCAATATACATTTAAGCTTAAAGAGTTCTTTCTGGCAGCCCTTGATGAAGATTATCGTGTCATCTATGTACTGAATCACAGGGAATTCAGCATGTTGACTCAATTCCAAAGGTAAAGAAAGGATACTAATTTGCCTAGCTCTGTTAAGGATATGTTGAAGCAAATCAGTAGCCACTGCAAATAAAAGGGGAGAAATAGGATCTCCTTATCTAACTCCTCTCCTGCACTTGAAGAGAGGTCCAGGAACCCCATTCAATAAGATAGAGGTAGAAGCAGATCCTAATATTTCAGCCATCCATTTGAGCCATTTGTCTGAAAAGCCTAAAGTTTTAAGCATGCTGATGATTACATTGTGCTTTATTGTGTCAAAAGCTTTAGCAAAGTCAAGTTTGATTAGCACAATTTTCTCTTTGAAGCATTGACAATGATGTATATATATTCATAGGTCCATGCCAAACAATCTTGAATGGATCTCCCTTTTATAAATCCATATTGATTCTTGTGGACCACTGCAGTGATGACAGAGTTAAGCCTGGAGGCTAGCAGTTTCGTAATCAGCTTCACACTCAGATTAAGCAATGATATTGGTCTGTAATCGCTCAGAGATTCAGGGTAATCACTCGGAGATTCAGGGTTGTTGTTCTTTGGTATTAAAACTATGAAAGATTGATTAATGGTTGTTAGGGATAGGGACCCTTCTTGGAAATCCAAGCAAAGCTTGTAGAAGTCCTCTTTGATAATATGCCAGCATTTCTTGTAAAATTGCCCATTAAAACCATTAGAACCTAGAGCACTATCTGAGTGAAATTAGGCCACCACTTCATCAATCTCTTATTTAGAGAAGGGAGAATCAAGCTAGTCCAATCCATCAGTTTGGGGAATTAGATTCTCTAGGTCAAAAATCATGACATGATTCTCTGACAGTCCCATTCTAGTAAAGAAAGTGTTGAAGAGCAGGCTAGCTTTAGCATTATGCTCATAGAGAATGTCCACATTTTCTGTGATAAGAGAAGTGATTAAGTTCTGTCTGTATCTTTCTGTGGCTTTGGCATGAAAAATTTTGGTATTTTCATCTCCTAGTTGAATCCAGCGAATAGTGCAGCGTTTCTTCTAGTAAGCATTTTGAATAGCTAATAGATGAGCCAGCTGATCTTTAAGGATTTTCCTAAAGTTCCTTTCTTGGGTGTATAAAGGCCTGAATTCTTCAATCCTATCCAGAACTTCAATTGATGAATTGCAAAGAGAGATCTAGCCTTTAATAAGAGACATATTTGTCTTCCATTTTTAGAGTTCCAGCTGAAGACTGTGTAATTTTGATTTGATATTATTGACTGAACAATTACCACCATTATGTGGTTGTTACCAGGTTTTTTTCCCACTATCTCCTGGAAATCAAAACCAGAAATTTTCAAATCTGAATGCATATGCCTCTGGTATATGAGTTTGGATTTGAGTCACACAAGGAATGTGGTCTGACATTGTTCTAGAGAGAAGCCAAAGGGTACTAGGGAAAGTTTGTGTCCAATGAACTGAAGTAAAGCACCAATCCAGCTGCTCTAATAATAAGTTATTTTGCATATTACTCCATGTGAATTTCCTTCCTTTAAGGGGAATCTCAATAAGCCCAAGAGAATTAATAATATCATCAAAGAACTAGGCATCATTATATCTCCCACCATCTTTATTCCTGTCATGGAGAGACCAATATAGGTTGAAGTCCCCCATCAAAATCAAGTCTTCCTCATCTTGAATGCTTAGGTTCGACAGCTAATCTAAAAATTCAGTTTTGCCCGGCCCAGCACAAGGGCCATAAACCGAGGTCAAAGTCCATACTTTGCCATTATATCTTAAAGTGAACTTAACAGTCAAGGCATATGATGAACTAAAAATGACTTAACCTGAATGAACTGATGTCGGCTACTACGAGCCCTCGTGGCCTCCCGCGCAGCAGTAGTGGGGACAGTGGGGTCACAAGGGGCAGTCTTCATCTCACGCCCACCAGGACCCCAAGGTGGTTTCGGCGACACGGACTACGACGACCAGGGGGAGGCACCATTCGACGTGGACTAGTACATGTCCACTGACTACCTCGGCCCCTCTCAGCTCTTGGGAGTACTACACCAAAACACACCCGAGTCGCCGACAGACTACACTACCCCTGTGCCACAGGGCCGGCCTAGGAGGGTCGTCTGTCCTCCGTCGCCACTCACGTACCCCACGGACCAACTCAGGAGGCGCGGTCGTGATTGACTTGTTGTACAACTGTACTTTTGTAATGTCTTTACCTTCAGCACCATGTTGTATAATTGTTTGAACTCAGTGCTTGCATTTTTTAGCTTCTCCTTCTCAATTAGTAACACGTGTGTCTTTTCCAATTTTCGCAACTTCGTGCCGGGGCAACATCTGGCTAGTTCGCTCATAAATGAGTGGTAGCACGTGTTGCGTAGGTCGTGCATGATTTTTTTCTGTATTTTCTGGGCCATATCCGGTGGGCCCTACGAGGCTACGAAAACCCCTAAGTGGCCACGATTTTGACGGTTTCGTAGCCGCGTGTGCCTTTTTCAATTTTCGTAACTTCGTGCCGGGGCAACATCCGGCCAGCTCGCCTATAGATGAGTAGTAGCCCGCGTTACGTAGGTCGCCCGTGATTTTTTCCATATTTTCTGGGCCTTATCCGGTGGGCCCCGTGAGGCTACGAAAACTCTTAAGTGGCCACGATTTTCATGATTTCGTGGCTGCGTGTGTCTTTTCCGATTTTTGCAACTTTGTGCTTAGGCAACGTCCAGCCAGCTCGCCCATAGATGAGTAGTAGCCCGTGTTACGTAGGTCGCCTGTGATTTTTTCCGTATTTTCTAGGCCTTACCCGGTGGGCCCCGCGAGGCTATGAAAACCCCTAAGTGGCCACGATTTTCTCTATTTCGTGGCCGCGTGTGTCTTTTTCGATTTTCGCAACTTCGTGCTGGGGCAACGTCCGGTCAGCTCGCCCATAGATGAGTGGTAGCCCGCGTTACGTAGCCGGGGCAACGTCCGGCCAGCTCGCCTATAGATGAGTGGTAGCCCGCGTTACGTAGGTTGTCCATGATTTTTCTCGTATTTTCTGGGCCGTACCCGGTGGGCCCCGCGAAGCTACGAAAACCCCTAAGTGGCCACAATTTCTTAAGTCACAAGTTACTGCGAAAAATAAGGTAGGTGTAGGGTCGAGGATGCGCCTAGAGGGGGGGTGAATAGGCGTTTATAAAAATTCGATCTCTAGCTAAACAATTCGCGCTAATCAACCCCTAAGTCAAAACCTAATCAATTTATATGCGGAAGCGATAATCTAGGTTTTGACAATTAAAGCCTAAATAAACTAAGCTCACTATGTGCACTAACTATTTTATGTCTCTATGTATGAATTGCTAAATTGATCTAACAAATAATACTAAGCAATTCTAAGTCAAGCAATCATGAATATACAATGAATGTAATTACTTGAAAGTAAAGGAGACAAGAGACAAACGACGTTTTTCCGTGGTGTTCGGAGACTTGCGGCCTCCCCTAGTCCACGCTTGAGGCAAGCCCGACGACTCGGACCGGCTCCCGCTCGAGCACCCGCCTCTTTCCACTAGTGTGGTTTTTCACGCTCGCGCGTAGGCTCAACCCGAACCTTCACAAACTTCGCCGGGGCTTCTCACACCTCGAGAGCTCCCACAAGACGACGCCCACGCTGCCTAGGAGTCGGCAACCTCCAAGAGAATAGGCCGCTCCTTCACTTGAACCTCACCGGGCACAACGAATGCGCTCCTCGGTGATCACCAAGTGCAACACATGCACAAGGCCTCCTCAAGTGCAACACATGCACAAGAGGTACCCAAACCACTTCCTAATTGCAACGAATGCAATTAGTCTCACTCTTAGCTTAAGATGCAAATGGAGAAGAGCAACACATGCACACAACTCCCACAAACACTCAACAATGCAAAGAACCCCAACATCAACAACCAGCCCCAACCCCCAAGGGGTATTTATAGCCTCCACCAAAGAAACTAGCCGTTGGGGCAAGAAACGGCAAAACAAAAAACGCGGTCCGACCGGACTCATCCGGTCCGACCGACCCCACACCAACGGTCGAAAACAACCGCAGGCGCGGCCGAATCGCATCGCCGGTCCGACCGCTCTCCGGCCGGTCACATCGCATTCGGTCCGACCGCCAGACGATCGGTCCAACCGCACAACAAAGACCAAGAAACCCAAAACCACCTCTCGAATTTACACGCCCATGAGGGCTTGCCAGACCGATCGCTGCCTTCAAGGGCTCGGCCAGATCAAGACGCTCGCGGCCGTGACCGCCTGCATGCAAACCGCCGCATACGCATTTTAGGGTCGGTGTGACCGCACCAGGCCGGTCACACCGCTCTTCACCCGGTTGCACCGCCGAAGAAAAAACAAACACGCTGCAAAACCCAAGTCCGGTCCAACCGCCCAACAAATGGTCACACCACTCAACCATTGGTCACACCGCAATTAGGGTTAACACACCATGGCCGGTTGCACCACATGACAATTGGTCACACCACTCATGGGGTGGTCCAACCACTCAAAACCAGATTTCGCCAACAACTCAAGATCTATTTGCAAAACGTATTAAGCAAATCAAACTTAAGTTTATGAGATTAATCCCCCTAGCCATGTGAAGGTCAACACAAGACCCGGTCAACTTGCCAACACCCGTTGCAAGCCCCACTCACATGCTCTCGGGATTCCGGACTCATAAACCTCAGTCTATTCGCACAACGAACTTGCAAATAACACGATAAACACCATTTCATGCTTGAGCACTACTCTTTGCAACACATGCAAAAGTCTAGCTTAAAGCAACATCAATTCACGATGCATGAACTCTCTAATTGCAACACATGCAATTTTCTAGTTCCATGCAACACCAAAACCAACTCCACATCAAAACCAAATCAACCGTATGAGCTCTTTACTCGCAACACATGCAAGCCTCTAGCTCCATACAAACACGCAAACACAAATCATGCTTGAGCTCTCTCCTTTTGCAACACATGCAAAACTTAGCTCCAAGCAAACTCACGGTTTTTAGAAAGATTTATTTCGAACCAAAACGTGAAGCTTCAACTAATGCAACATATGCAAAAGTGAACTCCACGCAAGAGCCAACGATTAGCTTATCCTATTTGCAACACATGCAAATCAAAGCATTATCTGAAAACCAAATGCATATACTCTTTCATCTTTGCAACACATGCAAATCCGAGCATAATGCAAAACAACCAAGCATAAGTCTTAACACATTCGCAACACATGCCAAATGGTTAACCCATATGCAAAAACCAAATCCAAATAAGATTTGAGCTTTGAGTGAACGCGATTGAGATCATCAACACATGATGAAACTCTGCTTAAAGAGACAACCCTCTTAATAGAACGGCGGTAAAACCTTAGACACAAAGACTACAAAAGTCCTTAGCCTATCTAGTTATACCTTTTCGCCAAGACAAGCAATCCCTTTGGGGTCTTTATAATCATCGCATATTTGCTCCCCGGATATCAACTTGACTTCATTTCTTGGGATCCATTCTTGACGCCCATCAACTCATGACGTCGTCCTTGTCCCGTTCTCATCCATCTTTGGACCTAACTCAAACATAACTCATGAAACTTGTTAGTCCAAGATGCATGGTTGTCTCAATCATCTCTTGCACTCCATTAACACATAATGGATGCCTTTAGATCAATTGAGCACAACCCTAAATCAATTGAAATGATTTAAGTATGTCTTAAGTACAATAATGCAACTCATGCCTTATCATACTTAAGAACTATTCATTTGTCCTTTCTTAATCACGAAACACCATCAACACATGATGAAGTGTTCTCTAATGATTAACACGACAAATGAACTCAATTTAAATTATCATTTAAATTGATTCTTCAAGTTAGAGTGTGAACTCCCCCTAAATATGTGCATCCATGTATTATATGGATTGGGAAACATGATGCACATTGTGGTTAAGTTAACGGGATATCCATACTTTAACTTGACTCCAAAGTACGCAAATAATACTATGATGAATGCGCATACATACCTTGGGTTTTCCATTTTTCAATGCGATGAGACTAACCAAAGATATTCTAAATAAACAAGTTAGTCTCGATACAAGATTTGTCATTAATAATAATATCGCATTAGGGATAATCTTAATACGAGATTTGTCATTAACAATAGATTAGATTTGTCATTAACACCAAAACCACAACTAATGATGGTTGAACTTACAATCTCCCCTTTTGGTGATTAATGACAAATCCAAGCTTAATGAGCACATTTGGATTAAAACAACATATTGAGAGAATTTAAGCTAATTGAACACATATGCATATTAATTCTCCCCTTAATCATATTAAGCATACTTTTTAAACCAAATGATATTAAGCTTCCATAATTCTCCCCTTTGGCATTAAACACCAAAATGGAAGAACCAAAAGATTAACATGAAGTACATTCTCCCTTTTGGCAAACATATATCATTAATAAGATGAACGTTGGAATTATGTGTGTCAATCCCCTTTGGCATTTAACTTAAGAAATAATTCTCCTTTGGCATTTCATTATTCTCCCCTTTTACTTTAATCATTCTCCCTTTTGGCATTTAACAATTTCTTTCGGGGTCATATCTAATGAAGGTCATACAAGAATTTAAAAGGATACTAATGACCTTGGCAATGATTTAGATTTTAGATACCAATTAAAAAGATAGGCAATAAAATCCCAAATGAAAAGGATATACAGGAATAAAACAAGTTTTCATTTGAAATATGGCTCGATACTAAAAGAAGAAAACTCGAAAAGAGACCATATTCGAGATTTTGGATACCACTTTTAAAGGAAGAAAAAGCATTTGCAAATATGGATACCACTTGTAAAGACTTGCATTAAAATGTGGATACCACTTGTAAAAACAAATAAGCATGGAAAGCAAAGAAGGATAGTATCCAAAGCAAATGACCCGTATGCGATACCCTTTTTCAACTAACTCACTCTTCATTTTATTAGGCTTTGCAAATTTTCAATATGATTCTTTTGAAGAATCCAATAATTTGCCTAAATGGGTCAAACGAGGAACCCAAGAAGAAATAGATACCACTTGAGACAATTGATACCACTTGTAAAATTAATCTCAAGGGCTTTTGCTTGAAAATCCAAAGAATTTGAGCATTTTCAGATTTTGATTGAAGAACAATGCTCAATTGAGATTTTCCTCTTTATATATTTCAACACATAAAGACTCTCACACAGAGAAATCTTAAGCGGTTGAACTTACAATGTTAGTTTGAGAGGAAATTCTTACTCAAGAATGTGGGTATCGGAGTAATGCTACAAAGAGGCAATGAAATACCACTTGTAGGAAATAATGAATTTAATGATACCACTTATAGAGATTTATTTAACCAAGGGTATCACTAGAAGGAATGAGCAATGACCTTAATGATACCATTTGTAGAAAATAGGAACTCAATGATACCACTTAAAAAGGAAATCAAATACTCAAGGATATCACTAGAAGAAATAAACAATAAAATCCATGATACCACTTGGAGAAAAGAGTCTCAATTATACCACTTGTAAGCATATGGATAAATAAATGCTCAATTGATACCACTTAGGATCAACTCACGAAGAATTGATACCACTTGAAATAATTTATCGATAAGATCGATGGGTATCAGAGCAATATAATCAGAGCATCATATACTTACGGGTATCAAAAGTTCAAGAAGGATCAATAAAATCTCAAAGATTTAGTATCAGAGCACAATAAAGACATGATCTCACTTGGAAGCATTAAAGTGCCCAAAACTTGCAATGAATAAACTCCCCAAGATGTTTAATGAATGAATCATGGAGTTATTTGCATTTGAATTGCACAAGTTTTGTCTTTTCAAAAGATCAAGTGAAAATCACTCTTTAGTTCAATTAAAGTGCTCATAACTGATACTACTTGAAAACTTGATCAAACAAATTTTAGAATTTTTCAAATTTTGCACAAATAAACTTTGGGATCATAAGAAGCTATTGCAAAAAGAATTTTTGAAAAAGGAAGTTCCAATCAAAAGATATCCCAAAGCAAACCTCAGAAAAAATCTGAAATTTCAGAACAGCCTGTGCCACGGCCGGTCCAACCGGTCTGGGGCCGGTCCAACCGCCCTCTGGCCGGTGCAACCGCCCTCAGGCCGGTCCAACCGGCCCTGACAGGCTGAAACCTCCAGATTTTTTGCAAATTTTGTCAAAAAGATTCAAATGAAGTCCAAAAATTATGAAATTTTGCAGAGATGAACTTTGGACTAATTAGAAGGTATTGCAAAAAGAATTTTCTCAAAAACAATTTTATTTTGAAAGATATGGTATTTTGCGCTTTGAGGCATAAAAGGAAATTGATTTTCACAAAAAGCCTCAAAATGCAATTCAATTTGGATTTTATGCAATTTCGACTTTCATGGCTTAGATTGGTGTATCATGAATGTTTCTAGCCAAGGTTTATAATAAAATCCAACTTAAAAGCCACGATTTGAGCTATATGCCTAAATAGGTCCTTTTAGATTAAATCAAATCGTTTTTGAGCCGAATTAGGTTTCAACATAATATTTTCATTTTGAAAGCTTGTAAATCCTTTGAAATACATACTAGAATACTTTTATAAAGCTTTTCACAAATTTGGGCCTTTTAAATATGATTTTTGACTTTTGACCTAAATAGTCCAAATTGAAGAAGCAAAAGTCAAATTCAATTAACACAAGAATTCAAATGAAAGCAAGGGTAAGAAATTGAGATTTGAATTATGTGTATGAGTCTAAAATACCATTTTGAATCACAATTCTACACAAGAATGGATCCAAATGGAGAAACTCACTAAGTGCTAGAATATGACCATTATGGGTCAAGAGTAGTTTTTCGGCGAGTTTCAAAACCAAATATCTTTTGATAGGTTGGTCTTTTGAAAATCTTTTGAACACGAAAGTTGTTAAGAATGACCAACTCTAGGATTTTTGTTTTGGAATTATTTTCAAAATCCTTTTACTTTTAATTCTATGAAAATTATAAGTTTAAATCAAAATCAAGATACTAGTAACTAGTTTTTGGAGTTAAAACTCATTTTCCTTTTAAAATAGATTTTGTGAAGCTAAAACCTTTGAAAGACATTTCAAAATCATTTGTATACATTTTGCAACTAGTTTTTCACAAGTTTACTAATAGTATACAAAATTTTTGAATTTTGGCTAAATGGTTGATTTTGAAAATATATATATATATATGCACTTATATTAATATGGGCAGCGTAGGAATGTGATACACATGGATATGAATTAACACTCCCCCTAAATGTGCCACTTCATAACTTGCTCAAGGTTTGCAATAAGAGAATAGATAAGAGGCGAGAGCAAGTGGTCATAACAAGTAGTCTAAATTGATTCTAACATGAATATTACAATATAACCTACACAAGGCTATAAGACATAATAGTAATCAATTTAAATACTTGTTACCGAGATGGCATTGGCTCATGATGGACTTGATAATCTTCTTGCTTGACACCACTTGTAGACTAATGTAATCCTTCTTCTCTTGATGTGCAAGCGTCAATCCATCTCTTTGTTGCCTAAAATTCTTTTAGGCGGTCTTTGGTACCCAATCCTTGTTGGGTCCGACAACGTTAGTCACAATTGATTTAGGAACCCAAATGGCCCTAAATTTAACATTATTGAATTGACTAACATGACTAGGAATAGTTTGCGATAATTATTCCTCCTAAGCAAAATGTTTGAATTTAAGTGAGAGGACTTAGGAGGGCATTGATACTTTGCAAAACTATTTCTAGTTTGATCCTTTCTAAGCATATGATTATTGAAATTATGAAATGGCTTAGAGGATCTAGCAAATCTAGCAAATGTTTTGCTATTGTTATTTCTCCTAAGCATAGTATTTGGATTATGTTGTGTGGGCTTAGGAGTCTTTACAAATTTAGCAAACCCATTTCTAGATTTACTCTTCCTATGCAAATGAATATTATTTTGAGCCGGCATAGGGGACTTGACAAGCTTGGCAAACACATTGCCATTCTTATCCTTCCTAAGCAAATAATTTTCATTAATGAGAATAGGCTTAGGAGTTATACCTTTAGGACAATCCTTACCGAAATGTCCCTTTTCCCGGCAATTGAAGCACGTTACGCCGTTTGGTCCTCTCTTGACCTTCTTGTTGTGCTCAACGCCGGTTTGCCTCATGGTTGAAGTTGTGGCCTTGTTATCCACTTGATTTGGGCACAAGGAGGCTAGGTGGCCCTTCTTGTTGCAAGCGAAGCACTTGATTGTCTTCGTGTGTCGCGCGTTGTGCCTCATCTTGCTATTTTCCCTCTTGGAGTTGTGGCCGAAGTCTCGCTTATCTTGAGGCGCCCTTGGCTTGCTCAAGATCTCGTCGAGGAGGGCTTTTCCCTTAATGCACCTCTTCAAGTCATCTTCCAATTTGATGACTTGGGCCTTGAGCTCATTGTTTTCCTCTACAAGGTTAGCATCTAAACACATAGAGGAACTAGAAACAATTTCATTTGAGCAACAAGGTAAATCATCGCTAGAAGTGGATATGCATTTATTTGATGAATTGTTTATAATTGGAATTGAGTGAGGCAATTCATCAACTAAATTGCATTGAGTGGCAATATCCACACTAGCTTTACTAAATTCCTTGAAAAGGAGTTTCTCATGATTTTCTTTTAGAACATCATAATCATTTTGAAGTGATTCATGTTCTAATTTCAAAATTTTATATTTCTTTTTCTCCTTTCCAAGAAATTCATTTAGCTCCTCTAGCATATTCATCAATTCATCGTAAGAGGGCTCACCTTCATCATCACTCACCTCATTTTTACCTTTTGCCATGAAGCAACGAATTTTTGATATAAGTGAAGATTCGTCGTCGCTTGAGGCGGAGGTCGAGGTTGATGGAGACGGTTCATCACTTGATGTTGACGTTGAAGGTTCATCAACCGATTTTTCTCCCTCAATGCAATCCTCAATTGTTGTGGATGGTTCAAATAATTCTTGAAGCTTAATCCACATTTCATGCGCGCTCTTGAGGTTGCAAATGAGATTGAATATCTCTACGCTCACAACGCTAAATAAAACGTTAGTAGCTTGAGCGTCGAGATGTAGACATTTCTCCTCTCCTTTAGTTGGAGCAACATCATTAATTGGAGAAGAAATGCCGACATCTACGATCCACCATATTTGTGGGCTCATGGATTTAAAATGAGTAATCATAAATATTTTCCATGAAGCATAATTTGAGCCATCAAATATATATGAATCGGTGGAGTGCACTAATCCGCTAGGCGCCATCCTTTTTACTCTCTAGACGGTTAAGCCTAAAATGAGAGTGACCGTGGCTCTGATACCACTTGTAGGGTCGAGGATGCGCCTAGAGGGGGTGAATAGGCGTTTATAAAATTCGATCTCTAGCTAAACAATTCGCTAATCAACCCTAAGTCAAAACCTAATCAATTTATATGCGAAGGCGATAATCTAGGTTTTGACAATTAAAGCCTAAATAAACTAAGCTCACTATGTGCACTAACTATTTTATGTCTCTATGTATGAATTGCTAAATTGATCTAACAAATAATACTAAGCAATTCTAAGTCAAGCAATCATGAATATACAATGAATGTAATTACTTGAAAGTAAAGGAGACAAGAGACAAACGACGCTTTTTCCGTGGTGTTCGGAGACTCGGGTCTCCCTAGTCCACGTTGAGGCAAGCCCGACGACTCGGACCGGCCCCGCCGAGCACCGCCTCTTTCCACTAGTGTGGTTTTTCACGCTCGCGTAGGCTCAACCCGAACCTTCACAAACTTCGCCGGGCTTTCACACCTCGAGAGCTCCCAAGACGACGCCACGCTGTCTAGAGTCGGCAACCTCCAAGAGAATAGGCCGCTCCTTCACTTGAACCTCACCGGCACAACGAATCGCGCCTCGGTGATCACCAAGTGCAACACATGCACAAGGCCTCCTCAAGTGCAACACATGCACAAGAGGTACCCAAACCACTTCCTAATTGCAACGAATGCAATTAGTCTCACTCTTAGCTTAAGATGCAAATGGAGAAGAGCAACACATGCACACAACTCCCACAAACACTCAACAATGCAAAGAACCCCAACATCAACAACCACCCTAACCCCAAGGGGGTATTTATAGCCTCCACCAAAGAAACTAGCCGTTGGCAAGAAACGGCAGACAAAGAAAACGCGGTCCGACCGGACTCATCCGGTCCGACCGACCCCACACCAACAATCGGAAACAACAGTTCTTGGCGGCCAATGCATCGCCGGTCCGACAGCTCTCGGCGGCCACATCGCCTCCGGTCCGACCGCCAGACGATCGGTCCAACCGCACAACAAAGACCAGTATAAACCCAAAAACCACCTCTCTGGAATTTACACGCCACATGAGGGCTTGGTCAGACCGATCGCCAAATTCAAGGGCCGGTCGCAGATCAAGACGCTCAAGGGCGGTCGCCGACCATCACAGATGCAACCGCCATAACGTTAACCTTAGGTTTGGTGACCGCACCAGGTTTGGCCACACCGGTTACCACCTTGCACCGCCAAAAAAAAAACACGCTGCCAAAACCCAAGTCCGGTCCAACCGCCCAACAAATGGTCACACCACTCAACCATTGGTCACACCGCAATTAGGGTTAACACACCATGGCGGTTGCACCACATGACAATTGGTCACACCACTCATGGGGTGGTCCAACCACTCAAAACCAGATTTCGCCAACAACTCAAGATCTATTTGCAAAACGATAAGCAAATCAAACTTAAGTTTATGAGATTAATCCCCTAGCCATGTGAAGGTCAACACAAGACCGGTCAACTTGCCAACACCCGCTGCAAGCCCCACTCACATGCTCTCGGGATTCCTGACTCATAAACCTCACTATTCGACAACTAACTTGCAAATAACACGATAAACACCATTTCATGCTTGAGCACTACTCTTTGCAACACATGCAAAAGTCTAGCTCCAAGCAACATCAATTCACGATGCATGAACTCTCTAATTGCAACACATGCAATTCTCTAGTTCCATGCAACACCAAAACCAACTCCACATCAAAACCAAATCAACCAGTATGAGCTCTTTACTCGCAACACATGCAAGCCTCTAGCTCCATACAAACACGCAAACACAAATCATGCTTGAGCTCTCTCCTTTTGCAACACATGCAAAACTTAGCTCCAAGCAAACTCACGGTTTTTAGAAAGATTTATTTCGAACCAAAACGTGAAGCTTCAACTAATGCAACATATGCAAAAGTGAACTCCACGCAAGAGCCAACGCATTAGCTTATCCTATTTGCAACACATGCAAATCAAAGCATTATGCGAAAACCAAATGCATATACTCTTTCATCTTTGCAACACATGCAAATCCGAGCATAATGCAAAACAACCAAGCATAAGTCTTAACACATTCGCAACACATGCCAAATGGTTAACCCATATGCAAAAACCAAATCCAAATAAGATTTGAGCTTTGAGTGAACGCGGATTGAGATCATCAACACATGATGAAACTCAAGCGAAAGAGACAACCCCTCTTAATAGAACGGCGGTAAAACCTTAGACACAAAGACTACAAAAGTCCTTAGCCTATCTAGTTATACCTTTCGCACAAGACAAGCAATCCCTTTGGGGTCTTTATAATCATCGATATTTGCTCCCGGGATATCAACTTGACTTCATTTCTTCGATCCATTCTTGACGCCCATCAACTCATGACGCCGTCCTTGTCCCGTTCTCATCCATCTTTGGACCTAACTCAAACATAACTCATGAAACTTGTTAGTCCAAGATGCATGGTTGTCTCAATCATCTCTTGCACTCCATTAACACATAATGGATGCCTTTAGATCAATTGAGCACAACCCTAAATCAATTGAAATGATTTAAGTATGTCTTAAGTACAATAATGCAACTCATGCCTTATCATACTTAAGAACTATTCATTTGTCCTTTCTTAATCACGAAACACCATCAACACATGATGAAGTGTTCTCTAATGATTAACACGACAAATGAACTCAATTTAAATTATCATTTAAATTGATTCTTCAAGTTAGAGTGTGAACTCCCCCTAAATATGTGCATCCATGTATTATATGGATTGGGAAACATGATGCACATTGTGGTTAAGTTAACGGGGATATCCATACTTTAACTTGACTCCAAAGTACGCAAATAATACTATGATGAATGCGCATACATACCTTGGGTTTTCCATTTTTCAATGCGATGAGACTAACCAAAGATATTCTAAATAAACAAGTTAGTCTCGATACAAGATTTGTCATTAATAATAATATCGCATTAGGGGATAATCTTAATACGAGATTTGTCATTAACAATAGATTAGATTTGTCATTAACACCAAAACCACAACTAATGATGGTTGAACTTACAGTAGGCCACACTCTTTATTACGACATAAATTGGAATACACATTATGAATAATGAAAATAATGGTTACAACTTCACGTCTACTGAGTAGATCGAGGCCACTTCCCTTTCGCCCATGCCTCTGGTGGGGTTTCTCTGGCATGACGTGTCCTCTCTCTTTCGGCCTCCTTCTCCTCCGCTTCCTTTCGACATGCCTCCTCCCGTGCGGTGTCACGTTGCTCTTGAACCTGCCGCCTAAACTCCTCGTCTCGGATGGCTTGATCAAGGAGTTTTTGGTCTTTGGGGTTGATCTCCATATCAAACCACTGCTCAAATTCACACAGTGGCGGATGCAACTGTATGAAACATAAATTAGCAAAGTTTTATATACAAATATTATGAAACACGTATGATTGTTACCATCTGACGATTCTTCAAGCTCTTTTTCGGCGGGTCGAAGGCGTATTTGCAGCACTTCCAATACCTTATCTTCTAAACTGGAATTTCCCAAGAGCGGATAAGCCTGCAAGGATCTCCGCACATACACATCGGTAGGTCAACCCCATGAGGTAGGAAGAGATCCTGGTACGCGACGTTGCGTGGCCAGTACGAGGCGCTTCCCTTCTCCTTTGCTTTCCCCTTTCCCTTTCCACTTGCACGCCTCGGCATTTTGGATTGATTCTCTACTTCTTATTTTTTCTCCCTCTCCTTCCCTTCTCTCTTCTTTTCTTTCTTCCTCTTTCGCTGCTGGCTTTGTAAAACCGCGAACGAGAACGAAGGTTATAAAGGGTAGATATCGCTTGGATATGGGGCGATCACCCCATATTAGGGCGATATTTACCTCAGGCAGTGTGCCTTCTGACATTTTTACTGCAGGTCATTTTTTCCCATTGATTATATCAAACAAGATTTAAAACAAATATTAAATAAAAAAATTACTGAGCCCTCCTATCGCTCTAATAAAGGGCTATCACCCCTATGTCGGGCGACCAGTGGCGCAATTCAAAATTTTCAAATTTTGCCTTCAATTTTTAAAATTTTACCGTTAGGCGCCGTCGGTCTAGCCTCCTATCGCCCCAGTATGGGGCGATGGGAGGCCATTTTTGTTATTTTTTTTCATCGATTATTTTCGAAAAGAGATTTAAAACAAATATTAAAGAAAAAATATTCCTACAGCAGCATCCATTATGGTAGCAGAAGTAGTGCTGCAAGAAGCCTACAACGCATGCACGCGCGTGTCGATACTCGATAGGCTAGCCGCAGCCGGCCTCTTGGGCCCACAAGTAGCAACCTATCTGGCCCACTGATTTCGGTACCAGATTGGTCCGGGTTGACCCAACCCGTTTGCACCCTTACATCTGGGCTCCTGCGCCGGTCCAGCCCGGAACAACAACCGCTGCCCGCTGGCCTCCACCGCAGGTCCCTATTATTAACCCAGCCTCCCTCCATCCAACGCAACGAAGAAAGCTTAAAAACACATCAAGATTTTTTTTCTAAACACACGACCAGAGCTGCACGCACGCCAATCCCCAAATCTCGATTTGATTATTGCGGTGATGGATCACCACGTTCTCGTCTCATCCTCTCCCATGGCGAGGAGGATGTAGGAGGATAAGAGGAGGGTGGGGAACAGAATGGAGGGGCACCATCTTGTGCGCCAATTTGTTGATAGCCCAAAGCCGTATCACAAAAGAAGGTATGTGTATGTTATTTTATTTCTTTGCACCCCCAAATTTTGCAGTTGGGCTGCTCTTTCGCGATTTGCGTTCTTCCATCCTGTTACCACTGTACATTCCACACAAATTATCTACTAATTTGCAATCTTATACCACCCTTTTCCTTCTTTAACGAAAGCGTGTGGTGTGCCAACCAGGATGGATGCTAATGACCATGGCGACCACCCAGGTTTGTCCTCTCTGCAGTTTCCTCTGTGCCCTATTGCTCTCTTTGTAATCTTGTGCTTCTTTCTTTATAGAAACTAGATTAAAACGTAATTATTTGCATCTTTTGACTAGCGGTTATCGTGTGCAATTCCGTTGATCTACAAAGGCTGTCAAATTTCAAGGCTAACATTTTATTGGACGGTTCTACATTTAGGGGGGGGGGGGTTGTTCTCCATTGGTGGTCTGGATAACCACCCATGGGAAAGGAAGGAATGGATATATCAACTGTAATTCATAAACAGTCTGAAATTTTAGTTTCATTATTAGCTGCACTTGTTAATTTAAACTTAGCATTTTCTAGGTTAGATGAAGCTAATGTCCTTTTATACTGTATAGAAAATCAGATGAATTTGCTAAATATACATTTGCTATATTGATCGAATGTGCTTCCATGATCGGTGCCAGGTCCAGTTGGTACAGCACAGAGATTAGAATATCTTTTGAACCAACCGGCAAACAAATTTTGTGCCGACTGTGGTGCTCCAGATCCAAAATGGGTGTAAGTTTTCACGAATTCTACAAGTCATTTTCTTTTTGAATTTTCTTTGCAGCTTATACAAATAAAAAGAACCATCGTTTGTGTTGGGCTCATCTTAGAGAATTATTGAGTTTATGTTCCTTTCTTAACTATATCTGAGCTGTAAAAACATAAAAATCAATGCAACAATTTGCTTTGTGGTTACTGGTCTTGTTTCTGCAATCACAATTATTTGATATCACCTGTTTGTTTGAAGCAAAATTAAGTTACAGCCCCATCTGCATTTCTTATTCACTGTTGAGAGTCAATTTCTTTTTGCCACGGTATTTCAGCCTGAGTGCTACACATTATTCTCAATCTTCCAATGGTTCTGGTGTTTGCAGGTCATTGACTTTTGGTGTGTTCATTTGCATCAAGTGTTCTGGAGCTCATAGGAGCCTTGGAGCGCACATATCCAAGGTAGCCATGATATCCCTGCAGGCCTGCACTGGTAGCAATTTGTTGCTGTCCTTCCATTTCCAATTTCATTTATTACTTTATATGATTTGATGGTGCTGCCATTGGAGTTGTTAGGTTAAAAATATATTATGACCTTTCAAGACATATAAGCTCTAGATGAGTAATGTGTGTATTGGAAATCTGCAATCACTCAATTGCCCTTTCTGAAACTCATTAGCGTAACCTTTGAGACTTGTTTTGTTAATTACTGCATGTACAAGGAAAAGAAGCTTAATCTTGTAACTTACTTTATCACTCACTATGAAATGCTACATGGACATGCATTCTTTTCTTGAGAAACAATAATCACCTCATCTTCTTTTGTAAACCCTCGCTGGGACCTTTTAGGCCCTGTCTGTATTCCCATCTTCTTTATTAATCTAAGGCAAAGCTTTTGCCCTCTTTCAAAAAAACAATAATCACCTCATCCTAGAGGGAAAGAACGGAGAGAGAATAATTTACAGACCTATAGGGACTTGAGAGTAGAGACTATGTCAGCCTAGTCAATGCTGCCTTCCAGCCTGTAGAACAATGCACAAGGTTGGCAGATATCAAACGGTAAACCATATGTTTCTACTATCATTCTGTAGGGTATAAATTTTTTTCTTAGTTTCACCATCAAGATCTGATTTGAGAAACACATGCAGACAGCCACACACATATATAGCAATCTTCTCAGAAGAAACCGTCTTTAACAAAACAAAAGTAGATGACTGGCTTTTTAAAGAAGAAAACAGGCACATGTCAGACATTTCCAAATGTTGTTTTTCCCATATAAGAAGGTCTTGCCAGCACAGAATACTTCACCATGAAAAACATGCGATAAGTGAGAGTAATGACCGGTGCAAATCTACTGTGGTGGTTTAAATATCCACTTCCAGAGTTTGAGGACAAATCTATCTATTTCAGGTGATCTCAGTGAAGCTAGATGAGTGGACAGATGAACAAGTCGATCTTTTAGCCGATTCAGGTGGAAATGCTGCAGTAAACATGATATATGAGGCATTTATGCCTGAAAACTACATGAAGCCAAGGCAAGAATGCTCAACAGAGGGGCGCAATGATTTTATAAGGTATGCATTAAGTTAACAACTTATCATTCTTTGATGGCCTTTGTAACACACTGGCATAATAATTTTGTTTTATATTGTTGTCCGACAAATGATCTTTCTCCTTATCCACATGTGCAGGAGAAAATATGAGCTTCAACAATTTTTGTCTAAACCACAGCTTTCATGTCCTTCACAATTCGATGGCAAACATCATCACCACCACCACCATAATGGTGCAAATCGACATGGTTTAGGCCATGCTTTTAGGAACAGCTGGAGAAGAAAAGAGCACGAACACAAAACAGTAAAGAAAACAGTATGATCATATTATCGTAAATTCATAGTACAGTTTAGACTCTACTTGAAATTAAAAAAATTTTTTGACATTTTGCTGTCTTAGATGGAGATGGGTATGGTAGAATTCGTTGGATTAATTAAGGTCAATGTCATAAGAGGCACGAATCTAGCTATTCGTGATATGATGTCAAGTGATCCTTATGTTATCCTTAACCTAGGACACCAGGTAAGAAACTCCATTCATCGACACTGTATCTTAGTTATGCAAAGTTCTTTGTTTCATCACTTCCAGTTCTGTTTTTCACCCCCTGTAGTCCATGAAAACAAAGGTGATAAAGAGCAACCTGAATCCTGTATGGAATGAAAGACTTATGCTATCGATACCTGATCCCATACCACTGCTTAAATTGG
This sequence comes from Guadua angustifolia, assembly GCA_036346375.1. Lineage (NCBI taxonomy): Eukaryota > Viridiplantae > Streptophyta > Magnoliopsida > Poales > Poaceae > Guadua > Guadua angustifolia. Next base: position 2,129,574 of record CM070500.1, on the reverse strand, counting down.
TAAGTATTTTGGTAAATATGTTTTCTTGTCGTGGACATTGAAATATTACCAATAGTGAGTGCCTAGTTTTAAGTCTGATTTTTGCATTTGGAGTGAGTAACATTTGCTTCAAACCTCTTGACAGCAAGTCTATGACAAGGACACGTTCACCACTGACGACCGAATGGGGGAGGCTGAGATTAACATTCAGCCTCTGGTTTCTGCAGCCAAAGCCTATGAGACCTCGATTATCTCTGATACAGCTCAGCTGAACAAGTGGCTGGCAAAAGACGGCATCTGGATCCCAAGGGACAGTGCTATCTCCATCGTCGACGGCAAGGTGAAGCAGGATGTGACCGTCAGGCTTCAGAACGTCGAGCGTGGCCACCTCGAGGTGGAGCTCGAGTGTGTCCCGCTCACGCAATAGCTGTCTGAAGAAATGGATTGCTCTAGCATTTTGGTATCAACATCAGAACATGGTTACATGAACAATTTCTTTACAACACTTGAGAGTTGCTTGTGTGACTATTGTGAATACCTAGAATTCAATCGTACGTTCAAGGCGTCCATGCATCAGATATACTTGTAAAGTTAGAAAGGAGTACAGGATGTGAATTGTGATTGGTCCAGTAAAGTGGAGATGATTCTTAGCACAACGCTGCTTGGCTTGTAGGCTTGTCTGATAGAATTTCAGTTTCACTCGATTTCTTCTTCGTGTGCTTCTGTTTATAACCGGTAAAAAAAATGGCACAGTAGTTCAGAACGAAATGGAAACGACGAGCAGTGCTTCTATACGTGCCTCGTGGGTATCAGGACAAAACAAAAAAAGGTATACCATGTCCAATTTATGCTGAAATGCATATCGAGTTTTTGATGCCCTGAAACAGGCATCTAAATTTCAGTTTCCGAGCCATCAATGGAGTCTTGTCTGATAATGGCTAAATCTGTTGTTGGGTTTTTTTTTCATTACAACCTACTAACGCATGATATATGTAGTTACCTATAGGATTTCAATATTTCCGTGATATTCGGCATTGAGGCATCGTCAAGAATTGGTGTCATCTTCCGAGTTGAAAGTCATAGAAGCTGCATTTTTTCTAGCCCTTGACACGCTTTTCTTGCGAATCTGGCCAATGCGCTCTTGTACAGCGGCAACATCTACTGCAGAGTGAGAACTCGCGGGAGGTCGGCAATAGCACTTGCTGAGCATTCTTAGCTCGGTACTGATGGGCTCAATTCTGGTGAGGAAGGAAGCTCGGTAGCACCTTTTCGCGGTATACTTGCTGCACCTTGTGCGATTGGAGAGAGAGCTATTTTTTCAATTGTTTTTGAAAAAGGGTCATATTTGTAAAAACAAATTGTTAGTGGCTAGAAAATATGGCTTCGAAAGTCATATGCCACGATGTTTCTCAAGGGAATATCTACGCTAATCTACAAATGCCTTCGTATATACCATCTACTAAAGATTCACCATGTTGTCTCCTATGTCTACGAAAGATTTACTATGTTACCTGACTCTATGTATAAATGAAATAGATTGTGATCTACTTGTCGATAGATACTGTATTTGGTAAGATTTGATTAGAGCATTTTAACCTCAATCATGCATGGCATATTGGCATCTATCTCTATGAGCAGTAGCAGAGCACATTTCTCGCTCTAGTGGCCTTGGGATATTCTCTCATCTTGGCCACCTATCCAATGATCCAAAGCCTCGTGGTCTGTTTGGTTGGAGAGAATTGATCGAAGAGAATGGAAATTGAGAGAGATGGGTTATAAAATTCTTTGTTTGGTTGGTGAGAATTGGAGAAGAGAATGGGAGTTTACAACTTAAACATAAGAAATTCAATTTCCTGTCTCCCCCTTGAAAATTGAAGTCTCGCTTAATTCTCTTACCCATTTCCATTAGCCAACCATGCCAAACAGGCCACGAGAGTCCGAGGCCACTCCTGCCGCCCTATGCTCGCTCCTAGCCCTAGGCAGTAATAAAACACCTCAGGCCCCTCTCCTCGCTTCGCCGCCGCGCCCGCGACGCAAACCCCGCCCAAAACCCTAGCCATGGACGCCGCCGCCCTGGAAACGCTCATACTGGACCTCCACGCCATCGAGGCCGTCAAGTTCGGCTCCTTCGTGCTCAAGTCCGGCATCACCTCCCCCATCTACCTCGACCTCCGCGCGCTCGTCTCCCACCCGCGCCTCCTCTCCTCAATCGCCTCACTCCTCCACGCCCTCCCGGCCACACGCCCATACGACCTCCTCTGCGGCGTCCCCTACACGGCGCTCCCCATCGCCTCCGTCCTCTCCGTCGACCGCTCCATCCCCATGCTCCTCCGCCGCAAGGAGGTCAAGTCCCACGGCACCGCCAAGGCCATCGAGGGTTCGTTCCGCCCCGGCGACACCGTCCTCATCATCGAGGACCTCGTCACCAGCGGCGCATCGGTGCTCGAGACCGCAGCGCCGCTCCGCGCCCAGGGGCTCGAGGTCGCCGATGCCGTCGTGGTGGTCGACCGCGAGCAGGGCGGCCGGGAGAACCTCGCTGCCAATGGGATCACGCTGCACTCGCTCATGACCCTCACGGAGGTCCTTGCCGTGCTGCTGAAGCACGGGAAGGTGAGTGAGGAGAAGGCGGAGGAGGTGAGGCGGTTCCTTGACGCCAACAGGAAGGTGGCGGTGCCGGGGGTGCCTGTTAAACCGAAAGTGGTTAGGGATGCGTTTGCTGAGAGGGCAGGATTGGCCACGAACCCGATGGGGAGGAAGCTGTTCGAGGTGATGGAGGCGAAGCAGAGCAATTTGTGTGTTGCTGCGGATGTGGGGACTGCAAAGGAGCTCTTTGAGCTTGCCGACAAGGTACATGTTTTAATTTTTGGCATCTGTTGTTTGATGAGTTAGTTAGACTTAAGAATTTTTGGTGTTTGAGCCGCAATTTTCTCCTATTGGATGGCGTAGAAATGGTCAGTTCTGCAATTTGTGAGTATTAAGATGGAATTTTGGTGTAGGTTAGCGTCAGTCCCTAAATTAGGTAAGCAGCAGATTTGGGGCTGCAAGAATACCTCCGTATACTAGGCTTTATGATCTGTGTGCAAAACTGCGGTCCTTAAAAAGCGAATAAATTGACTTGATGTGCAAGTAGTGACACCCAGTGACGGAGCTTGAAGAAAAGCATTGAGGGGGCCATGCTATAAGAAACACTTTTAATTTACTATTTTTTTGTTAGTATTCATGTGGTGAAACTTAAGTTTTCTTGAGAAATTTGTAGACAAAGGAGGGGCCATGGCCACCTTTGGTCTCCAAGAAGCTCCGCTCATAGCGACACCATCACAAACTTTCCCACTTTCTTCTGATATTTTCTGCACTTGGACGCTGCTCTATACCTTTCACATGTAGCGTTGCGAATAGAGTGTTCTGACACGGTCATTGTCTAGGTACAGTTTCTTTGTTAAGCTGGCATGATCTGTACCTTTTCATTATATTGCGAGTCCAATTTTTTCTGTTTGCATGGCCTTTTGATATGCTAAGAGCAAAGTCACTTACTCACTTTGTTCTGCTCCTTCCGTTCTTTTCTGGAACATAGAATTGCTGTTTTTAAGCCCTCAATTTTAACTTGTTAACTTAGTTCTCCAATTCTTATGCAGGTTGGTCCAGAGATTTGCATGTTGAAAACCCACGTGGATATCTTGTCTGATTTTACGCCCGATTTTGGTTCCAAGCTCCGCTCGGTATGTTCTCTTACGCTGCAATCTCATTCTCATCTTTTTCTTTTAAGCTTTAGTATCTGATGCTTCTCTCAGATGGCACTGTTGGACTTTTATGTTCACTAGTAGAATGGAAGTGTCTATAATAGTAGAGGTGGATGTCATAAGTTGGATTTTGTTTGTCAGAAATTAGATCTTGGCTCTTTATGTCTATCAGAATAGTGTGTCTTTGTTCATAATGTCCTGTTCGGGAGCATGTTTGATTTTTTTATTTATCAGAAATTTGTTTATTTGATCCTCTCTGTACCGCATCATAATGCATTCCACTCTCATTTGGGCATCAAGGCAATTTACTCTGTTCCTTAGGACAGATTTTATTTGATCAATTACTACAGCTGTTTTCTACTGTAACATTGTGGCATTCGTTGTCAAGGCCTTTTAGATGATAAAGTTGTCATCCTGGCTTTGTGCATATTCTTTATTTGATGGATTCTTAAAATTTTATTTGTAGATTGCTGAGAAGCACAACTTTTTGATCTTTGAAGACCGCAAGTTTGCTGACATTGGAAACACAGTAACTATGCAGTATGAAGGGTGAGAAAAAAGGCTCTACAAACTCTTGTGTTCATTTCTTTCTTTTAGTGTATATTTATGCGATATAATTATTGCTTTTTTGCTTGGTTCAGAGGAATATTCCGCATATTAGACTGGGCTGATATTGTTAATGCACATATAATTCCTGGACCTGGAATTGTGGATGGTTTGAAGCTGAAAGTATGTTATGCTTTGCATCCCTTATAACTATTAATAAGTTAACACTCAGTCTAACAATTAAAAAGTATAATGTTGCAGCTGCTAATAGCTGATGTATTGTGGTGCTCACAGTAATTGTGTTCTGGTATTGAAGGGTTTGCCGAAAGGAAGAGGGTTACTTTTGCTTGCTGAAATGAGTTCAGCTGGCAACCTTGCTCATGGAGATTACACTGCTGCAGCTGTAAAGATCGCTGAGCAGCATTCTGATTTTGTAATTGGATTTATATCAGTAAATCCTGCATCTTGGTCATCGGCGACCTCAAGTCCAGCTTTTATCCATGCCACTCCGGGAGTGCAGATGGTTTCTGGAGGAGATGCTCTTGGGCAACAATACAACACTCCTTATTCTGTGAGTTTAACCTTGCCATCACAATTCTTTTGTGTGACCAATACAGTGTTTTGTTCGCTCATCTTGTTTATTTTAAATTCTTATAGATCTTTCGTAAAGTTTACCTAGTTAGTTGTATTATTTTACCATGCTATACAGAACTTTAGTTATTGTGCACTCTTCTGGTTAATATAATTACTTTCAAAGATTTAAGGAGGTTGGTGCCTGTTTGAGTATATCAAGGTATATTTGGAATATACTGGCCTTATTTACTACTGTAATATGTCATTTGTTGAATATTACTTACTAGAAATGGCACCAGCTGTGTAGTAGTATGTAGCCTGGACAGACATAGAGATAACTTGGTTTTCAGGTATCTTGATATAATAGCTTGGATATGTTAGTATATACCCACCCACTTTGGCTTGCAGTCAAAATAATATAATGTTTCCAGTTTATTTATATTTGAAAATCAACTAGAGACTTTATAAGTAGAAATGGTGGATGCAACTTCGGCAGGTCGCTTATACCAGCTGGGCCCTTTTTTACCTCTTCTTACTCACATGAGTAAGATAATAAGCAAGATGGACCTCTGACTCTTGAGACGAGATTGGCCTTAGGAGATCACATGAATAAGATAATTTAAGCAAGATGAAAAAGGTCCTTAGGAGATCATATTCAACTTTGGATTCTCATGCTGTGGCCTGGCATATTATGCAATGGATCAATTGAAAATCAATCTATATCTTGCAGCTATATGATTACACCTGAAGCAGTTTACATATTGTGCAGCCTGTGATCGTTGCCTGCTTCTGTCTCCTTTTTTAATCTTTTTTGAAATAGGCCTTTTCTTAGTATTGGTAAGAATTTAATTTAAATGGATACATAGGTTGGGTTTTGGATCTATTGTATTCATTCAGTCTCAGAGGTTGCATTTTTTTCTCTCTTTGTTGCAATATGGGAAATGCGTTGGTGGTCGTGTTCTGTGCATATCTGCTGATATGTATGTTCCTTGCAACTTCAGTAGGAAGTTTTTGTTCTCTTTACTCAGCCTGAGAACTCTTGGGGGTTGTGCCAACATGCTTACCAGCTGACATGCTACTTGCAACTTTGCTGTATAATACAGGTCATAAACGACAGAGGCAGTGATATAATTATAGTTGGACGTGGGATTATAAAGGCGAGTAATCCTGCTGAGACAGCAAGGGAGTACCGCATCCAAGGGTGGCAGGCTTACCAGTCTAGCTTGCTATGAGGATTTTTAAAGCCCTATCTCAATGTAACCAAAATATACGGTCATATTCGTGCGGTCAATCGGTTGATGTAATAAGAGTGTTCCCTATCGGCGCTGAGTTCCATATTCCCGGTATAGGCAAGCGCTGTTTCCAACAATAATATCGCCATCGCGGTAATAGACCAAGCTCGTCATGAACGCACTTATTGCTCATGCAGTTTTTGTCAGTTGCTTGGGTCTTGTGATACCTGTGCTTGATCAGAATGTCATCTCTGAAGATTGCAAGAATACTGTCGCAAATGAACCTCCCCTTGTTGGCTGCTTCTTGTTACGTGTTTGTCATGGTTGCAAAACCAGCTTTGATTGCTTCGGCCTGGAGAGATTTGTCCTGGTCAGCTGGTCGACCTCTGCCAGCCCGCATCCTCCTCCCTCCTGATTCAGCCCGCCCATGGCCCTCGGTGTCTGTCACCGTCATCTCGTACGGCGGTGGCGTCTCCGTGCTCGCTGCCTCCACAGCAAAAGTCCTGATCGCGGCGGTTTTCTTCTGGACTTGCGCCATCTCCTTCCCAGTTCCCACACTTCGCGCGACACTTGTCCGTACTTGCGCCGCTCGGTCGTGCGGTATACGAAGAGGGAGGAGACTGAAGAAGGGTGATTATTCATTCACATACATGTGGGTCCCAGCGTAATACAAATCCTCAATTCTCCCATAAAAAAGATCAATCAAAAAATGCCTTTACTTACCCGTGCCATCAATAAAATGGCCGTGACATCTCGTAGAGGCTGTCAAGTTCAGCTCCTTCGTTCTCAAGTCTGGCCAGTGGCGTATGCAGAGGAAAAAATAGAAGGGGTGCTAGATATAAAGGTGAGCTAGGCAAAATAGAATGATTTTTGCATTGAATTGATGTATATTTCTAAAAAGTTCCATTGCATTTACAAATTTGCCTAGCCTAAAGTCAAGGATATGTTTGGGGTATCTTCATTTATTGATATGACAAATAGAAAACCATAAAATATACATGTAACATTGTATTTCTGCATCCTCGTAAAAAATAATTTGCGTTTCTACAGGGACATCGTTGCCTATCTAACTTATCTTTCTTTAATACGAGTAATTTACTAATCATTACAATGCATGTATTGTTTTTATAATTTACTAATCAACCAGTAATTTAAATTGTATGGTGACATTTTGTCGTGAATTTACTGTGAATTTTTTAGTTAAGTTTGTGTGTCGAACATTTCTAAATCTAATCAATTTAGCATCAATAATTAAAATAACAAAAAATAAAATTGCTTATCTTATCCACTGGCGACGTCTCTTCTTGGCTCGGCCGACTGGACTCGATCCTCCCTCTAGACGTGTGCTTTAGACCTCTAGTCTCCTCACTTCCTCAGTCCTCGACAGTCGGTAGCGCACCCCTCTGGCTCCTCCCTCCAGTCTCCTCGCCCAACTCCAGAGGCCAGAGCGCCGTGCGTCCCTCTGGCTCTGCGCCTCTGCCCGCCTCCCGCCGGTGGCACACACACACACACACACACACACACAAAATATAGTAGTGTTTTTACTTTGGTCCATAGGAACATTCCGCATATTAGACTGGGCTGATATTGTTAATGCGCATATGGTCCCCTGACCTGGAATTGTAGATGGCTTGAAGTTGAAGGTATGTCTTATAACTTGTATAGTTTTGAGTTAAAAAATTTAATGTCAGCATTACAGCTGCTAATAGCTGTTGTATTGTAGTGCACTGGTGCTCACACTAACAGTTGTGTTCTGTTATTGAAGGGTTTTCTGAAAGGAAGAGGGTTACTTTTGCTTGCTGAAATGAGCTCAGCCGGCAACCTTGCTCATGGAGATTACACTGCTGCAGCTAGCTGTGAAGTTTGCTCAGCAACACTTTGATTTTGTAATTGGATTTATATCAGTAAATCCTACATCTTGTTCAATGGCACCCTCAAGTCAAGCGCTTATCCATGCCACTCCTGGAGTTCAGATCGTTACTGGAGGACAATAATACAACACTCCTTATTCCGTGAGTTTAACCTTGCCATTACAATTCGTTTGTGTTATTAGTATTCTCGCAGGTCTTAATGCTAATTTTTTTATAGATTTTTAATGATGTCTGCTTAGTATGTTAGCTGTATTCATTCACTGTACTACACAGAACTACCGTTATTATCCACCCTTCCGGTTAAAGCAATAACTTGGAAGGCAACATATCCTGTGCAACCCCCCTCCGTGAAACCTTCGTGCAACCCAACTAAGAAAAGTTTCAAAAAATTCTGAAAAAAATCATGGATGTACATCTCAACTTACCCCACCTACATATAAAATTTCATGATCAAATTCATCCTATACTAGCAGTTACAAAAAAAACAAACAGCAAAAATGAATAGTGATGAACAGTAAAAAATCACTGTTCATGCTGAATTTGTCTTTTTTGTAACTGCTAGTATAAGATGAATTTGATCATGAAATTTTATATGTAGATGGGGTAAGCTGAGATGTACATCCATAATTTTTTTCAGAATTTTTTGAAACTTTTTTTAGTTGGGTTACTGTGGTTGCACAGCAGAACTTTATTTGCAGGATATTTTCCCAACTTGGAAGGCTTCAATATTGCTGGTGCTTTTGTGCGATTTGACTATATGAAAAGTAAAATTGGAGAGATTTTATAGTATATGGTAGGTAATAGAAATTAGATCTAACTATTGATTTATTAAGAGCATTTCTACTATACTATCGGAAAAAGTATAAATAAATACTAGTTAATCTTTGAAAAAATAAACTGTTCATATTGAATTTAGTGTACCGTAAAAGAGCTCAATTTACATTATAGTGGCTAGATGCATTAAATTATCTGTACATTGTTGCGTACTACTGCATTCTACTCTAAAGTATACTACATGATTCGACTCGTGCTCCCTGTCCTTTTTTTCTTCTACAAAATTGTAGCGTGCCAAATCATGCAATGGATGACTTGAAAAATTAACTCTCAGCACATCTTGCAGCTCTGTGACCATACCTGCAGCATCTTTGAATATCTTGTGGCCTGTGATTGTGCCCGCATCATTTTTTTTTGGTTGCCTGCATCATCTTCCTTTGTTTTTTTTTTTCTTAATCTCGATAATGATGCTAAATTAATTTAATTGGATACTTCTGTAGGATGTTTTGGTTGTCTTCACCCAGCCTGAGAACTTGAGATTTTTCCTTTTGTTGCAATCCATCTGCTGATATTGCTGACTTGCAACTTCGCTGTGTGATACACACAGGTCATAAACGAGAGAGGCAGTGATATAATTATAGTCGGACGTGGGATTAGGGCATGTGCAATGGTGCCACTTCAGATAGCTATAAGGGTGCCATCTCAGTATTTTGCTTAGGTGGAAGAGAGAAAATAAGGAGAGAGATATAGACCAGCTACTAATGTATAGTCAGGCTATAACTGATTCCAAGGCACTTATTATCTATTACATGTAGACCAATATTTAATTTTATAGATAATGCTATAGCTAATCTATTGAAGAGGTTGTCGATACGCTATCTGTAGATGATATGGATATTTTTTATAGCTAGTACCATTGCACATGTCCTAAAGACGAGTAATTCTGCTGAGATGGCAAGGGAGTACCGCATCCAAGGTGGCAGGCCTACCAATCCAGCTTGCCATGAGGATTTTTTAACTCCTCTTCCAATGTGTGTAACCCAAGTAATGCAAAGGTATACGAGGCATTCAGGTGATTGATGTAGTAAGAGTATATGCCCCGCCGTCACTGCGTTCCATATGCCCAGTATTGAGACACTGTTCCAACAGTTAGAGGAAGTGTTCGATTTTCTAGACTCCTAAATTGTATTTTTGACAAAATTGGCCTCTTCTCAATAGAAATTGCAAAATTGGCCCTTAGTGAGATTGAAGGACGCGGCAAGCAACATCATGCCTGGGAAGCTCGGTAGGAGGGCTGCAGTGCGGTGCATCAGGCAAGCGTGGAAGTGGTCGATGGGGCACAAGATGTGGCAGGGAAGTGCTTGGCCCTATTTTATATTTTATAGCGCGTGGTTGAGGGTGGTGACGAGGGGGATTCCTTTGGAGCAACGGTAGCTCGGAAAGTTGTTGTTAGGGCAGTGCCACGCCTGATAGTGACGTGACACCATGTCTTCTGAGCACATGCACTATGGAAAGTTCTAGTTGACTAGACATGACATCCTATCGAGTATGTCGAGCTCGGTTCCTCCTTTTGAGTTGCGGGAGCTCTGCATTGATGTGGGCCTGCTGCCTACCGTGACCTCGTTTGCCTTTCAAGCAATCAAACCACCATAGGTGACATGTGTCACTTGTGGGGCTTTTAGCACTATAACATGGGGGCAAAAATGAGATTTTCCTTACATGGGAGCTATCTTGGCAACCCCCCCACACCCACCACAAAAAAAACGAGGGGGCTACAAAAGCAAAGATCTCATAATTTCGTACCCGTGATGATAATAAAACTAAAGTTCCTCGATGAACCTGCATGTGTGCCCCTTTTAGCTCATCGTTCTTATCTGTTGTTTGATTCTTGCTGATACAATACTTGTGTTGGATCGAATATCAGCTCGATCTACGTACTCCGGAGTAATTTCATATGTTACATAGACCAATGTCTACCTGTATTCCTGGGCTATAACAACTCAACCTAGCTCGTACTATTAATACGATGGATTGCCTTGGGGTAATGGGAGAGCTCATGTGCTGTTGCAAGTGAACTGCAACCTAAGCAGTTATCTGTTTTTGAGTAACGAACGGTCTAGATCCTGTTTTTGAGTAACGAACGATCTAGATCGTTGAACAGTATCAGCTACAGTGTTTTCTAAATAGTGCTACAGACGATCTGGACCATCGATTTGGATCAAATGGTCGATACATGATTGCTAAAGTTGCAGTCCTCATATGACTACATTAGATCTCTTTTCGAGGTAATGATAGGGCCGTGTATCCGATGCAATGGAAAAGAATTGGACACCTACTCTATCCACCTACCCCGCACTATTCTACCACGTGGATGCACCGCAGACATCCATTCGTAGCTGCTCATGACATCTCTCTCCCTCTCCCTCTCTCTCTCCCTCTCTCTCTCTCCCAAGGTGCTGCCATTCTAGCTTGCATGAGACCGTCATAGCTTGAGCTCACGGATTTCTCTTTTCATAGAGCGGCCAAAGCTCATTGGATTTGTCGCTAGTATGGCCAAAGCTCTTTGAATTTGGTAAGACTAAGGCTGGAGAAGCTGGGGCGACAGACGTCGAGCAGAGGACGACGCGGTTGGGGACAAGGAGGTAGTGATACTATGGAGGTCACTATGACTAAAGAGTTTGATCAGATCAGATTTGTTGTGTGTATTTGCTCACTTTTGTTGCATCCCCTTTTATCAATTATTTTAAGGAGTGTTTGAATTTGTTGCAATCTGTAATCTAAAAACATACCATCATCCAACCGTTTCAAGGTACCATCGGCTTCCTACCAAATACCTCGGCATGGCGCTCACTCTTGGCCGCTTCCGGGTCCACCTTGACCCATCATTGACAAGATTGCTCACCGTTTGGCGGGATGGCGATCAAATCACCTCTCGATGGGCGGCCGTCTAATCCTTGTTAAGCGGTGCTCACCTCCGTTCGATATATGTTACGACGACTCAAGGCGCCCAAAAGTTCATCATTGATATCGACAAGATAAGACGAAAATTCCTATAAATTTGGCGGTGGACATTTGCATGGTGGAAGCGCAAGGTTGCTTGAGCAACGGTGTATCGCCCTCGATCTTGGCGGCCTAGGGGCGTTGGAGCTTTCCAGATTTGCGCGGGCTCTCAGGCTGCGCTTGTTATTCCTAAGATTCGCGGACCTGCAAAGACCATGGCCCAGTCACCTAACCCCCTGTGACCACATTGACAAACAGCTCTTCATGTCAGCTACGGAAATTGTCATCGGCAATGGCCGGCGGGCGGCCTTTTGGACCTCTGCATGGGTGCGAGGCATGGCGCCATGCCGACTTGCACCTATGCTCTTCAAGCACTCTAGGCGAAAAGGAAGAATGGTTGCTGATGCCTTGCTCAACAACAACTGGATTCGTGACATATGTCACCAGCTCACGCCACATCTGATAATGGAATATGTTCGCCTGTGGATCATTATCCGATCTGTGCCTCTCTGACCTCACGGGAAGACGCCATAGTTTGAAGCCAACCTCCAATGGTCTGCATACAGCTAAGTTTGCGTCTCACGCCAATTCTTTGGAAGCACTTCTAAGCCTTTCGCTCACAACTTGGACAGCTTAGGCGTCATAAGAATAAAGATATTCTTACGGCTTGCTCAACTAAATCGGCTTTGGACGGCTCAACGTCTGCGATTAAGAGGATGGCGAATCATTACGCCTCATGTCTTTGCGAAGCTCGAAGCTGTTTCACACTTATTCCTCCATTGCCCCGAGGCTAAAAAAATGTGTTAGTAAATTTGTTTTTGTTGCTGCATTTGTTTTTATCCCCATGAGTTTTTGCAACCGGATTTTTTTGTTGCGAGATTTTTTAATATTTGTTATAACCGGATGTTTCTTTTATTACAAGCTTTATTAATATTTTTTCAACTATATTTCTGTTTTGTGATTGGTTGTTACAATCGTGTAGAATTTATGTTGTGCGTTCATTGTTTCGACGTTGCGGCTCTCTTGTAAATTTGTTGCAACCGAGCGGGTTCCTTCTCCTCCATCCCTCTGCTCCTTCAGCAAGATAGGGCTGTGCTCCAGCAAGCTCGTCGAGATCGTCGTCCTCTCTCTTCCTGCACCTCCTCCTTGGAAGAAGACTATGACTACCAGCGTCATAAGCCCCCGACACCGGTATCTCGAGCTCAAACACCTGTCATTGGTCTAAGGCTATTGTTGCTGGTGCTTGAGGGAGGCCACCCGCCATGGTCTCCTCCTTCCACAAGCTGGAGCTCAGGTGAGACAGGCGGCAGCAGCAGCCGAAGATCGAACAGAGATGAGCTTCTCTGCAGTTATGCTAAATCGAACGGCAAAAATCCATACATCTAACAATGGAGGAAAGCGAATGTACATTGATGCTACTATCTTTTTAAGATTTGTAAGTCCCTGAAAATAAACACGCATTTTGTACATGATTTTATTGGACATGAGGAGGAGGTCTACGATGGCTCAGCCTCGTCTGCCGCTTTATCGTTGAACTAGGAGGGCTCCTGCCTCCTGGACCTAAACAAAGCTCTGCCATTGATTGCTTCTGATTGGAGTGCTTGTCAGTCGTCATGGTCATAGACAGTCCCGCCTCCTGATCCGCGCAGGAAGACCGCCCTTCATTCTCAGTGTCACCGCCATCTCGTACGGCGGCGGCGTCTCCATGCTCGCCGGCACCTCCACCACAAACCTCCTGATCACCGCGGCCGCCACGGCCTTCATCTGTACGTAGGCCATCTCCTTCCCGAGGCACGCCCGCGGGCCAGCGTGGAAGACGGGGTACCTCGCCGCATCCACCGCCACGAACTTGCCGCCGACGTCGAGCCACCGCTCGGGGCGGAACTCGAGGCAGTCGTCTCCCCACAGCCGCGGCATCCTCCCCATCGCGTACGCGGAGTAGTCGGCGAACCATCCGGGCAGCACCGATGTGCCGTCCGGCAGCACGTCCCCCGCGGCAGCCACCCGAGAGTTGATGGGCACCGGTGGGTACAGCCGCATCGCCTCGGTGATCGCCGCGTGCAGGTAGTGCATCCCCTTCAGTTCGTCGTACCCGTCACCGTCCCCGGTGGCGTCGACACAGCAATCGTCGTCTCCGTGACGCGAGGCCTCCTCGTACACGCGCCGCTCGCAGCGCGGGTTGGCGGCGAGGAGCCAGAAGAACCAGGTCAGAGCAGAAGAAGTCGTGTCCTTGCCGGCCATCATGAAGCTGACGACGATGTCGCGCAGGAAACGGCGCTTCGCTTCCGGCGAATCGAACATCGCGCCGAGCTCGCTGCCGCCAGCTTCTTGATCCATCGCCGCTGCGAACCTCGACAGCAGGTGCTGCTCGTCGTCGCGCCCTCGCAGCTGCTCCGTCTCCATCATTGCCATCACGTACTTGTCGATGACCCTGATGGCCTCACGGAGCCGCCGCTCTCTTCCGACGTTGACGAGCTTCATCGCCCTCCACACCAAGGTCGTCGGGTGGAATATGCGCGCGAAGGAGATCTCGACGGCGTCATCGAACGCCGCGAAGAAGGCCTCATGCTGGCGATCCCCGGCCTCCTGTAGCGTCGAGCGCTCGACGCCGAACGCAACGTTGCAGATGCTGTCGAAGGCGAAGCGTTTAAGCACGTCCTGCAGGTCAACGGTCTGGCCGGAGTCAGCGGCCGCAGCGAGGAAAGGGAGGAGGCGGCGGTGGAGATATGTCCGGAGGACTCGGTCCGAGAAGCGGCGGAGCGAACGGGAGGAGAAGGAGTAGGAGGCGAGCTTGCGCTGGAGGCTCCAGAGACGGCCGTCGGCGAGGAAGAGGCCGTGGCCGAGGAGGTCGGTGAAGGGGGCAGCGAAGCGCGCGCCCTTGACGTAGTTGGGGAAGCTGGCGCGCAGGAAGTGGTCGACGACCTCCGGGTTGGCGGTGGCGACGCCGTTGCCGAGGCCGAGGGCGCCGCGGACTTGGATGGTGGAGGTAGGGGCGGCGGCGAAGAGGTCGGTGATCCAGTCGAGGAAGCGGTGCAGGTTGCAGAGGAAGGGCACCAGGTTGCCAAGGATGGGGTTTGGGTGGGGGCAGTGGTTGTGGGGTGTGGCGTTTGCCGCAGTTGGGCGACGCCGGAGGTAGAGGAGAAGGACTGGGAGGAGAAGGAGCGTTGCGATGGCTCCGTCCATGAGCAGCTCCATGGTTTGTGGATGGTCGAATGGAGCCGAGGTTGTTAGCGGTCAGTCCTGATCATAATCATCAAGCCGGTATGGGTACCAATCGGTATAAATGTTATGTACTATTGAAGCATCTAAATCAGTATAAAGCCAATCTACCGTACCGATCTTAATTCCGGTCAACTTCACCCAACAATAATATCGTTTATTAAACTGTATTTTATATTTGATATTACTATTATATATTTAAAATAATATTATAAGTGAAATTTAGTATATATATAATTAAACATATGCATATTTATAAATATATATTAGTATATTAAATCTAAAACGATATTGTATGAACTAGTACCAAAATATTTTATTTTAAGAGCTAAACCGATATAACACAGGTACGGTATTTACAAAATGTGGTCCAAACTGCTGATACCAAACCATGGAGCGCTTGACTAGTCTGTAACGCTGACTTTTCTGAGATAGATGTACCGGTTATGCACACGTAGATAATGTGCAAGGGATGGATATGGAATGAACGTTTAGTCCATAGCTATGAACTGAATGTCACTTCTCTCTACCGTCTCTTTCTTCCTTCGCCTCCAGCGAGGTCGCGCCTTCACCACCACCCCTGCATGTCTTCTTTTTTCTCTTTGCCGAGCCGTTCTTCATTGTCGTGGTCTCCGGTGATGGGTGGTGGGCTGATGGCGTATCTGACGTATCATCTTAATATGTGGAGAGCAATACTGAAACCATACTATGGATCGTGGGCAGCATCCACAATGCTTGCTCTATCTGCTGCTAGGGCCTGGAGTTGCTTCGCTGAGGTTCAGTAGCTTCGTTGTTCCATCTTTTATGTTTATCTTCAAGCATTTATCAGAATTTTCTTTAAAGTAATATATTTTTTATTAATATATATAAATAAATCATGTTATATAAATAACTTCATGCCACCGTTTGAAATGGTAATTGTACTCTGTAGCTGTTTGAAACGACGATAATTCGATGTGGAGTCCCTCTAGCAAAAAGCATGTCTTTGTTACCATTTAAATTGACAACAAAATTTCTGTCGCCGATTCAAATGACGATAAAACCGCTACCGCCAATTGAAACAATGGTGACATTGTCCTCGTGTTGCATTGTTTGTTTTGATGAGTAGTTTTGAAATAGAGAATTATTAAAGAGAGAATTTGACAAGTTTATTGTGTGTATGTAAGGAAGTTGAGTAATAAATTTTGTTTAAATAAACCATTTCAATCCCAACATAACACTTTATAACAAATGTTTGAATTACATGGCGCGTAGGATTAGGTTAAGTGTATATGTTTGCCTCACCACTCCTACGGTACAAATGGTAATATGCAGTTATGCACGAACCACCAATCTGAACTACAACTGAGATACATGTGCATATTTTAGAATCGAAAACACTAGGGGTGAAAAAGAAGTCAGACTTACGGTCATATATCCTATGCATTAAGGTTTGTTGTGCGTTCCCCTTGTCTCCCCTACGGATGCGGGTTTCAGACTTCCTCCATTGATTCCCCTACAAGAAAGCCCTATACCCGTCTTCCAGGTCCTGTTCAACCTTTCCCTTGTCTTACCCCATCTTGACTTGGCCTTTCGCGTAGGGCCACCTCATGTTCAGCTTTAAAGACACTGTAGGGCTTCCATCACTGTGACATTTTCTTACGCATCATTGGCGTCTTTTCGTTGTTTTACCCGCTCTTGATTAAGTTAGATTTACAACAAGTGAAGTTCTCTGATGCAACTGTGTAGTTTAGTATATATTTTTACTGGATAAATGCCCTATCATACCTCTCCAGGCCGTTGATCAATCGGAAGGAGCAGCAACGCTTTGATGACTACTATTATACACAAATAAATTTAGCGATATGTAAATGTAACAACTCCCATTTTTACATAAATGTTAAAATGAGAATCTATGTGCATACAGTACTAGTTTCATGATCAGTAGCTAGCATGCATATTTACAACAATTGATATCACATCCATACTCTTTATTACATATGATAATGGTAATTTATACAATAAGATCTTACAATACAGAGTGAAATACAACAGAAAGAAACAAAAGTCTTGTAGTGTGCCCATCCAACTCTCAGGCAACTGATAAGGCATAATCCCTAGAAAAACTCGTTAACAATATTCCCGCAACTTGCGTCAAAATATATGTCGTCTAGAAGTTTACTAACCTCACCTAAAAACAACGAATAAGCAATGGTGAGTACTTTTGTACTCCGCAAGACTTTTACAAAACCTATAATATATGCAGATCATTTCAAAGGAAAGACTTCTACAGTTAATTTGCATAAAGCCAATTTGAAATGTAAATACAGAATAGTATATTACAAACGGAATTTAAGTAAAAGCAATTTAATATTGAAAATAACAATATGTAAGTACGAATAAGGAAATTCACTAACTTGGGTATCATTACCATATCCACAAACCAATTTCTATCAAAACACCCAGTAGAATTCAAAGTTTTATGAAAATAAAAATATCTAACTAGTGCTGGTGCACCAAGATTCCCATAACCATGGGAACGGCTTTTCGAAAAGTTTTACGCTCTACAGAGGTGTACATCTTTTTCCACAAGAAATTATCATCCCCTTTTGCTTGGCTATTAACACACTTCCTTTGGCATGTCGGCAAGGTGATCATAACATAACCGTTACATTACTTAACCCTAACTTTGCACCAGCCTGGTGTTGTTAATCCCTTGTTATGATGGCAGAAACACACACTCAAGACATGACAGTAAACCCGTCATTCACACCACAACACAGGCAATAAACCCTGCCTACACACGTTTCTCCTCATAACAAGGCATACATTGTTGTATCAGCAAACGTTGCTTCCAACACCTCGGTGTGGGTGCCCCTCCGAGCAAACTTGAACCAGAATGCCCGTACTACTCTAGCCTACCAATGTGCAAAGCCAGTTTTAAGTAACTTAATAGGTTCAGATTGTCCCATACCAGCACTTGTGGTTGTACGGTAATTCTTGAGTTTAACGAACACAGAGTTCGGTCCTTAATCTGACACAGACAATAATCTCCCCCTACACTACGTGCAACACCTACACCTCCGGCTATTGCAAATAATTGCCCACATAAAAAATATAGTTTTATTTTCATTTTTAACCAAAATACCAACCATAAAGAAAGGTTGTACCCAACATTTCTAGTCATATCCATACTTTTTAATCATATTAAAATTTTAAAGTTATTTAAAGGTTGTACCCAACATTTTTAGTCATATCCAAACTTTTTAATCATATTAAAATTTTAAAGTTATTTAAGCATAGCTAAACATGATATTTAGATGTGAGTAAACCAGGTTGACATCAAGTGTTGTCTATGTTATTCTAGGGTTATCAAGGTTCACAAATCTATATTTATCAAGGAAGTTTCATGCAACTACAGGTATAACTACCAACTCCCACAAAATAGCATAGTTTAGTAAACATACGCATGCAATAAAAATATTTAATAAAATATTTATAACATTGGGATCAACATGGTCAAAGGGGGTGCTTGTCTTGTTGATTGTCGTCGTAGTCAAGCTCGGGGTCATCGACGGCTAATTCAGGTACGTTGGATTCTACATATCGTTCAATAGTAACAGCAAATAACAAACTTTAATTAGGCAAAAAGAAGTCAGATAGAAAAATCAAATAAGAACAACTGAAGAAAATATGTAGGATTTTAGGGTTACGTTGCTTATGATTTTCATGTGTTCATTTACTTATATACATATATGCATATATGTTACTTACAATTCTTTATCAAGTATGGACACAATTTGTCTTATAATTTATTTTTTATCTATTTTATGAATTGAGGAGGAAAAATTTATGTATTCATTTATTTATAATATCAAATTCAAGAAGCAAAAATTATTTGAATTAATATTGAACTATTAATTACCACATGACATGACTTAAATATTTTCCATAGTGAACCCTAAGTATTTTTGTATATTTAGGTTCCTGAGGATTTAAGGATTCTAGCAAAATTTGTTTTATTCAATTTGGAACTTATTTGCAAAAATTCCATATATGACATATTTTAGACCCCTTTTTTTAAATTTAAGTTTAAAATTTAAACAGGTTTTGTTTTCAAAATATATTTGCATATTTAGAATATGAGAAAAACTAACCAACGGTATACCGTTGCAACGGTATAGGATGAAACTTACCCGTGAAACATGAAACTTTGGTTGAAACTTATCTGTGAAACTCGAAAACCTGATGAAACTTACCATGAAACCTAGCAATGAAACTTACCCGTGAAACTAATGAAACATGCTATACCGCGTAACGGTATACCGCAGTAGTTGCTCTCTTAGAATATACATGATTTTATATGAATACATAAATTTGTTTCATTTTATTTGGATTTGAAATACAAAAGATATGATCATTTGAATGTGCTATGTTTTAGAAAAAAGCTGAAAAATGGAAAACTGCCATTTTTGGAAAGTACATTTTTGGGCTGAAATTATGCATTTCCAATTTGGCTAAACTCGGGCAGAAGCACTGACGGGCCGAGCCCAAGGTGCAGCGGGGCCACTGACGTGCGGGCCCGCGAGCTACGCAACGTGAGCGGCTGACCTCGTATTATTGATCCTGAATTTTGAGAAACCTGTAGCCACCAACCAGGCGTGTTTGAACCCAGGGAGTAATACTGAATGGAGGGGAGGCCTGATATACATAGCATCCAGGGACCAGGGAGCAAGTTTTCATTTGCAGAAAGACGAAACAACAGGACCTAGCTGGAATAATTAGACGGAACAGACCCAACATTACACAGCCCCACAACATTACACGCCTGATGAGAGGAGAACACACCAAAAGCAAAAGAACAGCAGGCAAACATAGCCTAAGACGTCCGACAGAGGGAAACACTGAAAGAGAATAACAGGGAAACACTGAAACGGAACTAGGTAGAACAGACTGCTGATGCATACTTCATGTGAGCGGAACCTCCTGTGCACATACTTGGGAGCCAACGGCATTTACCTTCTGTGCACATACTTGAGCATCATTCCCAGCGAGTTCGTCCGCCATGGGGTCGTGCCTGATTGTGTCAATGTCCATGTCATGGAGCTTAGAGATGAGAGCCTCTTCGATCGATGTCATATGGTCTCTCGTTGCTCTGCGTCTTGTGAACTCGGTGAGCACTGATCTGACTGAGAGGTTGGAGATTGTGGTCTGGCTGAAGCCGGCCAAGCCCCTGGCGGTGAATGGGAGACCTTGTGCGCTGCCTCCCTTGCGCGGCCGGCGGCCCGGAACCAGCACGCTTGTGCGTTCGTGCTGCATGATAGCCTCTGTATGCACGGGAGTTGCTGCCACGATCCGGTCTTGTTCCTTCTCCAGTTTGGCGGCCTTGCTGCCCCTGAGGCTGCACGTCCCATCCTGAGGCTCTCCTGCACTACAGTCGTAATTAACTGAATAGGATTCTACTTTCTTATCCTATTCGGACTTCTCATCCAAAACTTTCTTAATACAAACTTTCCAAACTAAAACTTTCCTATTACAAAATTATTTCTATCAATCACCCCCTTAATCTTGTAACGCAACTCTAACTCATTGAGGCAATCGGTCTCAACTACGATTTGCCCAACTCATACTCAACACAGGATGGTGAACGTATCTCCAAGGAGTTTCGCCGCCTTCTTGCTAGTCATACCACCAGTGACGCACCTCGCCGATGATTACGATCTTCTCAGCTCCAATTTGTCTTTTCACCGGTAACACATCTTGACGGTGACGCAAACTTGCATTAGAGCTTATTTGCGAAAGAACTTGAGCACACCTACAAGAACTCTTGTGTACACACATTACAAATGAACTGTGAATCCACCTGAGTCGCAGAGCTGCCTTTTGGTGATCCATCGGCTCCGCCTTGCACTAGAGAAATACCCTCAAGTTCCATGTATTTACCCGCATTTGCCACTCAACTACCCACGGTTCACGCACACCGAGCCCGGCCAATTCATTCGCACCTCCTCGTTCTTATCCGCCAGCGACTTCGGCGAATCGGCGACACCAGAGGCGAATGAGCGGCGGCGTCGGCGGCGGCGCGCCTCCGGCGTTCCCAGGCGTGGCCGGCCTCCGCGTTCCCCGAAGCGGCGGCGGCCTCCTGATCTCCCGTGGTGCCGACTCGTGGGCTCTAGGCGCCGACTTCATGGTCTTCAATCTGCGGCGGCTACCCGCTGTTTCCAGGCGGCTCGGCGACTCGTGACGAGGACTCCCAAGCAACCGGTGGCCTCCAGTGCGGCGGTTGGACCACGCGCCTGCAAAGGTAAACCCTAATCCCCAATTTGGTGCAGTTCATCCTAGATAAGAGCAATCGGTAAAAGATCTAGCTGTGTAACTCGTCATCTTGATAATGTGTGTGTACACGAGTGTTGTTGACATGTTTGCAGAATTTTCATAGAAATTATAAGATCTCAGTACAGGAATTTGCATTGTAGTACACCCACATATATTGTTGAATGTTGGCAGATCTCTACATGCACTTGCCAATTTGATTTGGTTCAGAAAGTATGAGGAAGGAGAAATGTACATACTGCTCTTTTCTTGTCTTGAAACTCCAGAGAAAAAAATTGCATAGCATATGCATATAGGGTTAAACATTAGCTCAACATCTGGTGAGAACAAGAAGAAAAGCATATAAATTCACCGATGTAGAGAACTGGTGATGTAAATTGTGGGTTTGTATTGGGCAAATACTTGTAATTTGCTTAATCAGATAACCAATATATCCATAAGCTCAACAACCAAACCACTTCTATAAGCCCGAGCATTCATCTACATCTCCTATTTGTTTGAATTTCAAACAAATAGGAGATGTAGATGAATGCTCGGGCTTATAGAAGTGGTTTGGTTGTGGAGCTTATGGATATATTGTTTATCTGATTAAGCAAATTACACTTAAGAGGCATAAGTGGCAAGTATGTATCGCTTAGCCAGAAGCGATCACTGGATCTCAATTTCGGAGACCTTCTGCCTATGACTGAAGTTGATTTTTATTGATTGACTTCCAAACAGAGTGCCGATCCTTTTTAAAGGAAACCACGGCAGCATCCTGACTTCTAAGGATAACAGTCCCAATTGGACTTAGATAGAAATACCTAGCACATTTGATGGCTGTCAATGATAATCTATTTTGTGTTACGGCTTTAACTTTTTGTTAGTTAACATATACGTTTACCTTGAGCTAATGTTTAACCCTATATGCATTTCTGGCAACGTATTGGCAACGTATATTTCTGGCTTTTCTGGATAATCCATTGTTTAACATATACGTTTCAGCACGTAATTTTGCTGTGCAGAGTTTAGTTATGATATGTATTAATGAAGTAAATTTTAATGGGTTGCTGTACTTCATGGTCGGCAATGGAAGCAGCCTCAACTATTTATGTTGCTAGAGAAATTTTCCTGTTCTCTGTTCTCTTCAAATTGCTTGCACTATTAAACGCAACAACTGACCTCTTCACAGACTGGGGTCAAATGGGTACTAGGATGCATGCAGCTATGTTTTTAATTGCTGAAAATGTAACAATGCAGATGGACAGTGCTGAGTGGAATGACCACAACACTAGGATTGTGTGTGAGCTTTTCGTTGAACAGGTAGCGGCTGGGAATCGTCCTAATACCCATTTATGTACCATCAAGATATAAAAGATATGTCATTTCTCAAGATGCATCGGATGCGTCAACATCGGATAGGAGCGATACATCTATGGATGCATTTCGTGATGTGCTTGCACAGGCAATTGCAGGATGATTGAGATATTACTTGTGCCTACAATACCAACCAGTCTCGATTAGTTTTTTTATGTTCTTAAACAAAAACCTTAAGTGCTTCCTCTTGAACTGGATGGTAAATATTTCGTAATGTATTTACCGAGACCATTTTTATGTCAACCCTTTTGGCCTCTGCTAATGCTATCTCCTTCTGTTGAGCTTCTTGGCCATGATGCTAATTTTGCATGCACGTTGCAAGCACTTGTATCAACTTTCAATCGGAGAGAACAAGCGCCTAACTGTAATATACATCCTCCTGTTAGATGAACAAACAGACATCTAAACCAAAAAGGTGAACCAACCGGCTACAATTCTCTTCTCACCCAAAAAGGTGACGAGTAGCATAGGAAACCAACAGGAGAGAAGCCTAGACAAATGTGTGTTGCATGATACAGTAGCTCGCCGGCAAACCAACTCGATCAGTTATGTGTTGCATGATCCTAGACAAATGAAGAGTTACAACCAAGGGTAGTATGGTCTATTTGCCTTCATTCCTCCCTTCAAGATCTCTGGAGCTAACTTCTCAGCCAAACGCTTTTGTCAGACTGATCCAGCTTCTCAGTGAAGTAGATCCTTCAAAAAGCTAGATCTGGATCTAGAGAAGCAGGATCTGAAGCCCTACCAAACAGGCCCTTAATCTCCTCACGTTCGCATCTCGGATTCGGCGTAACATGCTTCACCTTGCTCATGCTCTACCGCTGCGTATGTGAACTCATGCAACCGCGGTCTGGCGCCGCTTCGCTTCGTTTGCCAGCGTCACGCTTTCGATTTAACAAAGCCTCTTTTCCTTGCGCCACGCCGAAGACTTCTACAGCCACTTCTCTTGTGCCGCTCTTCTTGCGCCGTGCCTCCCTTGTTTTCTTTTTCTTTTCGCCGCAACCGAAGGCAGATGCTTCGGTTTTCGGTCTCTGGAGTCCAGAGTCCAACCGCACGTTTGATGACTCCTTTTGGGCTTATCAATTGCTAGGACTTTCCTTTGGGCTCATACAGGAGAAGCCTAATGACTCATGGCACTTATCTTTTGTTGCTTCTCTGTTTTTCGCAGCACGGAGCACTTACATACCGCGACGAAGCGTCACGTCGCCGAGAAGCTCTCCTTTTCTCTGCGCAGCCGAGGATTACCTTCTTGTTCATCGATGTTTCAGTCGCGCCATCGAAGTTGCGCCGGAGATCGAAATCATGCCTGCCATTGGGCATTGTTGCATATGGCTGCACCACGGCGCCCGAAGCCTTGCGTGTTGCCCGATAGCACTTGCAGCGACGCCCTGCGGCGCTTCCTTGAGCCCACAACTCCTCGCGCTCGCCTGCGACTATCAACCGCCGTTGCGCCGTCGATGACGATTGCGAGGCGTAGTAGTGCCGGCCTCCCTCGAGGCAAGCGCAACACTAAGATTAAAACTTTGCTCTGATATCAATTGTTAGAACAGAACACTAAAAAAATTTTGGGACAATTTATATCTAAAAATACAGTCGTAATTATCTGAATAGGATTCTACTTCCTTGTCCTAATCGGACTCCTCATCCTAAATTTTCTTAATATAAACTTTTCAAACTAAAACTTTCCTATTACAAGATTATTTCTAACAACGCTCCCTGGTCCTTTATTCAAGCCTGCAGATTTGGAGTTACAAATATGAGAAATAGCTCATTCTTGAACAGAACACTGCTCCATCTTGTTAGGGTATATCTTAATTAGCAACCGCCAACCAGGCAACTTCAAATCTTGCTCAAATGAGCCCAGGATTGTAGATTTGGTTTCATACATGAAGACTGTAGAAGATTTTGAAAAAAAAAAAAAAACATGTGCTGCAGCATTGGTCATCGAGGATTTTATTTAAGCGAGCCACTATATTAGCACCACTGACAAAAGTACTCTTTACTTTATATTTCCGAGGAAACAAGGTAATTATGTATACATTTATCATGCATTGTTATTACCATTAATATGGTTATATTGTGGATGTGCTTTTGTATGATTTAGAATAAAGATAAAGGTCAGTGTGAATTTTACAGTGACATGCATTAGATGGATGAGGATCCAATTCAATTCAGAGAAACACTTTCCCACCGTCAGGTTGGATTGAGCGAGGAGTTGGAGTAAGGTAGAAACAGAAGGAGGTGGCTGTGTTATCCACCCTTCTTATTTCTGTTTTTCCCCAATATTTTGTTGATGCTCCTTCATGTTAGAACAGATCTTAATTATGAAGAATGCAAAGAAAAGTGTAGCTGGAATCCAACTTTGAACACAACTAAGTGGTCATTCTGAATGTAGGTATGGAAACATGCATGCGAGTACAGATAGAATGACGACAAGATTACGACAGAACCTCCTCCTTGGCACAAAATATGTACAAAGATTTCATGTATCCCATTGTCAGAAACAGTTGACAGTTCACACGCAACAAGCTTTAACAAAATCTGCAAAAAAAGAAAAAAAAAGAAAAAAAAAAGGTGATATGGATCCTGCTTACTCTCGAGTCGAGCCTCGACACTTGATTCCACCCTTTAATAGAGCTACTAGGGAGCATTCGTTCTGGTTGTGCTGTCTTTCAACATTGGCTGGTGCTTTATCTGTAGTATTTAGAATGTACAGTGAGTGTTAAATTGATGATAGTTTAATGGCTGATGTTCTGATGGGTTGATTAGGCTGATGGTGCTGTCCAAAGGATGTAACTTTTATGCGCTTTCCTGATTCCTCCATTGGGCCTGTGATAGGCTGGGGGAAAGCTTCATCAGTTAAATACCCCAAAAATCTTCAAAATAAATTATTCCCGCCGACCGCCTCGAGCCTTATCGCTAGCGCCCATTCGCGAGGGGCGGGGTCACCGTCGACGCCGCGAGCACGATCGTTCGGGTCTCTGGCCGCGACGCTACCTTCGACTCGATGGCGGCCGTCGCCGGGATCGAAGGAGATGCGAGCCCGATTCGAGCCAGGGTGCGAGCGGCAGCAGAGAAGGTTGCGGCGTAGGGGGACGTTGTTATGAGCAGCGATGGCTCGGATGGTGATGACGCCTTCGGCTAAGGAACCTCCTGGCGCCTCCGCTTTCTTTTGTTTTTGTGTGGTGCGATGTTTTTTGGACGTCTTCCTTAATATCTTGCCTCTTTCCTTCATGAGTAACACCCACGAATCACCATAGCCTTTAGGAGCCGCGGGCGGCCGAGCATAGGTCCGGCCTAATCCCTTCCATATTCCGCGCGCGGGTGCAATGTCACCATCTGGATCTTGTGTCGAACGGTGAGAGTTGGGGAACCTTCATAGCGGCGAAGGGTCCTCCCCACGGGGATCCTCGGAGTGGCGTGGCGGTTGCGGACACCCCTTTGGGTGGTGAACGGGAGCCGCCTCCTTGGCCCGCTTTGCATGTACTTCCAGAAGATCCCGATCCGGCTCCGTGTCAAGAACGCGCCGTCGCAGGCGGAAGAGGCCATCAAGGAGATGATCGGTAGTCTGGAGACGAAGGCGATGACGCGCGAGGCCCCCTACCTGGCGCGCCAACTGTCGGTGTTTCGTAAAACCGGCAGACGTATTTGTAGGTTAAGGGGCCGCGCGTCCCCTCTCCTTGATGGTTGACTCACGGAGTCTCGAACACACACTCCATCGGGCAGAGGAGTCTCAGATGTATACTGGTTCGGGCTGAACGTCCCTACTTCCAGTTTATGGCGGAGGATCTCGTTGATCGGGGTGTGGCAGATTACATGTGAGGACTAAGGACAGGCCTTTAGCACTCGTCTGCGTGGGTGAGCTCGGGAGCTTCGACCGACCGCTCGGATCGGGGGAGCGAGCCGGACGCTAGGTAGACGGAGGGAGTTTTTGGTTTGCGAAAAAGAGTGAGAGCGAGAGAGCCCCCCCTCCCCAAAGGTCCCGCCTCTCCTTATATAGGTGAAGAGAGCAGGTTACACGAGGCTTGGGAGAGAGGAGCGACCAGGACACATTATCCCTGGCGATCGGGTTTGCGTCTTGAGTCGAGCAGTGCCCACATGGGTCATGATGGGTGGGCAGGTTCGGCCAGCTACGCTCTGTCGGTAGGGTTAGCTAGCGGCGCTTCATTGGGAAGGTGCGCTTCTGTCCATTGTGCGCTCGTCAGGAGTAGGGGTTGCATGGGCGGCGTCTCTGACGTTGCTTTGGGAAGGAACGCCTACTCCCGCTCAGTTGCCTCGTTCAGACGGGGGTTATCCAACTTCGAAGTCAATCGATGACGTGGCCGGAATTGCTGAGACGGGATTTTGCCAGGGTCCCGACCAGCGATTGGGTGGAGGATGCCCTGCTCTCCGTCTTGCGGTTGGGTTATAGGGCGTTCGGGGAGCCCGACCGAAGCCTTTTGTGGTCATGAGGAGTCCGACCCGTGGCCGGGTCGGCGCGCTCCCGCAGACCGCATCATTGGCGAGGGATCTCTCATGACCCGATCGAGACCTTGCTGTGAGGTACCTCTGGTATCAGTATTCGTCACATGTATCTAGAATAACGACCACAACTCCTCAACATCCCGGACTCATCTTCGACAGGTTTGACTTTGGACGGCGAACACATCTCTTCAACACCCTTAAGTCAACTTTGACACATGCAGAGGCTTTCTTTTGATCTTCTAGTGCAACATGATCTCTTCTGATGCGCACAACATCTCGAAAGAAACTCGTATAGTTTATTTCATGGACATAATTCACGCAAAAACTCACTTTTTTCTTCACAACCGACCACACGGGAGGCAAGTGCTTAATTCACAGCAGGAAGTTAATCTCCTCACGTTCGCATCTCGGATTCGGCGTAACATGCTTCACCTTGCTCATGCTCTACCGCTGCGTATGTGAACTCATGCAACCGTGGTCCTGGCGCCGCTCGCCTTCGTTTCCTTCGCGTCACGCTCGATTTAACGGCCTCTTTTTCCTTGCACCACGCCAAGACTTCTATGACCACTTCTCTTGCCGCTTCTTCTTGCGCCGTGCCTCCTTTTTTTTTTTTTTTTTTTCGCGCAGAACCGGAAGGCAGATGCTTCGTTTTTCGGTCTCCAGAGTCCAGAGTCCAACCGCACGTTTGGAGTCTGCTCTTCTTGCGCCGTGCCTCCCTTTTTTTTTCTTTTTCTTTTCGCGGCAACCGAAGGCAGATGCTTCGTTTTTCGGTCTCCAGAGTCCAGCGTCCAACCGCACGTTTGATGACTCCTTTTGGGCTTATCAATTGCTAGGACTTTCCTTTGAGCTTATACAGGAGAAGCCTAATGACTCATGGCACTTATTCTTTTGTTGCTTCTCTGTTTTCTCGCAGCACGGAACGCACTGCACCGACGAAGCCTCACGTCGCCGGAAGCTCTCCTTTTTCTCTCGGCAGCCGAGGATTGCACTGCTGTTCATCCGATGTTTAAATGAGCGCCCATCGAAGTTGCGGAGATCAAATCTGCTGGCCATTGCTGGTTGCACATGGCTGCACCACCGACGCCAGTAGCGCTGCGTGTTGCCCGATAGCACTTGCAGCGTACGCCCCTGCGGCGCTTCCTTGAGCCCACAACTCCTCGCGCTCGCCTGCGACTATCAACCGCCGTTGCGCCGTCGATGACGATTGCGAGGCGTAGTAGTGCCGGCCTCCCTCGAGGCAAGCGCAACACTAAGATTAAAACTTCGCTCTGATATCAATTGTTAGAACAGAACACTAAAAAAACTTTGGGACAATTTATATCTAAAACTACAGTCATAATTAACTAAATAGGATTCTACTTCCTTGTCCTAATCGGACTCCTCATCCTAAATTTTCTTAATATAAACTTTTCAAACTAAAACTTTCCTATTACAAGATTATTTCTAACAACGCTCCCTGGTCCTTTATTCAAGCCTGCAGATTTGGAGTTACAAATATGAGAAATAGCTCATTCTTGAACAGAACACTGCTCCATCTTGTTAGGGTATATCTTAATTAGCAACCGCCAACCAGGCAACTTCAAATCTTGCTCAAATGAGCCCAGGATTGTAGATTTGGTTTCATACATGAAGACTGTAGAAGATTTTGAAAAAAAAAAATGTGCTGCAGCATTGGTCATCCAGGATTTTATTTAAGCGAGCCACTATATTAGCACCACTGACAAAAGTACTCTTTACTTTATATTTCCGAGGAAACAAGGTAATTATGTATACATTTATCATGCATTGTTATTACCATTAATATGGTTATATTGTGGATGTGCTTCTGTATGATTTAGAATAAAGATAAAGGTCAGTGTGAATTTTGCAGTGACATGCATTAGATGGACGAGGATCCAATTCAATTCAGAGAAACACTTTCCCACCGTCAGGTTGGATTGAGCGATGAGTTGGAGTAAGGTAGAAACAGAAGGAGGTGGCTGTGTTATCCACCCTTCTTATTTCTGTTTTTCCCCAATATTTTGTTGATGCTCCTTCATGTTAGAACAGATCTTAATTATGAAGAATGCAAAGAAAAGTGTAGCTGGAATCCAACTTTGAACACAACTAAGTGGTCATTCTGAATGTAGGTATGGAAACATGCATGCGAGTACAGATAGAATGACGACAAGATTACGACAGAACCTCCTCCTTGGCACAAAATATGTACAAAGATTTCATGTATCCCATTGTCAGAAACAGTTGACAGTTCACACGCAACAAGCTTTAACAAAATCTGCAAAAAAAAGAAAAAAAGAAAAAAAAAAGGTGATATGGATCCTGCTTACTCTCGAGTCGAGCCTCGACACTTGATTCCACCCTTTAATAGAGCTACTAGGGAGCATTCGTTCTGGTTGTGCTGTCTTTCAACATTGGCTGGTGCTTTATCTGTAGTATTTTAGAATGTACAGTGAGTGTTAAATTGATGATAGTTTAATGGCTGATGTTCTGATGGGTTGATTAGGCTGATGGTGCTGTCCAAAGGATGTAACTTTTATGCGCTTTCCTGATTCCTCCATTGGGCCTGTGATAGGCTGGGGGAAAGCTTCATCAGTTAAATACCCCAAAAATCTTCAAAATAAATTATTCCCCGCGAGCCGCCCGTGCTCCACGCCGCCCCGCCCTCGCCGGCCACGCTCCCTCTCTCCTCCCCGCCGGCTATAAAACCCTCCCCACCCCCCTTCTCCCTCACACCTCGCCGCGGTGAGTTCCCCTCAGACTCTCTCTCTCCTCTCCGCGCCCTCACTTTGTGCAGGCTTGCCGTCTTCCTCGGCTCCGGCTACCGCCACTCCAGCCCAACCGTCGGTCCCTCCGCCCCTAGCCCATGTCGGCCTCGCCCAGCCCCTAGCCCACGTGTCGCCTCTCCCCCACCTGGCCGGCCCGACCACGCTGTCGTGGGCAATGCGGTTTATTGTACATCCCATTTTTCTTTTTGATTTTCTGAATTTTCAGATTTTCAATAAATCCAAAAATCATTTAAAAATTTTAGAAAATTTCCAAAAATCCAAAAATGTCCAAAAATACCTATTCTTAACCAGTTCGAGCCGCTAAGTCCAAAAATAACCTCTGTTCTACCAAGCAAAGCCCCCAAAATTATCAAAATCTCCAAAATACCCTTCTGACCTATTTTCGGTGTAGGGAATATGCCCTTAGGTCAATCATTAGATGATTGTACAAACATCTTTGTTCATGTATTTATGATAACTTTGCTTATCGATTCCAAGAATTAATGTCATGACTTTTGTTTACTGAGTGTGACTTGGTTGCGAAACACATCGTTATAGTGACATTATTCTAAACGGGTCCCTGGTCCATATCACTACAAGGAGCGGTAGTGATTTGACCAGCACATTGATTGGTTTATGGTAATGTTTCGCATACCATTGATATGGAGATATCGAACCAATAATGTGGACACATGTTGGAGAATATGGGTAGTCGGATAGACCTACTTCGAGACGCTGTGAGATTGTTATCTTATAAAGTGCCATTAGCGTATAGTCTCGAGTGATACACCTATATGGTCCTTAGACTTGAGATCATCATGGATATCCAACATGTGGACTCGTATGCTTTGGTGTCATCAAACGCTACACCATAACATGGTAGTTATAAAGGTGACTACTAGGTATGCCACAAAACATAGTCAGTGTTGTGATTGATCAAAATGGGATTTGCCCCTCCTAGATAACGGGAGAGATACCTCTGGGCCCTCGGTGTGGATGGATAGGAAAAGTGCACGGCTGTGCTAAAAGTGACTAAGGAGTTAGTTATGGTATTATATCCATCACATTGACGAGTGAAGTGGTCGAGCTACTAACAAGGGTGGCGCGTATCTCGCTTTGAGCTTGATTGGTATCGTGTGACAAAGCGATCGGTATATGCAATGTATCAAAGGTTCAGCCGAATAAAGTATTCTGTGCATTCAGGGGTCAATACGTACTGCTAGGTGCCGCTATTGATCTGTGGGTTGGAAAGGAGTTTCCGAATCCACGGCCGACTTGCACTGAACCTAACGGGTCACACACTTAACGAGTTGGAATTGTTTAATGGGTTTTGCGCGAGGATATGATCCGCGTAGGAGGTAAAGCTCTAGTGGGCTGAAAAGCCCACTAGTGCTTCTATATAAGGCGAGGCCAGGGGTGGTACGCGGGGGGAGATAAGTTGAGCCTTGATCACGCTTAGCAACCGCGCGCCCTTCCCGCTCCCTAGAAACCCTAGCTGTGCGGCGAGGTGCTAGCACACCCCGCACGGCGTTCCTGCTCGGTACATGTGGATATCGCTAGAGGCACTGCCGTACGCGGAC
The DNA here is from genome assembly GCA_036346375.1 of Guadua angustifolia. NCBI lineage: Eukaryota > Viridiplantae > Streptophyta > Magnoliopsida > Poales > Poaceae > Guadua > Guadua angustifolia. The sequence continues at coordinate 2,098,166 of CM070500.1, read as the reverse complement.
AAGCTGTTTGGTTGGATCGACGACCTGCTCGCCCACAATGACGATCTGCTCAGCAACCTCGACGACCTGCTCGAAATTGATCGGGGTGTGAACGTCTACTTCCTCTACGCACGTGACTCTGTTTCCGTTGCATCTGCGCGTCAAAGGTAATGATCTGTGATCCTCTATTTGCATGTGATCTTAGGTGTTCGTGGTAGAAAATTTTGAATTCGTGCTAGCGTAGCCTCTGCGTCCCCCTTTATCCGGCCCTCCTCTTCGTTTTATTTTATGTTTTCTTTTTCTTTTATTGTTTTATGCGTTTATTTTACTGGATTTTGTTTCTTTGCGCTAGATCCAACGTTGGAGTAGTACCAGGAGCAGTATCCGGAGCAGGAGCAGTACTTAGAGCCGTACCAGGAGCAAGAGTCGTCTGAGACCGATCAAGACCTCAACTTCTACCAGTTAGAAAATCTCTCAACCCTGCAAGGCAAGTTTGGAATGACATGATTAGTTATAACCCACCTGTTGTTAAACCTTAATCCCCTCTTTAACCTTAGACTATAATTATTGAACCGCTATAGATTAGCTGTTAGTAGCTTTTCACGCTAACTCTTTTACTTAAAAATCTCCGAGTAGTGGCTCGGTGTGCTACTTAAAAAATTGCTACGATTAGGGAGACAGTGCTGGGCTACCCACGTGAGGTGGATGTTAGTCCGACTCTCGACCGATGACAAAAGCCAAGGTATGGTCTAGCGGTTGGTACAATGGGTACCATGGCATGTGGTAGGTAATTGGCTGAGTCTCAGGCATTTAAGAATCGACTCTCTTAGGCAAAGTAAATAACTTCAGTCCCCACTCAACCACTTAAGATACTAGCGCTTGAACGTCCGATCACTGTTCACCCCATCAGACGTCTCTAGTAATATTTTTTTATACGTACAACATTTTTTTTCGACCCGAGAAATGTTACACGCGTATCAAAAAAATTTGCAGTGTATCCGAAAATTTCGGACGTCCGAACATAAGTCATTAGGAAAAAGAACAGTGAGCCGGGAGGATGCTCTAATCATGAAGGCTTCTACGGCACTGCGCTGTTCCCAGCCAACGACCCGAACTGTGCCTCCTTTCCGGTTAAGCTTAAGCAGAAGCTGCTGTGTTAATTCTATTTGCGAAATATATACGTCATGATTAATTTGACAGCAATATTTGTGACGAATTATAATATTCATTTGTGGACGACGAAGATACTGTATGAGTTTGTTTTTATGTGTAACAAGATATGAGATGGACGTACAGAACGAGTCGAGGAGAATCCGCGCAGGTGGCATGTAGCTCGAGAGAAGTACACGCGAATATCGCAGAGGTATAGGCGCATCACGCGAGGTCGCAAAGGTGCATGTGGCATGCGAGATCGCAAGTGTAGGAGGCGCGATAGATGAAGGGCCGAGTGCAGCGAGGAGACGGATATATAGAGGTTTACATAGATAGGCGATACGATTGTAGCGACATCAGCCGGATGATCGCGTACAAACAAGTCATACGAGAGCGGTAGGTGGGCCGTATATATGCATGTGTGTGTTTTCGGTTTTGTGTGTATATGTATTAGGCCAATGTGTAATTGGATTAGATAGATATGTATGTATACAGTTAAATAGAGAGAAGGGATTAAAGTTAGCTTGTATATAAAAGGCAGAGGAAGGGGATCTCCCGGGGGTTCGCACGCACAAAAAAAAGAAGAAATACCGGCGGTGGCTGTGCGTCGCATTGAAAGAATAGAAGGAGCGCAAGCAGGCGGCGCAAAAGAACCGAAGAAAAAGCAAAGCACTGGAGCCTGGAGGCGGAGTCCTGGCCGCGGCGCAGGCCGACGCGCTATTCAACAGCAGCGTGACGTGCAGCCAGAAGCGAGTACACAACGGCACAGGAGATGCTACAGCGCATGCACAGAGGAAACGGGAGTATTCCACGGTGCGCAGTGTGATGCAAGCAAGAAAAACACTGAAAGCAACAAGATAGCAAGAAGAAAAAAAGGAAGTCAGAAAATATACATAGCCTAGCTGGAACTTGGTTTCGCATTGTTCTCTGATCCCATCGTTCAAAGTAACACTTTTATTTATGTTGCCCCTTTAGTGATTTTGCTCTCTACAGTTTGTATTCCTGTGTACTAGTTAGCATCCTCTGCGTATCTCAAAATTGCTTGCTACTGATAATGCAGTGTTGGGCTATGCTATAATAGTTTGTTTACCGTCAATTATCCTAGATTGATCTGTTCTGTTTAGTCACTATTTTATTATTTTTCAGAATTAATAAAAACATAAAAGATTAGTTTTAGATACTAGTTTACACCGATTCACCTCTCTCTAGATGCACCTCCATCTTACATGCTGCTACATACCACTGCTACATGTTAGTTTGCCAGTGCAGAGAGTTGCTGCGATGCGAGTAGGCCGTCGTGGCGTCCTGCCGACCCCTCAGCCGTGGCAGCACATGGCATGCCGGCGCCGCCGCGTTCCCATCGCGAAAAGCTTCAATTCAAGTCGGCGCCCCCCACCTTTACACGCTCTCTCGCTCGTTGTAGCGTGTACTAATAACTAGTGTTGCGCGCAAGCGTGACGATACAGTGGCAAGCGGCTGATGGTGCGGCCGGCGAACGTGGCTGTGGCCGGCCGGACCAGAATGAAGTGAGCTGGGCTGCATCTGCTGCTGACCTGTGCGTGCTGCGGTGCCCGCGGCTGTATGCTCTTGCACGAGCCTGGCCATAATTGCCTGGTGTGGTGGCACGATTAAATTATTAATCCACCACTATAAAGGTAACGCTCGCATAGTAGTATGCCTTTCTCATAGATAAACACGAGTCTATTTTGGGTGCTCTAAGCACGGTCCGTACACCTTTGCTTCGACGGGAAAACATGTACTATTTGTTTAGAAGATACATACACTTAAATTTTAAAACTTTTACTATTAATGTTGTTTTAAATATTTAAATTAGATACATAAAAATCATACGTGTAGAGTTGTCTCAAAAAGTAATTTTATAATATTATAATTTTATTTGGTTTTATAAAAATATTATAATAAAAACTAGTCATCAAAGTTGTCTTTTAAATAACGTGTTGATGTTAAAAATGACAATTATTTGTACAGCACGAGTATACTACCTTATCTTACTTCGCGCTAACTTGAAGCAAAAAGAAAAAGCCCTGAAACCTTGCCACTCTTCCTCTCAGGTAGAGATGGCAATCGGTAAAAGCCGGTGAATGCAGGTAGTACTTCGCTCATACCCATACCATGAACCAAAATCTCCCACGAGTATCTGCGAAGAGTCGTGGGTGAAAAATCTCAGCCCATTGCCATTCTGGGCGGTATTCGATACCATGGTATACCCGTTTACCCGCCACCATTAACAATCTTTTCAACCAAATGGTACTAGAAGCTAATGAGTTATGATACTAATACAATCTTTTTGATGAAGTTATAGGTATTAGCAATATTCTATGGATTAAAGAATGATTATCAATGATTCAAAATTTCAAATGTACATAAGAATAATAATTAAAATAATATATGCGGACAAATAATACATGATAGTCAAGTTCAACAATTCATTGAAATGAGATACTACAAATTGGGGATCGAGGCCAACCCAAGCGCCTGCTTTTAGCAAAGATGTCAATAGAAGGTGGCGGGTACGGGCGAAAGCGCACGGTGATGAAGCTTCCCCATACCCATACCGATTTACCCGTCGGGTGAGAGTTGGCCCATAAACATATTCCATGGGTAATAAAAAAGAAACATACCTGCTCCTCCATTAGGTTTTTACCCGTGAAGACACGCAGAATGTCGGGAAGATTGCCATCCTTACTCTCAGGGTTCTTTCAAGGTTCCACTGAAAAAGATACTGTACACGTCCTCGAATTGGGGTCACGATCTGAGTTTCCCTTTCATCCGAATTTTGGACGGTGAGCTTCTTTGACTTGCATAATCAGCCAATATTATCTAAAACGCCACCCCCTCCTATTGGTTGGATGACTGCTGCTACTCCTATTTCTCAAGAAGTGTTAATAACAGACATGAGTACAATTGCACCACTTAGCGATAACCTAAATGTATACTCTATATGACTTGCGTAACATTTCAAATGAGAAACTATGAAAGCCCTGTTTTTTTTTTTTAAATACAGGCAAGAAAAAAATTTCAAACAAACAAACCAAAAAACCCCTTCAGTTTTACAATACTCCCTCTAACCACAAATACATGTTATTTTGAGATACTTGTAGCAGATTTTCTAAAATTTAACTATCGTTATCTTTTTAAATAATTAGATTGCACACAAGAAAAATCATACGTATATCTTGAAAAGTACTCCCATAACATTATAATTTCATTGGATTTCATAAAATATATTAGCACATAAACTAGCGATCAAATTTGTGTTTAGGAATTGTGTCGACGTTAGACTATCTCCAGCGATATCCCTTCAACCTCCAAATCCCTTCGCAGACAAATCCCAAGCACTCCAACGAATTCCCTTCAGAAAGGAGATTCTCTCTCCAATCCCTATACAAAAAAACCCTTCGAAGGGATGCTGCTGGAAATGATAGGAATGAAGGGAATGAATATGAGGAAGGAAATAAAGGAAGAGAAGGGAATGAAGAGAAATTGCTGGAGATAATCTTAGAACAACGTATATTTGTGAATTGTGATGGGAGGAGCGTGTTTTCACTGTAGACGCAAAAAATTGATGGAGCGAATTTACGGCACGATTGGGCTGGCATCTGCTGGGCCAAGAGTCGCAGACAGTATATGCTGTACCAGCATCGATAATCGCCGTTGTTTTTCCAGCCTATTTACGCTTGCGGCTCGCCCAGTCACTCCTCTGTTTCAGTTCCAGGTGGCTCCTCTCTCCTCCGCGTTCCCCTCTCCCTCTGTGATCCAGCGAAGCCGAGCCCCCCTGCCCAATTCCTCCCTCTCCCGTGCAGATCTCCTCCTCCTCGCGAGCTCGCCGTGGGATCGGCGCCCCCTCCTCGTTGCCGTCGCTTTGGGCATTTCCTCCGGTGGAGGCACGTGGACCGTCTCGTTTGCCCTTGTAGTAAGTTCGTTTCCCTCCCTACTACCTCCTGATCGCGTGCGAGTCCCATGGATCTAGCTGCCGATCGTCAGATCTGCTATTTTTTTGATCGCTTTCTCTTGTTGATTTTGATCCGTATTTTTGTTGCGAGTGGTGGGTTAACACTGTCGATTTCTCCCTTCTGAGACGGGATAGCTGTTCCTCTCGTGTGCTTTCATCTCCACTTTTTCCCGTTCACTTGTTAACCCGTTCTAGTTTTATGCATCATGCTGGTTTGCTGGTGCGTACTAGTGCGTCAGTCGCGACTTCCATCTCGGATTACTGCTTACAAGTTAGCTAGAGCAAAGATCGCGCCAAGTTATTGTTGTCAGATGTCAGTAACTCGTAGCTTAGTTTGCGTTGGTTGGCAGTTGTCAATAGCATTTTACTCTCGTTTGACTAGTGTTGGAGTACTTCAGTTCAGTATGACGAGAAATGTTATTAAAAAGGCGAGCGTTCTTTTCAGTTCCCGAGCATGTTCCAACGTTTTCTCATTGGAGGCCATCTCGTATGATCTGGCAGCTTGCACGCAGAAAGCGGCAATTTGTGCGATCAGGATGTACATTTAACTCACCACATAACCATGTGTAGGTGTTATCTTATTATAGATGGAGGAAACTCTGAAGTGCGCTCATAGATAGTAGGGCTGCTGGGCTTGCTGCTGCTCTAGCTGCACATCTGTTTTCAAGGGTTGAAGGTCACCGAGGCCCAGAGTGACATATGCCCCTATGTTGGAAAGAGAGGGTCGAACGATGAAATGAATAGTTATGTACGCACCATTTAAGAACAGGGTGACAAAAACAGCATAGATACGCGAATGATGACGATAGCCTCTCCTTTTTTTTTTTAGGTACTTAGGAGAGCGCACGATTAGAGGATAGAATGCGATGATCCTTGGAGGAATAAATTGGAACTTTCTTACATGTGGTTAGTCGTAACTAAAGGTTTCGGGTTATGCAAATCAATTTAAATGGTCTATTGAAACTATTAAACGGTAGTCTGGTGTTTTAGGCAAGTGTTCTGTGAGCCAACTCAAACTATGACAACCATAACGCTGAAGCGACATGCTTCATGCATAAAAAACCAAATTAAAGTATGTGTATGAATGTCACTCCTCAACTGTATTAACAGATCATTGAAATTAGGAACTACGCCTGTTAAGGGCTACACAGCATCAGCTACCTCCCAACAACAATGTGATTTTAGACCTCTGTCTAGATAATGGCATAATGCTGAATCACGAGCATTTTCCATGGATCCATGCATTCTATTTAAACTTCTTCAGTTGTCTTACCTGCAATTGATATCTGGCTTAAGTATTTTTCTGTTATATTGTTGGATTAACTGAACATAGCGTCATATTTTGATTGCTATTTGATTTGTCTGACTGTTTTTTCTTTTCAGTGTATGATGTGTTCCTAACACTCAGCGCCCTTGTTGTACAGTGGAACCATCTGCTACTATTTTATTTTCTTCAAAGTAAACCCGGTAAAGTTGCTTCCCAATGTCAACCACAAAAGTGCTGGATCCTGCGTTTCAAGGAGCTGGCCAAAAAGTGTATCCTTCCACTTGTTTATCAGTCTGATTAGTTGTTTTTTTAGTAATTATCTTTCAGAGAATTTCCTTTGTTCTTTAAGATTGCAAATGTAGACCCGCCTTGATTATTTATGCATGTGTGCCCCTTAACATCATTCAGTGGGATAGAAATATGGCGAATTGAAGATTTTCAACCAGTTCAATTGCTAAAATCGGATTATGGTAAATTCTACTGCGGAGATTCATACATAGTTCTGCAGGTAATTTCTTTTACCTCTTGTATTCGGTTGATGCATGTTTCTATAATACAAAACTTCCTAAGTTATTTCTTTTTTTTCTAGACAACCTGTGCTAAAGGTGGTGCTTATCTGTATGACATCCATTTCTGGATCGGGAAAGATTCAAGTCAAGTACACGCTTTGTAAACTTAATTTCTGCGATACTCAGAAACACCATTTCCAACCTTATGACGATGTGTCATCATGCAGGATGAAGCTGGTACTGCAGCAATCAAGACAGTTGAACTTGATGCCATACTTGGGGGTCGTGCAATCCAGCATAGGGAACTCCAAGGTTATGAATCTGACAAGTTCTTGTCATACTTCAAACCTTGCATTATACCTTTGGAGGGCGGTTTTGCCTCAGGGTTCAAAAAGCCTGAAGAGGAAAAGTTTGAAACACGGTTGTATATTTGCAGAGGAAAGAGAGCTATTAGAATTAAAGAGGTATGGAACATTTTACCCTCTTGCTGCCAATTCTTTTCAAATTCACATTAATATAATGCCTTCTTTGTTCAGGTTCCCTTTGCTCGTTCATCATTAAACCATGATGATGTGTTTATCTTAGATACTGAAAATAAAATATATCAATTTAATGGTGCTAACTCCAATATCCAAGAAAGGGCTAAAGCATTGGAAGTGATCCAACATTTAAAGGAGAAGTACCATGGGGGTGTGTGTGATGTTGCAATTGTTGGTGAGGGGACATCTGAATTTTACATTATACCATTGTCAGCTGGTGCACCCTTTTCTGTACTCATGTGGTGTACTTTAATAATCTCAGATGATGGAAAACTACAAGCGGAATCAGACTCTGGTGAATTCTGGGTTCTGTTTGGAGGTTTTGCGCCAATAGGGAAAAAAGCTGTTAGTGACGATGATGTTGTACTTGAAACTACAGCACCCAAGCTCTACAGGTATTTTCTTTTATTGAAATGATTTTAGTTTATCGTAAATGATAGCAATACACCAAAAAGGAAATAACTAACAAGGAAACTAATCATCATAAGTTCATAACCCCAAATTCTATGCATACTAATATACTATTCCTGTTGCTGCGCCAAGCCGCCAACTAGTGCTACTACTGGCTAGGGCCACACCTGAGGCATTACTATTGTTTGCATTTACACATTGTTAAGAAAAGCATGTGCTAAAATTGTTAATTATTTTTAGTAACATGTAATTCAAAGTCATAGTAAGACCAAGAGTGACAATTTTTTTTTCAAAAGGAAATCTTCATTCCTCTGTTTATGAGTCAGATAAATGCTTAGTTTCTTTGTTATTTGCTTCAGGTGCACCCCTATGTATGAGTAGGCTTCTAGTTAGTCCTTAAGGCCAAATTATTAGTTTATTACATACTTACGTCGAAGATATCCCTACACGTGCTGTGGATTAGTTTGGCATTGTGGCAACTTGCAACCCCCAGTTCTATCTTTTTACTTTTCAATGTATTAGCTACCTGAAAGCATGTTTTTTTTGGAGCCACAACAAGTTAACAGAATCTTCCTTTAATTGGCAAAGATTCTTGTAACAACAAAGAGTCCACAACGAATCACAGCACAGCAAGCGCACACTGGCCCTACCTTGCCCTAAGTTCTTTGGTGCCCCCTCTGTTTATTCCACACTGTTATCCTTGCGGTATCAATGGTGGTCAATTGTTGATAGAAGACAATATTCACACACAAGCGATTGTTGATTCTATTGCTATAGCTTAGTCAGTCCCTTATATATATTTTTCTTAGGGTTTAATATGCGCTGCAGATTCTATCTTGCTTTAGGTTCTTTCTGTTCACTGCTCTATTTGACTATTTACGTTATCAATTGTTTTCCTTGCAGTATTAATGATGGTCAATTGAAGTTGGAAGACTTGGCTCTTACAAAAGCAGTGCTTGAGAACACCAGATGTTTCTTGCTTGACTGTGGGGCTGAAATGTTTATATGGGTTGGTCGGGTAACACAAGTGGAGGATAGAAAAGCTGCCAGTAAAGCAGTTGAGGTAAAGTCTCAAACAGCCTTTCCTTTTCTTTCATATTTTTGGTTGCCATTTCAGATATGCAACGCTACCATTTTTCTTGCCTTGTAGGAATTCATCATTAATCAGAAAAGGCCAAAGACAACAAGAGTGACTCAAGTGATTCAAGGTTATGAGAGTCATGCATTCAAGTCGAAATTTGAATCATGGCCAGCGGGTAATGCAGCAGGGACCTCTGGCACGGAGGATGGGCGGGAAAAGTTGCAGGTAGTTTATTCAGTTGACTTATGAGGATTAACAAAATGCCTTCTTTGATTATTGCTGATGACCTTTGGTGGTTCTTCTAGCTTTATTGAAGCAACAAGGTGTTGATGTAAAGGGAACTGCAAAAAGCAGCACTCCAGTAAATGAGGAAGTTCCTCCTTTGCTCGAAGGCGGTGGAAAACTAGAGGTTCTGTTGATCATACGAGTTGCATTGTTTAAAAGTAGTCACAAACAGAATTATTGGAAATCCCTTTGCAAAAATAAATTGTTCGTATTTCAGGTGTGGTGCATCGATGGCAATGCTAAGACTGCGCTACCAAAAGTGGACATTGGAAAATTTTACAGTGGAGACTGTTACATCATTCTTTATACATATCATTCGGGTGACAAGAAAGAAGAATATTATCTCAATTATTGGATTGGGAAGGATAGCATGGCGGTAATAATATGTTGCATGTCACCACACTTAAGCTATGGCCTAAATGTTTCTTCACATTATTCCAATTGTTGATGCTTTATATATATATATATATATATATATTCTGAGTGTGATAATCACTGCCCTGGTGATGTGGCAATTATTGTTTTGTTGGTCAAGTATTTACATAGAACCTTTCTGCAAAACTATTTGTATTCATTGGTTAGTGCACATGTGGAACCTACATTACCTGATTAGATTAGGAAGTTCATTCATAAAACGAAGGTATAGCAGGAATTAGTCTCTGAAAGTTTGGGTTGTAAGGGCCAACTTTGAATTACAACCCTCTGATCTGATGAATAGATGGCCAGGATGCTCAAGATCTGCCAGCCAAAATCTTTCCATGCATAGCTTAAATTTGAATTGTGCCTTTTATATTAGCATAGATGTGCAAGTATAAACTCATGTTATAAGTTCTTTTGGAGCTGGTTGGTCTCTGTTCTTGAATTTTTTACAGTAGGACTTGTCATTCACTTATAGAAGTGAGTTGGCCAGCTGGGATCTATACTTACATTTTTTGTTTATTCTGGACAGGATGATCAAGTGATGGCAGCTCAATTAGCTAATACAATGTGGAATTCATTGAAAGGAAGGCCTGTTCTGGTGCTGTATTTCATTTCATATGTGCCTACAATATTCATTCATGAGAGAGAAGTTTGATTTATTAGTGGTGGTGTTGTAGGGACGTATTTATCAAGGGAAGGAATCACCGCAATTTGTTGCTCTTTTCCAGCCCATGGTTATCTTGAAGGTACAACTGTTGCTGAATATATCTTTTTTGGCAATTGCCCACCACCTGAGTGGTTGCTTGTTTTTTATTGTTACTAGTCATGTGCCCGTGTGTTGCAACGGAAAATCAAATACCATGGACATTTTCTTTTGTTATTTGCATGATAATTTGTCACAGAAAACTTTAGGCCAACAATGCCGGTAAACCTTCCATCATTCCAGATAGCATATCTCTAATGACCCTTATCCTTATCCAATCATTGGCAAATTTTGTAATAATGTGATGCTACAAAACCCTGGTGAATATATGGAACACACCTAAGAAAAGAAAATAGTGGTACTCATGCATTTATCACTTCAAAGATAATTCAAAGTGTTGTTTTGTCTCCACAAACTTATACACCTCGCTAGTTGAATGCTTGTGTTTTTGCTATGGATAAAAAATGTTATATTACCCCCAGCATGTCAAGTTGACATCACTGGGATCAGCCTTCCCAGTCCATGCCCTCGGGTGGAGCTCCAATAAATGTGGCTTTGCACCTCCACGCATTTGTTAGAACATTGCTGTTTTTCTTCTTGTTAGAGAACTTTTAGGCAGGTGGAATTTTTTTTTGTTGGCAGGTTACTTTTTCCGTTTTTGTTAGAGATTTTTAGGGAGGTGGTAGGGGGAGTTGGGAGGGGCGACTTACCATAGTTACCAGATTCATGGCACGACCCAGTGAACCGTGAGTCAGATCACACGATCTGGTTCACGGTTCGCCAGTGATTTGGTTCACTGTTTGCCGGCGATCTGATTCACTGCCATCATCGTCGGATAATGAACCCATGTTAGGCCAAGAGAGAAGGGGGGAGCGTGGCAAGAGGGAAGGAAGCTGGCACCTTTGTCGCTGTCACCATTGGATAGTCATCGCCGTCGCTAGATAGTCGTAGCTGCTAGGTCATAGTTGTCATCACCTCTAGATCTCGCCGTTGCCATCACTAGGTCATATTTTCCGTCGCATCGTGGTTGTCGAGGAGGCAGGCGGCAGTGCGTGTGAGGGGTTGGGAAGGTGGCTGTGTTCTAGGCAAGTGAGGATTCAGGCTGGGTAATATGGCAAGATGGGTTTTGTACTTTTGTGGGCTGTCGTTTTGTTGGGCTGGATCAGGCTGCTGGTCATGGCCATCTTCTTTTTTCTTCTTAACTTGTTTTATGTGATAGATGTAGAGATCTTCTGTGGCTGCTGATACGTATATTAAGTTTATTATTATTTACTATATATTTTTGTATCGTGAACCAGAATTATAGGGTTTGCGAACCCCATCTTGGTTTCACGAACCGGAGAGGTATAACCCTTAGCGAACCTTACTTTTTCTAAGTGGTGAATTGTGAATCAAAACCCCAAACCCAACGAACCATGAATCTGGTAACTATGTGACGTACCCCCACGACCACCATCTCCTTTTAAGTAGTAGAGATTGTGTAAGGGATACATAGCTCAACGTTGCAGATCTGAATAATATATAGCTACACTACCAGGGGAATAACTGCTATTTTTTTCTCTTTTTTGACAAATTATGTAGGGCGGAATCGGTTCTGGATACAAGCAGATCGCAGAAGAGAAGGGCGAGAGCAACGAAACTTACTCTCCTGAAGGCATAGCTCTAATTCGAGTATCTGGGACAGCAATCCATAACAATAAAACACTTCAAGTTGATGTGGTATCACCTATCTGATCTTCTTGTCGATATCTTGGATGAGGATGGATCATTTTTATTGAATTATATAATATAAGATTGTTTGGAGATGGAGATGCTAACTTTTTTCCCCGCAAAATGTTGACCTTTGTCAACTTCTAACAACAAAGTACAACTTTGAAGTTGTACAGGAAGTCATCATGAAATCTACAACAATATTGTATGGAAATTCTGGGTTTTCTCCCTTGAACTGAGCAGTTATTATTTTACAGGTGGCAACATCTTTAAGCTCCACAGAGTGTTTTGTATTGCAATCTGGAAATGCGATGTTTACATGGCATGGCAATTCTAGCACTTATGAGCAGCAGCAGTGGGCAGCAAAAGTTGCTGAGTTCTTGAAGGTATGACACCACCTTTAAACAGATTTAAGAACACCAATTCAAATTTCTATGTGCTTTTGGTGGAAGTCCTTCTAATGTAGTACAAATTATTGCATTTTCTGTTACTGAGTTTGCAGTGTGACAGATTCACCTGTCCATTTTATGGTTGCAAGTTATTACCACATATAAAGTGTTATGTTGCAGGAAAAACTATTAGTGACACTTAGAAGCTAACTTGTAGAGAACTAAGGGTCTGTTTGGTAGAACTCCAGCTCCCAGCTTTACTTGAGATCTGGAACTTGTAGGCTAAAATAAAGTGAATTAAGTTTATATTTTTGGTCTAAAATGTAAACAAGATGATCCATTTAAACACTCTTAATGTCCTCACAGCTCCAACTCCACGGATCTGGTGGAGCTAGGAATACCCAGTTCCACGGATCTGGTGGAGCTGGAACCGTACGAAACACACCCAAAATAAGCGTACATACTGATTTTGAATGAAAACTAGTTATAATGGTGACATATGAAGATTGAATTCAGTGTTCGGGTGGCTTGTATTAACAGCTATCATAAAGTCAGTACCAACCAAAATAAGGTTAGTACACAATTAGCATGAAAGTGCAATGTACAAGCCCAAAATAGATACACTAAGATTTGTCTATGTGCTGAAGCTGTTTTTAGCAACCTATTGTTGACTAGAACTCTCTGTCCATCTTTTCTTTAATTTCTTGAGATATCAACACTAGTACTAACTGTTGGCTTTTTCAACTAAAACTAATAAATGGAAAAAAGATTGGTGCAATTTTATCAGGTTTAAATTGAACATAACTTTTTTGTACTTAAGATCTTTGCTGGTTGGCATTGTATTTACTGTTGCATGCCCTGGTTATTTGTCAAAGAAATGTGACATTTCAGTCAAGATGGTTGTTCACTTTATATTGATGGATGGTCATTGACTCGTGGTTGCTTGTTAGCTGTCGTCTCATCAAATTCCTCCATTCAAGTCATTATGATACCACACAGTTTTTAAAACATCATGTGGAACTGTATGAACATGCTTATGGTTTGTTGCTAAATCGTCCAGAACTGTTTGTTATGAATCAATTGAGTGCCTTTTATATTAGCATAGATGTGCAAGTATAAACTCATGTTATAAGTTCTTTTGGAGCTGGTTGGTCTCTGTTCTTTGAATTTTTTACAGTAGGACTTGTCATTCACTTATAGAAGTGAGTTGGCCAGCTGGGATCTATACTTACATTTTTTGTTTATTCTGGACAGGATGATCAAGTGATGGCAGCTCAATTAGCTAATACAATGTGGAATTCATTGAAAGGAAGGCCTGTTCTGGTGCTGTATTTCATTTCATATGTGCCTACAATATTCATTCATGAGAGAGAAGTTTGATTTATTAGTGGTGGTGTTGTAGGGACGTATTTATCAAGGGAAGGAATCACCGCAATTTGTTGCTCTTTTCCAGCCCATGGTTATCTTGAAGGTACAACTGTTGCTGAATATATCTTTTTTGGCAATTGCCCACCACCTGAGTGGTTGCTTGTTTTTTATTGTTACTAGTCATGTGCCCGTGTGTTGCAACGGAAAATCAAATACCATGGACATTTTCTTTTGTTATTTGCATGATAATTTGTCACAGAAAACTTTAGGCCAACAATGCCGGTAAACCTTCCATCATTCCAGATAGCATATCTCTAATGACCCTTATCCTTATCCAATCATTGGCAAATTTTGTAATAATGTGATGCTACAAAACCCTGGTGAATATATGGAACACACCTAAGAAAAGAAAATAGTGGTACTCATGCATTTATCACTTCAAAGATAATAATTCAAAGTGTTGTTTTGTCTCCACAAACTTATACACCTCGCTAGTTGAATGCTTGTGTTTTTGCTATGGATAAAAAATGTTATATTACCCCCAGCATGTCAAGTTGACATCACTGGGATCAGCCTTCCCAGTCCATGCCCTCGGGTGGAGCTCCAATAAATGTGGCTTTGCACCTCCACGCATTTGTTAGAACATTGCTGTTTTTCTTCTTGTTAGAGAACTTTTAGGCAGGTGGAATTTTTTTTGTTGGCAGGTTACTTTTTCCGTTTTTGTTAGAGATTTTTAGGGAGGTGGTAGGGGGAGTTGGGAGGGGCGACTTACCATAGTTACCAGATTCATGGCACGCCCCAGTGAACCATGAGTCAGATCACACGATCTGGTTCACGGTTCGCCAGTGATCTGGTTCACGGTTTGCCGGCGATCTGATTCACTGCAATCATCGTCGGATAATGAACCCATGTTAGGCCAAGAGAGAAGGGGGGAGCGTGGCAAGAGGGAAGGAAGCTGGCACCTTTGTCGCTGTCACCATTGGATAGTCATCGCCGTCGCTAGATAGTCGTAGCTGCTAGGTCATAGTTGTCATCACCTCTAGATCTCGCCGTTGCCATCACTAGGTCATATTTTCTGTCGCATCGTGGTTGTCGAGGAGGCAGGCGGCAGTGCGTGTGAGGGGTTGGGAAGGTGGCTGTGTTCTAGGCAAGTGAGGATTCAGGCTGGGTAATATGGCAAGATGGGTTTTGTACTTTTGTGGGCTGTCGTTTTGTTGGGCTGGATCAGGCTGCTGGTCTTGGCCATCTTCTTTTTTCTTCTTAACTTGTTTTATGTGATAGATGTAGAGATCTTCTGTGGCTGCTGATACCTATGTTAAGTTTATTATTATTTACTATATATTTTTGTATTGTGAACCAGAATTATAGGGTTTGCGAACCCCATCTTGGTTTCACGAACCGGAGAGGTATAACCCTTAGCGAACCTTACTTTTTCTAAGTGGTGAATTGTGAATCAAAACCCCAAACCCAACGAACCATGAATCTGGTAACTATGTGACGTACCCCCACGACCACCATCTCCTTTTAAGTAGTAGAGATTGTGTAAGGGATACATAGCTCAACGTTGCAGATCTGAATAATATATAGCTACACTACCAGGGGAATAACTGCTATTTTTTTTCTCTTTTTGACAAATTATGTAGGGCGGAATCGGTTCTGGATACAAGCAGATCGCAGAAGAGAAGGGCGAGTAAATGAAACTTACTCTCCTGAAGGCATAGCTCTAATTCGAGTATCTGGGACAGCAATCCATAACAATAAAACACTTCAAGTTGATGTGGTATCACCTATCTGATCTTCTTGTCGATATCTTGGATGAGGATGGATCATTTTTATTGAATTATATAATATAAGATTGTTTGGAGATGGAGATGCTAACTTTTTCCCCCGCAAAATGTTGACCTTTGTCAACTTCTAACAACAAAGTACAACTTTGAAGTTGTACAGGAAGTCATCGTGAAATCTACAACAATATTGTATGGAAATTCTGGGTTTTCTCCCTTGAACTGAGCAGTTATTATTTTACAGGTGGCAACATCTTTAAGCTCCACAGAGTGTTTTGTATTGCAATCTGGAAATGCAATGTTTACATGGCATGGCAATTCTAGCACTTATGAGCAGCAGCAGTGGGCAGCAAAAGTTGCTGAGTTCTTGAAGGTATGACACCACCTTTAAACAGATTTAAGAACACCAATTCAAATTTCTATGTGCTTTTGGTGGAAGTCCTTCTAATGTAGTACAAATTATTGCATTTTCTGTTACTGAGTTTGCAGTGTGACAGATTCACCTGTCCATTTTATGGTTGCAAGTTATTACCACATATAAAGTGTTATGTTGCAGGAAAAACTATTAGTGACACTTAGAAGCTAACTTGTAGAGAACTAAGGGTCTGTTTGGTAGAGCTCCAGCTCCCAGCTTTACTTGAGGTCTGAAACTTGTAGGCTAAAATAAAGTGAATTAAGTTTATATTTTTGGTCTAAAATGTAAACAAGATGATCCATTTAAACACTCTTAATGTCCTCACAGCTCCAACTCCACGGATCTGGTGGAGCTAGGAATACCCAGTTCCACGGATCTGGTGGAGCTGGAACTGTACGAAACACACCCAAAATAAGCATACATACTGATTTTGAATGAAAACTAGTTATAATGGTGACATATGAAGATTGAATTCAGTGTTCGGGTGGCTTGTATTAACAGCTATCATAAAGTCAGTACCAACCAAAATAAGGTTAGTACACAATTAGCATGAAAGTGCAATGTACAAGCCCAAAATAGATACACTAAGATTTGTCTATGTGCTGAAGCTGTTTTTAGCAACCTATTGTTGACTAGAACTCTCTGTCCATCTTTTCTTTAATTTCTTGAGATATCAACACTAGTACTAACTGTTGGCTTTTTTCAACTAAAACTAATAAATGGAAAAAAGATTGGTGCAATTTTATCAGGTTTAAATTGAAAATAACTTTTTTGTACTTAAGATCTTTGCTGGTTGGCATTGTATTTACTGTTGCATGCCCTGGTTATTTGTCAAAGAAATGTGACATTTCAGTCAAGATGGTTGTTCACTTTATATTGATGGATGGTCATTGACTCGTGGTTGATTGTTAGCTGTCGTCTCATCAAATTCCTCCATTCAAGTCATTATGATACCACACAGTTTTTAAAACATCATGTGGAACTGTATGAACATGCTTATGGTTTGTTGCTAAATCGTCCAGAACTGTTTGTTATGAATCAATTGAAAACTTCCAAAACTTCATGAAGCACTGGTTTTTCACCCTTACTAAGATTTGATATGTCCATGTCCAACCTTACAGCCTGGTGTGGCAGTGAAACATTGCAAGGAGGGTACAGAGAGTTCTGCTTTCTGGTTTGCTCTTGGAGGAAAGCAGAGCTATACAAACAAAAATGCCACTCAGGATATTATTGTTAGAGAACCTCACTTGTATGCCTTCTCATTTAGGAGCGGTTAGTTGTAAATTTCTTACTTCTATTTCTTCCCTTTCATTCTGTCAGAGTATATATATTATAGAAGTGTTTGGCCTAATTATATTTTCATTGCTTTGATTTCATTCATGATAACATGATCACCATTGACCAGGGAGACTGGAGGTTGGTTCTCTAACTCTTGCTTTCCATAAAACTAGTCTTTCTTACACCAATTCAGGGTATGTGATTTATATGAGTTTTGGCAGGTTAATGAGATCTTCAACTTTGCCCAAGATGATTTGTTGACGGAAGACATGATGATTCTTGATACACACGGTGAGGTCTTTGTTTGGATTGGTCAGTGTGTGGAATCAAAAGAGAAACAGAAAGCATTTGATATTGGCCAGGTAGGCTTTGACCTTATTGTCTTAGCTTGCTGTTCACAACTGTGCACTGTGTGACGATTAGTGTTTGCCCCAGAAATACATAGAGCATACAATTTCTATTGAAGATCTTTCTCCATATGTACCACTTTATAAAGTCACTGAAGGGAATGAGCCATGCTTCTTCAAGATATACTTCTCCTGGGATAACATGAAATCTGTGGTATGCTCTTAAATATCTCAATTTTGCTATATCTTCTTTTTGTTGTGCTGTCTATCATTAATTTTTACTAGGAATCAGATGTTTTACATGTTTTACTTAATAAAATTGGAAATTTGCTTCAAGGGGGTCTCATTTGCCTCCCAGAGGCAGTCTTCATTATATCTCTTCATGTTTGCTTATACTTGCTTATGCTATTTGTGTTCCTGTTTGTGCTAGCACTTGTTGCAGACTACATGGTAATAAGTTTCATGCTTTGTACAGGTACATGGAAATTCATTCCAAAAGAAACTTTCACTTCTTTTTGGATTGCGTTCGGAGGTAAATTCGTGATTTAAGTTATTGCAGATACAAAATTAGTTATGCATATATGTATGCTTACTTGAAGTAACATGCAATGAAATACTTGGATGCTGACACGTTGTATAGCTAAATTGTTTTCACAATTGGACCCAATATTTAGACAATTAATCATATTGTAGAACAGGAGACAAATTTCATAAATTCTTTGAAATGCAAATTAGATTCAATTAACACAATCTTAACAGTATAATCCCTTTTGCAGAGTACACCTAAGAGCTCTGGTAATGGTGGACCCACTCAAAGGGCATCTGCATTGGCAGCTTTATCATCTGCATTCAATCCATCTTCCCAGCAGAAGCAGGTAAGTGTTCAATAGTTTCTTGACCAAAATATTATTAGTACAAATATTGGTTTGACTAACTACTCAAATCCTTTTCAGTCTAACGAGAGGCCTAAAAGTTCAGGTGATGGCGGACCTACTCAGCGTGCCTCAGCACTGGCTGCTTTATCCAATGCATTTAATACATCCTCGAAACCCAAAACCCCACCTCTGTCTCGTTCAGGTCAAGGTTCACAAAGAGCAGCTGCAGTTGCTGCACTATCCTCTGTGCTGACAGCTGAGCAAGGTGGATCTTCTGAGAACCTCCGAGCTAGCAAGACAACAACAGCAGCAGAAAAAACTGGTAGAGCTATGCTTTCCTTTTCAGTTTCTCATCTTTTTAGAGAGTAATAATGACAAGTGTTGTGTTATCTGGAGTTAATCGTCTGCTAACATTAAGACTTGGGTTCTCTGATTTGTGTTTCTTGTTTCTGCGAAAATGTTCCATGAAGACTTCAAGCAGATTGTGTTCATCTGTCTGCAAGTACATCCTTGGAACATTGCCTGCATGTCTGCTGTGTTATATATTTTTTGTTGTTGCTATACTATGGAGTAGCTCTACTATGTACACCTGATTAATAGGAAGAATGGTAGATGAAGAGGGTTTTTACAGACCTACTGGCATATTCATCCTTCAAAGTTTAACACCTTTAATCAATGCAGATGCCGAGAGGATCATAATAACTCCATCTGATGCATCTCCTCACTCTGAAGCTGGGGAGTCCTCTGAATTTCAGTCAGAAAAAGATGATGTAGTAGATGGGGTGCCATCTGAGGGTGATGGAGCAGAGCCTGAGGCACCAGAGGAACAAACAACTGTTGAGAATGTTGGTGAAGCAACATTTAGCTACGACCGCTTGATATCCAAATCTACTGATCCTGTTCGTGGGATAGACTACAAACGAAGAGAGGTTTGTTCTCAAGCACATTTTTATATCTGGAACCTGGATGCAATTCCTTATACGCCATTGAAAGTTTGCCACATCCCTTTTATACCACTCATTGCCTCACTGACATGTGGGTCCAGTGACACATTCATAGATCTCCCTAAATTCCATTGGTATATAAGGAATTAATCCTTCGTTCTAAGGCAAATTTTGGGTGAAATGATGAACATATGTTATTAGAGTTGTTTGTTGGTTTTGTGCATGTGCTGCGATTATGTTAAGCCCAATTGGCTTATGCTTTTGGCTGTTGCATTGATGCATTTGGTTTCGTCAGTAGTTTTCACTGGTTAGAAGTTGCGTTCTGGTCAATTTTAAGTCAACTACTCTATTGCTTCTGTAGGCATACTTATCGGAGAGTGAGTTCCAGACTATTTTTGGCGTGACTAAAGAGACATTCTACCGACAGCCAGGATGGAAGCAAGAGTTACAGAAACGAAAAGCTGATCTCTTCTAAAGGCCGGCATCCTGAACAAACGGTTGTTTCTGGTTTTGCTGCAAAATGAATATCATACTGTCCTTGTTTACATCTCCTCATGATTGATGTCATTATCATGAGAGTACGTCTGCCCCATTGTTGGTCATTTTATGTGGATGGCTACTGGTGGCTTGGTCAGTTGGTTTTGCAAATTTTATAGGTCATTCTTTTATTTGTACATGGACTGAGTTGTGCTGCTTGCAAGGTCCTATTATGCCCTAGCTTGTTTTGTGACTGTCCATATGTGTATATTTTTATCTCTCGGTTTGCTACGTGTTGGTGAATCATGGGTAGGTTTTGGGAGGTCTTTCTGTGTTGTCATTCAGTTATATCACACGTTTGTGTCTTCTGTTTAGCTGTGCTGTTGACGATTGTTGGAATTGAACCCTTGGTTAAATTTGTCCGTTTCTTCCAAATAAGTCTGCACTGGATAGCATCCTGGATGTTTGGATAAGTTGCGATATTATGCTGCAAGAATGTGTTTCGTACTCTTGGTTAAACGAGCGTTCTGCTTTACGTGAAATACATCGCGCACTTAATCCTCAAATTATCGAAGGAAACAGCCAAATAAACGATGTACAGTCGATTATAACACACGGCAATATAGCGACGTGATTGATCAAACTGCGGTCAGCTTCGGCTTGACGTGCCCGCACCGGTCGCCGGCTGCCTCCTGAGCAGCACACGCCGGCTGCCCTTCATCTTCAGTGTCGCCTCCATCTCATGCTGCGGCGGCTTGTCCATGCTCGCGGCAGGCACCACCTCCAGACAAATCTCCATACCACGGCGCGGCAGCGACGGCCTTTATCTGCACGTACGACATCTCCTTCCCGCGGCACGCGCGCGGCCAGCGTGGAACACCGGGTATAGAGGCGGGTACCGCGCTGCATCCGCCGCCACGAACGACGATGCCCCCGCAGGAACCGGCGCTTCGCCTCCAGCGAGGGGAACATCGCGCCGAGCTCGTTGGCATCGTCTTCCTCCATTGCTGCTGTGAAGCGTGATAGCAAGTCCGGCTCGTCCTCAAAATCCCCGCGGCGCTGCTTCGGCTCGATTATCGCCGTCACGTACTCGTCAATGATGCCGATCGCCCGACGGAGCTGCCAGCCTGCCACTCGCTGCCGAAGTCGAGGAGCTTCATCGCTCTCCACACCAGGGTCGTCGGGTGCAATATGCGCCCGAAGGAGATATCGATGGCGTCATCGAACGCGGCGAAGTAGGCCTTGTGCCAGCGATTACCGGCTTCCAACATCGCCGGCTAGAGAACCGAGCTTTAGCTCGGTTGGCAAAAGTGCTTCGGCGCTTGCTGCCCGCTTGCGATCGAGTGATGCTAGACGCAGGCGCATCATGGGAGCCGCTTGCAAGCGCAAGTGAGTGGGGCTTGCGCTTGTGGGTGTGTGTATATGTGTCTATATTTGTAGATCAATTGTTTTCTCTTTTTTAACGAAATAGTAGAATTTTGGTCATTTTTTAAAAAACATAGTCGGCTAGCTGTCCACACCGAACGCGACAGTGCACATGTTGTCGAAGGCGAGCCATCTGAGCACGTTTTGTAGGTCGAACACATTGCCAGAGTTTGCGGCAGCAGCTAGGAAAGGAATGAGGCGGCGGTGGAGGTGGGCCTAGAGCACGCACCCGGCGAATCGGCGGAGCAGCTAGGATGAGGAGTAAGAGGTGAGCTTGCATTGCAACAGCAGTGGCCATGCCTGGATAAAAATAGAGGGTAGGCTCAAAAGGATTAGGATAAATTGAGATAAATATATTAAACCACTTATGTTGTGTTTTTATAGATTTGAAGGTTACTACTAGTACTTTATTATTTCAGAAATACTAGTGCAATATTTGTTTATCAAACTTTTGGAAGTCTATAAACAAGTTAACACCAATAATTCAAGCAAATTGGTTATTGTCTTTATTTAATCCATTGACACTCACAACTGACAAAAAATTCATATATCAAAAGAGAAGATCACATTGCCTATTTGTTGTCGTGATTAGCCTACTCAGCCGGTTAAACACTCGTCAACTCATGCTATGCCTCCTTCCTTGCCTGCTCATTGTTACCGTTGTGGGTTGGCCATCGTTGCACATCTGCACCCTTGCGGCATCCACTTGAGGCCCTCGCCAAGGTTCAAAATCCCGGTGAAATTTTTGAAATTTGGACCAGGGACAAGATTCCAAATCATGACCATTTTTAAAAAAATCAAATTGCGAAAGTGATTTTAGAAATTTCACCAAAATCTCGGTAATTTTGACTAGATTTGATCGTATTAGGGATAATACCTCTTAAGAATATCATCTTTCATGAAAATATTTGGAAAAACCGAATTTTGAGATGTTTTATAAAAATAACAGAAGCACTGTCAGATTTTTATAAAAATGTACAAGCTTGATTATTCTCTACAAATTTATGGTACCATATCTAGCTATCTAGAATCCTATAGAAAAATTTCCAAAATAATTGAACTTTATCTTCTATGTTTGAAAAATTAAAAAAAACAAAAGGAACATAAATGAGATAGTAGCCGTGTTAGAATTTTATAAATTCGCTTGAGTGTGATCACGATCCAAAATTTTTATAAGAGCTTAAGAATTTCCTCATCACCCTTTTCTAAAAGTTTCAAAAATTCTAAACTTGTTTTGTTTGCTAAATCAAATCTATAGAAGCAATACATGTAGTCAGCATTTATTAGGATAGTAGCACTATTAGAATTTTTAAAATTTCCTTATGAATGATCATTATCTGAAAATTTTATAAAAACATTAACAATGCATCAAAACCATCTAAAAAATTTCTAACATGGTTTGAACTATTTTTCATTCGATTAAATTTTGCTAAGATTTTGGCAATTTCAACCGAAATCTTTGAAATCCCAGTCCAAAAAATTTCTAATTTGAATTTTGCTTTTTGAATTTTTTGGATTTCATCTGAAATTCTGAAATCTTGTTGAAAATTTGGATTTCAGTCACCTTCGAGATATATTCCAAAAACAAAATTTGAAACCTTAGCCCTCATCATGTCCTCGTAATCGCCAATTACCTGCGACGTGCGTCAGGCGCCCCTGACACGGTTGGCTACCATGTCCTCCCAAAGAAGTGGTATCAAGCCATCCCTCTCCTCTCTATGGTCTCTACATGTGTCAGGGTGTGAGTCTAGTTTTGAAGGCAACAAATGAAGTTATTGATTGTCAAATTAGGCCTACAACAAGCAGTGTGCCCCAAGCCATATGGTTCACAAGTAGCTCATCACCTAATAGAGCTTTTTCTTCCTCCAATTGTGCCCCAAGTGAGTGTGCATTTGCCATTGCTATGTAAAAAATTGAATGTTGGTGCTCAAAATGATACTTAGGATGCGGCGATCAGAGGGCAGACTCCAGCCCAATGGAGAATACTAAGCAAAGTGGAGAAAGCGCGGAAGGGGGAGGGGATTGGCGTGGTTACTTACAGCGTTCTGGGGAGACCCCATCCCCTCCTAGATGGGAGGTAGCATCAGGGAGACTCTATCATGTTCTGGATAGATCCAGGGAGACCCATTTAACATCTTAAAACACCCTAAAAAGTATATTGTAGGTTCCAAAATTATTTTTTGTATTTTCTTACTTTTTCTAGAATTTTTTGCATTAAAGAAGTTGATTTTCCTATTTTCTAGCTGCTGTCCTTGAATTTTGAAAATTATTTAAAATCTTTCTAGAGCCTAAAAATATTCTATTTGAGTTCTAAATGATCTAAAGTAGCTCTCCAAAAATTTTAATAATTTTTGAAGTTGGTTTACTATTTCTAAAAATCTAAACTTGATTCTATACAATTAAAATCATTTGGGAAAGAGTTTTGGAAATTAGATTTTCAAAACCAGCTGGCTGAAACTGGTCTTCTTCATGCAAAAGCGTAATTTTGCCAAACTATTTTCTCTCTTAATTCTCGCTTTCTCTCGCTGACAACTTGGCCACACATATTGAACTACTTCTTCCACCGCACGCTCGCACTGCTCACTACTGTGGTTGCACTCGTCCGAGTGAAGAAGCTTGCGCTCACTCCTTTGCATCACTACTGGCTCCTGAGACCGTTCCATAGACACTATTGGCCACCTTGCTGCCCTCTGTTCGCTTCGCTCCTGTGCCCGTGAGGAGAGCTATTGTTGCCACTGCCCTTCGCCTTGTCGCTGGCTCTGTGGTTTAGCTAGAACATGAGCACCATTTCTAATGCCGGTGAGCATACCACAGTGCCATTGTTGTTCTAGTGAGCTTCCTTGCTTGACATCTGCATCATTAATTGTCTTCCTTTAACTTCACCCTTACCTCTCCTATGTTTAATGTCACAGTTGGAACCAATGGAAGCCGCATCACCATCATCTTCCTCTTCACCAACAGACACCGAGAAAAACCACCATAACCAACCTTCTCGGTAAGCTCCTTCCCTTTCCTTTCATGTCATATAATGTTCTACCATCTAATTTTGCTAACCCCACACTTAATCTCCAAGGATTGTCTGTGAATCATCACTGCCATGTTTTTCCCTGTTTTCTACCACGAATGCCATTACCACCAATTTCTACTGATCGGTGAGCCTCTTATCGATTCTTTGTGTCTAAGCCATCTTAAGCATGATGCAAACTTACGCAAGTCTCCTTGTAGTCTCTTCTTTAGTCAAGTTCGCTGCCAACATATCCACTTTTTTATCATCACTATTCATCATCGACCAACCTCTCTAGAACCGCACCGCCACCACTAAACCACCTAGTACACTCTTAGTAGTCCCTATATGCTAATGTGCTAGTTAGATTTGAGAAGGTAGTATAAAAACTAAAGTTTCACTTATGACGATCATAGCGCTACCGTGGAGATGGTTTTCTCCACTGCACCAATGACCATTGGTCCCCATGTCTGTCACCATAGTTTCGCCTAGGTCCCCTGTAGCCAACGTGATGCCCTACGACTCAAAAGCCTTTGCTACCTCTTGTTATTGCGTTGTTAACTCCGAGCACCATTTCAACTGTCATTGCTGCCTAGAGCTTTGCCTTGACACCCTTGTTCCATTTCTGGCTTTGTCCCGACCTCTTTGCCGCTACTTGCCACCAACAAGCTCAAGAATGAGCTTGGCCATGGTGCTCAGCTCGATTTGTGACCTCTATTTATATCATGTGGGCCTAGCAGTTAGTGCTAATTCTGTTCATTAAGTTAGTTAAACATAGTTAAGTATAATGAGTCAATGACATGTGGGCTCGAATAGGATAAGTGAATCATTTTATAATTTGAACTAGTATTTGAATATGTGTCATTGACATGTAGGCCCCCCCTATCGCTTTCAATGAAAAAATAATAAAATTGTAACATGTAGGTTCCACTTGTCAGTCTCTCCGAGAGAAAAATCTATTTCCTTAAATGTAAATGTCGAGACCTTCTCCCAGGCGTGGAATACCCAAGGGTCTCACATGTATGTTGTACTAGTTCCATGATCAGTAACTAGTACACATTTATAATATTGTTATCACATCCCCATACACACACATGGTTTGGACATTAAAAGCATAGATTATATATACATAGGATATATCGTTCTTACAATAAAGGGGCCATTGGCCCAAAAAATGCAATGGAAAGGAAGTGAAGCAAAGTAGTAAGATCCAGCGGTTTGCCTCAACCCAAAATCCACAAGTAATCGACAAGGATTAAGCCTAGAAAAGTTCATCACAGTATTCTCTGAAACATGTAGTAAAATATGAGTCATTGGAGATCTCATTTTCTTCGCCCTTTGAATATCAACGAGCAAGAGTGAGTACATTTGTACTTAGCAAGAATTGTAGTGTATCACAATTATAAATATATACATGGCTATGCCAATGGAAATTGATACCATGTTCCTTTGCATATAGCGAGAATTAATTGACAATAATAGTAGTAGATTGTAAACGGAATTTGTAAAGAATAGTTGACAAGTATGCAAATAACACGTATATAACATAAATATGAGTAACTCACGACCCTTTATGTTATGTTCAACAATCTATTCCCTACCATACTTGATTCACAACCCTCTATGATTATGACAAGACGCTCCTCGCATTTCAAGCAGAGGCTATGTCCGTTTTCTGGATGATTGTAGTAGTCATGCTTGTGCCTGCAGATGTAGGCTTTGTTTGTGCTCCAAACACTCCTCGACCTCTTAGCTAAGGTTATATCTATGACTCGAGCACTTGACATTGTGCCTGCGCTAATGGGCGAAAGCCAAGTCCTTACCCTAGACACGCTCCTCACATCACAAGTGGAGGCTATGTCCGTTTCTCAGTTGCTTGTAGCCGCATCAGTGTCTATGGGCATAGGCTTTGTTCGTGTCCCAGACACTCCTCGCCCTCTTAGCCAAGGTTTTGTCTGTGACAGGCACTCGACTTCGTATCCGTGTCTTTAGGCGAAATCTTAGTCCTCACCTAGGATACTCTCGTTGCATCACCTATGGAGGCTATGTCCATTCCTTGGATGCTTGTATCTGCACCTATTTCCATGGGCGTAGGCTTTGTCCACATCCCTAACACTCCTTGCCCTCTTGCCTAGGTTTTGTCTGTGACACAAGAACTCAACTTCATGCCCGCATCCATGGGAGGAAGCTAAGTCCTACCATGGACGCTCCTCACATCACGAGCAAAGGCCATATCGATTTCTCAAACGTTTGTAGCCGCGCTTGTGCCCACAGCGTAGTCTCTGTTCGCATCTCAAAGACTCCCCGTCCTCTTTGTTGAGGTTATATCTATGATGTGGGAACTCAACTTCGTGCCTGCATTCATGGGTGAAAGCTAAGTCCTTACCCAGAACGCTTGTCATATCCAACGCAAAGGCTATGTACATTTCCCAAATGCTCATAGACGCACTTGTGACTACAAACTCAGGCTTAGACCGTGTCTCAAACACTCTTCATTCTCTTGGCTGAGGTTACATCCTTGATACAGGCATCCGTACATGTGCACATATAGATTGTAAATACTAAATGAAAATCCACGAATTTTTTTTAATAATATTATTTTAATTGAAATTGCGACATAAATACACGTATTTTAAAAATTGCAGAAATAATATCCGTCGCCAAACCGTTTGGCGATATATAGTCGTCGCCAAACGGTTTGGCGATAATAGGGTAGTCGCCAAACCGTTTGGCGACTATGTAATCCCGCGTGTCGGCCGGTGATGTTCCGGTGATGACCGATTGTCGCCAGGTGAGGTAGTGGTCGCCACACCGCTCGGCGACTACTTAGTAGTCGCCAAGCCGGTTGGCGACTACTAGTAGTCGCCGCACCGATTGTCGCCAGTGAGGTAGTGGTCGCCACACCGCTTCGCGATTCTTAGTAATCGCCAAGCGGTTGGCGACTACTAGTAGTCGCCGCACCGCTCGGCGACTACTAGTAGTCGCCAACCGGCTCGGCGATAATACTGTACATTTTTTAATTTTTAAGTAAATTTTGTTGTGAACTGTTTATGCAATAATTGTTATATTAAACAGGAAAAAACTAAAAAAACTCTTGTCATGTAATAGACGGGAAGAATTATTTTAGTTTGTTAGTGATAACGCATGTCACTTTCGTATTTTCATAGCCCCATGGATAGGCCGTACACGGTCTAAAAAGACGGAATAAATGAAGGCCGCCTCACGCAGGCGGGCTACCACTTACATATGGGCGAGATAGCAAGAGCGTTCCTCCGCATTTTGTTGCGAAAGTCGGAAAAGGCACTTACGGCTACGAAACCACGGAAATCGTGGGCACTAAGGGGTATTCGTTGCCCCGCGGGACAGGCCAGACACGGTCCAAAAATTACGGAAAAATTCAAGGGCGGCCTACGCAATGCGGGCTACCACTTACGTATGGGCGAGATAGCCAGGACGTTGGGCGGCCATTTGTTGCGAAAATCGGAAAAGGCACTCGCGGGTAGAATCAGCGAGCACGTATAAAAATTAAATTGGACAACCACGACGTCGGAAAATTTTGAAATTTTTTATGGAGGTTCCTGATAAATCAGTGATATTACCATAAAAATTTCAAATAATTTGAAGATCTGAATAATGTTTTTAAATTCAAACAATAAAATTTGATTGTTGTGAACATTTGAAAATTTCATTTTTATTATTAT
This sequence comes from Guadua angustifolia, assembly GCA_036346375.1. NCBI lineage: Eukaryota > Viridiplantae > Streptophyta > Magnoliopsida > Poales > Poaceae > Guadua > Guadua angustifolia. Next base: position 2,070,130 of record CM070500.1, on the reverse strand, counting down.
GAACATGACAGACATGAATTTTCAAAATTTTATAGTCGACAACAACTCATGTTATGAACACTTAAATTATTTGTTGAACATATATAAGGGCACATACACCGAAAGTTCTGATGATAAAATAAGCAGTAGATTAGATTATATTACATTACATGGGCATTACAACAGTGACGAGGTTAATAAGGAAAGCACTGCTCGTGGTGGAACAAATGATCGTTCCGCCTATCTGGGTACAGCCAGAATGATGTCATACATTTTCTGCATATTACCTGACCCGTTCTAGTATTGCGACCAGTCATCGGACACCGCTCAATCCCTACTATGAAAGAACTCCATGGGGTTCCGCAGTGCTCCCAGCTGTCGCCCATTGGGTGGCCTATGCCGTACGTCTCGGGTGTATAAGACTTAAATTTTGGTTGTTCTTTATGTGGATTTCTGCCCTCCCATATGGGCATGTCATCCCGATTTCCGGCGTCCCCTATGTTAATACCACCCGGGTTCCCGGGTGGTCCGCGCAACGCGTCGAGGATTTGTTGCGTGGTGCGGACCTCGACCGGCTGCTTCCCCTTGTCCCTTCTTCTTCGAGAGGAGGAACCCTCTTGCGCCTCTCGCTGTTGGTTGGCGTTGGCGGAGACATGCGGAGACGACTGCTCTGCTTCGCTCGCACTCCACTATATGGTGCGGAGAGGTGTGTGTTGGGCTTATGCTTGGACAACCGAAGCGTGCCTGCGATCAATGCAAGATGCCGCTTTGGTGGTTGCATAACACCGTAGACGTACTCCGGGTCTGGCTTTTCTGGGCGGTAGTGGCACCACGGAGAGGGTTGCTCCCCCCAGTTATCCCATGCCGGTTGCCTGAGATGTGGGTGGTACGTCTCCGGGTCCACCCAGTTGAAGTACCAAAGACAGATTCATCCTCGGCCAAGGGGCACCGGTAGAATCGTCGGTCTGCTAGATCACCGTGGCAGGTATCAACCACTGCCTCAAGGCCATGTACGCAAACGTCGGGGCTTTAGGCTGGCCCTGGAGGTGGTTCCTCCGTTGACTTGAATGTCCTTTTGAACTCCTGTGTGCGATGAACTGGTTTAGCACTACTACTTTGTGAGTTTAACATGAGTATGTCGCATGAAACTCACCGTCGGTTGGCCCTTGCACACCGCCCTAAGCTCGTCGATCTAGAAAATGTACATATCTGGCGGCCTCTCCCCGGGTGAAGTTCTCGGCGAAGCGGGTTTGGCGTCGTGGCGGTTGTAGAGAAATTAAGTAATCGCGTCGTTCGGCCCGTCGATCCATTGGAAGAAGCAACACCGGTCCTTGTCCCGAGAAAAGAAAGAAGCGAAGCATGAGATAGTAGTGTTACCTCAGTTGTGTGGACACGATGGGTTTACCTTGTAGGTGCGAACAAGAAAGAGGAGTGGCAGCGTGACCGTCGCTCCATGGGTAGATTGCTCAATCTTCGTCGGTAGGTTGCGATCGCATTTTGGTCGGGCAACTCCGCAGAATCTGGGCGTCGACGCCATGGCATCCGGATATTCGGGCGGGATGACTTACGCTTCTTCAAGAGGCGACAGAGAAACGACATTGTGTCCTAATTTGTGTAGATTCGGTGACGTTGATTCTTTGGTTTGGCCGTGTTGGATGTCTACCCTTCGCCATGTTTTATAGTGGTGGTGAGGGTTACTCCACGACGTGTCACCCATCATCAAAGCCGCGTGTTGTCGCTTTCATCTGGCGGGTGCGGCGTGTTGTCGTCTCGATCTGGCGGGGTGCAACGTGTTGTCGTCTCTGCCGAGCGGCGTGGTGCGGCGTGTTGTCGTTTGATCTGGCGGGTGCGGCGTGTTGTCGTCTCAATCTGGAAAGCCGGGTGCAACGTGTTGTCGTCTCGGCAGAGCGAATGGGTCCGAGTGTTGTCGTTCGACTGAAAAGCTGGTGTGCGTGTTGTCGTCTCGACCGAAAAGCGGGGTGCAACGTGTTGTCGTCTCAGCGAGAGCAGCGAAGGGTCAGGTGTTGTCGTTTGATCTGAAAAAGCGGGTGCGGCGTGTTGTCGTCTCGCCCGAAAGCGGCGTGGTCCATAGTGTTGTCGTTTGATCAAAAGCAGGTGCACCGTGTTGTCGTCTCTGCCGAAGCGGTGAACTAACTAACCCTATTCAATGCCTTTAGAATTACTCGTGTAAATATCTGAGATGTTGGTGTGACTAGCTTTGGAACCCGGTTTGGACAGCCATATGACACGAAAATATTATAATTAAAGCACCTGCTAACATGTAACATCTGAGATACATGAAGATATGATATCTGAAACCACTTGAAAGACATGCGTGACCAACTCGCCCTTTGCACGAAATTAACTACTTCGCAAGAATAGAGTACAATACAAGAATGATAGCTACATATACAATCTTCTCTAACCATTTCATATGATCTAAAATCGCTCCATCTTGAACATCAAGCATGTTCAGCCTCTTGCTCAAGCATAGGGTCCATCCTCTCCTCCATAGAAATTTCTTTGCATCCTCTCGTGGTACAATGGTTGTAGGACGCTCCCTCGAGGTGTCCATGGTGTCCGTCCATGGAAATATTGGCACCTGCGGTCTACGTGATGACGTAAATAAGCATTGAGGCGTGGGAAGAAATGAGATATCGCAGAACAACTACACAACTTCGAATAGAACAAATAGTGTGCACAAGAAAGAATCAAACAAGCTTTTCACTTACAGAGAAAAAGGGCACTTGTAGAACACTCGCCCATTATTTTCATGCGAGTGTTAGCGTACAACACATTAGCTTGCGTGGCGGTTGGGACATTCGACATCTTGCATTGGCAAGTGCACGAGCCCTCCGATTCTGAGCTCGCCGTTTAGGACATAGTCTTTGGGGGCAAGGAACGGGATGAAGAGCGAGGATATGTGGTAGCGGAGGTGGTATGAAAGCTCTTGGATTTGTGGAAGGATTGCGGGGTTAGGGAAGAATGTTCAACGGCGAGGTGCTTTAGGCTCTCCCTCTGAGAGTCCTCTTATAGCCCGTCCTCCGGACAAGGGCGTCCCGAGCCCCCTGACCCGATCCACCTATGGCGGGCACGTCTTCCCTTTACACGGGCGTGCCTCAGGGATAGATTTCGCGTCCGAGAAACGAATGCAGCGGTCGTGGCCTCGCCCCGAAAGGTGTGTTGTCGAATCGATCTGAAAAAGTGGGGTGCGGCGTGTTTTGAATCGGTCGAGAAAGTCGCAGCGTTCGCGTTGTCATGTCGCATTGATATCGGAAGGTAAAAAAGCGTGACATCACTATTAACATTGTAAAGCAAGACGAACAAAGTAACAAAGCGAGAACAACACTCTAAACAATGTAGAATAGTACAAAGCTAGAACAAAAGTAGGGATGCTGACCTATCAACGAGTCCCTAGTCGGCCCCACCCTCCCACGACGACCCTCTTTGGCCTCGTCTTGAGGCCGGCATCGTCAAGAGGCGAGGTGAAGCGCTGCGATGGCCCCGCCGCTCTGCGATGGCACCGCTTTGCCCGTAGTCCGAAGAAATTATGTATTTACCCGTCGACGGTCGCGGGAGGCCGCGTGTGCCAAGGTACCGAACTCATTGCGTGCGTGCGTGTCGGTCTGCAGGGGCTGCGTGCCTGTGTCGGGTGCAGTGCGTTGCGTCGTCGGTCTGCAGGTGAGGAAGCGTCTAATGCACCGGCAAGAAGCGGTCGCGAAGAACTCTGCTCGGCGTGGCGAGTGCGTGGATCGAGAGGCGGCCTCCACCTCAACGTAACTGCGGCGTTCGGATAATACCTTTTAATTGTAGTTACGTGATGCAAAAACTCAGCGTAAGTAGCTCGACTTACGGCGTGGGGACCATGGTGTGGCGTGGTGCTGCGGTAGGACCCTCCAACCACGCTGGCCCGGAGGCAAAGGGTGTGGAAGCTACACTCGCCTCCATTGTGTAACGAGGAGCCATTGTGGGGTGTGTAGGCACGCGTGGCCGTCTCGAGGTGGCACCGTAGGTAGCGTCGGCGTGCCGACAAGAACCCGACTCCACGATCTCGCCGGGCCGCCACCATGCGTCCCAGGCCTCGCCATCTCGTCGGCGAGATGGCAACTCCGTCCGTGCTGGACAAGACTTTGGACCGTCGTGTGCAGTGCTCCTTAGCGTGGTCCACCGCCACACAGAAAGTGATATGCATATGGACATAGCGTCAAGAATACACAATGTAATTTACAAAATTAATACTTACCATGGCGTGCATGGCGCTCTGCCTGCACGGGTACAAGTCGACCACGCTAGGAAGCGCGTCTGTGGCCGAGCATCCGCCACTAGTAGGAGACGGCACGCGTCCGGCACGCGTACCGGTAGCGATCTTGCTGCGGTGGGGACGAGTCGTCGTAAGGTGTGGCCTCATCGACGGCGTGCTCTGCGCCCGACCCTTCACGCGCCGACCACGGCTCCATCTTCTCGTAGCAAGGTGACCAGCTCTTCGGAGGGCCATGGGTGTGGATCTGAAAGAAATCAAATTATTAGACATACGACGAAACTATTTCACATATTTTAGGTCGGCTAACTCACGTGTGTGTCTTCTTGGCGGTACACGATCCCCCAAGGCGAGGGACCGGCCGTCGTAGGGGCAGCTGTCTCGAGGACTCGGTGCGGCGCGTAGTCCTCCACGTAGCGTCGAGCGATCTTCCTCGTCGTGAGCGATGAATCGTGGTCCCTATAGCAAAGCAAAGAGCCAGGGAGCCCAGTGGGCGGGCTCATCTCCGACATGGCGCTCGCTATAAGGGTCCCAGATCACCTGCTCCGCGTGCAGGTGGTCGAACGCCTCCGTGAACGAGTGGTACGCCGAACGTACCTGCACTCCCGCCCACTGTGGCTGCAAGAGGAAAAAAAAATGTTGAAGCACATGCGACTGCAAATAAAATTTGATAAGCATAAGTCAAGAAAGTAATTACCGTCGCCGAGTCCAAAGCGAGCCCATGGTCGGCCGGTCGATGTCGTCGCCCGACATCTCGGCGGTGTACACTCGCATGGAAGACCAAGGGTCGACCCAGGAAGCGCTTCGAGCGACCAAAGCCGGAGGAGTAGAGGCATCCGGTCGAGTTGGACTCTTGTTGACTTCACGCGCAGCGTCGCAAAGGGCGTGGTATGCGTGCGAAGAACCGCCAAACCGTGACACCAGCGGACTGGTGCGGGTCAAGCGGCGTCGCGATAGCCGTCGCGTAGAGCTATCCACCGTCGCGCGGCGACGCTGTCTCCGCGGCGTGGTCGTGAACATGACCATGCCAAACAACCAAAGCGGTAGGCCTCAAGTGTCGGTCCACTGCAGTGCGGCGTGGGGTCCGCCGCCATGTCTTTGCACTGTGACAATTAACATATAGTAATATGTTAATAATGTTACAAAAATTAGAATAACATATACACGCAAGCACTCACTCTCGAATCGCCCACCACCTCCTCAACGGCCGTGCTTCTTCCTAGCGAGGGGTATCGCCGGGTTAGTGTGAGCCACTCCGCGAACCTCTCTCGCAGTCGACTGCCACTCCGCAGAGCCACCGAGGGTCCGACGGTGCCCAGCCGATCGGCAACCCGTAAGCATGGCGGCGCCCTGCGGTGACCGTCACCTCCGAGCAGCAGTGGAAAGTGTCGTCTCCGGCGCCAACGGTCCACAGACAAGACGAGAGGGCTCGGCCGAAGCGGAACGCCGTGACCGCCTCGGACCGTCGTCGCCTCCGCAGGATCCTCAGCCTCAGCCTCAGCCACGTCCTCAGGTGAGGCCTCGATCATGCGAGCGAGGGGAAGCAACCCAGCACGCGCCAACCTATCGACATGTAAATTCAATTGTTAGAAGAAATGCAATTGTGCGAGCAATGAAACTTGTAAATGTAGTGCAACTCACGGGCGAGAAAGTCGGGTGGAGCCGCCAAGGTCTCGCCGCACACGGACCAGCAGAGAGGCACGTGCTCAAGGCCCGTGTGGTGTGGATTTAACGCACGCGTTGCGTCGGTCAACGAAGAGTCAAGGAGTGACTCGGGCTCGGGGTGCTCCATCCCTGCAAGTAAACAGGAAAACAGTACGATTAGTATGTAAATCAAAAGACTGAAGAGTTGGACGTAAATAAACAAACGACAAACATATTACGCAATTCAATAGAAAAACATGACGAAAGGTACAATCGTAGATAAAAACGATACACGTTACAGAATTCAATACAAATTACATAATTCACTACATAAACATGATGGAAGGTCCAACATACTTGCAAATACCTAACATAGGATAAAATGGTACATATTACACAATTGAATACACATTACATAATTCAATACATAACACTAATGGCATTGTGTTGCCTTGTGCCCGTACTCACCGCACTGAGAACACCTCCTAACAGGGCCACCCACTTCAGATTCATCCATGTCATTGCGAATCGCCCTAGGCGTGGGACGGCCACCGCCTGGTGCACATCTCCGCAAATTTGCATCCGTGAGACATATCGCGCACATCTGTGTTAATGGCGTGAAATCACCTTGTGCTCGAAAACCACGGAACTCACCGGACGGTATTGACAAGATGACCCTTCAAGTAGAAAGTGGACACGCGTATGCGCCGTGTTCATCCCAATTTGCCCACAAGCTGCGATCACATGCGGCGGGGAATATGAAGAAGTCTTGGCTTGTTGCGGTGCATTCACACCATCCGGTGGCCCTTGGCCTAAGTTAACCTCGTGTGTAATAACCGCCGTGTCGGTTCCCAATCCCCTTTACATCGGAGAGTCACTTGAGCGGTACTCGGTGACTCGGCTACGCACCATATGCACGGTGAGCTTTACCGTGCGTTCCTCCATGTAGGCCATCATCCGCGACCTGATCTGGCGTTTGCAATGTCGTGGCATGCGAAGATGACCTCCGCATGCCTTTTCCGAAGTACCCGCGATGCGTGCGGCATGCCTTCGGGATGGCCACAAGTGGTAGCGACGCAGCTCTCGATGACCCAATTGTAAACCTCGGCTATATTCGTTGTCATGACACGAACTGTTCAAACATATCGATTACCACGATAACTCCAATTGTTCAATCGTTACTGCTATGTTAATTTAGTATACTAACTTTGGCGCCCAATGTCATGGAGCAATGCCCACTTCTCCAAGCGGCTCCGCCTCTATCGGTCACGAGAAACACTTAATGTTTCTTGACGATCGTCTCCTCAAATTTGGAGGATCGAAGCGCTCGAGGGGTGATAGCCTTTTGGGTGGGCAATCGTTGGCGTTCTTTGGTTGCTTCTTGACTCTTCAATCTGTGCGGTAGTGTGCTTGTCCAACTCGCCAATATCGCGTTGAACTTACATGCTCGGTTTCGCTTGCATAACCTCTTAAATAGGTTCATCGACTTCTTACTCTTGAACCGCTGAAAAATTTGCTCCCAAATGTCTCATGCACCACATTGCTCGCATGTCACGCCATGGAAAAGGCTCATCAAGGTCCTCCTGTAGAGTCTTAATTGACGAAATGATACCTTTATGGCGGTCATGGATGATGCACACGTTGGGCCGATCACAAACTACCCCGAACTTCAAATGTCTGAAAAACCACAGCCAGCTATCCCGGTTCTCACCCTCAACAAATGCAAAAGCCAATGGAAGTATGTGGTTGTTCCCATCAATTGCAATTGCCGTTAGAATCTGCCCCTTGTATTTCCCAGTCAAGAATGTACCATCGACGCATAGCAATGGACGACAGTACCTGAATGACGCAATGCAAGGACCTAGTGAAAAGAAAGCTCGACGAAATATCGAGACCCCGTTACCATCCGCTTCACTTTCTTCAAAAGCGGTGTACGTGCCCGGGTTGGTTTCCTTCAAGACATCAAGCACACGAGGTAGGTTACAATACGAAGCCTCATATGTGCCAAACCTCTTCTCTAATGCCTTTTGCTTCGCACGCCAGGCCATCGAGTAACTTATCTGGTACTTAAATGTTCTCAAGATTGCTTTCTGAATATAAGAACACTCAATGTCCCGCTTCTCGATGATCTCATTGAACATCACGCTAGCGATTACAGCCGCATTCAAGTTGCGGTGTTTCACGAAACATTTTCTAGTGCGCATGTGTGCCCATCTACTCGTGATGCAATCCAAAATGTCTCGCACTTCGGCTTGTAAGCATGTACTCGGAATTCACATCCTTCGGTTCGCACTTCTTTGTGTATCTATCTCGATGGACAAAACAACTCGAACTCTCTCTGCTGCGATAGTGCCCCATACCTCACCGCCAACTTCAACTCGAATTGTTTGCGAAAACTTGATTCAAATTAACGGCATTGCTACCATACTCCCAACGCGACTCATGCCCCACAAAACTTCCATACTAGCTTTGTTTTTCCTGTTCCACTCGTCGGTGATGGGTACATCTGTTGCCCAAGACTACTATGCATTTCATCATCTCCTCCCTCTTCCTCATCTTCGTCGATGTCATCATCACACTCCAACATTTCAGTTTCATCTTGCCTCGCCATATGGTCCACCAACTCAATTGATCAACAATTTGCTCGATTTCCTCCTTCATCCGCCTGACCTTCGCGTGTCTTTGCATCCTGTTATCATCCTCATTGCTACCTCGGTGGCACCACTACTGAACTTGACCAACAGAGTCGACATGCTTCTTTACCACGCCGCTAATAATCACCTCTTCTCTAGGGCACGCCTGCACCAGCATTACACATTCAAGGCTAGATCCCTTGCACCACCTTAACCATTTCTGCCACAAGTACGTCCGATCTATTTTCTTCAACTCCCACAGAGTCGGGTCACCCTTACTACGCGTGAATACGACTTGAATGGTAACAGAGTAAACACTTGCATCCAGGGGAAAAATATTTGGTCAACCAAAGCTTTATATCACAGATGCTAACTATATTAGGACATAAGTGTTCGCATTATTGTGACGCAAAACTGCTCAAATCAACACCATTTTGCCCAATTTTTATTTCACCGCCGCCATAATATACCCTAAATTTCATTGCATCCAGAGCATTATTTGCGACGACATAAACAAAATTAGTTTCTAGATCACCACTAACATTTAATATCACTAACTAAACAAAATTAATTTTTATAACACTCCTAACATTTCATATCGCTAACCTAAACTAAACAACGCTAATTAACAAGAATATCTAACTACAGTGACAAAATTTTATCACTAATTAACAAGAATATTAACTAATTAACAAGTAATATCGCTGACTGAGAATATTTCTAACATTGAATATCTAAATCGCTAATATTCTCGCTAACATTGAATATCTAAATCGCTAATATTCTCGCTAACATTGAATTTCTAAATCTAAATCGCTAACTAATAGCTAATTCACAAAAATATTAACTACACATCTAATTATTTATAATAGCCACTATCAAATTAAAAAAATTACAAATTGCCGAATTTACCTTCTTTTTCTCTTCTTCGCTTCCTCTTCTTTCTTCTTCCTTCTTCTCCTCTTCTTTCTTCTTCTTCTTCCTCCTCCTCTCTCTCTCTCTCCACCTCTCCCTCCCGGCGCTCTCCTCCTCTCTCTCCTCCCCTCTCTCTCTACCGCTCTCTCCCTCTCTCTCTCTCGCTCTCTCTCCCTTCCCTCTCTCTCTCCTCTCCCTCTCCCTCTCTTTTTTCGCCTTGTGCCTTTCCTTCGACTCTGTGCTCTCTCCTCCCGATCGATCGAGCGATCGGCGGCGAGTACTAGTCACGAGTAGTCGCCACACCGCCGGCGACTACTAGTAATCGCCAGACGTGCTCGGCGACTACTAGTAGTCGCCAAACGGCTTAGCTACTACTAAGTAGTCGCCGAAGCGGTGTGGCGACTCTTGCTGACTGGCGACAACCGGTCATCACCGGCCGACACGCGGGATTACGGTATAGTCGCCGAACCGTTTGGCGACGACCCTATTATCGCCAAACCGTTTGGCGACGACCCTATTATCGCCAAACGGTTTGGCGACCGGATATTATTTCTACAATTTTTTAAATACGTGTATTAATGTCGCAATTTTGAATTAAAATAATATTATTTTAAAAAAAATTCGAAAATCCACTGATCAGATCATGATCAAACTTGTAATATATTTAAAATTTTTGACAATGCTACTAATGCATTCAGACCAAATCCACTCATTTAATTGAGACAACAAATCATGTTGGAAATTTTTGAAACTTTTTTATAAGGGTCCTGAGAGCATGCATAAGCTATGATAAAAAATTGGACTATGATTAAACTTGTGCAAATTTTAAAAATTCCAAATGCATTTAAATTTAGCTGTTTTTGGTTTTCCAGAGCCATCAAATGAATTTTATTTTTCAAAAATTTTAGAAAGTCCCGGAGAGAATTTAGATTGTGATCAAACTTTTGCAATTTTTTTAAAAATCCAACAATGGTGTTGATGCATTTAAAGCAATTTCACTGATTTAATTGAGCTGTTAAACTATGTTAGAAATTTTTGAAACTTTTTGAGGAGGGCCCTGAGAGCATTCCTAAGCTACCATAAAATTTTCAAAGCATAATCAAACTTGTACAATGTTTAAGAATTCTGACAATGCTACTAATGCAAGTGCGTGCGATGTGTCGCCGCACTTACGCATTTAATTTTTTTATATATGTCCAACATTTGATTGAATATATGCTTAGCAGAATACCATTGTATTACAAATCAGGATCATAGAAATTTGGCTTAAAAAATGTAATATGTTGTCGCTGATGACAACTGCAGCTTATTGGAACAGGAACGAATCGCAGCAAATTGGAAAATGAAAGGCATGGAGAATTTTTTTTAATGGTTTCTCATAACATACTCACCATGGAGTTTAGAAGGAAACTTGTTCACTGCCTCACTAGTTTAGATATAAATAAATTAAGATATTTACAAGATATACTTTTTTTATAATGGAAGATTATAACTTTTCGTTTCTATATCGTAAGATACACACAGCCAATCAATTATTTCAGTTGCAACCAAACTGCTATCAAAAGAAAGAAACAAACAAGTTTTTTAAAAAAGTTGCAACAAGCTAAAGGAGACATGAAACATAATATCTCAATCCACACAAAGACTGTTACTAAATCTTCATTTATACCTAATAAAGAGGTCCTTGACCACGATCTCCAGTAATCTGCATCCCGATAACACCACATTTCAAACCTCCTAAAATTACAGCACAGATCATAGACACAGACTAATTGGTGCAAATATAGATAATCTGTAATGGATTAAAGTTTTTTCTTATAAGAAACTACATCATTTTTACATAGCTAAATTGACCAGTACAAAACGACATCTTATAATATATACTTCTATACATTTAATTTGATAGGTTTTGTGTGTAAAAAAAGATTTGATAGGATTTCTTGATTGGGAACATATCCTGTGCAACCAGAGAGTTGGTGAAACCACGGTGCAACCCAACTAGAAAAAGTTTCAAATTTTTTTGAAAAAAATCATAGATGTACATCTCAGCTTACCCCATCTACATATAAAATTTCATGATCAAATTCGTCCTGTGCTAGAAGTTACAAAAAGACAAAGTTGATCATGAGCGAATCTATTATTGTTCATGATCAAGTTTGTCTTTTTTATTACTCTTAGCACAGGACGAATTTGATCATGAAATTTTATATGTAGATGGGGTAAGCTGAGATGTACATCTATGATTTTTTTCAGATTTTTTTGAAACTTTTTCTAGTTGGGTTGCACCGTGATTTTACCAGCCTGTCTGATTGCACAGGATATTTTTCCTTCTTGATTTGGTGAGGCATCCATCTTTTGTTTTGTAAAATTCGTCGTACCGAGAGATTACTAGTACCATCTAGCAAGTCATAAGGTGATTTGCATGCTTGCCAGTTCACTTGAAAACGATGCAACAGAGGACATGTGGACACATGTAATGAAGAGCTGGTCCTTGCACTTTACAGGTTGGTCATATAGAGCTGAGTTTACCGTGCCAGACAAGCCCAAAGTACAAGCAAGCTTGGGCCCATGACGAGGCCATCATATGCTGCTGGTCTTGTGCTATACTGGTCCCAAGGCCCAAGCTGCCAGAAAATAAATTAACAACTCAACATCGAATCAGCATTTTTGTTCCACACAAGTTGTATAGGCTAGGAATTAAATCTAATCAAAATTAATAAAATCTTTAAACCTTTGATCTTAAATTATAGTTTAGTATATAGATCGCTAACTTCCATGTAGTCGTATTCGACACCAACCTTTTTGTATACATTCAATTTCTTTAATTCTTTTTAAACCACTTTTCCTGCGTTAGTTTCGGTCGACCTCTACCTCTTCTTATATTTTTAAGACAACTTAAAATTTCACAACTTATCGGTGCCTCATGAGGTCTTTGTTGGAGATATCCAAACTATCTCAAATGATGTTAGACAAACTTTTCTTCAATTTGGGCTACCCTAACTAAGGGTAGGCATTCGTTTTTTTTTCGGTTCGGTTTGTTTGGTTTAAAAATTTTGGTTTTTGGGAATTAGAAACCGAACCGAACCGAATAAATTTGGAAACCAGAATTGAATCAGCTGAATAACTTCTCGGTTTTTCAGTAAACCGAATTTTAGAACCAGCAACAGATAGCCTACTCAACTCCGAAGACCTGCACTAACAAGATTAGGTGATGGATCTAACCCATCGAATACTACTTAATCTGATGAAGCGCTTTACCAAAACAAACTCAAAATTCAAAAGATGCATATGGCATAAAATAGATGAAAAACCATACAACATAGTTCCAGCTTTGCCAACATTTACAACATGTTTTACAGTAACATCCACTACTACCTTGGGCATTCAACGGCACACATTGGAACAGGGAAAAATGAAATTTGCAATTCCTAATGATTCATAAGGGCAAAACAGCATGGAGAACCATATAAGCACACAAAACAACAAATTTATCTAATGTTGAACCAAATCGCTCCATCGAAGGCCATAGCAACTTGCAGCCAAAAACAAAATTGCACATATCTACACGCAATAGCCATCGAGACGGCAGGACGAACATGCAGATCTAATAGAAGTACGGTGAGCGGATCAAGATGATTGAATGGATACCTTGCAGGGCGTTCTTGATGACGATTTAGCCATCCTTGTGGATGGTGCCAGCCTGCTACGGCGTCGAGGGAGGAACCCAGAAGGCGTCGGGGCGGCGGCCGCGGCGCCGAGGGAGGAGGCTAGAGGCATCGGGGCGGTCATGGTCGGAGGATTTGGGGGATTTTCGAATTGGGCATTGATCCGATCGGGGATTCAGGGGAATGGGGATTTAGGTCTCCAGGTTCCTGGGGATAGGATTGGACCACACCTCACGCGCGACGCCGCCTAGGCTAATGGGCCAAAGTGCCGAACGGATGGAAGTATGGAACCATGCTCCATGAGTTGGTGCTAGTCGAGTGGGTCGACGGGATTCAGTTTTTTGGTAAAATTGATTTTCGGAATTTGGAAACCGAACCGAAAACTGAAAACCGAACACAACCAGAATAAAAACCAAACCGGAAATAGAAAACTGAAAAAACCATAATATTAGGTTAAATAGGTTTGATTCGGTTCAGTTTTTTGGTTTTGGTTTAAAAATGCTCATCCCTAACCCTATCACGTATAATATCATTGCAAATTTAATCTCAACTCGTATGACCACATATCCACTAAATATCCGCTCTATAAAATATCATAGACCTGATCACCATTCTATAGAACTTACCATTAAATTTTGAGCAATTTTTCTATCATATAAGACATAAGATGTTTAGCACAATTTCACCCACTCTACTTGTATACTACGATTCACATCTTCATCAATCTTGCTAAAGAATAAACTAACCCAAAGAAAAGCTAAAAAAAGGCTAGGTTCAGAAAAGATAGTGATTTTGATCAGCTTTAATATACATGGATGATTGATGGATGTCCCACTGGCATGTGTTGTCTGGGCACACTAGTGACTAGTCATTCCTAGGGGTGCAACTGGAACGGATATTTTCCGACCGACCGACCGATCGAATCAATTCGGATAGCGATATGAATAGTTTTTCGGATATTCGAAGAATTTTTCGGATATGGATACGGATAAGGATAGTTATCTCGGATAAGGATACGGATACGGATAGTAATTATCCGACGGATACAGGAATATCCGAGTTTATAATCGGATAATATCTGGATATAAAATATGGATATTATCCGAAAACTTTAAAGACTTCTCCAAGACTGTGAGTCTATAACTCTCCAATCAAAGAGCACCAGTCACCAGAGTCTGGAGACACTAGTACCAGTGTACCAATACCACTCTTGGTACTCTACCAGTACCAGTGCCAACTGCCAAGTGGCAAGTGCCAAGTACCAACTACCATTTTACAAGTGCCACACCGCCATCGCCAAAGTGCTAACGCCAAGTGCACCATGATCCACAGCCATCGGTGCCAAAACAAAATTTCACCGTGCTTAGAAGTTCGTGACTTCGGCTTGTCCATCTTGGCGCCAGGCCAAAACTGAAGGCAATGCGACACTGCCACGCAGTAGACCCAAAACCAAAAACATAAAATCCCCAATCCATCATTCGTGCTCTCTTTCTCTATCTCTATTCTCTACTAGTATGATAGTCTCTCTCCTCTAAAATCCCAATCCAAACAAAACCTAGCTGAGCTGAGTGGCTTGAGTTGAGGAGACACCGAGGTGGCACCGGCGGTTCGGCGCATCGTGGCTGGCCATAGCCCGCAGCCTTGTAGGCCGTAGCCACCGTGATCCGGCGCCACCGGCCACCAGAGGTCAGAGCCCTTGACCACCTACGGTCCGACCGCACCGCGGCCGCTCGTCCGCTTGACTCGATGGCTCGTCCCGTCATCGGCACCGAGACAGACCAGGAGTGCAACCATCGCCCGCGATCTGATATACATACTTTGTATAATCGTATCTACAGGTGAATGCCTGCAATGATCTTCCTCTAGTTCTTGTGTCAGACAAATATCTGCGAGCACAATCTAACCAAGTTGCCGTAATGGCCATATCAATGTGTTTGTTTCATGTGCACGTATGCTAGAGTTTGCCTACTATTCTAACATTTCGGAGACGATGTAATCACAAAGCTCTGAACTCAGATGCTTGGCATGGTGTGCACTGTGCAGAGTTTTTTTATTCACACCTTCAATTTCTACCTAATACTAGTTTGTGACTTCTAATTTGCTAGTGCTATTGTCTTTGATAATTCTATTATGATTCTACATTTAACTTTTATATAATCTCTAGTGCGTTCATTATTAATTCTTAATTATGTACAATACAACTATAGTAAATTCTTGTACTATTTTCTTCACATTTTGTCAATAATTATTCATAACTCATAAGTAATCTACGATTCAAGATGTTACTTGTGCAATAAATGATCTATATTTTCGTGTATTATCCTAGCTAAAAATATTCGTACTGTATTGAATCCGATGCGTATTTGCTTCAGATTCGTAAGTGATAGTATCCGGTATTATTCGCATTCGTATTCACATCCGACACCATTCGTATCCGACTTCGTATTCGATAAAAAATATGGATACGGATACGGGATGAACAATATCCGACCGTATCCGATCCGATTACATCCCTAGTCATTCCTGCATGCAATTATAATTTACTTTTTAGCCTAATTGAAAATTTTCCAAGACATTTTACTATTTTCCCATTGCACTGTTATTAAAATGTAAGATATACGTTTCGATTCTATACTTGTTAGAGCAAGGCTAATAATAAAGCCCACTGTTGGCTGTATGGTGTTACCATGTCATATAGATCCATCACCACTAACACTCATATAATGGGGTGGGCTATAAGGTTAGCTATTAGATTGACATCTTCTCTCTTTCTCTTTCCTCTATTTGTCTTGGAGCACGTGTAGAGGTGGGCTGTTGCATGAGAGCCCACTGCTCTCATTTTTAGATACCTCTCTCTTCCACATAGACAAAAGTGCCACATAAGCGAGCTATAAGTCTCTTACTATACTTGCTCTTAGATCCATCATGGTTCAATTTTTCATCGGCGGAGTGGGCGGTGGCCACACGCGCTCATCGAGAGCGTCTCGTGGCGGCTTGTGGATCTCATCTCCCGTCACGGGCTAAAGGCATTTTTATTTTAGTTTTTGATTTAAGATTCTGGTCTTAAAAGTAGAATCAAAAAATAAATAGTCCAATTCTAGAATCTGATTTTCACAATACAGTCTATCCATATACACTAGAATCCACAATCCACTTCATATATGCTTTTAGATTTCAGCTTTTAGAGAATCAGCTTCTCTACAACGACAATCCAAAATCAACTTTTAGAGAATCCAAAGCTGAAATAAACAGACCCTAAATTGTGTCTATGGACACGATGTAAGAATGCAGTGATGGCAGCGAGTAGGTAGTGCCAAGCTTTGGAACCAAAGACCGCGGCCATGACCAGCGACCATATTAAGTCCACTAGTGATCCGTATTAAAATCCTAATTAGCAATTTAATCTATCTAGGTTCTAGTATTAACTAATAAGAATAATATAATAAAATCCGACGACATACCATTTAACCTTAAAAAACTTCATGCTAATAACATATTAAAAATTATATACAAATGCCGTCGCCGTCGATAAATCTCAGATCAAGAATATCTCAACAATTGGCATGATGCTTGTCCGTTGACTTGACAAGGATGCAATCATGCAACAGAGGACAGGTGGACGCACGTAGTCATGGGCCGGTCCTTGCACCGCACAAGTTGGTACTAGAGCTGAGTTTACCATGCCAGAGAAGCCCAAATTATAAGCAATCCTGGGCCGTTGACTTGGCCATCATATGCTGCTAGTCTTGCCCTAGTCTGGTCCACAGCAGCCAGCGGCCCCAGTCGATGGACCTTAAGTGTCTCTCTGGTATTGATACTTAATTTTTAACATATCGACAATAATACACATGCTTGGACGTGACTAAAATTTTGTTAGGCAAATGAGCTGTTTCATGTACTATGTGGTTTGGTGGGCCGCTACTTATTAAAAGCCTAATTTAACAATTGGTGACTTCATTTTCTGTTTACACAACTAGACTTAAACCCAAAACGTGTGTAAACACCATAGAGTGAGAGAGGGTGTCGGTCAACGTCTCCCATTCATGAGGACATAGTATCCCACTGTGTCAAAATCGCTTGACGCACGTCGCGGAGAGTACATGTGGGGAGCCAGCGAGGGTGCAAGTGTGCGGCGACAGGCAACCCACTACGGTGATGGCGAGCAAGCAAGGAAGACTGCAGCGTGAGTCAACAAGCATCTGACCGGCTAAGTGGGCTGACCAAAACAATAAATAGACAATGCGAGTCTCTATTCTAATTTATGATATTTTTTATCAATTGTAACTGTGTAAAGACAATAGACGATTTATTTTATTGATTGGTGTTAATTTATTCATAGATTTACAAAAGTTTGATAAACAAACATTGTACAAGTATTTCTCAAATAATAAAATATCAGAGTAACTCTTGAACTGATAAGAATATAACACAAGCTATCTAATATGCTTATCTCAATTTAGCCTAATTTTTTGAGCCCACCTTCTATTTTTTTCTAACTTCACCACTAGCAGCAGCTATAAAATAAATCAACAAAAACACCATAGGCTTGATCACCATCCTATATATGGAACTTACCCTTTAAATTTGAGGAGCTTTTCTATCATACAAGACACCAGAAACTTAGCACTATTTCACCTACTCTACTAGTATCCTGTAGCTCACATCTTCATCAATCTCGTTAAAAAATAAATTAGGCCTAAAAAAAGAAAAAAGGCTACATAGGTTTTAAGAAAAAACGGTGGTTTTTGAGCTTTAATATATAAGGATGGTTGATGGATGTCCCAATGGCATGCGTTGTCTAGGCACACTAGTCTTTCTTGCATTTTATTATAATTTATTTTTTCCTAATTGAACATTTTCAATGACATTTTTCTATTCGATCTCCCAATGCACTGTTATGAAGTTGTATTTATAAGATATGCATAGCACACTATGAACGATTAAGTGCATCGCGTTGCCAATTGGTACACCAACGTTTCGATTGTATGTTTGTTAGATGCATGGTATCATGGTTCAATTTTACATCTGCAATATGATTTTATAATTTGCCTTTTGGCGTTGTCCTTGGACCATCGATGTATCTGCCTTAATTTAAAATGTAACCATGCATGTCCACGTTATGCTTGACCTTAATTTCTCCCACTTGGCATGCACTGTCTTATTGTAAAATAGGAAAATTGTAAAGCCCGGTTTTTAAGTGTCTAATCTCCACAATTAGCTTGTTATCATATGGCCATTATAGCGAAAGGGCGCCAAATTAATTGTTCTTTGCTTTGGATGCAAAAAATGTCCATGCAAAAGATCATGCGTGGTCGATCCCGTGCATGCATGCAACTAATTAGAAACAGCCTATGGCTTCCGGTTCACCCAAAAAAAACTTTGGTTCCATCGATCGATCCGTGCATGCATGATATATATCTCGAAAATGATCGACTTCAAATAAATTAGGTTGAAAAAAATTCGAAATCATATCCCTTTGTGCATTTATGTACTTGCACTTTCATTAAAATGGGTTGTCTTTGCACTTTATAGATAGTGTAAACAAATAATATTAATTGCGATCGATGGCTACAACGCCTACAACTCATCTTTAATTTGATCTACTTATTCCTGTGCTCAGACCGTACACGTGTTAACAAATTACACTGTGCATCCATGTTTGGTAACTCTTCTAGCTATGATATAAAGCCATAAAAGCACAATAACACGAAATTAAACTACGTACGACCTTAATAGGGACTAGATATTTTTATTAAAAATAAAATAGGCATCCAAATACCTAGGAATTAATTAAGAACTTGCCGATATTTTTAATTAAAAATAAAATAGACATCCGAATTCTTTTTTTGTAGTAATAAAACAGAAAAAAAACTCTAATATTCAAACCTAAGGACGCAAACCCGGGTGGTGTGGTTGTAGAGTTTTTTAAAATAATATTATTTTATTTACAAATTGCGATATTAATACACGGATTAAAAAAATTACAGAAATAATATACAGTCGCTAAAACGTTTGGCGAAAATCTGATGGTCGCCAAACCATTCGGCGAAAATAGGTAATCGCCAAACCGTTTGGCGACAATAGCCTAATCCCGTGTTAATACTCGTTTTGAACCGTTACACTGAGATTAGGCTACTGTCACCACACCGTTTGGCGACCACTCTGGCTACCATAGAGTGGTACTCTATGGTCGCCAAACCGTTTGGCTACTACTCTATGATCGCCAAACGATGTGGCGACAACAGTCTGATCTCGCTGTTAACGCGAGATAAGGCTGTTGTCGCTACACTGTTTGGCGATTACGCTATTGTCGTCGAATGGTTTGGCGACCACTTATTGTCGCCAAACGGTTTGGTGACTGCATATTATTTCTGTAATTTTTTTAATCCATGTATTAATATCGTAATTTGTAAATAAAATAATATTATTTAAAAAAAATTCTGTGGTTGTACAAATGTACATCCACGCCCCACCAACTGAGTTAGGATCATTGTTAAACAAAACAACCCGCCAGGTGTCGATGAGTAGATTGAGCAGACCGATCATTGAGCAGAGGGCATGCATGATGCATGAAAGGTTGATTTGATGGGGGTTCGGTGCTCCTCTGGTATGTACGGTGAGTACGTCGCATTAACAGTTACTGGAATAGTGGTTTATAATGCTTTATTCTCCTTGTCTACGTTCTTTTAATTAGTATTTTATGTACTTGGTTAGAGATCTGGCAGTGAACAATTTTATTAGGACCAAATTAATGGGATGGAAGTGTCGGTTCTTTAATTATGGGCGCCCATAGAATATTTTTAGAAATTGATAATTTGCCAAACTCTAGCTAATTTGAGCTAGAGACGAGCCTAATTAAGCTTCTTGAGCTCCGCGCGCTCTGTTGCCTTACCGGCAAATTATTGGAGATGTATGATCATTTTTTTAATAGCGGAATTAAATTACTGCTTTTCTGACTATTTTTGGACTTACCTAATACAAGAATGCCATGGACGATAATTAATATCGAGTCATAGGCTGGATCAAATCTAAAACAACAACAAATTAAATGTGCAACCCCACTTATTGAAGACATGCATGCGCATGGTGGATAGTTTTGATGCTACGTACGGCTAGTTCCTTTGTCACATGCATGTGGTGTGGCATACGTATATATACTTACTGATGCATCCATAATTCCATATATATCTTATGCATTCGCACGTACCAGTAATCAATAAGCATCACGAGGAGAATAGCTTTTTTACACTCACAGAGAGAGAGATTGAGGAAGAACGAGGGGCGAAATAGTACTGAATGTACAAGGTTTCGAATTTTGTTTTGAACAAAATTTCGCCCACGGCCGAAATCCGAAATTTCGGCGAAATTTTAGCATTTCGGACGAAATCTGTTGAATTATTCAAAAAGAAAAAATCAAATCCGGATTTTTTGCTACTGAAATTTTCAAAATTTCAGCCAAAAATCCAAAATTTCGGCCAAAATTTTCGAAATTTTAGTGAAATTGCACTGATCAAAAAATAGTTCAAACGATGTCGAATTTTTTTTATTTTTTTAAAAGATTTCTGACACATTAAAGATGCTCTCATAAAATTTTCAAGTGATTATCAGGTCTGTGGAATTTTTAAAAATTCAAACATTGCTACTATCTAGATGAAACGTTGACTAGCAAGTTTGAATCAGATGAAAAATGGTACAACCAATGTTATAAAATTTTGAAATTTTTTGTGCATAATTCTGATGAATCACTAATGTTTCCATAAAATTTTCGGATGGTGATCAAGATTCAAGAATTTTTAAAAATTCAGACAATGCTACTATCCTGATAAAAGCCTTACCGGCAAATTTGAACGGAATGAAAAATAGTTCAAACCACGTTAGAAAATTTTGTAAATTTTTGTGGAAGGTCCTGATGTATCACTAATATTTTTATAAAAGTTTCATATGATTATCATGCTTGAAGAGTATCCAAAAATTCTGACAATGCTACATGCTGATAAAAGCATAATAATCAATACATAGATTTGCTTTAGTGATAAAACAAGGTTTAAAATTTGCGAAAATTTTACAAAAGGGTGATAAGAAAATTATAAACATCTCATAAAAATTTGGAACCATGATCACACTCCAGTGAATTTATAAAATTCATACAAAGCACTATTCCATTTATGTTCTTACTCTCTTTGATTTTTGAAATATAAGAAATGAAGTTCAGTGCTTAGTGCTTACATAGAGTCATAGATTTGATTGAGCAAACCAAAAACTGGAATCAATCAATATTTCTTCATCCAAGTAATTTCGATAGTGAAGTTAGAAATTTCGGAAGCATTTTGACTGAAATTCGGAGTTTGAGAGTCACAATTGGAATCAATCAATATTTCTTCATCCAAGTAAGAACATACCAATATTTCTTCATCCAAGTTATTATAATATGATTTTAGTGTTGTCGGCGTATTTCGCCTGACAATTATTCTCTCTAGACGGAATCCGGGGTTCGATAGAGAGGGTCTTCGCGGAAGGACACCACGGGCTCCCGAGGGATCCACACGAACAAAAATCGAAGAACACACAGATTTTACCCAGGTTCTGGCCCCCGATGTGAGTAATAGCCCTACGTCCTGCTTGATCTCCTGTTAATGTGTTTTGAGAGGATTACAATGTTCGCTTGATTCTCACTTCATCTTTCGGTTCTCTTCCTCTCCCTCCCTCCTATGCACCGAAGCTCCCTTATATAGGTCAGGTTGGCTCGGGCAAGTGGGAAGGATGACATCATACCGATTACACTTCATTTATTACACTAGTCGTTGTAGCCTCATCCCCTGACCTCATTCTTTGCACCACTGCCTAACTTCGCCCGGTCCGCCCGGGAAGCGACTTGCATGCGACGGGGTTAGGTACAGGACGTCAAAGGGATAAGCTATCGTGCCGTCAGCATAGCCACGCGCATTCAATAGTTCTGACATGGTGTGTCGGGGGAGAAGACTTCGAGGCGAAGCTCCCCCACTCCTTCGACGTACGCCTCCATGCCTGACCGACAGGGGACCCCCGAGTACCTTCTGGCTCCGTCGGAAGACCACACGGCCCGGTCGCCTGGCGCCGGGCCTGATCGCCAGGCTGCCATGCTTCGGCACTTGTGGCCCCTCCTGACCGTGGCGGAGAGGGTACCCCGGTGCAAAGTACATCGACAAGTGTCCACTGAAAGTGCGGAATGAACATACCAATATTTCTTCATCCAAGTTATTACAATATGATTGTAGTGTCCACTAAAAGTGCGGAATGAACATACCAATATATCTTCATCCAAGTTATTACAATATAATTTTAGTATCCACTGAAAGTGCGGAATGAACATACCAATATTTCTTCATCCAAGTAAGAAATCATGAATAAGCGTTGGAACATCCCATCTGCAATAAACAAAGAGGCATGTAGTGTAACTAAATAATCCATATAATGAAGTTATTATGTACTCATGGCATCACAAAATGAAAAATAGAATGTATATTATGTATTCATAGCATCACAGAATGGATCTCTATAAGGCCCTCAATATATTCGTCTTTCATCCTGATAGGACCCATTGCAGTACACCATGAAGTTGATGACGCTCTGCTGAGTAGGCCCAGTCCAGGCGTCACAAATGATTGTAACACTAAATATGGCCCAGTCGTCCTTGAACTTTCGAAGATACTGGATAATCTCCTGCTCGTTCTCGTTCAAGTACGTCCCATCTATCTCGTAGTCCCGTGGTGCATGCATGAACCCCTGGGCCTAGCTCCTGTGTTAGCTTGGTTGCACCTGACCATTGTGAGCATAAGAGGTTAGTACAATCATCACACAAGTTGTAAATTACGACCATACAATCATTTTGTACCTGTGAAATACGGGCAGTCCATTTTCACTCCTGGAATTGTATTTGCATGAGCCCACTTGGCCCATGCCCTCCCCAGACTATGGCTTTTACCCTTCTTGAGCGTGGTATCAATACGGGGTTGCTGCGGGGCGCTAGTCCGTGCAAGGTCAACATCGATGGGAGCTTAGCTTGCACGTGTTGATTTGCTCCTCCCGAATATTTTGCTAATAGTGGATTGGACCGATGTCTTCCTTGAAGCACTCCTAGACCCCGAACCTAGGGTCAAACCTTGGCTTCTGAGGTAAGCCTCTTCTTTGGAGGTTCTTAAAGTCATCTTGAGCTGCTCCTGTTCGGTACGGTACTCATTGGCGAAGGTATCCCAGTCCTCGGAGGCCTCCTCCTTACGGAGCCACTCTGCCTCCTTCTTCTTGTCCCGACATCCACAGAGGTTTGCGAGCATGGCCTGCCTAACCACTTTAGGCACGCCGAGACAGGCCTTCACATCGCCAACGCGGTCAGCCAGATGTTGCTTTATACGTTCGCTCCTCCACCCTTCATGACATGACTGCAGTAGTTACACTTCGACTCGGGGCCGATACGCTCTCTGTGCTCCACTTCGACCCGGGGCCGATACGCTCTCCGTGCTCCCATACAGTGCCCTCACGATTCGCCATCACTATCAGGTATAGACTATCATGGAACACAAAATTACAAAGTGTCAGCAAACTTATGCAATGGAAAGTTGAAAACTGCACAAGATTACATAGGATAGCAACCAAATTTGCTTTTGTATAGTGGCAACATGCTGTTGAATTTAAGTTGTATCTAGTAAGATAGATCATTAAAGCTTTTGTTACTACATCCAGTGCTTGAGTATAGTAGGTATAGACTATCATGGAAGTGATTATCATGAACAAAATTTGTTGCTATGGAATTTAATTATCCAACGATGAAAACTGTGGTTGTGTAGTTTTTTCTCATATGAATTTTATTATCTTCTGCTCATACATGTAGTAATTTACTTTACCAAATTATTAATCACAAATCTTGTACTAATACACTACGAAGAGAGCGCAAATAAGCCAAACTAGCATCGAGTCCATGAATCAACTAGCATCGAGTCCAAGAATCAACTAGCATCCATCGAGTCCATGAATCAACTAGCTAGCATCCATCAACAGCTAGTACGTTTCCATAAATCAAGTAGCATTCATCCATCAACTAGCATCCATCAACAGCTACTATGTTTCCATGAATCAAACAGCATCCATCCATCACCAAATAAAGAATAACAAAGAACAGCAAAAATTTCTTCACTTACCTGTCAAATTTGCTTCGGCTGAAATTTCGCTCACTGGCTCGAAATTTCTCTCCCCACACCCGAAATTTCACTCTCGACGCCCGAGATCTGCTCCCTGCTCGCTAGAGATGGCTGGAGCTTGCCCGGATCGGAGAGATCAACTCAACTCGGTGTAGGAAGAGGTCAAGAACCCGACGAAGGTGCTGCTGTCTGCTCGCAAGGAAATTGTGAAAGAGAGGAAAGTAAGGCAGCCAGTAATGATTGAGCCCCTTTGAAAGTTCAGACCACAGTGGTAAACCACATGTAGGGAAATATCAATCCTATGAGACATTAACACCTCTAGCTCAGTGGTAAATCTCAAAACTAGCAAATATAAGGTCCTAGGTTCAAGTCCTAGCCGTGTTTATTTTTGTAACTATTTTTTTGCATAGTTCCAGGCATGAAAAAATTATGAAAATTTTTGTGGATAGTTGGAAAGCATTGATGATATTTTCATAAATTTTTTAGGTCCTGATCAACCATAAATCAATCTAAAAAAATGTGGAAGTCTTACTTCACAGTAGCTTTTTTTTGCATTGTTCCAAGCATGCAAAAATTTCAAAAAAATTTACATCTTCAAAAAGCATTAATGATGTTCTCATAAATTTCTTAGATCTTTATCAACCATAAAAAAATTCCAAAAAATGTGAACGTGCTACTTTGCAGTTTTTGGACTTCAGAGCGCGTGTTTATACTGTATATAATTTTTTATTGAGCAATCAAAGTAGGTTGAAATTATTTGAAAATTGCACACAATGTTTATAAGGGAATTACTGATATTTCATAAAAATTCTAGGTCATGATCAAACTTGAAAAATTTTATAAAATTACAACATGGTTACTACCTCGTTTATGTTAATTCCGTTTTTTATTTTTAAAAGATAACAAATGAAGTTAAAATATTTTGATTTTTTTTTGGTATGATCCTAGATTCTAAATATGGTACCAGAAATTTTTCATAGCATTACTAAGCTTAGTCAATTTTATAAAATTCTATCAGTGTTTCTACCGATATTTTAAAATGTCTCAAAAATTAAATTTTTCACAAATTATCATCAAAGATCATCTTAGGGTGTGTTTGGTTGGGATTCAGCTTCTTCAGATTCGTGAATCTGGTGAAGCTGAAAATTCTAGTTTCACCAGATTCGTGAAGCTGAAGCTGTGAGTACATTAAGAGTGTTTAGATAGATCATCTTGTTTACATTTTAGACCAAAAATATAAACTTAATTCACTTTATTTTAGCCTACAAGTTTCAGATTTCAGGTAAAGCTGGAATCTAGAGCTCTACCAAACAAGCCCTTATTATGTGTTAATGATGCAATTCCGATCCAATCCGAGTGTCTAAACTTCAAATCCGGATTTTATTTCCGAAATTTCTGAAATTACTGTAGCAAATTCAATTTTTCAAAATTTTAAATTCGACCGATACTTCAGATTTGCCCTGTCCCGAAATCCGAAATTTCGCCAAAAATTTTAACCCTGGAATGCACACCCCAACGATTTATTAGCAGTCGCCGAAAATGGTGGCTGAGATTCGCTATATAGCTGCAATACTGTGTTACGAATTATCTAGCCCTTATATTATTGCACTTTTCCTTTACTCCCTCTGTTCCCAAATACATGTCATTCTAGCTTTCAAATTTTATTTTTAAATACATATTATTCTATAATTTTAAGGTGATTTTTACCATTTCTCCCTTTAACTATTTCCCATTCATTTACAATTATGAACTAGAGTAAGACATATTCCCTCTACTGATAAATATAATGCGTATTTTGACTTTGCACAAGGATTAAGATTATGGTGAACTTGAGAAAGACATGAGAAAAATGAATTATATACATACTCCACTTAATTGTTTTGGAAGATACATGAGAGATAATACTTTATGTAGATGGTAATGAATTAATGCATATAGTTAAGAGAGAATAAATAGGGGTATAGTAGAAAAGGCTCATTAAATCTATATGTACGTTTTATATTTCTAAAAATACCACCCAAACTGTAGTCTTTATATTTATCAATGGAGGGAGTACTATCCCAAGATATAATAAAGAACAGTAAAATAGTCTTTTGTAGATAATTTGGTGGAAGTGAAGATATAATGATATCTCTATTGATATCGGAGGGAGTAATTAAAATCGGTTGGTGACATCCGACATGCATGCAGAATCACGAGAAAGATCCAAAGACATGGTCGGTTGATTTCAACCAACTATGAGGCGCTGTAGGTACGCTTCCCGCCATTACTGCAGCATGCATGAAAAGTCCATTGCGCCAATTAATCCATTGTTTTGTTGTATACAATACGATTGATGCTTTTTTTTGCGAGGAATTGATGTTCTAATTAACACAAAGATTTTTCAGACATCATCGGACGACTTTCCAAACGGTACGTAGCTGTTGCCACGATACTGTCAGTACGGATTTACTCCATCGGAAGGAGAAGTAATTCAAACCTATACGTTCTTAATTTTAATTAACCCCGGAAGGACAAGATCGCACGTACGTGCGAGACATGTAAGTGCCAACTCTTTTTTTGCCCCTGTTTTAAATCAGCAGGGATGATAAATATATGCTTATATGCTACTCAACGAGTTGATTAATTAATTTGTTCATGGGACTCTTAAGGATACAAGTACAACCAAAGCGTAGGTACCCTGCACGTACGTACATATATACTCGCGGTAGGCGACGGATATTCAAATGTACACACATCAAGGTAGATATACGTCTCATCTCCACCGACGCTCGCATACTACTACTTATGGCATTCACAACGTTACTTAATCCTAATTTACGCCTTGCTTATTGCAAAGTATAGTACGTACGTACCAGAAGGAAATTTTTTGGAAATGTATGTATATACCTCGCACGTACGTGGTAACTAGCGCGGACACCGCCGGTGGCTAGCCGTCCGATCATGATCCAACAATCACGATCGTTCTCGGGCAGCTACTAGTGACATCCTCACATAGGTTGCTCCCCGTAGAAGTTTTTACGGACCCTGATCTTATCGAGTAACTGATGAATGTTTACGTACCTTACAGCTTTTAGTGCAATTTCTACCTATCGACTGATCTTCTTATATACTAACTGAAGACCTTCTAGAAGCCCCACGTTAATCAGAAAATACTAGAAATTTCTATGTTAATCTAATCTAAATATACTAATCGGAGATCCTTCTAGAAGCCCCCATATTAATAAGAAAATACTAGAAATTCTCATGTTAATCTAAAAAAAATTGCTAAAATAATCCCACATTATTCTGAAAAGAGAGAGAATCTTGGTCGTCCAATCTCTTTAATAATTTTCATCGATGGCTTAGATCTATTTATCTATTCATAAGAGATATATGGTAAATTAGAGAGGTAGCATATGGAAGAGAAGTTTTGCTTTCCTTATCTACTCGCCATCTTTAAGTGCCTAATAAAGAAGCAATGATTTAAAAATAGAAAGTAAGACGAGAAGATATTACTGCATATGTTATGAATTAAATCTATCTATAGAAATTGCTAGCCGTCTAAGCGCACGGGTCAATGACTAGTTAAGCCTAAATCCAAGTCTGATCTGATAGTACTGCCATTGGATGCCTAGACTCGGTGCAGTAGCTGAGATGGTAAATTCAGTTGGTGGGCGCATGTAATTCAGGGATAACGATTGATCTAGGTTGGTGGCTGCCTATACTATTGCCCTCGATCGGCAAGACGCGCAGTTACTACACCTTGTACGACTGGAGCGTCACTGGTAGAAGAGGCAAATAGACATATATGGTCGGTAGTAAATTCTCTGTCACAACGTCCGCGTCAAATAATCTCACATCTGGTGGTGAAAGGATTCCTAGTTCGTCCTTGCACGCGTCTAGGATGCCTTACGTGAATGTACTCATGCATCTAGCTAGAATTAAGGGCAAATGTGAGTTATGTGACTATGTGAGCACACAATCTGACTTGGAAGTCACAAGAAAGCGAACGTCTGCGGTTGGAAAGAGATGAATGGCTGTTCGATCTACTACTCATCTAAGGAATGAACGGCCGGTCTGGTGATCGATCTATTCCATCTCTCATGCATCCATCATCAGGCACACAGAGAAATGCGTCTTTGTCGGTCGCTCATCGCTGCATGGATGCATGCGTACGTGCTAGTTTGTATAATTAATGTGTTTGGTTGTTTGTACCAAGTGATTTATATATGAGATGGTTTAAAAAAAAAGTTATTCATGTATTTGATTACTTGAATGAAACTATATATATCCTATCCTGAATAGGATGATACAAATTTGATGAATATTTCTATAGATGCTGAACCATTCTATTTATCTAAAATAATGGAATCAAATAGTATAGAATAATCACATTCCATTCAACCTCATCTCACCAACCAGACACAACTTAAGCTAAACGGGAATAAACTAGCGCGCGTGCTCCCTCTCTCCACATCACTGATTTTGCCACTAATTAAAGCCTGTTGAACACGATTTTTTTTGTTTCCTACGATATTAACACTTTTAAATGGTCCATAAATTTTCTCTTCCTCTCTGTCCTTTGTATTGAGCACTTAGTGCTCTAAGATTATTGTAATGCTTTCCTCAGTTAATCCATAAAATCTCTCTTTCCCTTGAAAAATAAAAATCTCTCTCTCTCTCTCTCTCTCTCTCTCTCTGACGAAATGGCACGGACAGCGATTGGCATCGCCTGCCTACCCTATCTGAGGATACTTTAGAAGATCAAAACGCATAAAGTCCCAGTTAGCTTGGTCACATGCCCCTATAAATACCAGCAGCATCCCTCTCCCCTCCTCGTCCTCATCTGCAGTCGACACACTAGCTGGCTACTTTAACTATATATCCACGTACAGCTAGCCAGAGCGTTCGAGCTGCACGAACGAGATCAACCAGCAAGTCAAGTACTTGAGCATGGCCAAGCTCCTCGTCGTCCTCGCCACCTTCGCCGTCCTCGTGGCGATGGCTGCCCCCTCTCTCGCTGGCGACCCCGACATGCTCCAGGACATCTGTGTCGCCGACTACAAATCCCTTCAGGGCCGTAAGTGAACTGTCACTCGTCTTTTCTTCGTTGTGCCTCAAGAACAATTAATTCCATGCGTGTAATATAGATCATCAACAGAATATTGCTGATATATGTGCGTGCGTGCAGCACTGCGGCTGAACGGGTTCCCGTGCATGAGGCCGGAGAATGTGACGGTGAACGACTTCTTCTTCGATGGGCTGGCCAACCCCGGCAACACCAACAACGCGGTGGGGTCGCTGTTGACGGCGGCGAACGTGGAGAACCTCCCGGGTCTCAACACCCTTGGCGTGTCCATCGCGCGCATCGACTACGCGCCGTGGGGGCTGGACCCGCCGCACACCCACACGCGCGCCACCGAGATCATCTACGTGCTCGAGGGCTCCCTCGACGTCGGCTTCATCACCACGGCCAACAAGCTCTTCGCCCGCACAGTCTGCAAGGGCGAGGTGTTCGTCTTCCCCCGCGGCCTCGTCCACTTCGAGAAGAACAACGGCAACTCGCCGGCCATCGCCATCGCGGCCTTCAACAGCCAGCTGCAGGGCACGCAGTCCATCGCCGAGACGCTGTTCGGCGCCTCGCCGACGGTGCCGTCAGACGTGCTGGCCAGGGCCTTCCAGATCAACGGCGGCCTGGTTGAGTCCATCAAGTCCAAGTTCCCGCCCAAGTAGGCCGCGCCCATGCAGTTGGTTGGCCTGCCAGCTCGTACGTACGTTCCGGCGCATGCACAGGATGGCAGCTGTACTTCACCAATAATAATGAGGACCATAAAACTGTGGTTTTAATCAGGATATATGCACTTTAGTTTGATCCTTTTCTGTACTCTGATTGGTTCGTTCTTTTGTGTCGGTCCATGTTTCGTGTGAATTGTTTCATTATTAATTGTTTCTTTTTCTTCATGAACCACACAGGTGGTAATTATATGCATGTATCTGTCAATTCAAATTAATGAATGAATGTCCCTGCAGATTGTTTGAGTACTTATTTCTTGGAATATACTGTAGGCAAAGTAATTAAACAACTGCAGGTGGGCACTGTAGATTAATTAGCCTTTAGAAATTAATTAGCGTACGTGTTGTTGTATGATATATATATATATATATATATATATATATATATTTTGGTGAAAACCACCAATTCCATGAAAACTCCGTGGAAACCACCTGTAGAAGTTTTGAAAAATTCTCAAAAAATTGCCATATGTAGAGGAAGTAAACCTCTACAATCCTGCAAAATTTGAAGTTGAAACTTAATCGCATTTGAAAGATATGAAAAAGACAAAGTCAGCATGAATAGTAATTTTTACTGTTTTGGTACTATTCTTTTTGCTGTTTGTCTTTTTCATATCTTTCAAATGCGATTGAGTTTCAACTTCAAATTTTGCAGGGTTGTAGAGGTTCATCTCCCCTACATATGGTAATTTTTTGAGAATTTTTCAAAACTTCTACAGGTGGTTTTCACGGAGTTTTCATAGAATTGGTGATTTTCACCAAATATTTCGCCATATATATATATATATATGTTCATCATGCGGTCACAAATTCTTCTTAGCTATAAAATAAATAAATAATTTAAGCAGATCTATAAAAAATGTTTGTAATACTTGCAAATAAACATTACTATAAAAAAATGACAGTAAAAGTTGTGTTGACTTGACCATATGAAAAGCAAGAAACCTAAAGAATTTGGGACCGAAGGGAGAGAGTACAGCTCTAGCGATGATGGCCACTTGGATGCAACAACATATTGAGATCTTTATTTGTAATTTTTCATCATATCACACCATAGAGTTATCACTAAACCACGGCAAAAGATATATACTGTTGCTGTCAGGCCTAGTTTATTTTTGGGTCGTCTATCTTAGGCCCTTTGGATGGTTCATTTATCCGGGCTACTCGATCGGGCTCAGGCTGGTCCTAAGCTAACTAGCCCAGTCTAAATGCAAAATCGAGGCTCTAAATCTGAAGTTTTACCCAGCCCTAAATCTAGGCTCAAGCTCGACTCCTAACCCTAACATAGAGCTATACGCTTATACCTAAAAAAAAGACTAGATTTAGGTTAGATCGATAGTTGTAATTAACTTGAAGTGAGATGAATGAGGATGGGGCTACTGAGTACGACGAGAGGCATTATATTACGTACATACCATGAGCCGCTTTCAGAGATATATCATAATTATGTGGGAAAATCATTTCCCTTATCCTTATTACAATGCTAAAAATGCCTCTTTAGACATATGCGTGTTGACACTTTAAAGGCCAACTTTTTATTCCATCCATAAGCATTCTGATTTTGGTGGCTTTATTTTTCAAAAAGAAGTGTATTTTTAGAATGTTGGATATAGTCATTAGTTCCTTCGCAAAAATAAGATGGGAGCTAATAGGGATCGGACATACGATGAGAGCTTTCCCATCGTACACCCATCTGCCATTGGATCATCATAACATACTCATTCTGCACATCAAATCTACTCCTTGGAAATGCACAACAGGTTACCCCTGATTGCAACAAAATGCAAAGTGAAATACAACAAAAACCAATGGATTGCAATAAAAATATTTTAACGGTTTCCATACAATAATTGATATTAACTCATGAAACATTTTGATTCTAAGTGTGCAACAAAGTGTAATTACGATTATAATATTGAGAAAAATTTTAAAATTGAACATTCAAAACCAAATCATCACATTACAAAAGGATAAAAACCTCTAAGCGATAAAAGCACACCCAAATTCGTTGTTATTGCAACAAAAAATTGTGAAAGTTAAACGGCGATTTTCGAGCTTGCAAGAAAAATTCCTTCAGTTGCAACAAACAAATTGTAACACATGTCGCAATAATACCATAACTCTGTTGCCACAAGACAATACCACAATGCAACAAATCAACGACTCTGCAACAAAATACCTCTTATACTATAATATTTGATAATGAAACATTGCAATAAATAAAATCACTTTATGCAACACCGAGAAAAAGCGTGTTGTAACAAATTCAAGAAACATATATAAATGCAACAAAAGCATACTGGATGAAGGGGAGCATGCTACAAGTAGCTAAGCTTGATGGAGATGGGATCACCTAGACGTGGTTGTGTCGACATGCCATGTAATGTGTGCTGCGGTGTCAACGCCAAATCCGATAGCGACAAGGCTTGAGGACGTTGGATCCGATCGAAGATGAGCTCTGGGATGACGGCTTTGCCTGGAAACAACGTTGGAGGACTGATATGCGAGTGAAGAAGCATCTGGGTGAAGCTCACCAAAAAGGGAGGAGCCAACTGTGGTGGCAAGGGGCCGAGCTCAGAGTAAGAGTTGTCCAACTTGGCACCTTGCCGCCCCTACCCCAGATCCGATATGGTGCTTGAGATGCCCCAGTGCCCTCGCCGTGGAGTTCCACTGCCACCCACTAGCTACCACCTGCACCCCGAGCTTTGGAGGCCTTGATACCCCTGCCACCACCATATGTGGTGAAGCTCCAGTCAGAACTTGTAGGAGGCTAGCAATTTGCGAGCGCGATAGAGAGACAAATGGTTGTATAGCTGGGGGGATGAGGTAAGAGAGGGTGGAGGAGGAGCCGTGGAGCTTGTCAGACAATGGAGAGAGAGGGGGAGATTATTTGTTGCAGTCAGTAGGGGATGAGATCATGGGAAAAGAAATATATGAGGAATTGCAAGTTGGTCACTGGTCAAAAATTATCAGCGGTGGGACAATAACGTCTGATGGGCTTGGACACCTGGCTTATAGCAATTCCCAAAAAAGATATATCAATTAGTTGAATGCACCTTTTTAGAGCCATAGCAATAAATGTTTACGAGATCATTGCCAGTTTTGTGTTGATTACTAAGGCCATGTTTGGCAGAGCTCTGCTCCCAGCTTCTGCGGAGTGAATCTGTGAAGCTCTGCCAAACAGCAGTTTTCTGAGAATCGCTCCCAGGGTGATTCCCGTGAAGTGATTCTCCGAAATGAACTAGGAGCTGGAAGCTGAAAAAAGTTGCTTCTCCTGATTCACTCCCAACAAAGAGTCAGTTTCTCCATAGAGTTTATCCTATAGATTCATTAGAGAATCACTTTCAGCGACAGAATCACTTCTCTCAGAGAATCACTTCTAACAGAGAATCAGAATCAGAGGAAGCTCTACCAAACAGGCCCTAAGTAGATGCCACGACTGACTAACCATAAACTGGTCCAACTACGTATGCATATAACCTTTGAAAACCACTGCACTTGGGGCCTCCGGTACATATTAACCATCACAATTCGCATAATCATATGTCAAATGTGTAACAACATAGTAGCAAGTGATCCGAAAGTTGAATACAAACCAACAAACACGTAATAACAAAATTGAAAAGGAGACTAATCAAACTGAACCAAAAAAAGTACTGTTATGGTTAGATAATAATATATTGTACTCCTTTCAATCATAAAAGGAAGTTGTTTTGGATTATATGTAGTCAGTTATTATAAATTTTGGCTTTTAATAATTTTTTGAACATTTATACTGTACACATCAAAATGATATGTGTAGATTTATCTCGTAATGTACTTTAGTAACAACAACTTTCTTTGTGACCAGAGGAGTGCCAGGCTAGCTACAAGCATTAATTTGGCTATATATGGTATCTTCTCACTACTACAGAAAGGTTTATATTAGATAACTCATCATAGATGGTTTCTCAAAACCGTTTGTGATGGTAAAATATCACTGACAATTCTATTGTGAAACCGTCAGTGACATCATCACAGACGGTACTCTTCATAAATCGTCAGTGATATACATTAATATCACAGACGGTTTTATTCTAAAAGCGTCTGTGATAGTTCACAGACGCTTTTAGAATAAAACCGTCTGTGATATTTCACTGACGGTTTTATTATAAAAACGTCTGTGATTCTATGTTTATTATTGGCGGTTTATTAAAAGAACCGTCCGTGATACCTCTAGCCATATATAACAGAGATTCGAGCCACTTGGTTCATTTTAGGGTTTCGAGATCTATCTTTCATTTGGTTGTGGCTGTGAGGTGATTTGGTAAAAGAAGACAATTGACTTTGAAAGGTGATTGAAGATTCATTTGCTTTTGGTGATCTAAGGTTAGTAATTAATGGGGTACTCTAATTGCATTATATTCAAGATCTAACTTTGTATGGAGAGAATTTGATGATTTCTTAGATCTAGCTTGTAGATCTATGTGTTCTTTTCTATATAAGAGTAGTAATGGGTTCTAATTGCATTATATTCATGATCTAGCTTAGTAAGGAGAGAATTTAAAGATTGTATATAGATCTAGCTTTTAGATCCATGCATTCTTGGTGATTTAAGGTTAGTAATGTCTTGGGTTCTAATTAATTGCTTTATATTCAAGATATTACTTGGGATCTAACTGCATTATTATATATAAGATTTAGGTAGCTAGTTTGGTCAAGACAGAATTATATTAAAGATTGTGTTTAGATATCTAACTTGTAGATCCATTTGTTCGTTTTGTTGGAAGGTATTAATTGGTTATAATTTAGCAATGTGTGCATATGGACACCTAATGTACTTTAATATTTAACACTAAATACTATATGCTTAGCGTAGATGGTCCGAAACTGGATGTATACTGGGAACCGTACGAATGCCGAGTACATTAATGACGTCTCTGTTTTTAGAAGAGTTGCAGAGGAGGATATGTTTAATAGGGGGTGCAGTTTATGTATTGTCCGTACACTAACTGTGAGAATTTGAAGATGTTTCGAAACTTTGCATAGATCGGAGCACACTTGATTATGAGTGGTTTCAAAAGGGAGTATACATGCTAGACCGGTCATGGTGAAGAGCAAGATATATAGGAAGCAGGTAGTATAATCGTCGACGAAGTCAATGATATGCTAGATGATAATATCGATTATGGTTCCGATAAGGATAGATTGCAGGACGATAATCTAAATCAGATGATGCGTGACGCAGAAGGGAACCGTGATGATAGATAATATGGTAAATTCCGGGGCTTGATGAAGGAATCGAAGAAACCTTTGTTCCCAGGCTGCAAGTCGAAATACACAAGGTTGTCATCCGTTCTTGAACTTCTGAAATTGAAGGCACACAACGGTTGGTCCGATAATAGTTTCACATCAATATTACGTTTATTGGCAGACATGCTTAGAGAAGGAAATAAGTTACTGACAACCACCTACAAAGCTAAGAAGATTCTTTGTCCTTTGGAAATAAAAGTAGAAAGAATACATGCATATCCAAACCATTGTATCATGTACCACAAAGAGTACGTAAATTTGCATATATGTCCTATGTGCAATGCATCCCGGTACAAGCGTAAGAGTCATTTAGATGATGACAGCGAGAGCATCGATGTGAAGAAATGATCTCCTGCTAAGGTGGCATGGTATCTACCTGTAATTCCTCGTTTATTTGTGAACCCAATGAGGCAAAACTGTTGTGTTGGCACTCGAGGGAGTATAAAAACGATGGAATGCTAAGGCACCATACTGATTCCATCTAGTAGAGAAACATCGATAGAAGGTTTCAAGAATTTGGTGCGGATCCGACGAATATAAGGTTTGGATTGAATATAGATGAAATGAATCCTTTTGGTAATATGAGCAGCCGACATAGCACTTGACCCATGAATCTCTGTATCTACAACTTTCTTTCTTGGTTGTCTATAAAGCGGAAGTACATTTTGTTGTCTGTACTTATCTAAGGACCGAAACAAGCTGGAAACGATATTGATGTGTACCTAACATCATTGGTGGAAGATCTGAAAACACTATGGGTTCATGAGGTATAGGTCTCCAAGCAAACAATAAACAAAGATTTACAATTTGTCGATAAATATATTGGAGAGGCCTTGGCAGCTCAGAAAGATAAAGAGTTCATACTTTTACCCTACAACCCAGGGTAAGTATTGCACTGCTTGCTATACTTTGATTTGTACTGTACACGCAACTCTGTTTATTAATTGACCATGCCAACATACCTGTTAGGATTCACTGGGTTTCATTGTAATTCATCCATCTACAAATCGAGTTATTTACCTTGATTCCTTACAGACTTAAATCCTATAGCAAAATTACTCACCAGAGAATTAATCACGTTTTCTCCATAGATAACATGGTCATGTAGGTTGTCCAAGATGTATGTTGCTCCTGGAAGAGCTGAGGCTAACCTTTTGCAATCACGTAGGGCGTTCAAAGTGTACAAAGCTTATGGAGGGCCTTCAGGCAAGGACAGGGCGCGAAGGTGAGGCACGATTTTAAGTTTTCGGTATCCGCTATACACAATAATCCTATATAAACTATGTAATAATGACTTTGAAACTAACTAATTCTATATTTGTAGTGCCATCAGCAGGGACAGGAAATTAACCGTTGTGGATTTTACGTTTGCCACAACATGGAACTCCTCATCACTAAAAAAAACGTCCAATCAGGTAACAACTGCGTTATAAGAGGCCGATCTGGAGCGTATTTGATGACAGCTTTGTGTCTTCTTGCTCAGTCAAGTCTTAAATCCAAAAGGCGAGTTCTACGCTGCCATATAACTTCAGGAGTTGTATTTTTTGAATTACCATTTGGGTTAATTGTCAAACTTATGCTGTGGATTTGTGAATTGTAGTTGTGCATTCAATTAATTGGTTAATAGCATTGATTTCCATTTGGTTAATTGATCTGAGTTCATTTCTGAAACAGATGTGTCGTGTAATATTAATCTATACGTAATTTGAGTTGATTGCTGAAATGAATGTAATGCTTGTAATCTGAAATGGATGTAATTCTTGTACTCTGAGTTGAGTTAATCTAATTTTTTCATAAGGCATGGCTAGTATTTCCTGTGGCTAGCCAGTAAATAGAGAAATGCTTGTCTGTGGGTAGACTTATCACAAATGATTATTAATTACAAACCGTTTGTGATGTTAAGATGTTACAGACGGTTTCAAAATACAATCATCTGTGATATCGAAATATCACAGACGGTTTATAATTAAAAACCGACTGTGAAATCATGATGTAACAGATGGTTTCAAAATAAAACCGTCTGTGATATCATAACATCGCAAACGGTTTATAATTAAAAACCGTCTGTGATATTATAATATCCTAAACGGTTTTATGTTGAAACCGTCTGTGATATCTTCTATCATAGATGGTTCAGAAACTATCTGTGATATGCCGTAATATCACTAACACATAGTTACAGATAGTTCGGAAAACTGTCTGTGATGATTTTTCTATAGTAGTGTCTAAAGAAGGCTATAGGATGCACTAGCTATGCATTTAGGAGTTAGTATGCCGACCAACCACGCAAATTGGAGCAATTTCTATTCTAATTATATACATGTATATACGTACGTATGTATGTATGTAGCACTGCTTTTACCAGCTAGTACAACCCGTATCGTACGTAGGACTATTTTCTAACGAAAGCTTAGCTCGAACATATATGTGCGCTCTTGTTAATTTGTTGGTGTTTATCTTTTGATCGATATTTCATTTCTATCTTCTAGATGCGTACGTCAACCTCAGATGTCTTGCGTTTACGCGAATACCTGCACACATGAATATATGTGCACGTGCACACAACACAATATAGCGTATAAGTAATAAGCAAGAATGGGAAATTAATGCAATTGGAATAATTAAGTAGGCGGGAGAGCCAGGGCATACATATATCCCTTCAATGTCTCTTTCGGTCGTTTCATTTTTCTGTGGTTGGATATCCATGCGTGCTAGTTTGCATATAAACAAATAAACAATCATGGCCACTTCAATTGATATTTAGGCCCTGTTTAGTAAAATTTTAGATATCAACTCCACCTGAGACCTAAAACTTATAGACTAAAATAAAATGAATTAAATTTATATTTTTAGTCTAAAATGTAAACAAAACGGCACATCTAAACACTCTTAATGTACGTACCAACAGCTCCAGCTCCACGGATCTGGTGAAACTAAGGGGGTGTTTGGGACAGCTCCAGCTCCACCAAAATCTGTGGAGTTGGTGGAGCAGGGTATTTCTAGCTCCAGAAATTTGTGGAGCTGGAGCTGTGGGTACATTAAAAGTGTTTAGATAGATCATCTTGTTTACATTTTAGATTAAAAATATAAACTTAATTCACTTTATTTTAGCTTATAAGTTTCAGCTCTGAGTTGGAGTTGGGATCTGGAGCTCTCCCAAACAGGACTTAAAAATACCTAGATTCACCAAATTCACAAATCTAATAAAGCTAAAACTATACCAAACACACCCTTAACGTAAGAAGAAGTACTATTCATACCTATCTCCGGTAGAACTAACAAAATTAATAGAAACTGTCCCGACCATCACATCGCCTAGCTACCCAGCCGATCGAAGCTGAGATCTCTTCTCTTCCTACACTTAATTGTAGGTCGCATAAAGGACCAATCGATCCATGGACCACGCACATCTCTATTTATCTCTGTTAAGCTAAACCTACTCCATCTATAAATACTACCTTCCCCACTCTCCTCTTTTCATCAGACCACAGAATTAAGCTTCTTAAGCTTAACTACCTACAGCTAGCTCACACAGCTAAGCTAGCTTAATTAGCTCTAATAACCAAACCAACTAATCATGGCCAACCTCCCCACTGTCGTCCTCGCCGCCTGCGCTGTCGTCCTAGCGCTCGCCGCACCATTGCTCGCCGGCGACCCCGACATGCTCCAGGACATCTGCGTCGCCGACTACAAATCCCTTCAGGGCCGTGAGTGGCCGAGATCACTCAAACCATGCATATGCAAATTAACTAATGTTCATTTCATTTTTGTTCATCGTGCATATATATCGATGCAACGGCATATAAAAAATTAACTTTGCCATCGTCGCTAGTATTCCCTGCGTTGATTTTTATGAGGTGCTCGTGTATTTCAAGATTCTAAATTTTTAAACTTTGATCAACAACTAGTTCAACAATATATAGATATAGATTATATAACACAAGAGTGATACTATTACATTCGTATTTGAAATTAATCACTTCATATGGTTATAATTTTGTAGCTATAAATAAATTATTATAAAATATATTTGCGGTTAAAGCTCAACTTTAAAGACTACACCAAGTCAAAATGTAAGCTGAGGGAGTACAACATGAGATAAGAATCACTGGTCTCGGAATGGATGCAGCGCTGAGGATGGACGGGTACCCGTGCAAGATGAACGTGACGGCGGACGACTTCTTCTTCTTCGGGCTGGCGAAGGCCGCCGACGTGTACTCGGGCAACCCGATGGGGTCGGTGGTGACGGCGGCGAATGTGGAGAAGCTCCCAGGGCTCAACACCCTGGGCGTGTCAATGGCGCGCATCGACTACGCGCCGTGGGGCGGCGAGAACCCGCCGCACGTTCACCCGCGCGCCACCGAGATCATCTTCGTCGCCGAGGGCACCCTCGAGGTGGGTTTCCTCACCACGACCAACAAACTCTTCACCCGCACCGTCCCCAAGGGCGGGGTGTTCGTCTTCCCCCGTGGCCTCGTGCATTTCGAGCGGAGCGTCGGGGAGCCGTTCGCCGTGGCTATCTCGGCGTACAACAGCCAGCTGCCCGGCACGCAGACGATCGCCGAGGCGTTGTTCGGGGCGGCGCCGACGGTGCCGACGGACGTCCTGACACGGGCCTTCCAGATCGATGGTGGAGTGGTGGACAACATCAAGTCCAAGTTCCCGCCCAAGTAGGACGAGCACGTACATGAAATTATGAGCGATCATCCAGGACGACGCAACGGTGGTACTACACTATCAATTATGGGGATGGGGATGCCTACGTATATACGTACGTAAACGTGCAGTGTGAATAATTTCGGCGCGCTTTGACGCTTTACGCACGCAACTATATATACACGTACACTGTTGTCATTTGCATGTTCATATATTGTACTTGACTACTTGTGTATGTATCTTTTTCTTCAAAAAAAAAAAACTTGCATTGTGTATGTATCCATCGGTAATTCGATCGTACGACATCCAGTGGATGGTCGATTATACGTATAAGTACAGCATGTGTAATATTGTTTCTTGCAACGACTTTGCATTGCTTCAGAGAAATGTGATTCCTGTGTTCTTTTCCATGTAACGCCCTAGAATCCATACAGTGGTATAGATTAGCTATATAAAAATTATATTATTAGATTTGTCGTTAGAAATTTTTTATATTATTTTATTTTATAATAAGATAAAGCTACAAAAGGTAATAATTAAAGTTATGTACGAGGGACGACCGTAACAAAACGTCACTAAAAAGAACGGAGGGAGCAATAATTAATTTCCGTCCAGAAATGTAACAAATGTGGTGACTGCTCGCAATGCTTCAGCCTGATTACTTTGCCCATCACACGAAACGTACTTGTATGAATTGTGTGAAGCGACGATGGGTCATCTAAACTTATTTCTTATCAGCACATAAACTAAGAAGATATTAAAAATAGCTAGATTACTCTTAATTATTATCATTAAGCACTATTTTCAATGCATGTACATAGAGAATATAAAGTAAAAGTGGGTACTTATTAATGATATAAAAAGAATATTATATTAGCTTTTTATTAGAATTTAAAATACATCGTATATTTATAGATCGACAAGACTATCTTAAAAAATATGGTAATACAGAATCGCATGGAATGGACGTACAGCACGGTGCAGTGTATATATGGTGTTGGTTGAGGCCTGGTCGGTTAGGAGACAGAAACGCCGTAGCATGAGCCCATCGCAATCACACGTCGCGGCCCACAAAAAGCCCACAGATCCATCGTGTAAAGAGACGAGAGAGAAGGAATTAGAAAAGAAAGCTCACACCGAATTGCCGGAAAAATTAGTCCAGCGACACCTAATTCGTTGGTTTTTTATAGTGTGTTTATGACATGTTGATCCATCTGAGTGTATGACAGTGGTCCAGAGTGTCATAAAGTGAATCACGAATTTTAAAGAATGTCAGTGACGTCAATCCCCCATCGCGACATCTAATACCCCATCAATTAACCGGCCCCACTCTCATACACACAGATCCGATCCGTTAACCCGCCGCACCTCCTGCCCGGTCGTTAGGCTTCCTCCTCCTTCCTTCCTCGCCTCCGTTCCAGGCAAAATCAAACTCGCCATGGATGACGACGCCATGCGCCGCAAGCTCGCCGGCTACCTCCGCGCGGTGCTCCCCCTCCCCTCCGTCGCCGAAGTTGCCTCCCTCCCTCCCGCTCTCTCCATGCTCCCTCTCCGCCTGTGGCGCCGTCCCTCTCGCCCCGCTCCCCGACGACGGGCCCCTCCCGCGGTCCAAGCGGAGGGCGTGAGGAGGCGGGGGCAGCGTCTTGCGCCAGCTGATGGCGATCTTGGCGCAACGATGCGTGGAGGTGGAGGGGAGAGTCCTGAGGGTGGTGACGAGAGCGGTGGTGCTAATCGACGTATACTTGTATTGTCTCTGCATTTGCTAGCCCCTGATGCGAAGTCTACGCTACGGAGCACTCAACTTCCCTTTTGAATATGTGATGGAAGCTTGCTAACAGGTTTCAAGCAAGCACCATCTATACATTATTATTACTTTGCACCTATGAATTATTATTTTAAAATGAATAAAAAATGCCAAAGAAAATAGTATGGGCAAAGAGAAAATCCCTAAATGTAGGGGTGAGAAAAGACCTTCCTAGAATAAAGATTTCAAATAGGGGTTAGGTTGAAACTCATATTTTTTTTAATTCTCCTTATAATTTAGGATAGAGGAAGGTTTAGGGGATGGGTTGAGTTTGCTCTAATACCACTATGTTCCCAAATTAAACCCCTATTCATTTTTGCTATTTAGGGCCTGTTTAGTACATGGATTTGACTGAAACTGCAATAATAAAGCCTGTGGATTTGTCATGCACTATTTCCAAAACTAACCTGTGGATTTGTCATGCACTATTTCCAAAACTAGTCAACATAGCTTTCCTGACTTCTGTTCAGTATGCTTAGAGCAAATATAATAAGGTGAGGTAAGGCTATTCCCAGTGCATGGTATCATACTCATTTAATACATGCCACATAAGCATTTTTGATGATGTGACAAGAGAGTTAAGAGGGGAGAGAAGAAAGCTGTATCTTGAGGAAGATACCACTTGGGCACGAAATCATAGACATTGAAACTTGAATCATCTAAGTGGCCCACAATTCATACTCTCATACACATCTAGCATTTAATTATCTTGTGGGGACTAAGAAATAATCCATGATACCATACATTGGGATAGTTATATCTTCTATAATATCATATGACATGGCAGTTTTGGATATTGTGACAAGATACAATGCACTGGGAATAGCCTAAGTAGGCTGTAAGGATTGCCACATCAGATTTATGGTGAGTTGGAGGAGAGAGGAGAGGAGAGAGGAGAGAAGCGGGCTGCAGATCTACAGCCGGCTGCAGCACGGGCTCCAAGAAACTTGGTGAGAGAATGAGTGGATGAATATGGACCAAGTATTAATGACTTTATATGTATGTATGGCTAACTATTATATAGGTGGACTGTTAGGTTGGCTGTATATGATATGACAATGAGATAAAACCTACAGTTGGCTCTCTTATTAGCCTTACTCTTAGTTTAGCTTTAGCTATCTAATGCGTACATGACTTGATCAGTAGA
Organism: Guadua angustifolia; assembly: GCA_036346375.1. Taxonomy (NCBI): domain Eukaryota; kingdom Viridiplantae; phylum Streptophyta; class Magnoliopsida; order Poales; family Poaceae; genus Guadua; species Guadua angustifolia. Next base: position 2,027,191 of record CM070500.1, on the reverse strand, counting down.
GCAGCTCTTCAAGTGGTAGGGTAGCTACTTGTCATCATCTAAGGACTCTTGCTGCCTCTGTTATGCCTTGCATGGTGCGTAAGCTTTTTCCTCATCAAGAGGCGGCTGTCAAATGGATAAATGGTTACCTCTGGTTTCTGCGGAGGCATGTTTTGTGATGAACCTGGGTTAGGGAAGACAGCAACTGCACTGTCTCTTCTTATCCTCAAAGCGCATGGATACTATGAACTCAACACCGGCATGCAGCTCCTCTCGTGATTAGGGAAGATCCATGCTCAAGTGAGTTATAGCATAATGACTTGCAGTACAAGATCATCAAGAAAGAGAGGCAGGTTAGTGAACCCTGATCCAAAGATGGCCACCGTGCATGTTTCGGGTGAGAAGTAACCGGTGTCATCACCCAACAATGTGCATCCAACCCCAGCTACCCATGTGCTAAAGTTCACCAAAAACTTGAAACATGTTAGGAAAAACCTCATGAATGCATACAGCAAAGCTTCAGTTGGCGGTAAAAGGTACCTCTACGATCAGTGAGACCTGGGTTCAGTGTGATGCTTGCAGAAAGTAGCTGAGGTTATCAGATGGAACTGCTCTTGATTCTACTACGGCATGGTTTTGTAGTATGAAATGCTAGTCCTGCACGACAGAAATGCACCACCCCAGAGGAATCCTGGGATTTTAAGAGAAAGACAAACTATTTGCCAGGATTTTACAAGAAAGGTATATTCCCAGGAAACGAACAAAATGTATCATTTTTCGCAAACGTATTGAAAGAGAATCTTGCTTTGTAATAAATTGGGTTGGTAAGTAATACTACTCCTATGCCCCGTAGTAGAAGAACAAATTCTGGAAACGCCTCTGCTGCAATGGATGGCAGAGGGTCCGTAGTACCCGAAGCACTGGACTGATCCAGTAGCCGGGAAGGGGCCTAGAAGTGCCTACTACTACACCACACTACACTTGGCTCTACACATTTACAGAGCTTACCCCTGCAATTCAGAAACCAATAAAGCTTTGTTGTGGTTGGCAAAACTCTCTCCAAGAACATCTCGACATGGAATCAGTTGGTTTGACATGCCCAGTTCTGGATGCACGTGCAACCATAGGCAATGGTGCCCGCCCATATTACAAGATATTTCAATCATTTTGCCTTGTGAGAAAGATTGAGTAAGATGTAACTCAGTGGTATTATCCATCTATAATTGATGATATCTGGCCTTTGACTCAACCTCACTTGGAATTGCTCTTGAAAAACCGCTGGATTTAGTGAGGATTTATTTGTCTAGGGCCACCTTGATAGTGGTACCTGCTAACTTAATCGATCTCTGGACAACACCGATACAGCTGCATGTTTCCTCGGATACACTCAAGCCTTGTTTAGGAGCTTCATTTCTGACCGGGATCCATGTGGATGGACTAGGATTTTAGGCTTAACTCTCGGCCCAATTGTCCATCCATGTGGATCCCGATCGGGAATAGGCCTTACAAACAAGATGTCAGTGTTTATGTGTGGGGAGATCATAAGAAGCCATCTGCTCACAACGTTGCTTGGGACTATGACAATGCCATAACCACATTTAGCATATTAAGTGCGGAATGGGGTCCACGGAAGAAAAGTGTTTTAAAGCAGATCCATTGGCTTAGGGTAGTCCCTCATCTTGTTGATGGGGGTCTTTCGATCCTACAGTATGCAGACGACACAATCCTATTCTTGGATCATGACCTGGATAAAGCTCGAAACTTGAAACTACTTCTCTTTGCGTTTGAAAAGTTATCGGGTCTTAAAATTAACTTCCATAAGAGTGAGATATTCTGCTTTGGGAAAGCCAAAGAATATCTAGATTACTATACTGATCTATTTGGTTGTAAAGCTGGTAACTTTCCGATTAACTATCTTGGCATTCCAATTCATTATAGGAAGCTTAGAAATTGTGATTGGAAGAAGGTCGAAGAGCGTCGAAAAAAGACTCGATGAGTTGGAAAGGAAAAACCTCTCTATCGGAGGGCGCCTAGTTTTAATTAACTCAGTGCTCAGTAGTCTTCCGACGTACATGATGTCTTTCTTCTCTCTGCCCAAAGGAGTTCTTAAAAAACTCGACTATTTTCGCTCTAGATTCTACTGGCAAGGGGACGATCATAAGAAAAAATATAGACTTTCTAAATGGAGCATAGTGTGTCAACCCAAGGAACAGGGAGGTCTTGGGATTCATGATCTAAATATAAAGAATGTGGCCCTTCTAAGCAAATGGCTGTACAAATTGCTCAATTCTGATGGGTTGTGGCAACAAATTCTCCGTAATAAGTACTTGGGTTCAAAACCTTTGGCCCATGTGGATCGGAAAATTGGAGATTCTCACTTTTGGTCCTGTTTAATGAAAGTGAAACGAGACTTCTTTCGTTTTGGAACCTTTATTGTGAAGGATGGAGCTCAAGTTCGTTTTTGGGAAGACAACTGGATGGGTGGATCACCTTTGAGAGATCAATATCCTTCCCTTTATAATATTGCCAGATCAAAATGTGCAACACTTGTCAAGTATTGAACCCTTCACCCCGAATCTCTCTTGGCGTAGAATGCTCGGTGGTCCAAAGTTAGATGCTTGGAGTGACTTGTTATCTCGCATCCATGGTGTTGTGCTATCACAAGATCAGGATACCTTCCATTGGAACTTAACATCTAATGGTGGGTTCTCGGTTAAATCTCACTATGCTGCCTTAATGCTTAGAAAGCGTCCCTAACGAGAATAGATTATTGTGGAGGTTGAGAGCTCGGTGAAAATTAAAATCTTCTTGTGGTACTTACGTCGGGGTGGTGCTTACAAAAGATAATTTAGCTAAACGTAATTGGAAGGGTAGTTTGCTATCGTTTTACGCCATAAAATTTGAGACAATCAATCATTTGTTTTTTGAATGCCGATTCGCTCGGGCTATTTGGAGTGTTCTTCATTTAGCATTCGGGCTAAAACAACCGGCCAATGTCAAGCATTTGTTTGGAAGATGGCTTCATGGCTTCAACAAGGATTTGAAATCTTTGGTTCTGCTTGGAGCGACAGCTCTTTGTTGGTCACTTTGGATTTGCAGAAATGATGTAATATTCAAAAAAAAATCTTTGTGCTCACCTTCTGAGTTTTCCACTCGGCGTTTTGCCTCTCGGTTAAATTTGTTCTCCGGTGAGGAGACTTCAGCGTGGGTTACGGAGGGGTCGCATCTCTTGGTGCAAGTGGCCTCGGCTTTCTTCTCCCAGGCTTATGGGTGGCGGTCTAATCTTCGGATTGCTGATCACTAGCGGGGGTCTATCTTTTTATTTGCTTTTTCTTTTTTTCTTTTTTCTCGGCTATGTGTTCTAAACAGAAGCCGGAAGTGGGCCAAGGCTTTGTATCTGCTTGATGTAATGTACTTGGTTTTAATAGTAAAAGCTTCCTTTATCTAAAAAAATTGGCTTAGGGTAATATTAGATGAAGGGCACACATTAGGTTCCGGTCTCGCCCTGACAAACAAATTGCAGATGGCTCTCTTTGGTTGCTTCAAATAGGTGGATTTTAACTGGTACCCCCACACCAAACACACCCATTAGTCAGGTTGCTCATCTTCTTCATGAGGAAGTTTACGGTTAAAACTACCAGTCATGGCCCTATGGAATCCATAGGCCTTTTGAGGCACAAATGGAAGAAGGGCGCATTCACCTTGTGCAACTACCTCAGAGGACTAAGATTAGTGCAAGAAAGTCGATCTACAAAACATTCCTCCTTGCATAAAAAAGATAATTCTCCTAGACTTCAGTGAGGGGCATGCAAAAAGTTTTTTTTTTTGAATGAATGGGCAGGAGCTCTGCCAATTGTATTAAAGAAGAAGATAGACCAAAGTTTACAGAAAGGTGAAACGACCTTGCGTTTGACAAATAAGAACAACCCTACCGATCCAGAGGAAAACAACACCGCAGTTAGATTACAACATCATACTACTAGATTAGCAACAAAGGATGGGGAGAGAATAAATCAAAAGTTACAATGAACTGGTTGTTACTATCCACCGAAAGGAATGATCCTTCTCATGTGGAATCACTTTTGAACCCCAAGCAATGGAAATTCCGTGCTACTACTATTAGGAATGTCCGCTTGTCTTGTTGTGTTGCTGGGCATATTAAAGTAGCGGAGGCTGGTCAGGATACACAGGAAACGGTGGATGCATTGGTGCAGCAGGGTCTTGATCCTTCTTCAGAGGAATATAAACTGATTAGATATGCTCTTTTAAATGGCACCAGATGATTTGCCTTACTCAAATATCATATTGCTATATTCAGGTGTAGAGATTGGTGCCGCTTGCCTGTTATCACACCCTGTCGGCATCTGCTGTGCCATGATTGTGTAGCTCTTGATAGTGAGAAAGGCACATTACCTGGTTGCGGCAACCATTATGAGATGCAGTACCCCGAAACTCTTGCACGGCCAGAAAATCCAAAGCGAAAATGACCAGTGCCCAAAGATCTTATTGAATTGCTGCCTTCATATAAGCAGGTCTGTACTTGTGTCATTCTATGCAACTTCTTCGGTCTTTTTCGTGCACTTGAAAAGATGTTGTTCGCTATATAATTTTTTTCCCATTTTGATGTAGGATGACTGGGATCCAGATTGGCAATGAAACAACTAGCAGCAAAGTTGCTTACTTGGTCGAGACGTTAAGAAGTTTGCGAGAAGCAAACATAAAACATGGCTACTAGATCTACTAATATAACCAATGCCTCCAGTCTTGCTAGTGAATCATCTTATCGAGATGATAATAATGTGGAGGGCCACCCGGACTCCTGCAAGCGGATTGTGCAAAAGTTGCGAGCAACTGCAACGGCCCTTCGGGTCTGGAGCAGATCCCTCTTCAGCGACGCCTCTCTGTAGTTTCTGATGGTGAATGCCCTCGTCTTAAGGCTGGATGTCGCCCAAGAATCCAGGCAGTTATCTCCTCAGGAGCTCTTACTTCGTAGGGCTCTTAAATTAAGGGTCACCGGTCTGGCCGTGGTTGAGCGGGCAAGGAAGCGACAGGCCTCCAGGATTACCTGGCTCAAGGAGGGTGATGCCAACACCCGTTTCTTCCATTTAAAGGCTAATGGTCGACGCCGAAAAAATTTCATCGCGACGCTACAGGCTGCCTGGGGTGCGGCCACCCTACACTCTGATAAAGAACGCGTCCTCTTTGACCACTTCAAACAACTTCTGGGAACCTCATGTGCTCCCTCCCAGGTTATCCAATGGACCACTCTCAACCTTCCGACGGTCCCATTGGATGACCTCCTTGCAAATTTCACTGAGGAAGTGGTTCTACGGGCGGTCCAATCGTTGCCAGCTGACAAGGCTCCTGGCCCGAATGGCTTCACGGCGGCCTTCTACAAACAGTGTTGGGAAACGGTAAAGAGTGATGTTATGGCGGTGTTCCAATCGCTCCACAACAGACATGTTAACAACTTCGCACTCATAAACAGCGCCTCAATTGTGCTTGTCCCTAAGAAGGAAGGTGCGGGCACCCCAGGTGACTTCCGGCCTATTAGCCTCATTCACTCAGTTTCAAAGATCTTGTCCAAGGTGCTCGCCCATCGTCTATCCTCACACATTGATGCTCTCATTTCGCCTTCCCAATCTGCTTTCATCAAAGGGCGAAGCATCCAGGAAAACTTCTTAACAGTCCGTAGTCGTGCGCGCCACTACAACCAGTCGCGGACGCCGGTCCTCATGATGAAGCTTGACATCTCCAAAGCTTTCGACCCGGTATCTTGGGAATACCTGCTACATCTACTCCAAGCCCGGGGTTTCGGTTTGCAATGGCGCCTCTGGATATCCAGCCTCCTCGCGGCCTCCTCGTCTTCGGTGCTCCTTAACGGAATTCCGGGGCCTTCGATCCTTCATCATCGAGGTCTCCGGCAGGGCGACCCTTTATCGCCATTCCTTTTCGACCTAGCTATAGATTCCCTTCACTACCTTCTCCACAAGGCTACGGTCGATGGCATTCAATCGCCATTGCGAGGCTGCGCGCCCTCGCATCGTCTCTCTCTTTATGCTGATGATGCGGTAATCTTCCTCAACCCGGTAAAGGAGGAGCTTCAGGCCATCATCTCAATCCTGGATTGCTTCTGTCAAGCATCTGGTCTTCGTGTCAATATGCAAAAGAGCTCCATAGCTCCCATCCAATGCCAGAATCTCAACCTTCACGACATACTTCAACCTTTCTCGGGCGTTATAGCTCACTTCCCGACCAAATACTTGGGTATGCCCCTGGCCCTCGGACAGCTCCGCCGTGTCCACCTGCAACCAATCCTGGACAAGATCGCGCGGCGCCTGGCAGGATGGCAGTCAAGGCACTTATCCATTGGAGGCCGGCTCACTCTTGTAAAGTCTGTGCTCACCTCCGTCCCGATTTACGTCCTCACAGCTCTAAAGACGCCCAAGAAATTCTTTGCCGACATTGACAAGATGAGGAGAGGCTTCCTATGGGCGAACCGCGATCTGCAAGACGGTGGGAAGCGCAAGGTGCATTGGGCAAGGGTCTGTCGCCCTCTCAGATATGGTGGCCTCGGGGTACTCGACCTTCAGAGATTTGCACGGGCGCTAAGGCTGTGTTGGCTATGGCTTAAGTATTCCAATCCGCAGAGACCTTGGACTAGCCTTGCACTCCCCTGCGATCAAACGGACAAACAGCTTTTCTTGTCGGCAACCTCCATTGCCGTTGGAAACGGCCGCCTCGCTTTTTTCTGGACATCTAGATGGCTCAATGAAAGAGCGCCTTGCCAAATAGCGCCGCTGCTCTATGGGCATGCCAGACGAAAAACGAGAACGGTGGAGAATGCTTTGCAAAATAACAACTGGATCCGCGACATCCGCCACCACCATTTCGGCCGTCTCTTCATTGAATTCGCCGCTTGGATCGCCATTGATCTGTTCCTTCAACCTCACTTGGACGACGTAATCACTTGGGTGCCCACTTCCAGTGGGGCTTACTCCGCTCGTGATGCGTATCGCCTCCAATTCAGAGGGAGCATCCAGAGTAGCTTTCAGCACACAATTTGGACGGCCTGGGCACCTCAATGCATTAAAAATTTTTTCTGGCTTGCCCAGCAAAATCGCATTTGGATTGCAAGCGCCTCTGACTCGAGGTTGGCCAATCAAGTATTTCTGTCTTATGTGCTGCAGGAACTTGGAGACGACCTCCCATCTTTTCATTCATTGCAACAAAGTCCGACGTATGTGGGCCTCTGTTGCGGCCTGGATCCGAATGCCGCCCTCCACCCTGACCGCTGGTGCCACATGGAGGATCTAGAACATTGGTGCATGCATCACATTCTTTCCTGTACGGGCCATAGGAAGGGTCTCAAATCTATCATTATCCTAACCTGCTGGCACTGGTGGAAGGAGCGGAATAACAGAGTCTTCCGTCACGAATGGGCAAGTCACGATCAAACCCTGCGGCTAATCAAGGATGATGCCACCTCTTGGGCTGCTGCAAGAGCGTCAAAGCTTCAGTACCTGCTCACGAGTCTCTAGTCTAACCCTTTTATTCCCATCACCCCCTCTTCTCCCTGATTTCTTTCTCAGCTTTCGGTTGCAATCTTTGCACCCTGTAATTCTCTTCTTGTAATTCGTACTTTTCTCCTCGTCTAATATATTCACAGCGGCTGCCGTCTTCAAAAAAAATTGTGGAGGGCAGGTTCCCACTAACAATGCCTGACAAAGTAATAATATTTTCTTAGGAGCATATCAACGCGATTGAGCAGCAAGTATAAATTTGTGTCAATCTGGACAATTCTCAGTGAAGTCTCATTATTTAGCGTTAATTAAACAGGATGTTCCTAATTTAAATTGGCGATTATGGAAGTTAAAAGCCCCTCTAAAAATCAAAGTGTTTCTATGGTACCTCAGAAGAGGGGTTCTTCTAACTAAGGACAATTTAGCAAAACGTCATTGGAAGGGTAGTAAGACATGTTGCTTTTGTCACGAAATGGAGACAATTACGCATTTGTTTTTTCATTGTCGTTTTGCTCGAATGGTTTGGGGTTTTTTGTATCTAGTTTTTGGTATTCACAGACCTACTAGTGTCGCGCATATGTTTGAGAGGTGGCTGGTTTCTTTTGACAAAGATCTTAAAAATATTGTGTTGCTAGGAGCCGCAACCATTTGTTGGTCCCTGTGGCTACACAGAAATGATATTGTCTTTGACAGGAAATCAAACTCATTCCCTTTGCAGGTTATTTTTGCTACCTCCCACTGGCTGCGTACATAGACTATGCTGCAGAAGCCGGAATTGCGAACCACTTTGGTGCAGGCTACACAACGGTTGGTGCAGGTGGCCATAACTTTTTTCTCCCAAGCTACTGGATGGCGGTCTAATCTGCGGATTGGCTGTTTTTAGTGTGGGTGTGTTCTTTTTTTTTTTCTTGTTTATGGGCTGTGTGCTTCTTGTTAAGCAGAGGCCAGGAGTAGTTTCAAGGACTTGTATCTACTCGATGTAATGTTCTTGAAATTAATAAAGCTTCCTTTATCCAAAAAAAGGTATACATTTGAAATGCTCATACTTAGCATTTACTTAAGAATGTGAATAGGTTGATCAGTGATCTCCTTTCTGTTCAGCTGACGATTGCTGGCATAACATATGCCTGAATGTTCAGTTACATGCCTTTAGGCAGTAAGGTACGTTTTGCTTGTCCTTTTTTCTTCTGTATAACCTGTAACTTGTACTGGGGGTGTTTCAAAATTAGTGTATATCTTTCCCCCAAAAAAAGAACAGCTTTCTAACTGCGACATGACATTTTCTGTGGCCTATTTTAGCTTGGTGAACTTCACTGACGCTCATTCTCCACACTATCTAGTGTCTGTAATCAACTAATTGCATTCTCTCACCTTTTCAGTGTTCTTTTTCCTGTACCCTCCCCTACTTGATCTCACATTCCATCTTGCTGCCATCCCTGTTCCTTCCAATCAGTGGCGGAGCCAGGATTCTTCGAAGCCTCGGGCCGAAAACTAAGCGGCAATAACTAACGTAGCGGGAGGCCGGGAGTGGCGGCGGCGTGGCCTCAGCTTGGCAGGACTACAGGAGGCCGGGAATGGCGGTCGGCGGTGGCGCGTTGGCTTGGGGCCGGGCCCAGGTGAGAGGCCGAGAGTGGCGGCGGTGGCGTGGCCTCGGCGTGGGTGGGTGACCGGGAGCGGCGGCGGCGTGGCCAAGGCTCAGCCGGGAGGCGGGAGCGGCGGTGACAAAAACTCAATGACAAAATGACATTTTGTCTAGTACTACTAATTACCATACTGTTACACAGTAATACAAAAAAGTTACTATGCAATTGTTATATAGTAATATCACACTATTGAAAAGCACAATTTTGCTAGTGCTAGTACTTGTCATGAATCATGATGATTCAGAGAGTAGAAAGAGAAACAAAGATGGTGTTGTCATTTGTTTTCTCGTGCAGCACATATGATTTTGTCTCTCTTTTTGTTACTTTGTTGGAGCTTTGCTCTGCTCTGCTCACCTGTCAATTGAGTGTTGAGCTAATCTTGTTGATCAAAATCGGGTCTGTAGCAGTTTGGTTCAGAGTCGGAGTTTGAGTTTCAGTTCTATTTCTGAGTCAAAGTTAACAAGTCTGTCTGTTTTCAGTTTGCTTAAGTGTCCGTGTAAGTGCCGGATTAGGAATAGTATACGTATTTTCTTTGGAGTCAGTTTTGGCAAAAGCTGCAGAATACAATCCGGACTGCAATCCGAGTCAGTCTTGATGTATGTAAGCGTAGGGGTATAAGTATTAGTCAGATCAATGAGAAAAGAAGTGAATTCTGCACCAAAAATACAATCTATGCGATTGTTTTGTTTTGCCCAAGTAGTTCTTTCCTGTGCTGTTGAGTTTTGCCGACAAGAGGATTAGAAAGCCTGCAACAGAGTTTGCTCTGTTAGTTTCACTTCGTATCTTCAGGTGTGTTTGCAGCAAGCATCAACTGGTTCAGGGCTTCCGATACAAACACAGCAACGCTTCAAGGCGCGCAGACAGCATAACGATAAAAACCTAAGCGCCAAGTTTGAACATTGAGCAGGGCCTCGGGCCCAGGCCCCAGTGGCCCGAGGCCCAGCTCCGCCCCTGCTTCCAATCTATCCCCATTCCCCACCCCTTTCCCATTCCTTCCCTCCCACTGCCCTGTATGTGTACATCTCTAGTATTCCGCTTGCTACCCAGTTCCCACTATACTGCCCTCCATTCCCTCCTTTACAATGGAACAAAATTTGCTGCCCTCCAAGCCCTCCTTAACAAATCTCTGAAACATTTTATGGCTGATCCGGGTGTTGCTACAATTTTATGCAGAGAAGTGCACTGATGAAGTTCCAAGATGCCCCAACATGCATGGAACTGCAGCACTGGGCCTTGAGTTTTGTGGGACATGTTTTTCTGATGGAACCAATATGAGATAGGAGGTGATCTAATTGTTCAATTAGTCTTTAAAATAAGGGTTAATTAGATATATGCCACTCCAGGAATCGGTTATTCGAGATTTGCCATCGTTCCTTTGGTATTTCTAGATTTGCCATTCTGAAACCGTGTTTATTGAAATATGCCTTTGCTGACACATGTCCTGTCCGATCAACTTTCGATCCATCGGGACAATTTACCCTCTGTCTATTTTGTTTTATATTTAATTTAAGGCTAAAATGGTATTAATATTTTATAAAAATTTTATCAAGATCTAAAATAGTATTATTAATCTTATATAAAGTTTTAAAAATTTTATCTTTTATATTTAAATTTTAAAAATTATGAAGTTATTTTCAACTTTATTTATTTTCTATTTTGAATTTCCAAAAGTTTCAAATGTAAGTTTTAATTTTTATATTTTTACAGAGGTAGATGAGGATCTCGGATCACCAAGGTAAAAATCTTAGCTTCAAATCTTCTTTGGAGATTTCTACAAAATTCGACAAGACTTTGATGCGGAGGGCAAAATCGTCGATCAACAACTCGGTTTGACAGATGGGACACGTGTGCATAGCGGTGGCATATTTGAATAAACACGGTTTTGTAATGGCAAATTTAGAAATACCAAAGGAACGATGGCAAATCTCGAATAACCGATTCCTGGAGTGGCATATATCTAATTAACCCTTAAAATAATGTCATTTGATCCTGCATCAAGTAATTTTCTGTGTATTTGCCTGTCTTGAATCTTGATGATCAATAAGGTCCATATTTTTGGATGGGATGTAAATAAAAAACGAACCATAAAATTGACTACCAATGTTGTGCACTTGTCTTTTTCCTTGTCTTACGTCTGTGGAAACATATCCCATGAAAACCCTTCTTACCGTGAAAACTCTGTGAAACGAACCATAAAATTGACTACCAATGTTGTGCACTTGTCTTTTTCCTTGTCTTACGTCTGTGGAAACATATCCCATGAAAACCCTTCTTACCGTGAAAACTCCGTGAAACCTACGTGTACAAATTTTAAAAAAATTCTCGAAAAAAATTACCATACATAAGGAAGGTGAGCTTCTACGATCCTGTAAAATTTGAAAACCAAACTCAATTGTATTTGAAAGATATGAAAAAGATAAATTTAACCTAAATAATGATTTTTCACCGTTGTGATAGGTTCTTGCCGCCAAGCCAGTCAATTGTAATTAATCTTTGTTCCAAAATCGAACAGTCAACCGAACAATCGCTCTTAGAATTGAAAACCAAGCTACGGGCGGGCCACCCTCGCTCCCACTGGAAAAAAAAATTTCTGGTGTCGTGCTTTGCTGCTGTGCGTGCAACCACGACACCAGATGGCGCCGCGTGGCTGGTGTCGCAATCTTCAAGCGAAGCGAGGGACAGCTCCACCACGGCTCCAGCACACCAGAAGCTCCCTCGCGGACAATACTACTTCGCATCTCAAACCATTGTTAACATACACAACGCCACAGATTTGGGCTTGTATTTGCAGTAGATTCAGGGAAAAATTGGTAAACGCCATATTCTAAGACCGATGCGCTTGCATATGCATTTACAAGACAGATTAGCCTGCTGCTACTAAACATTTACATTACTTCTGCGCAAGCACTCTACTCTTCACACAAGAAGAAAGAGAGGGGAAAAAAGGGTGAGGTGAAAAAATTATGTAAAACTGAAAATCCACCTTTCTTTTTCTTTTTTCTTTTTTAATGACAGCGGGAACCTCCTCTTTCATAGGGCTCAGTAAAATGGTAGCCACGTTAGCAACCGTGTTAAGACTGACGAGAGAGCCTTCACACAAGGTACAGCGCCTCAGCTCCACTTGTAATCACCTGCTTTTGTGCAAGTCAATCTAATGTCAGTGAGATGCAATCTCGTTATCGATACTGGCGGTTGATTTGTCAACCATGCGAACATTGTACTGCTGGTATACCCTAGCCCTGTTCTCCTGCCACCATTGTTCTGCTTGTGTCTCACTGAATCTCTTCCGGCTGGATAGATAAAAACGAAGAGTAAATAGCTGAACCAAATCGATAGGAATGGGCTACAAAGCTTAATAAGTTGAGCACTGGCTACAAAAGTTGCCTTCTGAACAGGACTCTTAAGGCATTTACCTGAACCGAACCCGCTTGAGATCTCTGGCACCTCCAGGCAAGGCGGTGAGAGTAATGTAAACACCTGGTTCATCTTGCTCTACCCATTCAGCCTCATGGTAGGACTCTGCATCAGGTAGTCTAGTTCCATTTTTTCCAACTTCTGGATGGCTTGCCTTGTTCCTAACAGAACCTGGCCCATTAAAAACAGGCAATCCATTACGACCATTTGACATTTGTTCTCGAGAACTGCTTGGGCTGCCCAAACTTTCGACAGCCGTCCCTGGTATGTCACTTGGAATAGGAATTCCAGGGTGGGGCGGTAGTTTGCTGTTTTTGGCAGCTCCTCCAGGTAATCTCTCTGCCATCCCCTTCAGCTATTATGGAAGAGAAAGTAACATAACCCTTAGATACTAGCCATAAACATGCAGCATGACTGACAAAAGCTCTTTTTTTCAAAATTTTTAACTAGGAATACAGGAGTACATGCTAATAGAAACTTAGATTATGGAAGATTGTGGCCTATAATTGATTATAAAATGTTGAAACCGTCAGATTTTCCATTATCCAAACTGTTTTCTTCAATTTTCTTCTCCTGACTGAACATACTACCATGAAATATGAGCCTGATATGGATCACAGTTCACAGACATTTCCCCAAATTAATAGGCTAAACAATAATACTAAAATTAATCCTACACACTTACAGGCATAAAACGAAACAAAATTGCATGCTCACAGAATAAGCAATCTTACTTGTGCAGTGAGTGATTTGATTACATCCTTTGCTGCCTTGCATTTTGCAGTTTCCTCCCCAGCAATGGCAATAGCTTCCTTCAATTGTTTGGTAGATCTCTCCAACTCAACTTCAAGAAGTTGAGACTTCCTATTAAGATTCTCCACCTGCAAGTGGAAATCTTTACTATATCAGTAATAAAACCTCACTTTTAAATGAAACTTAGCCTACAAAAAGTTGCATCTTCGAACTCTAAATGATAATAGGTGGTCTACTTAAATAGCTCTTAGAACTGTGGTCATATTAAGTAGGTAAATAGCAAGTAAGTGCTGAAATATCTGGTACAGTTGAATCAATAGCTTGCTTCTTATTACTGGTACAGAACAAGAGGGTACAGTTATCCACATTACAGACCTACAGGGCGTAAACAGGAACATAAAGTAAATGTTTTAATGCTGTCTGTTAGCTCTAGAAATCAACAGTTTTCTGCGACAACTAATATAATACTTGGAAATCAGGCATGATAACAGCTAAAATCCTAGAGCACCAACTACAGAGAAAACACAGTAAAATGCTTACCTGGGACCTCAAATTTAGAACTTCTTGACTAAGGCAGTCATTTGTTGACTTGGCGTCATTGGCAACAACTCTAGGAGAAGTTAGACCCCCCAAGGTAGGTGTTGGGGTTGTAGAACGTGGAGGGCTTGCTCTTCTTGAAATAGGTGACGTTGCTCTCGAAACAATTCTGGATCCAGGGACAGATGCTGAGAAAAACTTCTTTGAAGATCCAAATACAGGATTGAAGGACCTTGAAATGTTGAGTCCACTCCAATGTGAACCACCATTTGGAACAGGGGAAACATGAGTGCTGTTAAATTCAAACTTCTTGTTTTTCTTTGAATATCTACTATCCATGTGCTTAAAAGATTCCATTGAAGATAATCTTGACAGTTGAGCATTTGACCTTGTTTCCAGCTCCTCCTCAATTGTATCGTTGAATCCCTGTACAACAGCTCCCCGCTTAGCTGAAGAGTGTATGTCTGTTTCGAGCCCCTTAGTCAGTTTGCTGTAGCAGCTATCGCAAACACGGTAAGGTTTACTTGGATTTGGTGCCAATGAAGCCTTCAGAGATTTTTTAATGCTGCAGGAATGACAGAATACCAGCGCACAGTTGTAGCAGTTATGACGTTTTCTCCTCAAGTTAAATGGTTGGCGGCATCCTGAGCACATTGACTGATCAACTCCAGATACCCATTTATGAATGCAGATTGCTGCAGTGAAGTTGATTCCACAAACAACACTTCTGACTTGCTTATCTTTCAGTGCTTCAACCAATGTAGGAGTATTCTTATCATCAGTATCGTCATGACCTAACCGACCATTTGCACCTTTACCCCATGTGTACACCTCGGTCCTAGAGGTCAAGACTGCCACATGATAAGCACCACAAGAAATCTCCTCGACAAAATTTTTGTGTAGTTTCCCTTCAACATGTGCAGGAAGCATACCATCTGCTTGTGGATTTCCGAGTTGACCATAGACAGCACTACCCATTGTATACACATGCCCTGACGTTGTAAGAGCCACTGTCAAGCAATGCCCACAAGCAACCTGACAAAAATTGGGCTCCACCAAAGCAGCCACACATGTTGGGACAAGTCTCGGTTCCTTGTCACCATGTCCTAAACGGCCTTTATCACCATCACCCCATGTAAATATCTTGCCAGATGAACAATTGCTAGAACTTGAATTCCCAACCATGACTTCTACCACTGCAGCAGTGTGCCAAACACCACAAGCAGCCCACACTGTCCGTAGCCCTTTGAGGGATTCCACTTCCTTGGGGACTGAGAGACTCTCACGATCTCCATGGCCTAGAACCCCAAAAGAGCCGTCTCCAAATGTGAACAGCTGCCCAGCAGAAGTTACTAGGACTGTATGCCAAGGGCCACATGAAATTGATGAAACATGTATACCCTCTAATGGTCCATTCACCCTTTTTGGTACCCAGTGACTGACATCATTTCCATGGCCTAAAAGCCCAAATTTGAAGGTTCCGTCTCCCCATGTGTACAGATCTCCAGATAGTGTAACAGCACAAGTGTGGTATTCACCACATGCTACCAGCTCGATGTTCATATGAGCAAGAGCATCAATGAGTTTGGGCTGTGCCACATCACAATCTACACCATGACCAAGCCATCCACCTGATTCCTCACCCCAAGAGTAGATCTCTCCTTGTTTGGTGACAAGTGCAGCATGCCTTCCTCCACAAGATATGTTCTGCACATCAAGTCGCGCGGCAAACTCTAATGGTTTTGGTACAAGACAATCCATCTTTGCACCTGAGGAGCTTCCAACCCTCGAACTACCACCACCAAGAATTCCTTCCCCAGTTCCTTCTCCCCATATGAAAACATCACCTAAAGCATCACCATCATTATGACCAGAACCATGACTTGATGAACTAACAGCACTTGAATAACTGACCCGGAAAGCATCCATTGGGATGCCTTTTGGGTGCCCATTTGTGTTATCTGAGTGTCCAGAAGACATAGAGTAAACTGATCCAGCATTAGAATCTGATGGGAAGAAGCCCTTAGGAGGAGCTGCATATAAGACAACATCAGAAAAAGCCTTCTCCAAGCCATTCTTTGGTGGACTCCCATATGGACTACAGAGTCGGTAGTTTTCACTGCCATCCTGACGTACAACAATTGTCAGAACTCATTTTCGTAAAGAAATGGTACTATCATAGGAGACACCGTACAAACAGCACACAATGTAGCATGATGTGAAGGAGAGATCATTTAAAAGAATTTTGTAAATAGAAGATCATACAAAAACATGTATTCCTCACAGGGATTGTCAATACCTTGTGCACACTGTCATTGCTGCTGAAAGGAGAACTCAACGGAGAACTCCGACGTGTGTAAGTCCTTGGACTAGTTGTACCAGAGGAAATGATATCGCTTCTTGATTCCGTTCTCCATTTTCTTTGATGACTACGTGAAATCAATGTTTTCAGCCCAGCAAACCACACTTCTGCCTCATCTTTATCTTTACATATCTGACATTATTGAATAACATATATTACCATGTAAACAAGACACTTCAGTAAAAACAAAAGCAAATAAGTTTACACCAAAATTAGCAAGAGAACCAATAAAGATAAACATGAAATGTGAACAGCAAAGAACTTACAATGTCCAGTGACCTATCATGCGAAATTAGAGAAAATGACTGGCATTCCTTCTCAGGTCGTGGATACCTCTGAAAAATTGTCTAGATTGCCCCGAAACAGGAAAATAGAAATGAAGGTCCAGTTAGTAAAGTTATATACCAACTTCATTAATCATTACAATGGAAATGACCAATATCTGAGTATTCCATTACAAACGGGAGACAATCATAACATGGCATGAGAGTTCACGCTGATGCTAGGTAACTTCCTCAGTAGAATGGTCAATTAGTGACAGACAGATTTATATTCATACAAAGTTTTAGATATCAAGCCAAGTTATTCAAATGCAAATTGAGCCAATTTATAGTTTGATAAATTTAGAAGTCCAGAGCCTGAATCTTCTAGTCCTCTGCATGCCACAAGGTTCTGTATTAATACCAAATTATAGAAACTTAACAAATAAGAACTTTCAGAGACGCCATTCAACTTGCATAAATCAGTTTACCATAGAGCAAACAAAAGATGATGCAACTATGTGCACCCAGTAATGACTACATTCAAGTGCCAGAAGGTTCTCTAGGACAAGATATGTGTTTCAGAGTAAAAGCTCCATAAATATGCATTCATAAAGAGTTGACAGAGAAAGACCAACAGCAAGCCAGATAATTTAAAAACTTTATTTTTCTTGATCAAAACAATATATCGTAATGGGCACAAATTGTTAGACAGGGTTGCTTTCTGGAAATTCTGACTTTTAGAAGTGTTAACTTACAGTCCGTTGCCCAGGAATTATCCTGGACACATGGCTCAGTCTTAGATGCTTCTCCTCTTTCCCTGAGAACCATATCAATACAGATTCGTCCTGAAGGAACCAAAACACACCTTACAAGTGAGACAATCACGCAGGACTTCAGAAATACAAGGCTAGAGAGTGGAAATAAATCTCACATTAGATAACCTAAATGGACAAAATTTTGGTTTCCCTCTGCGCCCATATTTTAACAAGTAAGCTCCCTTCTTGAGAGCGGTGATAGCCTGCCAAAAGCCAGAATCAACCAAAAGAAAGATGGTATCAGGCCTCCACTAGCATCGCAATATTATACAAACATAAACAACTGATCAGGAGCATACAACGGAAGTATTTTTCATAATAAATGTGACTTTTCCCAATAATTCAATCACATCAGAAGCAACAAAAAGGAACATCTGTCCTCTTGTATGCGTAACGCTGAAAAGCGGATTATCAAAAGTATATGCTCCGTAAGGGGAGCTCTAAAGCTACTCATGGAGAAGTAAATTTATGGAATAAAAATTTCCAAGCATTACATAATAAAATTCTAAGCATGTAAAAAAGGCACACGGCATCTGATAACTTATGTTTGAAATAGTGAAAACAACTAATGCTCCTTACTGTTTATTCTTTACATTGACAGCTTTCACTAAGCAACACTGTGCTGTTTGTGTTGATTTCACTGCCGATTTGAATGTCATAAGGTGTGATCAATCTCTCTCCAAATCCACAGGAGTTGCAATCCACAGAACCGCAACGGCATTAGATACACCCAATCTCCTAACCATTTTGACAACACTGTAAAATCCCATTACATTTTCATCAAAATTTCCCAAATTCAGCACCATCGGTCAACAAGAACAGAATGGACGAAGCATTTTACCAAATGCCAGCACCACCGAGAAAAAGCCAAAGCGTCTGTATCTGGAAAACTACATGAGCTGCTGGTCCTCCTGAAGCAATTCCGCATCACAACATGGGCTTAATTGGAACAGATGACCAAAGCATCCGTTGAACCCCCCCCCTCTCTCGGCCTAAACTCCACCAAAATGGGGGAAAGGAGAAGTATAATACTTCCGATTCGACCTTGCAAACACAACATTCGAGAGACGCCAAACAAGTCAGCCACCCCCCTAGCCCCCGAAATCTCAACAAAGAAACAGTGAGCACTGCCAAGCCGAAGTTGCCACTGCCAGCTCCATTCCACCGCAGAGAACAGCTTTAACGGCCCAAGACACCGAAGAATAACATCTAGCTCCGCAAATTCTGCCGGAATCTGCCGCCATTCCACCACGTAGCCCAATTAGCACTAACTAGGGGTGCAAACGGAGCAGATACGGACGGATTTCATTCATTCTGTATCATATTCCAAATTTTTTCTCAGATATAGAATCAGATACGGACAGTGCCGGATTCGAAAACGAATACGGATTACTTCCGTCGCGAATACGGGCGAATCTGATCGTTCGGATCTGATTAGTCTCGGTCACGAATAGTTAGTCGGATAATGCGTGAAAACAGAAACCATATATGTCATGCATATTAGGATCGATCAACCATACACAAAATTTTACTAGAACCTTCAAGAAATATAAGTGTTTCAAATTCAATAATAGGTGTCTTCCCTACATAAGAATAATATGCAGCCAAGTATAATTTCAATCAACATATGAACTTATATGATGTATAATGTTTATGTTTATCGGATCTGTTATCGGATATCTATCTCACTAATTTACACTGATATTTTTCGGATATCTCGGATATGCAGGTACGGATCGGATATGAATCGGATACTTCTCTTCCCATATCTTAACCCATATTTTTTTCAGATAGGCGGATTCGAATCCGGATCGAATCTGGATAGAACCAGATATCATTTTTTTCGGATTCAAGTCGGGTTTTAAACGAATTCGGGCTCGGATCGGTCGGAAATTATCCGCTCCGTTTACACCCTAGGCGTAGGCGTGCATGCTGCCTACTGCACTACTGCCCACGTCGACCATTAGTTGACATCAATCTACTCGTGGTATTCAAATCTTAGCTTTCCATTAGTTGACATCAATCTATCGGAAGGTTAGGTAATTCAATCTACACATGATTGATGTCATTGGGGTGTGAAAAAAGATCCATCGATTAAATACAAATCTGTGGGGCTATGGAGAAAGGATCTGCCGACTACATACAAATTCGATTCCAAGGACAATTCAAGGATGCAAGATGATTCAATTCTTTTTTTTTAAGAAAGGGATAAAGATTCATTTATATCAAATATCCTTTTACAGAAATGCAATGATTCAATTCATGAGGTCGATTATAGGATTTCTTACCTGTGAAGCTCCTAGATAGTCTAGTGCTGATAACTTGTTAAGAAATTCTTGCTCTTGAGTCAGAGAAATGTGTAGTCAAGAAATTTCTAGAAACGCCTCTTAATCTTATAAGCAACCACAAAAAATGATCATATATACATGAAGAGATGTGAGGGGCACTGCTCTTTCTTTTTCTTTTCTTCTAAAAAGATGGATACAATCATAGGAAGTCCTCTCAATATAGAATTTAGTAGCAGACCCATTCACGAGTTAGGATACCAAGTGAGAAAGAGATTTACACAAGAGTGCTCTCATTAAGCAACACTACTTACTACGCTAGTTTGAACACTACCAAGACAAGAACAGACCTCATTCAAATTCATCTCATCCCCAAACAAACAGAAACAGACCTCATTCAAATTATATTACGGTAGTCTTTTGTTTGCAGCACACAGTACACTAGTCTTCTTCCAAATTTACAACTTGTTTTGTAGACAACTCTAAAATTCTTAAGAAATACGCCTTGATCTCCTCCTGATACCAAATTTCCCTGGCATTTAACCTATAGAGACCACTATTAGCTAAAATAGCTACTTTACTAAGTTGCTGGTCCTTACAACTGGCTTCATTGGCTAATATTTTGAACATATTTCTTGTCTTCTGCTGAATCTTGTCATACTCATCTAGAATATGATCTACACTCCGACACGGAAGTGGTCGGTGTGTGTAGTACAACTTCTCCAACTCAATATGACGGTATCGGGGAGGATATTGTCTGAATCCTTCTTGACTCCAAAATAAGATGAATCCATCGGTGCCAACTAATGCTAAAAGGCATCTTAGCTGAAGTAGAAAGAACAAATATTAGAATGTCACAAATTTATTATTTTGCACAATCTAAAAAAATGAGAAAGATAAGAGTCGGTTTACTACTTAATTTACTCAATAAGCAAATTGAATCCTTCTCAAACACTTAACACAATCAAGTGGAATGGGAGTACCTTGAGTTAATAAAGAATGTGGGGTTTGGAGAGAGATGGCATCAAATGGTGATTGTTAAGGGCTTAATTAGCACAGCAGTAAGCAGTACGCAAGGCGGCGGCATCGCCGGAACTTCCATGCAGCAACGTGAACAGCACGTCTCCGTTGCTAGAAACTCCATGCAACGCGCGAGTTAAGCACAGCATTGTGAGCAGGTGTGGGCTACGAGTCTAGGGAAGTGAGTGCGTGAGTTTAGCAAGCTGTTAGCAGTGCGCGGTTGCTGCAAAGAGTGCGTGAGTTTAGAGAGGTTGTTAGCCGCTTGTGGCTAGGTACGTGCGTGCACTGTATTGGGTCTATAAGTAGGAGAAGAAATGACAACTGGCCGGTGACCCCGTACAGCTGTTACCATAGGTCGCCGCCGACTTCTAGCAACACCCTCTACCTCTCGCTCAGGCCTCCGGCCGGGGCACTCACGCGTATGAGCAGGTTCACCCCGAGCAGGCTCGTATCAATTTGGTATCAGAGCCTGACGATTTTGGAACCATGACGAATCCATAGGACCGTGTCATGGCCCTCGAAGCGGAGGTGAAGGAGGTGAAGGGGATGGTGGCCGAGATAATGAAGATCTTGAAGGGGAAGGGGCCAGCTGAGGGGCAGGAAAGGGTGGACAATGGCACTGTGCACGACCCGCCTCCTGAGGCGAGTGATGCGGCTACAGGCGACCCGCCACAGAAGGGGGCAACGCTAGTCCGTGCGCGCCAAGGTCGCGAACGTGATGACAAGGCGTATGGGCGACGGCACGGTTTTGGCCAGGAAGGAGAGGACGACGACCGCCGGTGGACACCTCGCCCACACTTGCTCACAACGCTGTGCTTAACTCGCGCGTTGCATGGAGTTTCCAGCAACGGAGACGTGCTGTTCACGTTGCTGCATGGAAGTTCCGGTGGTGCCGCCGCCTTGCGTACTGCTTACTGTTGTGCTAATTAAGCCCTTCACAAGGTACTCCCATTCCACTTGATTGTGTTAAGTGTTTGAGAAGGATTCAATTTGCTTATTGAGTAAATTAAGTAGTAAACCGACTCTTATCTTTCTCATTTTTTTAGGTTGTGCAAAATAATAAATTTGTGACCTTCTAATATTTGTTCTTTCTACTTCAGCTAAGATGGCTTTTAGCATCGGTTGGCATAGATGGATTCATCTTATTTTGGAGTCAAGAAGGATTAGGACAATATCCTCCCGATCTAGTCATATTGAGTTAGAAGTTGTACTACACACACAGACCACTTCCGTGTCGGAGTGTAGATCATATTCTAGATGAGTATGACAAGATTCAGCGAAGACAAGAAATATGTTCAAAATATTAGCCAATGAAGCGGTTGTAAGGACCGACAACTTAGTAAAGTAGCTATTTTAGCTAATAGTGGTCTCTATAGGTTAAATGCCGGGGAAATTTGGTATCAGGAGGAGATCAAGGCGTATTTCTTAAGAATTTTAGAGTTGTCTACAAAACAGGTTGTAAATTTGGAAGAAGACTAGTGTACTGTGTGCTGCAAACAGAAGACTACCGTAATATAATTTGAATGAGGTCTGTTCCTGTTTGTTTGGGGATGAGATGAATTTGAATGAGGTATGTTCTTGTCTTGGTAGTGTTCAAACTAGCTTATTAAGTAGTGTTGCTTAATGAGAGCAGTCTTGTGTAAATCTCTTTCTCACTTGGTATCCTAACTCGTGAATGGGTCTGCTACTAAATTCTATATTGAGAGGACTTCATGTGATTGTATCCATCTTTTTAGAAGAAAAGAAAAAGAAAGAGCAGTGCCCCTCACATCTCTTCATGTATATATGATCATTTTTTGTGGTTGCTTATAAGATTAAGAGGCGTTTCTAGAAATTTCTTGGACTACACATTTCTCTGCACTCAGTAGCAAGAATTTCTTAACAAGTTATCAGCACTAGACTATCTAGGAGCTTCACAGGTAAGAAATCCTATAATCGACCTCATGAATTGAACCATCGCATTTCTGTAAAAGGATATTTGATATAAATGAATCTTTATCCCTTTCTCAAAAAAAAAAAAGAATTGAATCATCTTGCATCCTTGAATTGTCCTTGGAATCGAATTTGTATGTAGTCGGCAGATCCTTTCTCCATAGCCCCACAGATTTGTATTTAATCGATGGATCTTTTTTTCACACCCCAATGACATCAATCATGTGTAGATTGAAATTACCGGAACCTTTCCGATAGATTGGATGTCAACTAATGGAAAGCTAAGATTTGAATACCACGAGTAGATTGGATGTCAACTAATGGTCGACGTGGGCAGCCGTGCAGGTAGGCCACGTGGCTGCCCACGTAGTCACGTCGACCATTGATAGCGCCGGGCCCTTCGTCCCTTTCCATGGTATGCACAGTACAGCACGTTGGCCACGGCCACAGAAGCCGCACGGCTCCTTGCAACGGCCGTCATGCCCTAAGTCACCGGGAACGCAGTACAACGCGGCGTTCCGCGTCCCGGGATCAGTCGTCCCGAATCGAGGATCCGGGTCGACAAGGTACATTCTCTGGGTCGATACCGGGGACGATACTGGGGACGTCGTCCCTTCGCCCACTGGGACATCTGAGAGATTTGAGGGGGATTCAAACGATTGTCGCAATATGCAAATCCAAATCGATTGAGAACAGAGAGCTTACTTGCATGCTTGCATATCTTGGTCTTCAAGATTGGGGAGAGGAAGCCACGACCCACGAGCCCATGACGCCCTTCCAGTCGACTCGTCAGCGAACAGCGGCGGTAAAGATAGCGCCACAATGGCAAGGGGAGAGGCCTTAGTGGGCAATCTTGGCGGTGCCACGCACGGCGGTGGTTGATGGGTGGCGGCCAGATGGAAGCAGCACAGCGGCGCAACGCATCGTGGAGCTCGACGTCAAGCATCAATGGCAGCACGACGAAGGTGAAGTCCTTGGCGGCGGCAATGTCGCAAGCATGAGGCCTGTGCGGTGCGTGTGGCTGTCCATCTGAAGAGATAATCCCTCTCTCACATGTAAATGGGCTTGCAGCCCATGTGCTAGTGGGAAAGGCCAAAGCCCCAACCAGCCCCAACCCTCCCGAGGCCCATTTCTTCTCTAAAATTTGGTCATGTAATCTCCAAAATTATCTTAGTCAATATTTATGTATATACCTTTTTAATCATCCTATAATTATTACTGAGTGAAGAGTGGGCAGTCTAAAAAGTTGGGATTGTGATCTTCGTCCTGGACGGCTCGTCCCAAGCTATCGTCCCGAAAATAGTTGGTTCACGTTCCATGTCTCGAACCATCGTCCCTAAGAGATATACCCCCCTTTGTACCGGGGACTTGGAAGATGTTGATCCCCGTTCCGCATACTCGTTCCTCGACCCCATCGTACCAGGAACCTTGTGACTTAGGTCATGCCTCATGCGTCTGCCTCTCCTATGGTCCCCGTTGCATCTAGATCACCAAACACTAGTATAACAAAAGTAGATATTTCACAGAACCTCTGATTGCAACAAAGGTAATTTGTCTCATTTCTTTTTTGTGAGGAAACAGTCATTTTAGTGCTCAACTAATTACAGATTACATAATAACTTTGACAAAATAAACAGATTATAAATGTACAAAAATTTCTTATTAGTGGGAATACGGGAAGATATCGCATGCTGCACACTTGCACCCTTACACCATTGTTCAATCAGTGGAGTCTTCCAACCTCCCTCTTCACTTGTCAGGCGACACGGCTAAGAGGTTCTCTTGGATGGTCTACCTAGACTAGAAGATTATAGAGAAAAAAAAGGAGGAACCTAATCCAAAGGGAAAAAAGAATCTTATGGACATTTCATTTGTAGTTAGTTGCAAAGGAATTTCATAGGACAGGGTATTTTCCTTCAAATTATGGAGGAATTCTAGCATGCAATCTAACCACTTCTTTACATGCCATAAAGAATTCCAATGCAATTTCTCTCTTCCTCTAATTTCTATCTACACAACTATTATTTAATCTTAAAATTCTTGCAGTTTTCGTGTAGTACAATCAAATGGCATGTTTGAACAATTCGTGTGGATTTCAATCATGCGTGATTCAACATGGCTAAATATCCAAATCCTATGTTTTTCCTATTCCCGTGTTTTTCAAATTCTTCAAGTCAAAAAGGGCCCTAGAAACATGTACATGCTACTCCAGCATTTCACCCTACAAGGACTCGGTGCAGAATCACTAAGATATGACACACGGACGCCACCTAAAAAAGTATGGTCCATACTTGATATGGAAGCTGTTAGCAGTGTAAGTATGAAATGCCATTTTCACTACCATGCCTAGCACCTAGATGATTTCCTGAAACAACTTATGCAGGCACACCGGATTCCATAATCTATACTGTAAGAATGACAGAAGCTGAAGTGGACTTGATACCAAGACAGCAGCGATAAGTGATCCACAGTCTACACAGTGCATTCAAGGGCAGAAGACTGTAGAAACTTCACAAAGGCATCTGAATATCAAGTTGTGTTCACAAAGCTACTCGAATCTAGCCCCTTGCCGGGTGACTGCCATTTATTTTACAGGTTGATAACAATGGTGCATCACAGTGGATAGCAATCGGGTCGGGTACCTCTAGGTGCACCTCTAATAAACCCAAACCCGAAACCCGAATTTCGTACCCGAGCCTGAACCCGAACAAGCTAATGGGCACAAATCCATGCCCGAACACGAACCCAAACGGGTAACCAAACCCGAAAATGCAAGGTAACCCAAAATTCAACCCACAATCAAAATTTCAGCCATCAATTATCAATCAAGTGAATCAACATAGCATTTACAATAAATACATAGTTATAGTCTTCCTGAAAGACATAACTAGCACTAAACAACATCCGAAATTCTAATCTGGAGTAGTCTAGGAATCTGACATAACAACCATGATTGACAAGAATAATAATTCGCAAACCATGTTGGCCTAGTCAAACAACTCTACCTAGACTAGAAGATTTACCTGCAAAGCCATGGTGGAGCTTTCGGTCGCAGACGCCGAGACACGATCAGTCACACCCTCGCCGCCTTGCGCAGTTGCGCTTGCGGTCGAGGCTGTCAGCCGCCGATCGTGCCCTCCCTGCCTCACGCTCGCGCCCTCCCTACCTCACGCTCGCGGTTGTCGGTTGCTGGTCACGCCCACCCTGCCTCGTGTTCGTGCTCGTGCCCTCCCTTCCTCGTGCTCGTGTTCGCGCTCGCAG
Source organism: Guadua angustifolia (assembly GCA_036346375.1). Taxonomy (NCBI): domain Eukaryota; kingdom Viridiplantae; phylum Streptophyta; class Magnoliopsida; order Poales; family Poaceae; genus Guadua; species Guadua angustifolia. Next base: position 2,001,404 of record CM070500.1, on the reverse strand, counting down.
CTGCCGGTCACGGCGTTGCGCCCTCTTGCAGTCCGGCCCTGGCTAGTTGTCTACCGTCGCCCACTAGGCCCTCAGCCTCTCAGTCCGGCGGCCCTCGCTAGTCTCAGATCTGGTTTTCACCAGTCCGGCGACTAGGGTTGAGACCTGAGGTGGTGAGGAAATGAGGATTAGCTACTGAGGACTGGACCCACACAGACTCAGGGAGCAGTGCAAACGGATCGGATACGAACGGATTTCACTCATTTTGTATTCTATTCCAAATTTTTTCTCGGATATAGAATCGGATACGCACAGTGCCGGATTCGAATACGAATACGGATTACTTCGGTCGTGAATACAGAACGAATACAGATCATTCCGGATACGGTTAGTCTCAATCACAAATAGTTAGTCAGATAATGCGTGAAAGCAGAAACCATACATATCATACATATTAAGATTGATCAACCATATACAAAACTTTACTAGAACCTTCAAGACATATAAGTGTTTCAAATTCAATAATAGTTGCCTTCCCTACATAAGAATAATATGCAGCCAAGTATAATTCCAATCAACATATGAACTTATATGATGTAGAATGTTTATGTTTATCGGATCTGTTATCGGATATCTATTTCACTAATTTACACTGATATTTTTCGCATATCTCGAATATGCGGGTATGGATCGGATACGAATCAAACACTTCTCCTCCCATATCTTAACCCATTTTTTTTCGGATAGGCAGATTCGAATCCGGATATAACCGGATATCATTTTTTTGGATTTGAATCGGGTTTTAAACGAATTCGGGCTCGGATCAGTCGGGAATTATCCGCTCCGTTTACACCCCTAGCACTAACCGAAGAAGCCAACATGAAATCCCACACCACACAGGGTTAGAAACCCAAGGAAAAGCATGTATGACTGCCTCTCAGTTGCACCACCTCCTAGAACCAAAACAAAAAAGGAATTGCTAAATGGCACTCGAGTGGTTTTGTTGTTTGCGAGCAATTAATTTTTTTGTCTATTAGATATTGATTTTTTTTGTGAGCACTCTTTTTTTTGTCTATGAGACATTGATTTTGTGATCCACGTTGTGCTTTATCATTTTAACTTTGACAATATTTGACTTTGTGATCCATGTATTTGTTTGTCGTGTTCCTTGTAGTTTGTTTTGTCCATCTTTTTTTTACAATTATTTTTTTACATAATTTAATTTGTGTAAAACTAGTAAATAATTGATTAAAAAAAGGTCACATAGAAAAGAATAATATTCCTTTTTTACAAATCGTCACATCATTTTTTATATAATTTAATTTGTGTAAAACTACTACATAATTGATGTAAAAAAGCCATATAGACATTCAATACCTAAAACTTTGAGTACTCCTTAATAAAATAGTGCTTAAATGGGAGTAGACAAGACAAATTGATTTCATTCATTGGATCTAAATCTGAAGGCTAAAAATTTTAGTGTTATTTAGCAAGGAAACACTGAGATGACACCCCAACAAAAAAAAGGGGGGGAATTGGTCCAGTGGAAGTCGTGTAAACGGGAGGGGTTGGCAGCAAGCAAGCACCTGCTCGATGTCGCGCTCCACGGGCCCCGCCCGGATGCCGCCGAGATCCGACGAGGTGTCCGACATCGGCGCCTGTTCGCGCATCAACCCCGCCGCCGCCGCCGCCGCCGCCGCCGCCCCATCATGGCCGACGCCTCACCCCGAGACCACCACTCTCGTCGGCTGTCCTGATGGCCTCGCTTCAGGCACTAGCACGGGCGGAGAGGCGAGCGCCAATGGGGGCGGCTCTCCGTAGGGAGCTCCCGGCAGAGGCGACGGTGGTCGTCGACGAGCGCCGGGGGCGTCCCCGGGGATCGGATCGAGGTGCGAACGGAGGAGGAGGAGGGGTTTGGAGGTGGAGGGAGAGATCGCGACGCGGAGGATGAGAGGGAGAGAAGAGGAAGCTTTTTCTATTTCTAATTTTGTTTTTTGTTTCTCATAATTTGAGACTGGGGACTGGGGAGGGCTAGCTTTTGGTATTGGCGTGGACTGACGATACCGTCCTTGCCGTCGCCGTGGAGCAGCGGCTGTTTGTAAGGGTGTGTTTGTCCGAGCTCTTAGTTTCAATTAATTTAATTTAGTTAAAAAGCTCTACTAAATAAGAAAAAATCAATCAGAATCATAAAAGAATTTGAGGAAGTGATTCATATTTTTTGACTTGTAGTCTAGGAACTAAAAAAATCTGCTTCCCACCTGATTCACAACCTCCCAGTTATGAACATCTCCACTAAGTTCATAACTATTTCTCAGACAGGAATCATTTTCACCAGAGAATCGATTCCATAGGGAATCAAGAGCTGGAGCTCTGCCAAACAAATCCTAACACTATGTCATATAGAATTTTAATAATATAAAAGAGAAGAGAGGAAACTATTGTATACTATTTAATAGACGATCTTATAGATAGCTTTTTATTTTATATGTTATTATATAGACAGTCTGTTTCATTGTATGAATTATTTTAGTGTTGTCTATAGATGACATAGAAATATACTATAGACAGCTACCATTTATACCACTGTACATACTCTTATCATGTTCCTGGAGTTGGTGCCGACCTGCGAAGTTTTCGTTTCTTTAGACACTTCACAAATTTTTGTAATGAATCTCATATCTTTCCAAATAAATTTATAAAAATAGTTCTTAGTAACCATAGAAGACGTGGTAGGTCATGCCTATAGACCTCAATAGGTTTATGCAGTAGGGCGCCCAACTATCGTAGCAAGGTTGGGTCAATTTTGATGCAGCACTCTATTAGCTCAGAAAGAAGTCTCCAATAGGTCTCATGAGCTCCCATGCTCGTTAACGATCCTACCAAACTCTTCATACTCGATAACAGTCCTACCGAGCTCCTCATAGTCGATAACTTCGATCGTTAGCCTGCAGCGAGCCCGAAAGCTTATCTAGATCTATGAGCATCGTAGATGATACAGTCGGAAAGATACCCATTTTTACAAATTTACAAAGAAGGGCACTAAGGTTGCGGAAAAAAAAAGTTTATCGGTGCATGGAAAAGCGAAGGCTTACTGCTTCCCTTTTTGTTTTCCGTTCTTTTGTTTGTGGGGGCCCACTCACAGACGGCAGGACAGATGCCTTCCTCAAACGGGCACTAGCAGCTGTGGCGCCCAGCTGCAATGAGTGAGAGAGAGGATTCCTGGGCTATATATTCTGTAGTGGGGGGATGTTGCCTGCTTGTTTATAAGCAACCACACGCTCGTGTGTCACGGTGCTTCTTCTCTCCGTCTCAGTATGGACCGGAACCGGACCTCCTAGCTAGATACAGTAGCTAACTAGGAAGAGAAGAGAAGACTACACATGGTTAAAAAGTCGAGAAATAACGGTAAGCGTCGTATTCGTTGCCAAACTTCGGCTACGTACCTAAGCTTTTTCTTTCTTTTCCTTCAGGTAAGAAGTACAGCAGTATAATGTGTTTCAAATAATATGCGGTATTCCAGATGTTCTGGAATAGACAGAAAACAACACCACTGCATGCACTTCTTCTTCTTCTTCCTCTGACTTTTATATATGTTCTGCCATTGTGTAGCGCCATGTTTCGAACCAAGCAGGCTGAGCTGCTCGTCGTGCAACGTACTGTGTTGCTGCTGCTAGCTAGCATGGGTTCAGTTACTTTAGTGTTGCAGAGTTTAATTAGTGGAACTGAATTAGCGACGAAGTATGCTCTGAATTCAACGTATATAAAATGCGTGCTGATTGCCTAGTTCCGGGGACCTGCATGCATGTAACCTATTAACAAGTGACGCTACTCTGTATCGCCATCGCGCTATTGGTCTAGTATTAAAGGGGAATTAATTTAAAAGAACTCGGTTACTTTTGACGAAGAACACATGCGATCGATACAATGAAAATATGCAGAGCCAGCTAGCCGATCGGTTTCCAGCTCACGTTGGAGAGAGAAATTAATCGATCAGGAAAACATCGCGACCAGCGAACTGGTAACATGCAGTGTGCACCTCCGGCCGGCGAGACGGCGAAACAGACATTATCCAACTGCGATGCGACCAGAGATAGAGAGATTGCAGCAACTTAACTTTTTCGATCCCGAATTGCACATCACTATTAATAACAAGCCGTGTTGTCTCCTGACGCTTCGCTAACTCTGGAGAACGTACAATGTAGTGCCAGTATAGATCAGTCAGTCTGTCACAGTTAAGCAAGTACTAGTAGAGAGCTACTACCGATCGATATTGAACACTGTCATTATCGACGGGCTCCTACCAGATTGGCACAAGCTTGATTAGTTCATTAGCTGGATGCATATATAGATAGCATCATAGGTCAGCGACTCAGCGTCATAATTACTCACAGGCCAGGTGAGGTATATATTACATTACACTGTACCAAATTAAGCTTTACCACTTCGCCAAAAAAAAAAAAAAGTGTACATTCTAAACTCAATTTCTCACGAGTCATTAGCTACTACTGTGCTTAAACAGGGAGCTATAGCCTAGTTGATCATGGGGGACCAAACTAGATTCCTCCATTTTATTTCCTTTTCATGCAGGTCTATAATCAGTAGGGCATGGCAAAGGGTCTAAGTAGTTACCCAGTATTAAACTATGTTGGAAGTGGCAAATGCAGAACATTATAACAACGAAATTGAAAGATGTACTTTTCGTAGCTTGAAAGCTTCAATGAAAAATATATGTGCAGAATTACTAGAAAGGAAAGAGAGATGGATGCATGTTGTGGAGCATGGGCTGCTTTTGTTTTGAGATGATCTTATTTTTTGCCAGGCCACACAAGAATGTCTTGGTCAGCATGTGAGAACCTATCAGAGTTTCTCCCCTTTTCTGAACAAGTTTAATTGCAACATGCATGTAGCTAGAACATGACCCTCTCCTTTTTCAATTACTACAATGTTGTGCTACCTATCAATACTTTTGAGATGTTACACACGTTGTTCTCTTCTTGCATTTTGCATCGATCACGTACTCTATTGTGCTACTACTATTTTATTTATTTAAATGCAGGTCTATATTTGATTTGTACAAATTTAAAGTAAAGATGCTTCTGAGACTCGCTAAATTTGGTCTCTTGTATTGTAGGGATCGGGGACAAATCGCCTGGGTTTACTAAACTCCGCCGCCCGACCCGGCCCGAAGACTGGAGAGCATGTTCAAAACCAATTTGGCTCCGCAGGTAGCGGCTACAACTCAAATGACCCTCATGTTATGTAATCTTGAGATGTTTGGTAATAATCTGTAATTTTGAGATGCCACAACTCAACTAATTATTATGTGTGGATGAATGATATTATGTGTATAACTAGCAGTATGTGCATTTAGAACACAAGCCGAACTGTATTTGAATCGTATCCATAATGAAGTGGATGAAGTGTTTCTCATTGGGTGTAAGTGTGGATGAACACAAGGAGAGCATGTTATGAACCTTGGTTGTTAATGCTTCAGTTTAGTATATGTGGATGAATGAATGGATGTATGTGGATATTTGAATGATATGTGGATGAATGAGCGATATATGTGGATGAATGATTGAATGAATGATATATGTATTGTTATGAATGATATTTGTCTAAATTTGTATGAAAAATGGGTTTCTTGAAATTTTTTTTTTGTCGAGTCAGACTAATTTTCGTGGGCCAAGCAAAACCGAGCGAAAATAAGCACTGTGTTATTTTCGTGGGCCAAAAAACCGGCGAAAATTAACTGTGTTATTTTAGTGGGCCAATCAAAACCGATTTAAAATTAACTGTGTTATTTTAAGTGGGCTACAATAAAACCGCGAAAATAAAGAACTTTCGTCGGCGCTTTCGCCGACGACGAAAAATCGACTTTCAAGACTAACTTTCGTCGTAGCGTTCTTAGTCGAGCGAAAATAAAGAACTTTAAATCGGTTCTTGAGCGAAATTTAAGCTAACTTTCGGCTCCTTATCTCTGACGGCCGTAGACCGACGAAAATAACGATATTGCCGTCGAAAATTACTATTTTCGTCGGTTATAACTTTATTTTCGTGGGCTTCTGGCCTACGAAAATTTCTAGGATTCCTGTAGTGCTAGCCTAGTTGATCATGGGGGACCAAACTAGATTCCTCCATTTTATTTCCTTTTCATGCAACTTGATCAACGTGAGAGGCCAGATGACCTGTTCGTGGGGGCGATCTATCGTCCCGTCTACAGGTGGGAGGAGGAAGAATGGAAGGTGTGGATGGGAATGGACCATTGCTAGCTGATTAAGCTTAATGAAGCTTGGCAAAACATCATCAAACTAATCTCTCACTTTCCACGGCCTCCCCACAAGGCCACAGAGGTTGGCCTTCCTGTAGAAAGTGGACGGCCTCATCACCTTTGCACTGCACCAAAGCATGCACTCATCTTCTACGCCAGACAGTTCGGAGTTCCGGTTTGTGCTCGCATGCGGTACATGTGCTATAAATTAAATCTACGCCCAATTTTGCTTCTGTGCCAAATGAGATAAGTCCGAGATGGGGTGTCAGTTTGCCTCGCTTGCCAGATTGCTCCGTATTTGCTCTTTTTTTTCCACCTGTTAAATTTCTCTCGCCAAACAAAATGAATTCTTCATTCAAAAAAAAGAGGAAAGATTTCTTCACACTCCCTACTCATGTAGGGGTTCATCCTAGGTAAATTACTCGATCTTATCAATTCTAATTACCAACAGGGAGCAGTGTACACCACAAGCCAAGAGCGTTTACAATGTTCCGAGGGCAAGCGAGTAATCCTTCCACTGCAATCATATACCAGAGTACAGTAACTAAGCATATGCAGCTTTGAACAGTATGCATGATTATGATTTTTAACCCAAACACGTACGTGAGCCGGCTAGCTAGGAGTGGCCACACGGAAGGCCGCACAGATTGGGAAAGAACTGATCGGCCAGTACTGTACCAAGAGAAAGTGGAGGATATTCGTGCAGGACGTAACGAAAGAAAGAGCAGGGCAGCGACCTATATATCCTGTTCGCTGCTGTCCCTGCGACTGATGAGTGGGCCCGTTTTAACAGAGGAAGCGATCGAGTAACCAGCCAACTAATCATGCCCACGATTTTACGGCCTTTGCAAGCTAAAGCTAAGCCCCAATGGGTGTCCATCAGTCCATGTCCAAGCGACAAATGATGTGAAGGTTTACCACATCTGATCAATATCAACGGGCAGGAGTTATAGCAGTATGTACTTCTAGAAATAGATGAATGTGTACTACTGGATGTATATATTCTTACTAATCAATATGTGATTTATCAAAATAATTAGAGCATGTAGCTTGGTTTAAGAGAGTTGTTATGCATGCAATCTTGACAAAATCAACGGAGAGGAGTTATAGGAATACGTACTCCTAGAGTACAAAATGGGCTTCCTATATATATATATATTACTCCCGGGTGTAGTTACTCCCACATCTGAAATACCATCTAAACGAACTTAAAATACTCCTTTATTACTTTGGGTACACTCATACACTAATTATAAGATACTCCAATATGAGCCACATGGAAAAATTGTAAGAGAGTCTATATTTTTTAGCGTATTTTGTAAATACCTTCATACATGCACATAAAAAGGAGTATGTCCAAAAAATTGTGCATACTACCTTTGAAAAAATGTACATACCACCTAGATGATCTTATATACTCATATACTATGCATACATACCCTCCGTCGCACGAGATACCCCATACGTTGTGAGATATGGCATAGAGAGTAATTACTCCCGGGCGTAGAAAAGAGGAGTGTGTGTGTGTGTGGAGATGAGCTTCTGCAATCTTTTAAAATTTAAAGACCAAATTCAATCGTATTTAAAAGATATAAAAAGACAAACAGCGAAATAAACAGTACTACGTACACATACATGGCAAGCTCCCCAGCCAGTTTCTGATAATCTTATCCGATATATACTACCTTTCCTATTGTTTGCAAAGTTCACACGACGGCAACGATTTGAGCCGAGCCCTCGGCTCAATTTTTTTTTTGCGTTTTGGTCCTTTTGTAAATTACGAATAGATCTTTCTCGATTTTTTGTTAGAGGAAGATTTTTTCCTCTAGATTTGCGTTCGGGTCCCTCGTGCGCCGTTTTACGAAAAGAACCTCCCGTTAAATTCAAATCGCGAACAAGTCCTTTTCTAATTTTTAGGGATAGCAGATAGGTCCAAAAACGTAACATTCAGGTCCTTGCTCTTTACGTCTAAGTCCTTTCTCCGTTTTTCTCGAGAAAAAATGTTTTTGTCACTAGAAATATGTGTGCAGCTCTATTTCTAGATTTTTTTTCCCACCTCGATTTCCCATCTCGATCTCTAATATTTTTTAAAGCATGTTATTATTACTCCACGAACGCGTCGGTCTCTGATATTTGTATTATTACTCCGCGAACGCGTAGAGTGTTAAGCTCGACAAAAGAAGGTTGTCATCTCTAATAATTTTTCGCCCTTTTCCCTCTAGACTTTTTCCCCGCCGCGGTTTTCTAGCTCAGCCTCCAATATTTTCCAAATAATTCATCGAAAGAGATATTTCTACAACTCTATCTCTCTATTTTTTCCCCATTTTGACGATTTAAAAAATAAAACGCCGCCGAGAAAAAAATAATTTTTTTCTACAGAAAAACGACGCGCGCGACGTGTTACGCCATGATTTTTATCTGAAAAAAAATGACCTTGTGGCGTGTTACGCCATGAGTCTCTAATATTTTTAAAACATGTCCTTTCTCCGTTTTTAGGAAAAAAGTTTTAAATCGCCAAAAATATTTGTGCAACTCTATCTCTAGACTTTTTTCCCAGCTCGATTTCCCATCTCAATCTCTGATATTTTTTTAAACATGTATTATTACTCCGCGAACGCGTCGATCTCTGATATTTTTTAAAACATGTATTATTACTCCGCGAACGCGTAGAGTGTTAAGCTCGATAAAAGAAGATTGTCATCTCTAATAATTTTTCACCCTTTTCCCTCTAGACTTTTTCACCGCTGCGGTTTTCCAGCTCGGCCTCCAATATTTTCCAAATAATTCGTCAAAAGAGATATTTTTACAACTCTATCTCTCTATTTTTTCGCCATTTCGACAGTTTAAAAAATAAAACGCCGCCGAGGGAAAAATAAATTTTTTCTACGGAAAAACGACACGCGTGGCGTGTTACGCCGCGAGTTTTTAATATTTTTAAAAACATGTATTATTACTCGGCGAATGCGTGGAGTATTAAACTCGACAGAAAGAAGGTTGGCATCTCTAATAATTTTTCACCCTTTTCCCTCTAGATTTTTTCCCCGCCGCGGTTTTCCAACTCGGTCTCCAATATTTTCCAAATAATTCATCGAAAGAGATATTTCTACAACTCTATCTCTTTATTTTCCTCCTGTTTCGCTCATTATTTCGACGATTTAAAAAACTAAACGCCGCCGAAAAAAATATTTTTTCTTCGAAAAAACGACATGCGCGATATGTTACGTCGTGGAAAATTTCCTAGTTTTGTACAGAATGGCGACTCACTGCTTTCGCTCGACGTGGTGGTACAAAATTGAAGGCTCTGTGATGTGCACCATTGGCCCATATGTATCGGGCACATCCGTCGCTACGTACGTACAAGAGTGGCCATTGAGAAAGGGAGAGTATGGGAGGGGATGGCCGTGCGCGCAGTACTGTCATATCATTTTTGTAAAAAAATTTAACAGTCTGAACAAAACTAACTACGATAAAGAGTTTGTACGAGAAGATATAGTTTTATAATACCTAATGGTAACCAAAGTATATTGTAGTTTCACTACTTTCTAGGCTCGGACAGTCGCTAACCTAACTGGAAATTAAGTGACTCACACCCCTCACTAGCCTATATGTATCGGACACGTTTGCCACTATGTACACAAGCAGGGACGAAGCCAGATCTCAGGACACCCAGACCTGAGGCTGAGACTTAGCGACAAAAGCCCATATCTGTGGTGTCGTTTAAATGATGTTTGTTGTGGTAGTATATTAGTGAGAGGATATATGCATGGCAGCCAGATCAGAGAAAAACCACCTGGGCCCGAGGCTTAGGACTCAGCTGGCTCCGTCCCTGTACACAAGAGTAACCATTGAGAAAGAGTGAGAGAACGAGAGCAAGGATCAAAATCCCATTAAAATTTTGGCGAAATATCATATTTCGGCCCCTCGCGATCCTAAATCCTGATGAAATAAAAAAAAATCAAATTGCTATAGTATCTCTATGAATTTCGGTGAGATTTCGTCCTACTGGACCGAAATTCCCACGTAATTGACCACATGTATACTATCTATTATAGCGCTAAGGTTTGCCGATCGCTGGGCGCTCCCCGTACGAGCCCTGTCAGGCGAGAGAGTCCCGTTTCGCCGCGTGGGCCCTGTCAGGCGAGAGAGTCCCGTTTCGCCGCGTGGGCTCGGTGCGTTCGTGCTGGCCCGGTCAGGAATTCCGTGTCTTTGGCGCTGCTCGGGAGGACGCCGGTTAGTAATGCGCCACGGTATCGGCTTTTTCTCGTTCCGTTCACTGGGAGATCATCGATCGTTGACACGTCGCCGTTCTTTTTCCCCGTTTATTTATTGTTCCCGTGCGCTCTGCCTCGGGAATCCGCCCGGTCTTCGGCAGCCTCGCGCGCTCCGTCGCTGGTTCCTTCCCGAGGCTGTGGTTTCTCTCCAGCGTCCATCTCGGTTTTCCCGCGTTTGTTCCTCATCCCGTCCTGCGTCCTCGCCCGGCATCGTTCCCGCGTCGGCATCTTCTTCCGAACGCGCCTGTTCCGCAGTCCTCGGCGACGCCGCTGCTCGGTTTGCCCTCCCCCTCTCCTCATTCTTTCATTTGTTGCTGCTTCCGAGTTCCGCCGCCTTGGTCTTCCGCGTGCTGAGATCTCATTGTTTTTGGGTATGGTTTGTGCTGTTGTAGGAAGTCGCAGCCGAGGTTCCGGTTTATCGTCATGAACGGAAGAAGCAGCCCAGGTTTCGGTTTATCGTGGTGAACGGAGGAAGCATGGGTACATGAACCTGTGGTGTACCCTGATGAACTGATCGTCTTGCTTTAGTCGTTGGACCGTACCATTGTTTAGGCTTACACAGGTAGAAACGGATCATGTCTTTTCAAATCTGTGCTCTAGCCTGATGAATGAACTGGTCGGCTTGGTTTAGGCATCGGACCGGCAGACCTGATCGTGATACAGAAAACCTTTTTTTTGGCTGCTACTAAGTTGTTCAGTCTCCTAGATCCTATGGTTGCCCATTGCTCTCACAAAGTAGTGCTATTTCGATACGGTGGTTTCTACAATGTGAGCTATTCACTGTCTAGATGAGTGCTTGTGTGATTTTGAGGATTGCATTTCGTGTGATTTATAGGTCCCGAATCCAGGTTCCTGGTTGGTCACCGAAACAATCCTAATACCTTTGTTTAGACTTATGCAGATAGAAGCAGATCATAATTATGTATGTCTTTTCGATTCAAGCCGGTCATTATGTATGTTTTATCTCCACCTGTTGCATGTTTTATTTGGGGACGGTATCTTACTCTCGGTTAAGGTTATAGGTTAGTATCTGGTTTCTGCCATTGGTGAATGTGCTTTTTCCCCCAAAGGATTATCCGTTATTTGTAAAAGATGCTGTGCTGTACGCCTAAACAGGTTAGACAAATGTCTGAAGTTCCTGCATCGCTCTCATAGATATACCAGAAAGAATATAACAGTCCCAATAGTGACAGGTGCCATATTTGTTGCCTTGTTTGCTGATAGCTTGCTGTATGGCCTGTTGTCTTTCCTCATAATTCGCTGCCTGGGTAGTATATGTTCCTCATGTTTTTTTGTTGGTTTTTTTGGGTCGTTTCGTGGACTATCGGTTCGTCCTGTTTTATACGATTGGATAGTTGCTTGCTTTAGATTGCTCGGCGTCTCTGCTTGTTTCTTTTTCCTTGCTGTTCTCTTGGTGTTGTTCTTGTGTTATCTTAGCGATGGTGCATGGGTGGTTCCGTTCATTGCTGCTGCCCTTCGTCTGTTAAATAACCTGGTGGTTTATTGTTTATAAGAATCGAATTGGTTGTGCGGCTTGTTGTTCGTTTGCCAAATGTTTTCCCGTTTCTTTCGATTGGTTCCGTGTCAGAATTTTGTACAGAGCAAATTCATAGGTCATTCGCAATTTGATTATTCCTTATTTTATCTCCCTGACCATACCTTCCTGTGTGTTCTTTGTGCCTTTAATGGTTCTTTGTGCTGCTAAAGCAAATCATTAGGTCATTCACAATTTGATTGTTCCCTATTTTATTTCCCTGATCATACCTTCCTGTGTATTCTTTTTGCCTTTAGTAGTTGTTTGTGCTCCTACGCCTGACGGTTCTACGTCTCCTGCTCTTCGCCGTGCCACTGGCTCACCATTCGTGCTTCCGGTTTGGGTTTCTTATGCCTTACTCTTGTTTCATTCGTTCCTTTATCTATGGTGCTGGTTTCATGTTTGTAGTGGTTTCGTCAGTGTCTGTGCTGCGCCCTTTCTGGTGTACTTCGTTGCCCTGTGTCATCAGATCGGCGACGTTATGCTGCAGCTCATTCGGTTGCTTCAGTATCAAAGCTTTTGTGCTTTCTCTGTTCTGCTACTGTTTATTTGCTTCTTTATTCATATTATTATCGTGTTCTTAGATAGGAGGGAGCGATAGATCCCGCATTGTTTATTGATTCCAGTGTTTCTATCCAGACTGTTATCCTTCGTCCGTCGATTCTGTTACGTGTGTGACGTCTTCGATACCCATTACTGTCGATCCAGAGTAATATTCCATACTTTGTGTAGCAGCCTATTATATTGGTTCCCAGTAAATCTGTTTTTGCCTAGAGCTGTGCCGATAGATTCCTCCTTATATTAGTGATTCTGTCGTTTCCATGCAGGCTGTTGTTTCTTCTCCGGATAGGCTCTACGTTTGCTCTTACGCTGAGGCCAACGTTTGTGTCTACTATCGGAAGGTACATAAATGTTTTCCTCGTGCTTCCTTTCCTATTTTTGTCTAGAAGCTGTTTGTATATTCTTTGCTATGTTTTCCTAAACACTGTATACACACTTCGTTGTACTCGATGAAAGACCTTTTATTTGTGCTTTCCTATTTTATTGTATATTATCTTTACTGCTCTGCTGTAGAAAGAATGTTTGCTTACCGTTTTTGTCTATGCCGATAGATTCCTCCTTATATTAGTGATTCTGTCGTTCCCATGCAGCTTGTTGTTTCTTCCCCGGGTAGGCTTTACGTTTGCTCTTACGCTGAGGCCAACGTTTGTGTCCACTATCGGAAGGTACATAAATGTTTTCCTCGTGTTTCCTTTCCTGTTTTTGCCTAGAAGCTATTTGTATATTGTTTGTTGTGTTTCCCTAAACACTGTGTACACACTTCGTTGTGCTCAATGAAAGACCTTTTATTTGTGCTTTCCTATTTTATTGTATATTATCTTTACTGCTATGTGTAGAAAGAATGTTTGCTTCCCATTTTTGTTCTTCGATCAGGCCAATGTATGCCCGTAGGCAAGCCCTATGTATAGAGCAGTGCTAATGTTGCTCTGGTATCATCTTTACTAATTGAATATACAAGAACCTATTTATATGGAAGACGAATCTCAGTTGTTCTGTGATAAGGATCGTACCGGTGTTGGTACGTGCCTTCCCTTATGACCATTATTATAGTCGCGATTTATTGTTTTAGACCATCCTTATTTTTGCCCTGTAGATGTTGAGGATGTTGTATCATCGTCCAGTTATGCCATCCCGTGGTCACTCCTATCCCAGCTCAAAGCTTGGCCTTATCTACTTCCGTGTTACCTATAGGTATGCATTGCTCATCCGCGATTATCTATAGACGTACGCTGTCCATTAGTGATAACGTTTGCCCACTGCCTTACTGCTCTCTGGTTTCGGTGTGACATACTTGCTCTACCTATTCAATGATCGGTCTATCGCATAACCTGTTTTGTACAATGGTTCACATGTCGTGCTCTGTCTGTGGTAGTCCTTTCTGCTTATACCTTTGTGCCTATTCCACCCACCCTATATTGTTGAACGACACTATTCTATGTTCGATGCCTCTCTATGGTTATTAACCTCCTTCGATAATTCTTATGCTATTGCTGTAGTTATATACACTTATTATCCTGTCCTTGGATCCCAACTGTAATCATATTTATGTAGACTTTGTAGTTTAGCAAGGTTTGTTACCCTCATTACCTACATAGTTCGTCATTGTGTTCTTATTTCCAGTATTTCCCTTCTTGTTTACCTTGCTATATCAGGTCCTGCTATTTGCTATGATGGGAGCCTACCTTGTGGTACCAATTCGTTTGCTTCTGGTTTTATGGTTCAACGTAGGGCTCCATTAAGTTAGTGCTACTCTCATCCCTTATTGAATTCTAGATTTACTTAACAATTACCTTAACATGTTCCTGGTGTGCTGTCGTCGTATATATTTCTAGGGGACCATTTTTGCCCAGTTGTATCATCCATTGTTGCTTATGAAAACAGAGCCAAGAGACGCCGACTTAATGTTTCTAGGGCCCTTATAAATAGAGGTTCTTCTTTCTTTATCAATAGTCTTGGCCATCTTTCCAAAGCAGAAAATTCCGCATCTGTACACTTATATTATAACTCATATGTTTGCATGTGTTCCTGGCTTCTTTTGCTGATGCATTTTATAGGATATATTCCACGTGAGCCTTCTGCCTCTGTTAGTTGTTCTTTGCCTGCAGAATATATTGCTATGTTGAAAGGTGAGGTTACTCATTTTTCCGATTCTTCTATTGCTTTTGATGTTTGTTTGCTTATTTAGCTCAATTGGTGCCTGCTTTACTAATACGAAAGGTTTCTTTACATCCGATTCCGTGTAGCTACTTACGAAGGTCGGTCATATTATGGTGGTCCTGACTATACATGCGCTCGATGTGCTGCGATATTTTGGTACCAGGAAAGATCATATAGTCAGAGTTCTTACGCACAGAGGCGTATTGTCTATAACTTATGCTGTCGTGGAGGTAGAGTGTCTTTACCTCGACACAGACCATTCCCTCCTGTGTTGCAGAACCTTATCTCTTTTAATGGCGGGCCAAAATGTGCCACCTTTATGCGGATGATCCGACATTATAATTCTCTATTTGCCTTTGCCTCCCTTGGCGTCAATGTCGATAGGAGTCTTAATACTGGTGCTGGCCCTTATGTATTTCGGATAAATGGTGTGGTCCATCATCGTATCGGATCTCTCCTACCTTCCACGGGGGAACGTCCAGAGTATGCTCAGTTGTATGTCTATGATACACCGAATGAACTACAGAATCGTTTGAATATCTTTGATTCACATGCCCTTGACAAAGACCGCCCTGACCCAACTATTGTATCGTCGCTTATCTCCATGCTTGATTGCTGTAACCCTATTGTAAAGCAATTCAGGCTTGCCCGCGATAGATTATTGTCACCGAATGCTCCTGATATTGCTATTAGACTCATTGGTCCGCGCCCTACTGATGGTCATCGTTATAGTCTTCCAGTAGTCTCAGAATTAGCTGCATTGGTTGTTGGGGATTTGTCTGCTCAGACTTCTAGATTTGATGTTGTTGTGCAAGCACACAGTGGGCAATTTAGTCATATCTCACCTGTGCATCCGCTTTTGATGGCTTTACAATATCCATTGCTCTTTCCTTATGGTCAAAAGGGTTTTCATTTGGGTATCAAATTAAGAGAAGTTGATGGTCATTGTCCAGGAGGCCGTGAAGATGCTTCGATGTTGGAATTCTATTGCTACGAATGTCACTATCGTGTTGGTGAACCGAATCCTTACACATGCTGTGGAAGACTTTCGGATCAACTAGATGTTAATGCGTACTCATGTATTGAAGCGAGTCGCTTATCCTTTCTTTTTTTCAATCAAGATAGACTTAGGTCTGAAACTTATCAAGGCATATCGGATGCTGTTTGTAGAGGAATAATTTAGGAAAGGATGTTGGCGTGAAAACTGTTTTGCCATCGAGTTTTACTGGTGGAAAAAGGTATATGATTCAGAATTATCATGATTCAATGGCGATTTGTCGCGCCTACGGTGCGCCCCAGCTATTCGTTACTTTCACCTGTAATGCCAAATGGCCAGAAATAGCCGAGGCGCTCCGCTTTGAACCAGGCCAAAGGGCATATGATCGCCCTGATATGATTACACGTGTGTATCATATGAAATTAACCGAGTTCATAGCTGATATTAAAAATGGGACTATGTTTGGCCCTATACGTGCAGGTTATGCTTTTTTAATGCTTTCTTTCCCTGTCCATGTTCTTCATCCGTGGCTCATTTCCTTAGATTCACACTTCTTTTCTTTGTGCATTTCAGTTGTTTATACTGTAGAATTCCAAAAGAGAGGTCTTCCGCATGCTCATATACTTGTATGGTTAGCCATGCAAGAGAGAGATCCTTCGCCTTGCTTTGTTGATAGCTTTATTTCTGCCGAGCTACCCGATATTGCATCTAATCCATTAGGCTTTGCTCTTGTGGAAGAGTTCATGATCCATGGCCCTTGCGGTGATCTGAACCCTAAATGTCCATGCATGAAGAATGGATGTTGTTCAAAAAGATATCCTAAATCATTTCATTCAGAGACAACGATTGACCGCGATGGATTCCCTATCTATCGTCGACGTGATGATGGCAGATTTGTTGTTAAGCACGGAATCAAACTTGATAATAGATGGGTGGTCCCTCATAACCTGTATTGCCTAATGAAATATCAGGCTCATATAAATGTTGAATGGTGCAACA
Source organism: Guadua angustifolia (assembly GCA_036346375.1). Lineage (NCBI taxonomy): Eukaryota > Viridiplantae > Streptophyta > Magnoliopsida > Poales > Poaceae > Guadua > Guadua angustifolia. The sequence goes on along the minus strand of CM070500.1, from coordinate 1,984,635 downwards.
GGACATACCTTGTGAAATATCTTTTCAAGTACATCACAAAGGGCCATGATTGTGTCACTATGGCTCTACAAACTGTCGACAACCAAAAGAATACAGCAGCTGCTCCTCTAGACGCATCCAGGGATCCCAAAACTCACAAATCCTTTCCTGCCAAGGATACAGGCTGCTTTCCCCAAAAAAACACTAATGATTGCCTTGCCGCTTCGAGTTCACTTTCCCAACCTGAGTCCTCTAGCTCACATCAAATGGATTCATCGATTGATGAAATTGCTGAATATATTAAATCGCGATATCTATCCTCGTGTGAAGCAAATTGGAGAATATTTGGATTTGAGATACACGGTAGGGTGCCATCTGTGGAGCGATTGTTTGTACACATGCCGGGCATGCATGTGCTCACATATCACGAGGAAGCTGACCTAGACACTATAATAGAAGACCCTGATTCAAGCAGAACTATGTTGACTAAGTGGTTTACTGCTAACCAAAGATCGATTGCTGCTCGAGAGCTAACATATTGTGAATTCTCTACCAAATGGACGTGGGATGCTAGCCGCAAAATATGGTCTCCAAGGAAGAGAGGCACCAAGATAGGTAGATTACGGCATATTCACCCTGGTTCTGGCGAAGGTTTTTATTTGCGGATGTTACTCATGGTTGTCCGTGGTGCTCTGTGCTATGAAGATGTTCGAACATATCAAGGTATTGTCCATAGCACTTACCGTAAAGCATGTCAGGCACGTGGCTTGGTTGGTGATGATGCTGAGTGGGCCGCCTTATTTGATGAAGGAATTACATGGGCGACTGCGTATCAATTAAGGAATTTATTTATCACAGTGTTAGTCTACTCTCATGTTAGTGATCCTCATTCATTGTTTAAGAAATATTGGAAGTACATGGCTGATGACATGGCCTACAAAATTCGTAATGAGCTAGGGAAAAAAAACTATGTCATTCCTGACATTGTGTTACAGAATAAACTATTGCATGAGTTAGATGCTATGTTCTCCAGCAACGGTCTGTCCATATCGTCATATAACCTTCCGTCACTACCGGATACCACAGATCATGATATTACTAACAGACTTATTCTTGAAGAATTGTCCTATGATAGAGAAGAGTTATGTGAGCAAGCTGATTCTATGTATAAACAGCTAAATAGTGAACAGCATTGTATATATGACACTGTAATGTCTAAGCTTCTAAACAACGAAAAGTGCCTGTTCTTTGTCTCTGGTCATGGAGGAACCGGCAAAACATTTCTATGGAAAGCTATCATTGCAAAATTAAGATCACAAGGACATATAGTCCTAGCTGTAGCGTCGTCTGGAGTAGCTGCTTTGTTGTTACCTGGAGGCCGGACTGCTCATTCTAGATTTCGTATTCCATTGGATATCCATGACAGAAGCATGTGCAACATACGACGAGGAACTGCTCTTGGAGAATTAATTGCAAGGTCTACTTTACTTCTATGGGATGAAGTTCCAATGACTCATAGGCTATGTTTTGAGGCTCTCGACCGGTCTCTACGTGATATCCTTTCTATAGATGTTCCAGTTAATGCTGATAAACCATTTGGTGGGAAACCACTATTGTTAGGTGGTGATTTTAGGCAAGTTCTTCCTGTTGTTGAGGGTGGAACACGGGCATATATTATTGAAGCTTCTATTGTTAGATCACCACTTTGGAAATTTGTCGATGTCATGTCCCTAACAACAAATATGCGATTGCTTGAACCTTCTTTATCTACGGAGGGCAAAGAGAATATGCATACATTCGCACGGTGGGTCCTTGATGTTGGAGAAGGCCGTGTCCCAACCTATACCCACTTGGGTAGTTCAGATCGTTCGTGGATACAAATACCTGATGATCTAATATTGAGACCCGAAGGAGACAAGGTCACTGCAATAGTTGATTTTGTGTACTGTGATTTCCTTAACAACTTTGACGATCCTTTGTATTTGGCGCAGCGAGCTATTGTTTGCCCTATCAATTCTATTGTTGATGAATTGAATGCTTATATGCTTGCCAAATTACCGGGTAATGTTAGGGATTATCTAAGCTTTGATACGATTGCTAATGCACAGGAGCAACCTGCTGATATTGACATTTTATATCCACCCGAGTTCCTCAATTCCATTACCATAAGTAATTTCACACAGCACAGGTTATCTTTAAAGATTGGCGCTCCTGTTGTTCTTCTCAGAAATATTAATCAATCTCTTGGCCTATGTAATGGTACAAGGCTTATAATAACAAGACTTGGAGATCGAATCTTAGAAGCTAAAGTAGTGACTGGAACACATGTTGGTGATATGGTTTGCATACCACGGATTGTTCTCAATGGAACAAGCCCAAAATGGCCGTTCACCCTTCAACGACGGCAGTTTCCGATTAGGCTTTGCTATGCAATGACAATTAACAAATGTCAAGGACAAACTCTGAATAGAGTTGGCATCTATTTAAGAAATCCGGTATTCACGCATGGACAACTCTATGTTGCTATTTCCAGAGCTACATCCAGGCAAGGCTTAGCTATATTAATAGAGAATGAAGACGGTGCACTTGATTCATTAACGAAAAATATTGTCTATCCTGAAATCCTATCATTTCTTTAGTCATGCCTGCGATATTCTTCCCTGTCACATGGTATAGACTTCCTCCATATATTTTTCGGTCTTTGTTGCTTCAGTTCGTTGGTGCTGTGCTTTATTCCATTGCTATAAATAGCGCAGATCATTGTCTCTCCGTTGGTATTCAAATGTTTGCTATTTCTTCCTATTATTTGTTTTAGATATTCTATATGTTACATATAGTGCGTTACTATCTTATTTAGCTACGCTACTATACATATGACCTCTCTGATATTCGTTAGTTGCTCAGTTGTTTCTACATTTCCCTCTTTATTCACTATTGTGACCCTTATAGCTAACTTTAGCTGATCGCTGTTCTTATTTCCAAATAGCATTGTGTACTTCATCATGTTTTCTATTTATCGATACCCAAATCTAGATTGCTGTTTGCGCAGATGTTTCCAAGAAAACGTTTAGTCATATTACTGCAGACTAGACATGCTGCAGTCGCTTTGTTTGCTAAAAAATTATGCCTCCCGTTAGATATATCCCTTTCTTTAGTATTTTCTATGCAGTACTTGTGGTATTACTTCTGGGTTCCTCCATTTATATACTTCAAGGTATAGTACTTCTCTATTTCTAGAAAAATGGTTCTACGTTAGAACTAAGACAATTGGTATTTCTTTTTATTATCTAATTTGTGTATACTTTATATTGGTTGTACTACATTATTATGTTCTTTCTGTGCTCATATCTGTATATCATGTATCTTCTACTTGTTTCATTTTATTCAACCTTGTGATCTTTGTATGGCTTCATATATCAACCGCTCTTGTTTAGAAATATGAATCAATACTGTGATTTCTTCTATTTGTCTGCTTTCTGCATCATGTTATCTACCTATTCTATATAATTATGTTAGGTACATAGCTCGACCTAAATACACCGTATATTATGTTGCTTCACTCTTACCTATCCAAACTATTCCTTCCATTCATTATAACTTTACTCTATGTAGTCTTTTTTTAGCATTATTCCATTTGCTCAGTAGGGAAATATCTATGTTTATATCTGAACGATGAACATGGCCATGTGTAGATCACGATCTGCACGCTGTGTATTTTTTACTATATTAATACATTATATGCCCTCTTATGCATTGGTAACTTATTTATATAATCGGATCTCTATACTATACTTATTTAGTGTTATCTATATAATTTGTTCCTGTCATCTGCTATGATTTTACTCTATGTATTCTCTTTTTGTAGTTCTATTCGACCAATACCAAAGTATCTGTGCCTGTATATGCCTGCTAAATACATTTTTTCCAATGCTTTGTTCATCGTCGAACCAAAGCTTATACAACTATAGTTAGCTCCGTTTGCCTCCTTATATTACACTTTTCATATGTTTTAGCCAGTTGTCTAAAATATATAACAACATCTGTTTCTGAATTTTAATGTATCTCCTAATATCCTTCGCTGTTATTACCTCCTACTATTTTATTTCACTTTTGAAGCTCTTGTTTTATTTCAGAATACTGATTTGTATCTTTGTTCTTTGTAGATGGACTATGCTTTATTAAAGGATGTTAACCAGCAATCGCATCGCTGGCGAGTGCGTGTAAGGGTCACACGTTTTGCAGAGTATGTCGATGAGAGCAAGCCCGATAGAATTTTACGAATTGACCTGATCTTTCTTGATGAGCAGGTTTTCAGTACAGCACTATTCTCGTTCAATAGTTTGTCGATCTGCTGTCAGAATTGCACTTATAGTTTCCTTCTTTTGCTGTCAGTCTTATGCCATGGATGCTCAAATTCCAGAACGCCATATACCACGATTTGCTCCACTTCTAACAGAGAACTCTGTGTACTATATTGAATACTTTGAGGTTACCGATGCCCGGCAGAGTTACCGTCCTATTGACTGCCCTCTTATGGCTAAATTCACTGCTCACACAAAGATAAGGGAGGTATCTCCTGTCCCAGAAAGATTCCCGGTCTATGCATGTACACCGGTTCCATTTGATATTCTCAGAAACAGAGCAAATGACAAAATTCTCTTATCAGGTATTACTTGCCGTTGTATTCTATTATACACTGTGTTTCTCTTAGATAATACCATAAGTGATGCTTCAGAATTGCTAACTGTACACTAATTAACATCTTTGCACAGATACTGTGGGGGTTGTTACTGCCGTATCACATATCAAAACTGTATCCGTGAAAGGTGTTCCCAAACCAATTCGGAATATTCAAATCACAGATGGCAGGTAAATAGTAGTTTCTGTACAGGATATCGATTACGAATATAATCACTCTGTTCTTTCCAGACGATAACTTGCTGTGGTAAATTTCGTTGCTGTGCTATTTGTGTATTCAGAAATTGTATTTTTTTGCTACCAGCCAAAACGCAGAACTCACATTATGGGGACCACATTCTACACAATTTGATGCCGATGCAATACAGAGTGAATCACTTCGGGCACCGGTTGTGTTACTACTGGTTGGCCTAATAGTTAAGCTACACAATGGTGCGTACTATTCATTGCTCTCTCTTTTATTCTGTTCCTGTGATAAACTTACGTGGAATTACCTTTGCTTACTACTTTCGTTTGCTATTTCGTATGCGCTTCATGAGATCTCTTACATAAAACACTTGCCCAAAACTTGCAGACCAATTATCACTTCAGGGTAGTACTATTTGTAAGTGGTATGCAAATCCAGCTTTACCGGTAGTTGCTTCTCTACAGACTAGGTCTGATATTTCCCCTTCCTTCAGAACTATTCATCCTATTTATAGATTGCGCATCGTACATACCTAGCTATTTTTTTATAGGTTCCTTATCGCATTTAGCTTTTCATGCCTTGCCACTGTACAGATTGTGCCCACTCCAGCATTCTTTTCCGTTCTATATACCAAAACTGTATCATACATATATCTAGCGTTCTCCTCTGTTTATATACATTAACATGACAGTGTTTTCCTGTTCTTGCTATCCTTATTGTACAAAACCTTGGCAAAAATCAACTTCTCTTCGAATCAAAATCGAGCAGGTTTTCTTCTATGCCACACGCTATTAAATGGACTGGACAGCTGCCTCCTCAGAGCCAGAACATTACAGTTACGGTGCCCGAGATATGCGATCTTAACCCACATGATGTGCTGGTAGGAATTCCTCCTGCATTTCCCACTTCATAACGTTGTTCTACACTTATTTGTTGAATATTGCATTCCTCCTTAATTAGATATATTAATTGATGACCATAGGGAAACAGTTATACTATTACCATTGCTATCAAAAGTCTGTCTCCAGACCAACCATGGTGGTATCTGGCGTGTACTACATGTAAAAAAGCTGTTGCCCGTGACGGTGACACTCATAGGTGTGCAAAATGCGGTATCACAACTGCTAACCCAAGGTGTGTTTCTTCACACTTTTTCCAACTCATTCTTTTTTCATCTCCTTTCATATTGATATACTAATCGAATATAACAGATTAACCCATCTATTTTTTATCGTAGATACCGAGTCACAATACATGGTGTCGAACCGAATAGCATCGGTAATTCGAATGCCAGGACAGCGGAATTCATTTTCTTTGCTGAAATTGCACAGGAACTTATTGGTTGTCCAGTGACACCTCTTGTTGCCGTTGCTGATGGACGTTGGGACTTTATCCCTCCCCAGATAGAAAACCTTTTTGGGAAAATCTATACGTTGAGAATATCTGTACCACGCCGAGCTCTCCAACGGATGAAAATATCGTATCAGGTTGATTCCATATTAGCCCTTTTGCCTTCCATACCATCTACCTCTGCTGGTGTACAATTGGAAAGCAAGACGGCTTATGTTCTTACTGATAGCAATATTCTGAGGGAAACAACTGAGCTTAGTACAGATGTCATGTCCATTCCATCAACGGTACCTATTCATATTGAATCCGTTGCTGGCCCATCGATCACTGGTGAACCTGCCCTTGCACAATCCCAGCTCTCAGCTGCTAGCCAGCAACAAACATTGGTTTGTCAGTCACTTCAGCCTGCTGTACCATCCGTTCATGGATCCCTTGAACCAGCCTCAACTCCTCAGGTATATTCCCAGAACCTACCTTTAGGTTCTTAACCACAACTGTAATTACATATCACTGTGCGCTATTTCTTCCAGGGGTTTACTTCTTACCAATTATTGTTCGCACCACTGTGCCTCCGGTTTCTATACAAAACCTATACTGCATTTCCATACACATGCCTAACAATTGATAGTCCATACATTTGTTCTTCATCCCTACATGGCTAGACACTATTATCTTCTCTATATCTTATACCCGTCTATACATCAGTACCCGGAATATCGTTTGTTTGCTCAAATAGAAAACATACATCGATTAACAAACAAAACCACTCAAATCGTTTCTATATGTCTTTATACCTCATCTAACCTTTGTGTAATTCTGATAGCGGGAAAGCGGATTGGCTCACGTTCCTATCCATGGAGGAACACCGCCGTCGCCACTGGTTTGGTTTACTAATCGGTCTATTATTAACTTTTTAGGTTACACAACTCCAGAACACACATCCTCTCATTATATTTATTGTCTCTCACTAGGCATTTGTGCAGCCAAACTGTAAACTTAAACGTCCATTGGAAACAGATGCCGGTAGCTTCCCTCTCTCTGAGACCAACACGGGGTAATATTTTTATTTGTCTTTACATTCCAGTTTTATTTAATGCCACTTATAATGCTATATTAATGGCTTACTTTTGCAATCTCCAGCGCCAGCGAAGAAATACAGCTAGAAAAACAACCGATAAAAAGAAGACTATTTTCAAACAGTGGAACCGATTGAAGACACATAGGTTATCTTCTATATGTGACTGTCCTTACGATTATATTTACTCATCTCTATCACTTTCTATCATAGCTTAGCCAGAATTGTT